>JARCFY010000006.1:60640000-61840000 GCA_029233225.1 Lepidodactylus listeri | reverse complement strand
CATAGGTTCCCTGGAGGAGCCTTTGACTGCATTGGCTTCCCAGGGAGAACCTAGGTCCCACATTGGTGGAGGCTTAGAATCCGGATGTCTATTGTTCCTCCAGATTCAAGCTCTCCTCTCTGCCTGACCATGTGCTCTGGCCATGCAGCGGGCGCCATTGCCTGGGAGCACATGGCAGGCTGGTTGCTACACAGAACATACTACATTACAGGCAGATACAGGTAGGTTGGTTGTTGGGTGGGAAGGAAATAGGGTGTCCAACTTCAGGTTGAGAAATTCCTAGACATTTGAAGGGTGGAGCCTGGGGAAGGTGGGATTTGGGAAGGGGAGAAACTTCAGATCAGTATAATGCCATAGACTCCACCCTCTAAACCAGCCATTTCCTCCGCAAGAACTACCATTGACAGCCTCCTGGCGAGGGCTGGAGATCACCCAGAATTACAACTGCTGTCGAAGTGAGATAGACCAGTTCCCTTGGATAAAACAGCTGCTTTGGAGGGTTGAGTCTATGGCATTATACTCTGCTGAGGCTGCTTCCCTCCTCAAGCCTCACTGTCCCTAGGCTGTACCCCCAAATCTCTAGGAATTTCTCAACCAGAATCTGGCAGCCTTAAGGTGAATTAATCTCCGTAGCTGTGATTCCCAGAGAACTGCCACTGCTGCTGTGGGGGTAGAGGAAGCAGGTGGGTGTCTGGAAGCACTGCCACCACTGCTGCTGCTGTGTGGGGTGGGGAAGGAATCAGGCAGGAGGCTAGGAGAGTGATGGGGGCAGAAAGAGAGAGTGATGGAGTGGGGACAGAAAGAGAAATAGTGATGAGGTGGAGAGAATGATGGAGATGGGGGATGGGGAGTGATGGGTGCACAAAGAAAAAGGAAGTAAAATGCATGGAGGAGAGATATAGAGGAAGAAAGGGGGCAGAAGGGAAAAAGAGTATGAGAGAGGTAGGGGGAGAGGGGAGGAAGCAAAGGTGTGAAGTATGGGATAACTGCCTTACAAGTTTCTTGCGGGTCCCCCCACTTGTAACTGAACTAATTGCCTGATGCAATGGCCAGGTGAGGAGTTCTTTTTCTTCTATCTGGGGTAGTGGAAGGAAGTCTATTTCATATTCTTTTTTTAAAAAAAAGTTTATTTGTACATTTTCACATATCTTTCCTATTATATAAAGCCGTTTTAAGATTCCAAGGGGCAAGATTCCATGGGGCATCAAAATCAGTTCCCTGGACAGAGTGCCACTCAAAAGGGGGTCACTGGCCACTGGCTGCATTCCTTCCTTGCTTTGCCTCAGTCCCGCCCACAGAGCCAACGGCCAGCGTCTTGGCCTCAGTGTGGAGGAAGCCAGCGAAGGGGAAGGACCAACTGGGTGCTGGTGGGTCCACTCTTCTCCTCCGCCCACTGCCAGGTGGGTCTAACTGTCCCCTCAGTGGCCTGCTTCTGTCAGTGAAAACACAATGGACTTTCCGCCTAACCCCCTCACCCCCCGCCCACTGACTTTCCTGTCAGAATAAACTGTCAGAAAACAGCTCTCTCTCCTTCTAAGCTCCACCATGGCTGGCTGGCTGGCTAATGAGGTGAGCCAGCAACCGTCAAACCATTCCCTTCAACCCCCTGCCATGCAGCTGACTTTCCCCCTAGGATTGCCAATCTCCAGGTGGGACCTAGAGATCTCCCGCTGTTACAATTGATCTCCAGATGACAGAGATCAGTTCCCCTGGAGAAAATGGCTGCTTCGGAGGGTAGACCCTATGGCATTATACCCTTCTCCTGCTTCCTTCCTGTGTGTGACTTACCTCAGTGGCTGTTGGAAGGTGTAAAGAAATGGCAGTTACCTGTGTTTATAAGATGGCTGCTGTCTGTGGTTTGTTTAAAATGTTCCCCCATAAGGTTCAATTGAGCTGTAGTTTCAGAGAGGGGCCTGCAGGGATATCACTAACTGGGTTGAATGAGGCTTCCTTATCTGCTGGACTATAGTTCCCAGCATCCCCAAGGCCAAAAAGTGCAGGAAAAGAGGGACTGTCCCAAGGGGTGGAACACCATCAATATGGACTCCAGCCCATCCAGGGAGGATTGTGTTTAACCCCTGTTGATTTATGCCCTGTTGGTTCATAGTGTGTGCTTACTCCTACAGTTGTGCCTTTATTCATTTAGTGTGTGTGTGTATGCGCTCCATAATTGTGTAAATAGTAAAATAAATTCTTTTATTTGGGCGAATAATCTGTGTTGTGCATAGTCTCCCCTGCTCTGCACAATACCAAAGGGAGGGAGTAGGTCAGGGAAGCAAGGAAAGGCCAGACCCTTCGGTTGCCAACCTTCCAGGGATCCCCCAAAGACTGGGGATTCTATCTCCAAATAGGGAGATTTGGCCACAGGAGCCCTCTAAAAAGGCAGTGACAGTTCAGTGACTGATGGCAGGGAACTTAAGGAGTGAGATATGCCCACAGGACAAGGGTGGGAGGTGAACAGCTGAGTGGCAAACTGGAGCCCATTTTTCCACAGTAGGCAACCAAGCGTGGTTCAGACAAAGGAAGGAAACTCTTTGCAGGTCTTTGTAAAGAACTAATTGGGACCAGTTCTGACTAGGGTTGCCAGCTCCAGGTAGGGAGATTCCTGGAGATTTTCTGGTAGAGTCTATGGAAGCCAGGGTTTGGGGAGGGGAGAGGCCTCAGCTGAACAGAATGCCATCAAGTCCACCTTCCAAAGCAGTTATTTTCTCTGGACAGGAGAGACCTGTTGTCTGGAGATCAGTTGTGATCCCTGGCGATCTTCAGGCTCTACCTGGAGGTTGGGTATCCTAGGCGTGGCAATCAGTGCTTCAGAGCAGGGTCTGCAAGATCCAGGTTCTTGCTGTAGAAGGTGAGTGGGTGATTTTGAACCAGTCACAGACTTTCAGCCTAACCTACCTCACAGGATTGTTGTGCAAGTCAAAAGGGGGAGAGGAGAATGATGTAAGCTGCTTTGGTCCCCATTGCAGAGAAAGACCACTTTTCCTCCTGGGAAATTTATTTATTTAAATTTCTATCCCGCCCTCCCAGCCAAGGAAACCATTGTTGCCAATCTCCAGGTGAGGACAGGAGATCACTCAGAATTACAACTGCTCTCCAGATGGCATTGATCAGTTCCCATGGAGAAAATGGTGGACTCTGTGACCTTATACCCTTCTGAGGTTGCCACAGCAAATTGACGTTGAGTGCCCAAGGTCTTGGCACTCTCTCAGAGCCTCTTTCTAGAGCCCGTTGTATTTATTTCCACAACGGGCCTTATTCATAGTATGATATATGTTTGTTACAATTACATAATAATCTTTTGAGTCTATTTTTCTTTTTTATGATCTAACCGTATATAGATTCTACAAGTGAAGACCCGAAATAAACTTGCGGGATGGTTATCCCATTCCTCACACCTTCCTCCCTTGTCCCCCACACAACATGCCCAGCACGATGACGTCACCTCCGGGTAATGTCATTGCATTAGACATATCTGGCACACGCTCTTTGGGGACAGGGCTTGGGGGGGACCAAAATCAGAGGAATCCCCTGGGTGCCCAAAATCAGGGGAAACCCTGCCCCCATCAGGGGTATGGCAACCCTACATAATACTGAAACAATCATGTGGGTCACACAACTAGGGATGCCAGCCTCCAGGTGGGACCTAGGGATCCCCTGGAGTTACTGCTCATCTCCAGATTACAGAGATAACTTTCCATGGAGAAAATGGATGATTTCGAGTGTGGAGTTTATGGCATTGTACCTCACTGAGGTCCCTGTCCTCCACAGGTTCCACCCTCAAATTTCCAGGCGTTTCCCAGCCTGGATCTGGATCTGCTGGTGGTGGCTGGGGAAGGGGGGGTACTTGGCAACCCTAGACTGCTGCCAGTAAAAACCCTGCCTTTTACTGACAGAAACAGTTAGAACCTCCCCCCAACATTCTAATCTCCTCACAGTTGATGCCTGGAGCTGATACCATTTCAAAAGGTATTTGGGGGAATTCAACAGTCCCTGAAGGTTTTTTTAACTTTTCGGATTTTTCTGCAGACCGAGGAAGGGGCCTGATTATGTAGGAAAAGCTGTTGGGGGAGAGTGAGCTCTCTTTTGGCAGAAATAAGCATCCACACAGAAAAAAAACCTCTCAGAATTAGAATATAGATTCCATCTTTTCATAGGCGTAGACTACAGGGGGGCTCGAGCCTCCCCCGAAAATGTAGCACCTGCCGCTGCGCCTCCCGGGACCCTTCTGAGGCCGGCAGCTACTGCTGCCGGTGCCTCTTCCCCCCCCCCCCACCTGGCCACTCTTCCATCCTTCCCTCTCCCTCCCTCTTTTCCCGGCAAAGGGAGAGGGAAGGAGTGGGGGGAGAGAGAGAGGCCCCAGCAGCAGCGGCTGGCGGGCCTCAGAAGGGCCTGGGGAGGCGCGGAGGTTTCCCAGCGGGGGGGCATCACGCGCGCTAAAGAGCCCCCGCCCCCCCTGGAATTTACAAAACTCTACGCCCCTGCATCTTTTATAATACAGTTCTTGATCTTTTCCCTGTTATATAATGTTTACCCTATCCATTTCTGCCACTTCCAAAAGCTTCTGTATTAGTTCATCTCTTGAAGGTGTTTTTTCTAGTTTCCAGCTTTTTGCTATTAAGATTCTCGCAGCTGTTAATATGTATGTTATAACATATACATAATTTTTGTTATAGTTTGAGAGCATATTCAATAAAAAGGTTTCTGGTATAAATGATATATCTACATTCGTTATTTCCTGTATAATTTTATGTATTTTATGCCAGTATTTTTGCATTCTACCACACCTCCACCACATATGATAGAATCTCCCTACATTGTTTTTACATTTCCAACATGAGTTTGAGGCAGTGGTATAACATTTTGCTATTTTATTGGGAATCCAATGCCATCTATGAAACATTTTATAGATGTTTTCTTTATATGGTATTGCTCTCATAAATTTTGCTGCTTTCCATATTTTTGAACATGGTCTAGATCTGTGGTCTGTTTTAGGTCCTGCATCTAACCATGGTCGTTTTCACCAGTTCATCTTGTATATAGTCTTCCAGCAGAAAATTATAAAGTTTTTGAATTAATTTATCACTTGATGACAGCCATAGTTTGTCTAAGTCATTTTTTGCTTCATAAAATCCTGGTTTTTTTATCTTTGTTGTACCTAGTTTTTAATTGTATGGTTTCCCACAATGTCAGATTCAATTCTTCCCACACACTATTTTCATCTGCTTTTAACTCATTGTTTTTACTTACTTAATAATATTTTGTATGTTCACACTGCCGCCTCCAGATGCCTCCCGCTTCTTCCGGTTCACACTATTTGGAAGCGGGAGGCATGCGGAGGACGGCCCCTGAACACCGGTTTTACCCGGTGTCCTGTTAAAGTGGATGGAAAGCGACTGGGAGACGGGTAAGTGCGAAATGGAGCCGAGGGACAGATGCGCATGTCTGAACGGGCTCTTTTCTTCCACTTCCAATGCAGGGCTGCCCCGCTTTACATTGCCAGTCTGTCCTCGGCCTTAGAATGAGTATCTTCCTATTAACTTTGGTAATTGTGATTGCCACTACTCTTCCATCATTTGTTGAGTAGACTAATTCTGGTATTCTTTTACATAAGTATTCTTTTACAGAAGTGATGACTCCTTTTCTTTTTCGAATCTGATGCATAGAACGGTTTACCTAGTTTCTTATTCTCTAGATATTTTACGTCTTCCTTCTTGATATGGGTCTCTTGTAGGTAATTGATATCCGCTTGTAATTTAATTAATTGTGAAAAGATTCTCTTTCTTTTCTGTGGGCTGTTTAGACCGTTGACATTCACTGAAAGTACTCTAAGCCTTGTCATTTCCCCCATTTTTATCTTTGTTTCCCTTTACTTTAATCCTACGCTGATATCTTGTCAGCGTTTGAGAAGGTATTAAATGTGTTTGCTTCTTCCCGTGTCTTTTCCCCATTTTTTTCCCTTTCTCTGTTTTAGTTCTATTAGCATCTTCCTCTTCCTCACTTTCTTCCCCTCCTTGCTATCCTAAATATTCTCCATGTCTGTCCAGAAAGTCATCTACTTTAAATATAGAATCTATTTTATATCTTTGCCCTTCATGGTTGAATAGGATTCCTTCTGGTAACAGCCATTTGTACATGATTTCATTTTCCCTTAACAGACTTGTTAATATTGTGTAATTTTGTTGTTTCTCTCACACTCTCCACGGCACTTCTTTTAGAATTCTTATCTCTGCTTCTTGTATGGTTACTTTTGTACTTTTTGCTTCTCTGAGAATCTTAGCACTCATTTCTCTTCTATTTAGTTTTATATGCACTTCTCTGGGTACCTTAGTTCTCCTGGCATATGAAGTGCTTTTTTCTGTAGATTTGATCTATTTCTCGTTCCACTTCCTCATGTGTTCCTATATTAAGTTGTTCCATTAAATTACGGATTACTTCTCCTTTCAGATCTTTTTTCTATAGTTTCTGGAACATTTTGATATCTTATGAGTAACGCAGCTTTCTCCATTTCTAGGCCTATTAGTGTTTTCTCCATTCTGTCAGATTTTATTTTTAATTCTTGTACTTCTTGTTCTATTTTGTTCATTTTCTCCTCCATGTTATTATTGGCTAAAGCAATTTTCTGTATTTCCTGTTTATTTTCATTTATCTTTTAAAAAATTTCTTCAGTTTCTGTTTTAATTTGATCTGCTGTCTCACCCATTTTTGTCTGGATGGGTCCCATTTCTTTTTAAATTAATATTGGCATCGTTGCTTCCACTGTATTTTTCATCTCCTGAGCTACACATTCTTGAATTAAATTTTTAAAAATCCTTTATTGTTAATTGTGTTATACTCATTGTGTTAAACTTTGTATTCCTACCTGACCAGGAGATTTTATAGGTGCTTTTCTTGTTCCACTGGAGCCTATGGCAATTCAGTTTGTATAATCTTTCCTTTTAATACCTTGGATGTGCTATTTGTTATAGTATCTTTCCTAATCTTTATATGTCCTAAATTTTGCAATTGCCTCTATGATGGCTTTAACCAGTTATTTTTCTTATTTTGCTTATCTATTGAGTATAAATTGTCTTTACCTAGATTATTTCTGTACCTTTAAATATTCTCAACTTTCTATTCTTTCTCTGTACTCTATACTTCTTATTTCCCTTCCCCTACTTCACGTTTCAATCATTCTCCCGCTCTCCTTCAGTTCTCTTCCAATTCTTAATTCAATGTATTCAGTCAATCCTTTGCTCAGTTTCCTACCATTCTCCTTTTGTCCGTCTGCTTTTCTTTACTTCTGCCCTTCCTTCGTCTGTGCTCTGTTGGCTCCCCCTTCAACTCCTTCCGCTCCTCCTCTGTCCTTCCTCTGATCGCCCATCCTCAATTAGTTTCCCCGGTATCGCTCCACTCCTCTCTGCTCTGCTCTCTCACCATCCAACCTGACCCGAAGGCACCGATCATACAAAAGAGAAAGGAGAGAGAAAATTCTGTTAGTGCCTTTGTATTTTATGATCTTGGTTTCTCACCGATTTCAGTTGCCTCCCCCTTTTTAAAATTACATTGCTTTCTGTTTGCTTTAATGGCCGCCTTAAAGTGCTACTCCCAATTCCTTCTCAGCAATTTAATTTAAATTATACCTTTCTTTATTAAAGTAGTCACTTAATACTCTCAACCTTCAAGAGAGTTCTTAAATGGTACTTGGCTTCGTGTGCATTTCCTTGTCTTTTCCCTTTCATCTGTCGACTCTATTGGCTCTTTTTGGATTCGGCTTGTGCTCGATGTTCTGTTGAGCATCTCTAACAGCATTCTGCTTCCAAGCAGTCTTGGGTATAGTTCAGAGAGTTGCCTCACTACCCTTACTTCCCCGGGACAAGCTTCTTGCTTTCTGGCTCTTTCTTCACATTGAACATTGGTAAGGTTTTCTGGAGACTGTTGGAGTTCAGCATTAGAGAGCAGCTCTCCTTGCTCACATCTGCTGTCATTGAGTCTGGAACTGGAAACAGTCTATTTCATATTCTGATGGTCAATCCTCATTTTGTTTTGTATGCCTACCAGAATCTAAGATATAAGTACCACTATGAAGAATTACACATACAGATTTAGGCACGTTTCTTCTAAAAAAAAAGTATGGTGCAAAAGTGTGATACTCATATGTATCTTTTATTCAGGACAAAAAACTAACTCAAGGGCTGTTTGGGGGAATTATTATTATTAATTTATTTATTTAAGTAGATTTTTAGGCTGCCCTTCCCTGCAAGCAGAGCTCAGGGCAGCTTACAACAAAGATAAATTCAATAAATAATTGAGTTAAAACCAACAATAAAGTACATAATGCATATCTAAACAGATAAAACAATCCATTCCAAGATAGAGGAAAACTAGCCTCCTAGGGGGGTTTCAGAGAATGGAGGGTTTGAATGTGCCAGACTACGTGCTGTCCCTTCGCTGTCCTCAACCAAATGCCTGACGGAACATCTCTGCCTTACATGACCTGTGGAAAGGTAACAAATCCCACAGGGCATAGATGCTCTCTGGCAGGATAGTTCAACCAGGCAGGGGCCAGGGCTGAAAAAGCCTAAAACCTGGTTGAGGATAGCTGGATCTCTCTCAGGCTGGGGACCACCAGGAGATTCTCACTTTCCAAGTGTAGCATTCTTCTGGGGGCATACTGAGAGAGGTGGTCCCAAAGGTATATGGGTCCCTGACTGCCAAGGGCCTTAAAAGTCAAAACTAGCACCTTGAACCTGATCCAGTGCTCCAGTGGAAGCCAGTGCAGTTTGTGCGGCACAAGCTGAGTATGTGCTGTCTGAGGGGTTCCCGTAAAGACTCGCATGACCACATTTTGGATCAGTTGGAGCTTCCGGGTGAGTCTCAAGGGTAGGCCCATGTAGAATGAGTTATCCTGGAGGTGATCGTTGCATGGATTACTGTGGCTAGGTCAGGGTGAGGCAGGTAGGGAGCTAGTTGCCCAACCTGGTGTAGTTGGAGAAACACCAGCCTGGCAACCTTCACAACCTGGGCCTCCATTGACAAGGTGGCATCCAGAGTCACTGCCAGACTCCTGACGGTCAATGCCAGTGACAGGGCACTCTATCAAGAGTTGGGAGTTGACAACCCAACCATGCCCCCCCCCAGCCACAGAACCTCTGTCTTACCCAGATTCAGTTTCAGTTTACTCTGCTTTAACCATCCAACCATAGCCTCCAAACCCTTAGCTAAATTCACGGGAACAGCATTTGGCCAGCTGCCCATCAAGAGAAATAGCTGGGTGTCATCAGTGTACTGATGGCATCCCAGCCTGAAACACTGCTCCAGGTGAGTGAGGGGGCACATATAGATGTTAAATAACATCAGGGAAAGAAGTGCCACCCTCTGTCCCCGACCATGGAGGAATGAGATGAACCATTGCGAGGCTACCTCACAGACTCCAGTGTTGGCAAGGAGATGGGTCAGTAGATCGTAGTCGACCATGTTGAATACTGCTGTAAGATCAAGTAATAGCAGTGCTGACCCACCTCAATCCAGCTTCCTGCGAAGATCGTCAGTGAGGATGACCAGCTTTGTTTTCATCCCATGGCCAGGGTGGAAGCCAGATTGGAATAGATCCAACACCAATGCATCATCCAGGAATTTGTAGAGCTGTTCTGCCACTGCTCTCTCAGTTACCTTACCCAGAAATGAAAGATTCGAGACTGAGTGGTAATTGGCCAGATCTATAGGATCTGAGGTCAGTCTTTTTGAGAACGGGACAACCACTGCCTCCTTCAGTCGCAATGGAAAGACCCCCAAACCCAGGGACAGGTTGATTATGTGGGAGATCTGTAATTGAATCTCCTGATGTATTTGTTAATCATGTGTGGAGTAAAGCATTGTATTCAGTAAGCCTTTATTAGCATATGTATATACATACATTGGAGATAAAATTAAATACAGATTGGAAAATAGAAATCCATACAGGGTAAAATTGGAGCTACAACACAGAAAAAACAGCATAAAAGCATAACAACCTAGTGGTTAATATTACTTATCAGGATGTATAGAAAGCACTGTAGTGTCGATTGTAACCTCAGTATAATGAGAAGAGTGTTTAACTTTTCCCTCATGCTGCTTTTGTGCTACTGTTAGCACTGATGCAGAAAAAAGGCAGGCACCCATTATTGTACCTCTCTTTTTTTCTTGTTGGGAGTTAAAGCAGCTGGGGGATCTATTAGAGTAACTGCATGGAAGAAGTTAAATTCCCAACCCCACAATTACTGCAGACTCACTGACTCTCCATCTTGACCCCTCTTTGATATTAAAAATATATCAAGAGATCTAATTACTGATCTCCCATGTAGCATTAGTTCAACCCTGAGAACTAGCCATTAGTTTGGATTCCTTAGGCCTGCTTCTGCCACACAGATTATGCCATCTTTTTTACTAGTTCATGAGTATGTCTTTTTTCTATAGGGAGGCCTATAGAACTTTTTCTGTGCAACTTTTAGAAAGAGATTTAAAATGTTTTATTAAAAATTTCTAACCCTTTGGCATTTACTATTCGAAATGAGTGGGTTTCTGTGATATAGCTCTTTGTATGTGATATTTACCCTCCACTCTTTCACCAAGGAGCTTCAGGTTGCCAGCCCCCTGGTTCTGGCGGGGGGGTTCTTCCCTGCCCACAAATGCCCCAAAATGCAGCACGATGACATCACCCAGAAGTGATGTCATCACGCTGACACACTTTGGTTTTGGGGCAAAACTCTATGGTAAGCTTGGGCTCAAACCATAGAGTTCCGCCCCAAAACTAGAGTATCAGCGGTGCAGTGACCTAACTTCTTGGGGACATCATCATGCCCCACATGCTTTGCACATGCAGCAGAAACTCCAGGAAAGGCCTGTTGATCCACCCACCAGCATAAAGGTAGGACCTGGCAACCCTAAAGGAGCTCCATTTGATCTGCCTATGATTCCAAGTGATTCTCCCACCCAGGCAGTTCTACCATTTTCTGGGCTTTGGTGTTTGTCTAGTTTACAGTGTTACTGGTTTTAATGGCTGCATTAGGTTATGACTGATGGTGTAATTGTATTTCCTGAGCTGTCACAATGTTTGGTTGAAAAGTAAGGCACATACACAGCACCAAATGAGTGGATAGGCTCCTGTATGTCACAAAAAATGCTTGTTCCATAGGGTTATCAGTTGCTGGTTGGGAAATACCTGGAGATTTTGGGGGAGAAGCCTGAGGAATGCAGAGTTTGGAGATGGGGGACCTTAACTGATCTCTGTTGCCTGGTGACTAGGTGGGCTGATCTCTGTTGCCTGGAGACCAGTTGTAATAGTGGGAGGTCTCCAGCCACCACTTGGAGGTTGGCAACCCTATTGTTTCAGAATAACTCAAGCAGAAGTATCATATTTGTGGAGATTTGTTTGTCTTTTCATTTGTAGGGAAAATCCCATGTTTGAGTCCAAGCTGAATGCCATAATGGCTGAAGGCAGCTTCGTTGGCTGTTCTGGCAGCATTATTACTCTCTCTCCTAATATGACACATGGTAAATGTACAGGCATTTAAAAAAAATAGATTGGTCCTTGTAAAGGAGCCCATGAGGATAACAAACAAAGGAAAATAGGGGAATGGAAGGGTTTGCAACCATGTAACTGGCTATCACTGCTAATCCTTCCAGGGAATGGAATACAAATAAACTCTGGCAGTCAGTAAATTACAAGTCCACTATGTGTGAGATTTCTAGTGGAAACAGCAATAAAGAGACTTGTTTTTATCAAACCTTATCTCACATAGCTGCTTATGGAGAAGAGCAAGGTTTACACATTTGCAAGAATAAGAAAGGACATTGGAGAGGATAGTTATTAGCTCAGAAAAGAAGTGCATCCTTCTTTCCTAATATACAAATCTTCTGAATTGTTAGATAGTTCCTCTTCAGGCCTTGTTAGAAGAAAACAGCTTTTGCCAAAGGAGCTGGAGAGTGTTGAATAACTGTGAAGAAGCAGAATTGGCAACAAATTGGTGACATTTATTAGTTACTTATAAAGTGTGGGCCCTCTCCATTATGGATTCAGTTGAAAAATATTGACCTGTTTGCCTTGTTAGCAAGAAGTACTGTGTGTATGTTTGAGTTTATAGTAGCCAGGCAGTTAGTGCCACAGCTCTGGTGTTCAAACTGTTTCAAGGCCTTTTTCGTTCAGGTGAACAGAAAGGACTTTTGCAGACAACACGAGTTTATTCCTGTGTGCACTTGTAGCTGACCTATGAGTAGCACTGGTTCAGTTGCAAATGCTGTTAACAACTACTGTCAACAAAGACTTTATTTTGTAAATCTGGGGAGGCTTAAGCCTCTGTTAAATACAAATGTTTTGCCATGTTATCCTTCTGTATAAACTGACATGACTGTAAATTAATATGTTTCCAGGCTTCAGCTGAAAGTGTTCAATAATTCATCTTGGTACTCATTTCTTCCTCTCTTCTTAAAATGTGTGTAATTTTAAAAAAATCCATATTTGAACATGCATTTGGTCTTTATAAACATACAACTACTAAATGAGTAATTATTAGAAATAAATTAGAGGGTTGCCCTAGTCTCACAGCTATTGTTAGTGAAGTATTACATTTCCCACCAGGGGTGTAGAATTTTGAACTTACCGGGGGGGCGGGGGCTCTTGCATGTGCGCACGCTGCAGCGGTGTCCCCGTTGCCGCTGCCGTCGCAAGAGCTTCCCCCCTCCGGCCTGGCCGGCCAGCCGGCTCCCCTGAACCCACTGGCTCCCTCCCTCCCAGGGCCCCAGCGTGATGATGTCATCTGGAAGTGACATCATCACGCCGGGCACGTTGCCGGGGTGACACTCTGGCAATCGTCCTGAAACTCTATGGTGCCATAGAGTTTCTGGGCGATTGCTAGAGCATTGCCCTGGCAACGTGCCCAGTGTGACGATACCACTTCCGGGTGACATCATCACGCTGGGAGGGAGGAAGCCACTGGGTTCAGGGGAGGGGAGCCTGCCAGCCAGCCAGCCGGCTGGCTGGGCAGGTGGACGGCTCTTGCAGCTGCTCTTGCGGGGGCAGTGGGTGGGCCGGCGGGCGGGCAGGTGGGCCTGCCTGCCTGCCTAACATGGGAGGCAGGGAGGTGCGGCAGTGGGGGGGCAGGCACCCCATTTCCCCAGGGTGGCTCAGACCCCCCTGGAAAACTTCAGGGGTGGCCTGAGCCCCCAAGCCCCCCCGTAGTTGACGCCTGTGCCTATTACAAATATTCAAATGTGTGGTGTGTTGTGGCAAATGTAGTAATATAAAACTGTTGGCAGATAATATAGTAAAAAGATGTTCCTAGGCTGCGATCACACACACTAAATAATCCATTTCCAATCCAATTCAAAAGTAAATTGAAAGTGGATTATTTAGAGTGTGTGACCGCAGCTCTAGATAATCCCATAATCAGGTAACATGGTTTCCTTCTGTAGTCACTTTGCCTCCCTTGATATGGATCTTGAAGCAGGCAGATAGAAATGCTCTAACTTTCAATATTGGATTCCTTGCCAGAACTTGATATGGCAGTGGATCATCATTCAGAAGGTAAGTTCCTTCTCCTACTTAGTTTTCTTCTTGTTGTTTTGATCTGGCAGCCTTGTGAAACCTCCCAGGATAATGTTCACTTATGACCCCATTTCATATTGTTGCTGGGTTTGAAATACATAGACTCCGACATTAACTAATACTAGAGCTGGAAGCAGAGCTGGCTGCCTCTTTCCTGAGAGTCAGCCTAGCATTCTTCCCTGATGTATCTGCACTTGCTTGCCCTCTGAATCACTTGAATATACATGTTTTTAACATTCTAAGAAAATACTACGTAATTTTTAATGCTCCTTTGGGGAATTTACAGGGCAATCCAAAACAGAGTTGCACCCTCCTAAACCGACTGGAGTTAGTCAGGGTTGTTTTGAGGGTAAAATGGAGGAAGGGAGAATGATATATACCACCCTGGAGCTCTTTGGCGAAAGGGTAATATAAAAATGAACTATAAACACAGAATTCTTCAGGTCTGTTATTTTATTCATAGGTGAATGTACAGATTTAACTGATTAAGCGTGCCAGTTTTACTCAGTTAACCAGTTAAAGTTTCTTTAATAGGTGAAATGAAGCTCCATATTCAGGTGCATCATCATGTCTCTGATTGCCTGATAAGAGTAGGCAAGTGGCCTGGGATGGGTAGCTGTTGGGTTGCCGTAAGTCAGCTGTGACTTGACAGCAAAAAAAAGAGTAGGCAACTAACATAGGGTTGCCAGCCTCCAAGTGGGGCCTGGGGATCTCCTGCTTTTACAACTGATCTCCAGCTGACAGAGATCAGCTCCCCTGGAGAAAATGGTTGCTTTGGAGGGTGGACTCTATAGCACTGTATTATGCTGAGGCGCTTCCTTTCCCCAAACCCCGCCCTCTCCTGGCTCCACCCCCAAAGTCTCCAGATATTTTCCAACCCAGACTTGGCAACCCTAAACTAACAGGAGTAACTATTTCTGCCATGTTCGGCTTATGAGCTTCTTGTTGGCCACTACTGAAGGGGAAAAAAATCTTAAATTGAAGGACACCAAGGCAATTTTTCATTCTGGAGTCTGTAATCCTAAACACACTTACCTGAAACTAAGTTGCACTGGCCTATTTGGAGCTTACTTATGCTAAGTGGGAGGATACAGACATTGTCTTACTGATGTCCCTTCAGTGATGAAGTGTACAGGGGGTGTTGTTCTTTTCACTCAGCCATATATCTGTGATGCAAACCTTTGAAATCCTGTATGCTGTTAGAAGCAGAACAGCTCTGTGCTGTGTTGCTGCAGGCACTCAGGAATGCCACTTGCAGAACATTCCTTTCCCTGGGCAGCCAAGTTTCGAAAGCAGTCTATTTCTGGTTGCAAAACCAGGATGGGTGTTTGAATGGCAGACATGGCAAGAGACCGCCAGTTTCCATCTCTGCCAACATAGCAAGGATTAGTGAAAGCCTCTTCTTTTGCCTTGCAGAGACAGGTTAAAAAAAAAACAGCTGCAGTGGGGCTCTTGGAAGGCAGGAGGCAGGGAGGGAGGGAAGGGGTGAGGGAGAGGAGAGCACAGGAGTGTGCTTGAATGCTTGTGATTGGTAAGCTTTGCAAATGCATCTGCTAGCAGGACTTTAGTGGAATGTGAAACCAAATCATTTACAAGTTAAAGATAGACACAGAGACAGCAGCATCTCGAGTCGGGGTTTAAATTCAGTCTCTCTCAGGCTTCTGGTTTGGGGAGTTTCCTTTTTGCCTCATCAAGGACTCTATTAGCTCTTCTTCAGACAATACAAGAACTCTTAGGGCACTGGAATTGTCAGGGTGTCAGAAGACCATGGTGCGTGCTGCAGGGTAAGTCACAAGCTTTGTTTGAGCTCTTCTTTCCTCTTACCGTACATACTACTTTCCTGTGCTCTGAGCATTATATGGAGTCAGGCTTACAACAGACAATGTTCCTTGTTTGCCTTTTATGAATGGCTCGGTATGCACGCTTCAGCAAGCTGGCATTACCCAACTATACTTGATACAACATGTTTATCTTTTTATTTTGTGATCCTGGTGTAATAATTTTAAAAGTTGTCTTTTTTTCTGATTATGTTTTGTTTGAGCAGCAGAAGTCTTTCCTGCAGCAACAGAGTTGAAATTGAGTTATTCTTTGATGAGGGGCCAGCATTATTTAAGTTGAATGTTTCTCATGATTCCATTTTGATCTTGGTTCTGCAAAGTGGCAAAGAAACAAAGTGTAATTTGGGAACATGAAACAGAATTTTATTCATAGGCAACATGTCATCATTGTTCCTTTACCTCATACTGTATGTCTTTACTGGGAGGTGTTTATATTGTATGATATAAATTGATTTATGTTTCATCAAGATATGCAACAGTAGCATTTTCTAAAATGGATTTCTTAAGGCATAAGGTGCAGAGTGATCTCTTGATTAGTTGATAAAAAATAGAGTTGTGTTTGCATATCTGAAAGATCTGTTAACTTTTTTGCAAAGTTGTCGGATCCAGATTAAGCTGTATTGCTAAAAACACAAAAAAACCAAAAACAGATTAAGCCGTATTGCTGTGTATTGTTACTTGTGCATAGATGTCATTAAAATAGTGGGACTTGCATGAAACCAACATCATTGTGAAATTTTATATCTTGTGAGAGGAGATTGTTGTAAACTCTTTTTTCAAAAAATAAGCCATTATTTTTGGTGAGTGAGAGAAAGCTGAGACATACTTGCTTCATTGTGGGAAAAGGTTTTATATAGAGTTCATAGCGAGCTGTAGGTTGCCTTATTAGATTTTGTAAGATGCAAGGCTTGCATTTAATCATTTACAACTTGCAAATTTTACTGTGGTGTAAAAATATTTCCTGCTTTCCACTTACATTGTTGGCTTTCCAAAATCCTATTTGTAAACACTTTTTTATAGTAGCTGTAAGAGGGACAAAGTCTGTTTTATGGTGATATAAAACTCCTGATCTCTGGCTTATATATTCTAGAGAGTTGTTTAATGCCTCAAGGGAATCTTTGCTTTGCAGAAGCACTTGGCCTCCACTGGAACGGGTTTCCTTTATTTGACTAAGATGCTGCTGCACCTGACAGTTTGTTCTGTTACCTTGTTAACAAATTCCAGGTGTCATGATACTCAAAACTGAAATAACTATTTACCAGTTAACATGATTGAAAAGATCATATGGAGGAGAAGGTGTGGTTATTATAACTACTTGAGTGAGTGAGCTCTCAATTCCCTTGCCGTATGCTGCTACTAATATTAAGTGTTTTATGAAACGTTGTCAGTGTGCTTTGCACTGTGAACTCCAGAGGCAGCCTCTATTTAAGATCTGGGGTCACTGTATTTAGTGTTGCTGTATGAGTACTTCACTGGTCTCAGATGTTCCAGGTTGCCCCATCCTGAGGGCTCTTTAGGCCAGTGGACTTTAAAGTATTTTACCTTTGTCGGGATGGTGCTCTTATACCTTGCTTTAAGGTCTGCCCTAACAGCTTTCTCAGGCATGAGTTCTAGATATGTAAATATTAAAACCATGTATGTCTACAGCATTTCAGTGGATGATTCTCGGTTGCCTCCAAACTTGAAATTGCATTGGAGTGGGATGGAGCAGATGGCAGGGATGCTCTAGTATTGATTTTTAGCCAAGGAACATTTCCTTGCCATGAAAGACATCACTCTGATAATTTAACACTGATACCTCCATGTGGACACATGAAGCTGTCTTATGCTGAATCAGACCCTTGGTCCATCAAAATCAGTATTCAGTACTCAGGCAGGCAATGCCTCTCCAGAGTCTCAGGCAGAATCTTTCATATAAGATTACGATCCTAGGGAGAGGCCCTTCAACCAAACAAGCTCCTTTGGTGGGTACCCAAGAGAGGGCCTTTTCAGTGGCAGTCCCATGATTATGTAAATAAATTTTATTATTTTCAAACATTCTAACATTTTTCTTATACAAACCCTTTTTCCATATTATATCCATTTTTTGTTCTATTGTATAATCTTGTTATCATCTTGTATTGGTGGCTTCCCACCACATCTGAAGCATATAACATTTTCAGCTTTAACTATTCTTTAAATACATATATATGTTTTACATTTCTGGTAACGACTTAAACAACTGTAAAATATTTTCTTATACAGTTTTAATGTGTATTTTATGTGTTTTATCTATATTGTAAACTGTCTTGAGCTTCATTAAGGAAGAAAAGCAGCTAATATATGTTTTCAGTAAATAAATAAATAACCTGCTGCTAGAGCCTTTAACTGGAGATGCCAGGGATTAAACCTGGGACCTTCTGCATGTCAAACAGATGTTCTACCATCGAGCCACAGCCCCTTCAGGAGGGCCTGAATTTCCTATAGATTGTTTTGTGATATTTAGCAGAGATCTAACATGGGATGTGTGGTAAGGACTTTCTGTATGTTTAAACATGATGGATAGTATCCTACCTGTCAGCTCAGTAAAGCATAGAGCCTTTTTCTGGTGGAGCTGTAGCTAACAAGCCTCCTGCAGGTGGAACTGGCAGATGCTGGTTTTCTGATGTCCCCTTTTCCCTTTTAAACACCTAGAAAGATGGTGTCTGGGATCATGTGGGGCAACCGTCATAGAGAAAGCCGTGTGGGTTGGGGGGTTGCAGTGAGGAAGAGAAACTGGGTGAAATCAAACCTCCCCCTTCTTTCACTAGTGGAGTTCAACAAGCTGATTGTGTTAGTTGGGTGCACTACCACTAGGGCTGCCAAGTCAGCCCAGGGGGCGGTGGATCCCCCTCTACAGGGGTTCCCAAACCGCCGGCCAGCATTCGGCCAGCAGGGGGAACCCCACCCCCGAAGTCGTCCAGCCTGGACGACTTCCCCAGTGTAATGATGTCACCTGGAAGTGACATCACCACGTTGGGGGCATTGCCAGGGCGTTGGGTGACGTCACTTCCAGGTGACGTCATCAGGCTTTGCGCGCGCGCCAGGGAGCCTCCCAGGCAAAGAAGGAATCCCCCCCCCGCCAGTACGTGAGTACGACTTGGCAACCCTAACTACCACTGCCTTTTTAAATGTGATAGGTGAGGCATTAATATTTGTAAGTCACAGAGCAGTTCTCAGGTTCTACTAAAAAGCTAATGAGGCATTTAAAAATGTCTCTTTTGGTTGATTGATGCATGCATTTCAGAAACCAGGATTTTTATGCAAGTATTAAAATGGAGATATCTGTGTTTAAAAATATATATGAAGTGGGCTTCCATATTGATTCTGTTAGCTAAAACATTTCACATTGAGATTATTCAAGGGCACAAAGGACTGCAAATGGCTATTGTGGTGGTATGGTATATGTTGATCAAGCAGTAAAACATTAACAAATATGTTCAGGAGATTCACAAATTGTGACCAGTTTTAGCTGGATAATTTAGATGAAAACTGACTGGCTCCGCAGATTGCAGCCAAGTTGCTGGAGCACGTATGCCTCTTTGTTTACCTATGAACAAGATTGAAAGTAACTTAAATATCAGAAACTGCACTTAGGGGGTCTCTTCATACCTCTCACTCCTGCCCACAGAGCAGGAAGGGAGGGGGTATGACATCGGTGGCTGCCACCACCCTACACTGCCTGAAGCAGATGGCTCTTCATAGCCTCCTTGGCTGCCTCTCACTCCTTTCTATAGCAAGTATTGTAATAGTCATGACTGGAAAGACTTTTTCACCACTGGCACTCCCTCTTCAGCTGCCATCAGCATAAGCTGAGCAGCAGCAGTTGGACCAGTCAGGCAATAGACAAGGGTCTGCATTAGGCCTGCAGCAGCTGGGCTAGCCAGGGATGGGTGAGGCTGGTGGCACAGCTGAGGCGTGCTGGGGAGCCAGGCAAGGTACTTTCAACCCACATGAGATGAGCAGCACAGCTGAGGATGGGCAAGTTGTGGGCCTTGCTCACCTCCCTGGCAAGCAAGTGCTACTCAGTTGATGGCTGAGGGTGCCATGGGACTCTTTCCGGTTGCAAGTTCACATGACATATTTCAGTATGTATCTGCTTATTTTAAATGCTCATGTATTCTTCTGATGGTGGTTAATGACACAAAACTGTAATGGGTTTAAGATTAAAGTTTTGTTACAAATGGCCAGGAATGCAATTGATGAAAGCATAATACGTTACTCCTCGTTTCCTAATATAACTTGTGAGCAAACTTTTAGCAACTATTTATTAGAAAAGAGCATCGCATACATAATAAACATAATAAGCCAGGATAAACAGAATAAGCCAGGATAATTGGTTGGCTAACTTCCCCTTTCCCAAAATGGAAATAAACTCTTTTAATATATTTTGCTTCCATCATAAATAAGAGTTTTAATGAGCTATATCAGTTGGCCACTGTAGTATATTTATGGGAAATGCAAAGTTTTGGGGCCAAGTCAGGCATAGATTACCAAGTTCTGACTGTACCTATTTCACAGGTCATTAATCTTGCCCTTTCCTCTTGTACTCTGCTGTAGATTAATGTTAAGACTCATGTTCAGGATAGCCACATACACACTTAAGACTTAAAAAAAATAAAAGTAGGGAAATACATACTGATGTCTTTTCATTTTGGAAGGAAACAGGAGATTTTTTACCAGTTGATTAAATGCCAAAGTGAAACACAGTCCTGTCTAGAGCTGTTGTGTTCCTGATAATTCCTTAATTAAAGTTGGCAAAGATATGACTTCCAGCATGAGCTGGTGTGCTGACAATTTTATAAACATGCTCCTCATAGTGTGATAAAATAAAGCAAGTGTTCTTTTGGTCCACATTCAGAAAAGTTCTGTGTCATATAGAGCACAGTACATTTTAGTGAATTAAACCCCATGTTTAAACTTTCACTTAATATATTCAGTTTTACTTCTAATTACATAATGTTTTGTCATAGATTTAGGTTGGCATTATACTTTCATATTAATAAAGTTCAGAATCTTAACTAGTGTAAATTGATCAGTTGCCTTTGCCCATCCTTTTAGTAGCATTAATACTAAGAATTGAATGTACAGGTATAAACTGAATTAATTCCAGTGACATGACTCAAAATCTGCACTGTGTAGCAGATTGGACATTGTGTAGCTCTTATTTGTGCATTTTTGTAGGACTTGAGATTGCTTGCAGCTTAAAAATGCTCATAGTTCCATATATCCCATGTTGTTTACCACACCCAGCTTTCCAAACCATCTCCACAAGATATGTTTTTACTATTAATCATTATTTTTGAAGAACTTCTCCACTTGGTGCCCATTTCTGTTTTATTCTTGTGAACACAGTATGTTCAATGAATGGTTTGAATGTACCTTTGTGGTTCTGTTGTGCAAATGGTTACGTGTCTCTCCACTAGGATCACCTTTGGGCTTCATCGTAGTATTTAAGCATATAGGTATCTTTGGGCGCGATCATACGCACCCATTTGCGACACAAGAAGGACGATTCCCCGCCGGCTCAAAGTGGCGCAATCACACAAGCACATCTGGGAAGCGTCCTGCAGCTGGTGTCAAAGTGTCGCAAACCACTTTGATCCAGTAAGGAATCAGCTTATTTAGCCACCAGTGAAAAGGCAGTCTCAAATGGTTTGCGACGGCCCAAAACTGACTTTTCCTGGTGTGATCGTGCCAGTGCAAACAAGTGGCTTTGGGGAGCGGGCTTTTTGTTTTTTTCCCCCTCCCATCCCAGTATGCGCATCATCGGATGATCCCGAGGGTGGAGAGGGAAGTCATCAATCCCTTGTAGAAGCAGATAAGCGCACTGAAAATGGCCGGGGGAAAAAACCCAACTCGCCCGTGGCTGCGTGTGATCATGCAGCAGCGGTTCGCTCTCACAGGTCCGTGGACCTGTGTGATCCCGCAAAAGCGGCGCAAATTGCGCCAGCACAAATTTGTGTCACTTCCCATCTGGCTTATCTCGCTCGTGTGGACAGGGCCTTAGGTAGGTATAGAACCATTCTCATGTTGAACTGATTAGTAATAGAGGTGATCATATGAATACTTCCTTTGATTGTGTTAGGTCTTGCCCCCATGGGCATCCAGCAATCCATATACATCTGAATATATTTTATAGGTAAAAGAAAAATGTTCAGCATTGAATCAGCACAGACTTGTAAATCCTTAACTCATTTAAGACCTAGGCAGGAGACATCAACAACTGCCTTTCTAAAAAGAATAAAGCTTTTCTTAGTCCTTGTGGTGAAATGTCCTCCACCTCAAGATTCATGTCAAACTTACAATAATTGGGTGTGCATTCTTTACATGCTCAAAATACCTTCCCACAGATTAACAGCTAGCAGTGGGAAAGCTACAGGGAAGTAGTCAGCTTCACAGGCACAGAGCAATTCAGAGCTAACTCCTTGTTCCACAGAATCCCACAACGGGAGGAACACATAAGAGATTATAAAATCTCTGGATATGGAGAAGCAACTTTCTCCAGATCTATTCTGTTCCTCTTAGCCATTTTGTCTTAAACTATGAAGGACTAAGCCATTCTTGTTTACACCTGGACTCCATCTTGTATATGGTGTTGAGGATTGCCATGGAGAAAGACCCCACGCAGAGGAATTGTGTTAATTAACTACTTCTGACTGCTTGTAGCTCCAAGAATACAACCTACTTTAAGTTATCCTTTAGAGTGTTTACAGCATTCATGAAAAGAGGATTTGCGGTTTTATTGCTTTTCTTTTACCTTTGCTCTGTTGCGCTTTTAATTTCATTCATAAATTTCCTTTTATTTTGAATGCTATAGTTTGAATTTTTTTAAACCACTATTTGCCCTAATCAAGCATGTTTACTCAGAGAGAGACCTAAAGGGAATGCAGCAGCAACCCTTCAGCCCTCAAGTACAGAAGTGAAGGTGCCAAGATGGCCAAGGGGAGAAGAGTGGAGAAGTACCTATGCAAAGCTCCTAATGGTAGCAGAAGAAATGAGCCTGAGATAAAATCACTCAGGTTGGGATTTCCTTTGATACAGTTTGTGGTGTGGCTATTCAGACAGAACGGATTTAGGAGAGCAGAGAAAGCACAGGCTGGACAGAGATCCAGTCAGTTGAGCAACTTTCTGTTCAGGCTCTCATGAGAGCCAGTTCTTCCCAGTCCTGTTGGTTGGTTTCTGTGGCATTTCAATACATATCATAATATACATTTGATGTTTGATTGAGGGATTTTGGGTCATATGCTTTATTTGCTACAGTTAGCTATTGATATTTTTCTGCCTACTTTTCAGTAACATTTCCGGCTGTGTAATCTTATATATTACTGTATCTATATAACTAATCTTACTGTATGGGCCTCATACATGCTGGAGCCCTTAGTGTCCAAATGTCAGAAGACCGACCTTAGGACCACCAGAGTGCTGGATGTTGATAACTGTCTAATATCATTATGATTGACACCAGAAGCATAATTAAATAAGGATCATTTGAAGTTGCCATTACTTGGAAGAGGATAGAAGGGATAAAACAGTTTAATCTTCACTACAGCATATTTGCATTGACCTACTTATGATGCTTGGGGGGGTGGTCCTTTTTCCTTTATAACAATATGGATTTGTTCAGCAATTTTAAAGCAGCTGCACAGAAGGAGATTGGCTTTCCTAACAATTCTTGGAGGAATTGTGGATACAAGGAGGGAAACATTATTTACCTCAAATTAATTCTAGAAAGTGACATTCCCCCCCCCCCCCAATCTCTAAGATATCACTAGTCTAAGTAAGCAGTTGTAAACATTTTCATGTGACTCTAGAACTGTGAAATATGAAAGAGAGGAAGGGTGCAAATATTTAAAAAACAAAATTAGTGCTGCACTGAATCTTCATAAGATTTAATTTTTGGCAGAAAAAGCCTCTCCAAAAGAAAAACCCTGCTATGGGATTTTTCTGCATTTGTTCATATGCAGCTCCTTCAACACATTTTTAGGTCTTCTCTCTTTCGCACCACATGATCCAAAGCATTCAGGCATCCCAAAGCAAATGTGATGATGTCACAGTACCATATGGTAGACAGTCACACTTGGCTGTGTAATGGTATCAGTAAGGACAAACACAGCTGTTCCACTCTGAGTGGAGGGAGGTAGAACACATTCTCAGGCAGCCAGGTGATCCTCAGTGTCTTGCCACATTGTGCTTATGGCTTCATTACCTGCCAGAGGTGAATGGCGATTTATTTTTTATCCATTCCAGCTCTACCCATATGTAGTTCTGCAAAACAAGTTTAAACAGATGGTGGATAGAGATGTGCATTTGAGTGCTGATGTCACATGTCTACACTGAACTACTTCCAATTCAGATGTGCATCCCCCATCCACACTATGTTGCTCCAGTTAGCCAAATGAAACAGTTGGTTACTGGTTAGATTAAGAAGCCATTTACTAATTTCACTGTAAACCCCATACCCCATAAAATGATACTGTGCAATCACTTGTCATATTGTCTGTCCCATCCCAGTGATCCTTGTTTCATTAGTAAATGAAACAGTACATATTTCAGGTGTTTTACCATAATCAGAGTTCCAGGTTGCAAGGGATGGTTTTGTGCCTCTGGGTAGGCCCTGTGGCTATGATTATTTCCTTCTGTACAATGTCATCTGTTGTCTTTTGGACTTGTGAGATATAGATGGAAGTCTGTAGAGAGTCTCAGCTCAAATCCTCTTTGCTCTAAAGTTCTTATTTCTCTCATGAATTCACTTGAGAATAAAAGGCAGTTTCTCACCTCAATAAAACTTAAGGCAGCCTCCAATTGCCTTTCAGACCAAAATGCTAACCAATCAGATAGTGACCATGTTTCAAGTGCTTATGGTCTTTTCCACAGTGGGATAACTTTTTCTATCTGTTGTACATGCATGTTGGATTGTAAGACATTATCTGAGAGTGTGCCAGGTATTGCTGAGAGGGCGGTTGGAAAGTCCCTGGTCTATTTTGTGTATTCTAGAATCATAGGAACATGAGTTGGGCTGAGTGCATAACTAAATTATTCTGGAGTCAGGCTAGGAGAAAGGACTGTTTAAAGAGGTTCTCCCACACTCTGATTGATAAATGGCTGAAAGCAACACTTTTCCCCACCATAGAGAACAATGGAGGGGATGGGACAACCTGTTTGGGGGCCCATAGAATTGGACCCCGTGGTCCAGTCTTCTTGAAACTTGGTGGGCATTTCGGGGAGAGGCCCCAGCAGCTACCCTGCAAGTTTGGAGCCTCTCCCTCAAACCCGCTTTCCTCCAGCTCCTCATATACCCTATGAGTTTTTGCCATTGATTTCAATGGCCCATAGGGTATAATGGGGCTGAAACTGACATTCCCTTTCTGACACACTTCCGGTGATGTCAGGGGACGTGGCATATGCTAATGAGTTATGCTAATGAGCTCCTGCACCTCTTTTTCTACGAAAGGACCCCTGATCATAGGAATAATCATTGTACATTATTTACAGAGCAATCCTATGTGGAGTTGCTCCTGTCTAAGGCCATTGATTTCAGTGGGCTTCCTTTGGATTGCACTGGTAAAATAGCTTCTCACAGGCGGATTTCTTTAAAATTGTTTTGGTTCTGTGGTGTGGAAAACTGAAGCGTTTCTGCGTACAACCAATTGTAACCTCTAGAAGTTGCACTTGCAGAAAATTGGGCTGAACTATCTACCTGCTGTACTTTCATCATACCCTTCGTCCAGGGAGCTTGGAACAGTGTGCAGAGTTCTTCCTTTCCCCATGGGGGAAACTACTTCATACAAAACTTCTCATGTGTTTTTGGAACCTATGAAAGTAACATAGTAATCAGCACCCCACATGAGTTACTGAATGTATGAATTACATTTCTGTGCAATAGAGCTGACTGGATATAGTTATGCGTATGATACTTCGTGCCTTTCAGACACAAAAACGTCAATAGTAATTGTATTTTATTTGTTCCTGTGTTATTCCTACTGTATTCTAATGTCACCAGTCACAGGATGAAAAACCCCTGAGTGAAAGAAAAAAACCTTTCCAGGAATGTTAACAATGCCCTTCAGTTTCTCCTGAATGCAGCTTCCAGCATGGAAGTGGAACAATGGCCAAACAATGCCTGTGGCAGTGCAAATTAAATGACTGTCTTATGCTTCAAAGCATGTCTGATTTATGTTTTCAAATCCCAAATATTAATTAAGACTGTACAGTTGCTGCATGGGCTGATTCCAAGCTTGGGGGGAAAGAACAAGCCTCAGCAGCGCCAGTGAACACCCTTTTCCCAGTATGCATCAAGCTCAAGATACCTCTGTTGACCCATGTCAGTTGCTATGTTAGGAAAAATAACCAACAACATGTGGCACTGGCATAGATCCAGGTCAGTGCTTGTAAAAGGTTAATTAATATCCTTTCATCTGGACTTGCTGCAGATGTAAATCAGACAAAAGACAGGCCATTTTTATAGCTTTGTGCTATGTAGGCTTTCTAAGTGGCTGTAACTAGGAGAGAACCTTTGGCACATATGAATTTTGAAAATCACACTCTCCCCTTCCTTTGCAGGAATAGTGGTCAAAACAATGGTGGTATAACTGGTGCCAATTGGCTCAGTATTGTCACTGTTTGTATTTGTAAAGTGGCAGAGTATAACATGCCCTTGAGCTATGCCCAAAGCTACAGAACATCTCAGCTGGAGATTTCTGGGATACAGGGGCGGGGGGGGGGCGGAATGCCTTTGAGGATGTGGATATAAAGTTGGTCTGAACTCTGTGACAAAAGGGGTTTCATGTGGATGATGATTACATCCAAATTGCTGCATTTAGCTGTGTCAGCCTGTTGCACCTGGGTCACTTGCCATAGGTGGATCCCATCTTGGCCTTCCAAGAAGTAAAGATTTGCTTGCAAACAAGGGAAGAAAATGTGACATCCTGTGCTATGATGTAAACCACTTTTTGAAACCTTCCTTTTCCTTTACATAACATCAGGACATAACTGAAGGAGAAGGGAACAGTCTTAATAGGGATGAGAGTCTGATAGGGTATCCTCCTTTGCATGGTGTGGTAGAATGGGTCTGCTCTGGCCTGCAGGCCCTATTCCACCCTGCCCTCCAAAGTTTTCCCAGCACCTGGAGAGGCTTTTCTCTCTTCCCGGTAACTCACCACCACCACCTGACCTTTGTAGAAATTGCCTGCTGGGAGGATCAGGACTCCCAGCTTCCCTTCCAAGTTTGGAGGCTTTGCCTCTGTGTCTCTCGCTGCCCAGTGCCTGGTCACGGGAAACATTTGCTGCCTCATGAACCCCTGGAGGAATTGCCACTTGCCAACTGCCTGACTTCCCCCTGGTGCTCCTTTTGAAATAGTATGTCCAAGATGGTGGAGGTCTATGTGGTACAGAGAACAACTACCAGCATCAAAAGTTATAAAGTATTTATTAAAGAGAAAATGTTCACAAGCATACTTTTAGCACAATAACAAATTGAGCAAGGGATTTAAAAGAAATTGGTAAAATGCAGTTCCTCTGTCCTTCTCTATATATATGCCCTTTCAGACTCCTTAGTTTAGGAAGTTACAGATCTTTGTGAAGTTCAATTACCTTGAAGTTTCCTTCAGCTCTTCTGGCCCGCACATTGTTAATGGCGGCCTCATCCAGACCTCAGTTGAGTTCTGTCTGCTCTGACAGACTCAGCACAAAAGAGAGAGCTTCCTCCTTGCTCCCCTGAGTTTTATCACCTCTCTCTTCCCCCACTCACTGACCAGGTCAGACCAGGCTAAAGAAGCTTTTTCTGAAGTCTCCAGAATTTCCTTCCTGACGTCTCTCTGGTATTTAACACCTCCAGATCTCTGTTCCCTGCTTGAAGTGGGGGGAGCTTGACTATCTCTAGACCTATTAGCATTTGTATGAAGATGGGCTGAGGTAAGTCTGGAAAGCAGTTGAACTGACTTCCTTCCCTTCTTCCTGCCTGTTCTCTGCCCAGAGAGAAAAAAAAACTTTTAAAACTCAGAGGGAAGGTTTTGCTTATTTCAAACCTCCAAAAAAATGTGTTTCATCACACATGGCCTTGCCTAGTGAAACTGTCTATTTGCATATGTGAATTCAGTTAAATTAATATCCATTTAAAACACCCTGTTGGCTTAGTGGATGCTGAACAAACCAAATCTTTGCCTAATTCTAAAACTTCAGAGGACTTCTTACTGAATCAGTACAGGAATCTGCTGTACTGTATTAGGTTTCTTGCAGCTCTCTATATACAGCCCATCTGAATGATTTTTATGGTGGATGACCAATTGTGATACTTGGACTTGACAAATCATGTCTCAAGTGTTTCAGTCATCAAACTGATTGCATCTAACTGAAGCATCTAAAAATCCATTGGGCTGGATCCAACTAGCTTTTATGCTGGTGAAAAGGACAAGGATCCCCTTTGGCCACCAGAAAGGCTGTTCTGGGGTTCATTGGCCTGCATATACAAAAGACATGTGGAACAGAGGCTGTAGTAAGAAGAGAAATTGGGCAAGATCAAGTGGAAAGCTGGTTGGATTCAACCCATAATATTCCCTTGCAATTTACTTCTCATTTCAAATAGTGCAACAAAAACTGATAACCAAAATATTAACAAACACCGGGCCTGCTTACTGAGTTAATTTTATCCACCCCAGAGGAAAACAGCTATCATGGTAGGTTCTTATTGTTTCTCAATTTAAGTCTGAATATGTATCTGAGTATTTTTATTCAATGCTACTCTTAACTGAATGCTTAATTTTTTTTTACTCAGTGAAAACTCCTCCCTCTTAAGTCCTTAATACACAGAGTTCAATATTATAGCTCTAAGTACTCACTATACCAGTCTACCTTTTGTCCAGAACACTGGCTGTATAGGTTAAAAATAAAACAATTTTTTGAAAAGGTTATTAAAATCTGGAATCCATCCTGCTGACGATCTTGTTCGTTTATTCGTGCATGGCCAGACAAAATTTGAGCCTTTAGCAAAGAAGTGCCACTTCATATTAACAGAACAAGATGAAAAGCAATAGGAGCACAGATGAATAAAGATAAGAATTTCCACAACTTGTATACAAATGTGAGAACCAACATAACTATGGTTTTTGATGAGATATCAACACTACTGTCTTTCAAATCATAATCTGAATTTCCTCTGTGGGGAAAAAATATACACCTCTAGAAATGATTGGCAAGATACTCCAAAGAAAGTATGCAAGTAGAAATAACAAGTATAGTGTTACTCACCCACCAAACGTGCAATCAGTCTGTAGAACTCATTACCACATAAGTATTGGGTCAAATGTTAAAAAAAAAGTTTGCCTTGGAAGCACTGAAACTTTATGCAGTACCCCCGATTTTCCATGTTTCCCAGTTAAGGGGAAATTGCTGTTCAAACAAATTACAATGATGATCGGACTCCAATGGTAACAAGAGAAATGAATTTTACTTAAAAAAATAGAAGTACGTCTTATGTGACATATTCATATAGGTACATTGAACTTATTGTGAACAGATTAACTTCAAAAAGGTTAACTTGCTACAGCTCCAAACCCAGGTTAGAAAGAGAAGAGAGTTCCCATGTAAGATCAAACAGAAGTCAAGCAACAATCAAAGAGGCTCAACATGTAACTGATGAGAGGGTGGGGCCACCTGCCCAGTGTAAGCGAAAGAGAATTCTCTTACCCTTTCCCTCCCAGATCCTCTTGCATGCAGAACTACAATATCCAACAATGAGGTGGTCACCACAAAGTTGCCACTTACCCAGCTCTGATGGAGGACCACCTGGCAGTGCTCTCTATCCCCTGCCCTAACTCAGTGGAACAGCAGTGGAAAAGTAAGGGGGGAAACAGTGTTGATCGATGCCTGGAGTCACTCCCTGTTTGGAACAGGAAGTGATGTCCTAAAAGTTCCTTCCCCGCCCCCTCCGACCCCCGCTCCATGGAATTGCCAGCCAAGAACACATGCACAGCTTTCCTAAGAGAAGGTGTTCCAAAACAGTGGTGCCACAATCAGGAAGGCTTTTCCAGGAGACATAATACGAAACTGAGCTTTGCATAAATTGACGCCATGCAATTAAAAAATCTCTCGTTTTTAGGATTGCAATATGGGTGTAATCTTGACAAATAATGCAATATTTCACTTTTAAATGCTTCCTCTAACATGGATGCATGGTATTGCTATTAATAATGATGGCTGTCTACAATGAAGTCTTTATAATTCTGCTAATTTTACCGGCATGAAAAATGTTCATTCCCATTTCTTGAACCAGAATGAATGCAACACAATGCAACGCTGCCCAGAACATACTGTACCTAAATGGATTCCTTATTTGCTTTCTTCTAATAAATGATCATGGCCCAATAATTTTGCAGCCATTAAAACTGTTATTGCAGTTAAATATAGACAATATAGATTAATCCATATTTTGAGTTCGTGCTGTAGTAGAATTTCTCAAAATCAATTATGAATGTCCACTATAGGAGGGAGCCTGGAAGACTCCCTAGTGGAAGCAAGAGGAAAATTATACCTGTTTGCCCCTCTTTCAACACTACAAACTTGGCAGTGATGCTTTGTTATGTGACTGTTAAATTGATCCAGGATGTTGGACCCCCAAAAACCAAATGTCATTTGTGGCAATCCCCATGTGGCCCAGAAGAATAGCAACTGTTGTCCAAACCATCAGCAATGGCTCCAGATTTCCAGCCTAACTGCTGCCTCTTTTATGTGATCCTTTCTCTTTCATTTTGTCCGGGTCTGGCATTACTAGAAATGCATTCAGTGTTTTGGTGAAAATGGCATTAATAATAGAGCTGCACATAAAATCAATCTTTTATACACAGAGGATACACATAAAAAGGGGGCATGTAAATCTGCTTACCAATATGCAACCTAAACTAAACCAGAGAAGGCTGAGGGCCAAGTTTTAGGCATACACCTACACCTTGAATTTTAAGTGCGCACCTAAGATGTTTCGGGGTACTCCTAAAAGTGTAGAATGCAAATGTAACAAATATCTTTGGAAACCAGCATATTACATAGCTATGCTTATTGAGGACCTTTTATTATATGAAATCCTGGTTGACTGCACATTCAGTGATAAACCTGGAGTTCCCCTGTACAATGTGTGAAATAATAGAAGTGGGGTGGGGGTTGGTTTTTTTAGTTTTGTAAATCCAAATTCTCCTTTTTGGCAGTGAAACTATAAATATATATATATATTAATTTTAAATGCTTGCTTATAAGTAACTGATATACTGTGTCAGTTTCCTCTACAAAAATAGAAGGGCATGTTCCTGCTTAAAAGTATCTTCTTTCTTGGGACTAATGTAAGCTTCCATCTCAAATTGCCTTTCCCACTGCTCTTGTCATGTTCTGCTAATATTATCTCTTTAGTCAGTGTGCCAGAGTGGCCAACTGTGGGGCCCTCTCACACATGACCTTGAGAAAGGGGGGGAGGCTGGTACTCTTTTGGTAGGTCTTATAAATGTGGAATATGTTTTATATCCTAGTGACCTGAAGTACCTAGATGTGTGTACCCATGTCCTTGTGGTTTTTCTACCACAGACTGTCTGTCCAAAACACATTTCTGTGACTTCACTCAAGTTCAGCTCACAGCCTAAGATCCTTGGATTACCTCAGTTCAGAAATAGAGAGAGGATAATAACAGACAACTTAGGACAGAGTTGTAAATAGGCATCTATCACTCTTCATATTTTGCTTAACAAGAATGACCGGCTGTATGATGGCTTAATATAGCAATAAATGCCTTTCATCCAAAGCACATTCATCCAAGAATTTCAGAGTACTTTCCAGAATTCATTTATATGAGCTTTGTGATAATCAGGTGAGATGTTTCATTTTACCTGATTGCAGTGCAGCTACTTTTGGGATGAAATGTATAAAGAGGATAGCATACAGTAAACAAAGTATCAACAGATAAGGAATCAAGAAGTTAAGAAAATGCCTATAACCTATTTTAAAAGTCTGATGGAGGGGTTGTACATTTAAAAAAATGTACTGAATCTCTGTGGGTGTGATCCAAGTTCATGGGACCTGCATGCATAAAAGGGATATGGGATGGGGACATCAGGGAGTGGTATGAAAAATATGACTGGAACCAATCCTATATGTATGTAAAGAAAAGATATTCTGACTTTGTAAGCAATTGAAAACTACGTTTATTTTTTTAAAAACCACAACTTGATATTCCAAATGTCTAAAAAGCTGGGAGTTATGTTTTCATAAATGTCCATTATATCACTGTTTATTCTCCTGGGAATGAGCCTTTCTAACAAGAACTGTGATTCATGGAAGGAGAGTTCTGTCCTAAACTGTCTTCAGTAATAACCAGAATAATTTGCAACTGCCCTGTTTTGGCCAAAACAGCCCCTGTCTTCAGATCTTCCAGAATTTAAAGTAACAGCCTTTTTTCCCCTCTTAGTTTTGTATGGAAAAATTATAATATATGTGGAGAAGAAAACGGAGAGGCTGAAAAGTCACCGATTTAAATCCTTTAAGCCTAAAGGTTTGTCATCCAGTTATTTATACATAGCTGTTTGTATGTGCATGTATATCCCTTTGCTCATGCACTTATAGTTAATGCCATATCGAAAATGGCATACAATCCCTGGAAGTGGTAGTCAAGTGATTAAGGGAGAACAAGCTGAAATGGAATCTGGGAAACAGAGAGATGATGCTGGCAGGGAAGGCCAATCGTGTAGGGTTACCACCGGTACAAATTAATGGCATGGTGGCTTACTTTCTCACTCAGCAAAAAGCCTGGGCTTAACATGGGACCCAGAATTGCTCTTAGAAAATAAAGTTGAGGAAGAGGCTAGGACTTTCTGTTATTTTTGTCAAATGTAGCAACTGGCTGACTGTTATGATTTGTTTACCTTGCTGTGCTGATCCACACCACTGTAAGCTCAAGGCTACATTATTGCAATGCATTATACATGGGGCTGCCCCTGTTACAGCTAGTACAGAATGATGCCGATTACTGAGTAGTTTATGCCAGTGTGATCCAGTAACACATGTGCTTTGGCAGCAGCTTCATTGTTTACCCATTTGTTTTTGGGCACAATACAAGTTGGTGGTGGTAATCATTAAAGCCCTTCATGATCTGAGACCTGCCTTTCCCCATGTGAGCCTGTGGAGCAACTAAAATCATCAGACACCTCACTGTCAGAAGTCTTGGTTAAATCAGTCCTCAACAACAGCCAGTCTGTGGAAAACTAACTTTATTGAGATTGTTGATAGATACCATGCTGGACACTTAGAACTAAAGGTGAGCACGGGAAGGTTACAGATGTAGGGATTTCAAGCAGAAGCAATAAAGATCACGACCCAATCACCCCATGGTATTTGCCCGCCAGAACTAACTGTCAGCTACCCCCCCACACTAAACACATAGCCTCTGTCTAACAAAGAAACAGAATAACAAACAAGTCATACTCAGGGACATTTGGCTCCACTGGAGTGTCAAGCCCCAGATACATCAAAGGGAGCCCCCCCTCAGTGGCAGGCGAACTGTAAATCTCACAAAGAGCCTGACATTCTACCCCTCCCAAGATCTCTCACCCCTTTGGCTTGTGTGGGTATTCATTGTGAAATGCACGAATGAGAGAAGGGGATCTAACGTTTTCACATTTTACCCACTCATGTGATTCATCAGAGTCCCTCCATTTAATCAGGTGGTACAATCGGTTGTGCCTCAATTGAGCATCAAGGATTTTTTCCACAATGTGGTGGGGTTCACCATCTATGATTTGGGGAGGTGGGACCACTGGACGAGGTCTCCAGTTCAGTCCCGGATCCCATTTTAGTAGACTGAAATGAAAGACAGCGTGAATATGATGGTCCCTTCTATTACAGAGGTTCATCAGAAAAGCCCTGCTAGATCAGACCAGTATTTCATCCAGTCCATGTGAGGCTTCTGGGTTAACACTATCAGACCAGACCTTTGTATTAAAGCACAGTTCTTTTATTTCTAATAATGGACTCAGGTTCTCGATGTTTGTTAGAGATACAGGAAAAGAAATAACATGGGTTAATATACCTTCAGGCAAAGGTGCTTAAACATAAAGAGCCAATCAGAATGAATACAGAAAAGCGGGAGGGAAATGGCAACTGTTGGTTCTCACCAAAAGATGGGAAAGTTATAAAAATTCCCTTCTTGCCCTGAGTGACCCAGATGTGTGAACTCCAGGCTAAACATTTGGTCAGCAACAATTAAACAGTTTCCAAGGTTGCAATAACTTTGATAAAATACTTCAAGCCTGAAAAGCGAGGAGGAGTGAACAGGATGAGATAGCTTTGGTTGTTTATGTGACGACCAAAAATGTGGCAGGTCATCCTCCCAGGAAGAAAGTAACATTAAGCAGGACAGCCATATCTACTTCAAGGCAAGCAATAAAGCAATTGGTTACAGTGTGGCATAAAGAAACAGAAAGTAACAGCAGGACAACCATTCTATTGTCAGATTCTGACAGTCCAGCATCCTGTCTCACACAGTAGCCAACCAGTTCCTCTGGAGGGGCAACACCAGGACATGGAGGCTGAGACCTTCCCCTGATATTGCCTTCTGGATCTGGGTTTCAGAGGTTTACTGCCTCTGAATGTTGAGGTCCTCCTCAGTCACCATGGCTAGTAGCCACTGATAAACCTATCCTCCATGAATCTATCTAATCCCCTATCAGAACAAAAGAAGAAGAAGAAGAAGAAGAGATTGGATTTAGATCCCGCCCTTCACCCACTTAAGAGTCTCAGAGCGGCTTACAAACTCCTTTCCACTCCCCTCCCCACAACAGACACCCTGTGAGGTAGGTGGGGCTGAGAGAACTCTTTCCCAAGCTGTCCTTGAGGGAACAGCTGGTACAGAGCTATGGCTTGCCCAAGGTCATCCAGCCAGGTGCAAGTGGAGGCGTGGGGAAAAGAAAAGCCCTTCTGGATCAGACTAGTTTGTATAGCTATGGCCCATGGGCTGTGTAATTATTTTGACATGTCTTTAAAAGAAAGTAATGAATCTCTCTGGCAGCTGGTAGTGATAGTGCTTTATCTTGATGTATTTTAATTTTTGTGTTTCAACTACGTTTTATAACTGTGTTTACATTTTGTAAGCCACCTAGGGTGATGTGGAAAGGCAGGATATAAATATTTTTTTAAGTTACTAAGATTTAGTGTTGAACCCCTCTGAATTTTCTTCTCAAAGGCCTTGGTGTTAAATGCCAGTGAGATACTTTCAGTACTGACTAGTTTCTTCTCTCAGTCCACTGAGAACTTGTATGGAGTTACACCAGATGGGAGACAGAAGGCAGAAGGAATGAGTTTTGTTCATTCTCACACACTCATAAATTTATTGATATAGTATCAAGATGACACCTTCAAAAAATTATAAGTGCTTTTTCCCAATATGCTGCTGTTAAATATCTTTAGTGTGAGCAGATGGGGAAGAGGAAGGCGGGAAGGGACATTTTGTTGGGGAAGAGACTGCAGACTCAGTCCTGATGTGTTAAAACCCCACCTAAACTCATGCTTTGAAACAACTTTATTCTGAATCCTGTGTGAGAAGATGGGAGTAGGGGAGCTAGGTGTCTTGCCATGGCGCACATGGCAGGAGACCTTCCAGAGATTAGCCTCATTCCCCGCTGCCACTTCAAAGGCCAGCAGGGGGAATGAGGATTGTGCCAGTGTGACACCAGCATGTGACATCACTTCTGGCACAAAACCAGAAGTGATATCAGGGCAACACTCTAAGATTCATTTGGCCAGATCCTAGAGTGTCACCCTGATGTCATGACATCACTTCTGGTTTTGTGCCAGAAGCGACATCACATGCTTACGTGGCACCAGTGCACCTGTCCCTTTCCTCCCCTCTAGTTTTTCCTGATGGGTTGCTGGCAGCAGTTGTCAACCCTAGATGCAGGGCAAACACACACACTGCATGCTCAGAGGTAATTTTCCTTCCAAGATTCGTACTTGTCCCTGCTGGGCTAAGCCCTGGACCAAAAATGAGTCTGGAGGAAGGTGGAAAATAGGCCAGGAAAGCCTGCCTGTAACAAAAAGGAGAAGAAAGATATTGTTTTCATGAAGTATTGTTGGACAAGAAGGGAAAATGAGGAGTGGATTACTGATTAAGGGGAAAAGCCTGAATGCTATTCCTTTAAACTATGTTGGTAGCATGCCATCACTTTGTAAAACATGCTTTTTAAATCCAAGTGTGAGAAGGGAAAGACTAGTTGCTTAGGGGTGGAGAAAAAGCACTCTTGTATTCAGAGGTATTTTAATGTTCCATGTTGTTCCTGCTTAAGAACTGATGCTGTTTGTCACTTTGCTTTGTCTCAGGGTTCTTCAACAGCTTTAAACTGGAATCAATATAGATGCAATACAGGGCATTTTAAAGTGTATTTTGACTTGCCATTTGTTTTTGTTGTCAGGAGCCCTCTTGTATGCATGCTGTTTTAGTTCTTGGTTTCTGTTTGTAGCTCATTTGATTCTGGATCTGCACTGTGAAAGCCACATCTTTACTTGGCAAACGGTGCTGCCAGACTTCACCAGTAGCCCCTTCCCACTCATGCACAGGAGTGTTTCTGTTTTCATCTATGAAATATTGAAGAGCTGTCTTTGCTGAAACTAACATTAACTGGTACTAGTAGTCACCCAGTCATCATCTGAGGGCTAAAGTGCATGTACTCACCATTGGATGTTATTGAAAGGACTGGGGCATTTTCTCTCATCTCTCTCCTTCATATACATACGTTATATATATACTCCCTGTTACTTTCAGCAACATTAATCATGTGGAGTGCTGCTATTAGGGTGTCTTCATATCCTTGCTGTGCATTCGTGGCATGACTCCACCTAGTAAGTAAGTATTAAGCTTATTTAGGAGAAACTATTTCTAGACAATTGTGGTGAGTATACATGTCTGTGTGCATGACGTATCGCAGATATGAATGCCATTTTCAGCAGCAGCTTTGTGTTGTGTGCTCTGGCCTGAAGATTCCCTTTTTTTTGTATTTTTGCATTTGTATGTGTGTGTGTGCCCATGCCTGGAAGTCATGGTGACCTCTGGCAACTCCTAATGGGGCATGGAGGACATTCAGTAAAGTGGCTTCATAGCCTCTCTCTGCCTCCCGGCCCTGGTATTCTTTGGAGGTCACCCATTCAAATACTTCCCAGGGTGGGCCATGCTTAGCTTCTGAGATCTGATGACATCAGGCTTGCCTGGGCTATCCAGGTTAGGGCAAGATTCCATTTCTTGTAAGCCCCAGTACTTGTATTGTTGTTGTGTAGCACTCGTGTGCAGGGAGTTCCATGTTTCCTAGCTACACAGGGATCACAGTCTGATCATGAGCATGGTATGTGTGGAAAACAGGCTTCAGCCCACCCCCCCAGGGTGCCTTTTTTTGGAATGTGAAATGGCCACAGGGAGCTACTGATTGCTCCACTGGGAAATTTATGTTTAATATTTCCCAGTGGAGTAAGTAGCAGTTCTCTGGGGGGCATTTCAGTTTTCAAAAATGGCATGGGGAAAGGGCTGAAGCTAAGCTCGTTCTCCACATGTACTGTAATTAGAATACAGCCCCCATATGCTTGGGGGCACTGAAGTCTCAGTGTACATATGATTCAATGTTCTTTCGGTGGGCACGAGGACTTTGTATCATGTGAATTACCCGTAGTTCTCATGGTGGACAGTAGCCCTCTGTCTAGGCTGTACTGTTTTGGACTGCTCACATGACTGTAGCTCCATATGAAAAAAAAAATCCTGCCCATGGATTAGTATATTGGAGAAGGCTGGGCTAGAATCTTTCCCCTAGTCCTGTGCAGGCATTTCATTCATTCAGTCAGTCAGTCATAGTCCACCTTTCTTGCTGAGACTCAAGATGCATTTCATGATATAAAGCAGTGTAATCAGACAGCAAAAGACAACCAGTGAATGAACGAACTGTCTGTCTGTCTGTCTATCCATCTATCCATCCATCTATCCATCCATCCATCCATCCATCCATCCATCCATCCATCCATCCTCCCCAGTGGGACCGGGCTCAGGGCGGTGTACACACTATCAAATACAACACCATATAAAACAGTTTAACATCAGACTAAAATAGATCGGGCTAAAACAATAAAACAGAAAAGCAGATGAAGCTAAAACAGTAGATCTAATTAACTACAGATGGTGCTAAGACCCTAACAGTGCCGCTGTCTCATGAGGGAAGGGGCAAGGGAGAGGAAGATGGGAGTGCCAAGACGGGCCCATTGCTATGCTCAACCAAATGCATGGCGGAACTTCTCTGCCTTGCACACCCTGCACAATTGTAGTATATCCTGTAGGGCACAGATGTTACTAGACAGAGAGTTCCACCAGGTTGGAGCCAGGGCAGAGAAAGTAGGACTAGGTGCAGTAGGGTTACAATGCAGTAGGACTAGGATTACAGAATTAGGGAACAACGCAAACACAAACTAAGGCAAGGTACGCTACAGGAAATGGATTACCCGGTATAAGAAGATGCAGTAAAAGAAATAATCATTGCAGTACACTACAATGCTGTTCTTTTAGAAAGGTGCCCTCCTCGATCGTTCCATTGTACTACAGTTCTAATGTATTTTTATAATGCCCTCTAGAACATAAATGTTTTTCACATTCTGCAGAATGAGAAGTATATGAGCCTTCGGGTCCTCTTCAGGCAGGCTGTTCCACAAGACATGTTAGCAATGAGTCACAAGGGAGATGTATATCCCCCCAACCCCCAACTCATGTATTATGAATGAATGACAGAAAAGGAAGACATGAAGCCTCAGATTTCCTGTAGAATCTGCAAGTCTCAATATGAATTAAAGGACTCCATCCTGCTGTACTGTCCAGCCCACCAGATAAGATTCATTCCCCAAGCCTCACTTTTCCAAGCCTTTGCATGTAGAGATGAGGCAGGTGACAACTAGAGCTGGATCTTCTTCAGTGGTGGCACCTGGCCTTTGGAATGCCCTCCCCTGTGAGGCTCCCCTAGCCCCTAATTTACAGGCCTTTTGAAGCCAGGCCCCAAGTCCCTTTTTACCAAGGTGCTTTTATGGCGTGCTTTTAGTCTGAGGCCTGCTTTATCAATATAATTTTATCAATATAATTATATTGATATGCTGTTTTATGCCCCTCACTTGTTTTTATGACGTTTTAGTATCAAGCTTATGCTGGAGAAAAAAATCTTGCTGACCAACCTTCCAAATGTAAGCATCTGTCTTATTTCCATCAGTGTGGGAAAACTTGTGTGCTGTAACTTATGTGCGATGCAACAAAAACTTACGTGCTTCTGTGTGCAGAGTCTGAAGCCTGAGTCTGACACAGGGACCACAAGCAGCAGTGTCTTTAAGATGACACAACATAAGGTCAAAATGTCAGTCTTAAATGCTGTTTGAATGGAGGTTATGTGTTTAGTGAACACAGTTGTACAGAAGTTGCTGGAACCACTCCTGAAGGGCCCAGTACACTATCCCAGAAATGGTCCATCTATGGACCCTTTGCAATATCTGTGCTTTCTATGGTAAGATGTAGTTGGAAGTTCTATCACCCCCATTGTGTTTTGTGCCAGAGCCTGTTCAGTGTTGAAAACAAGGGTGAAACGAAGAGTGTCAGGTGGCTTGTGTTTATCTTCCCCTCTTTCTGCAGCAATATCCTGGCTGTCTCTTCTGGTGAGCTTTGTAAGCTCCAGGAATCATGGAGCTCACAGAGCTTGCCATGGTGAGATGTATCATTCATCACACAATTGAAGAGGAGGGAAGCAGAACCTCCGGCATGCAAAGCACAAAAGTTTCCTAAGAGTAATTTGCTATTGTTCCTCTTATAACCCAAATTCCAGAAGATATATCCAAGGCCAGCCCTGTCTTGCTGGGATAACTGGCTCACATTCTAGTAATACATTGTAAGTTCCACCACCTCTTTTGTGTGATCCTTGTGCCTGTTACTGGTAACAGTAGTAGGTTCTTTATTCAACATAATAGCACTAGTTTAAAGAAGCTGATAGTTCAATAAAAATCTTATTTTAATACTTAGAGTACTGTAAAGGAGTGCATTAAAACGTTGCCATTCAATAGGCAAATGTAGTGCAATCTGCCAAATCCAAACTCAAGGTTTTGAGGATTTGTTAAGGTGTACAGTCCTTTATTAAAGTGAGCTATTATGTAAGTAAATCCTGGCTTAGACCCCTGAATGAACGGATTATCACTTCCTCACAAAGAAAAGCTTCTAATTGGGTCAGTAATGGAATTGTTCAGGCTTTTGCGGACAATCCTGGTTTGCATGATTTCAGTAATATAAAAATCATGATTTTTTTTTATATATATATATATAGAGAGAGAGAGAGAGAGAGAGAGAGAGGAGGATTTAGGTTTTATGGAACCCTAAATATTTTTCAGAAACATAAGAGTTAGTTGAATTGGCACTACTTTTCTATGTCTTGTACATCCTGGTCCCTCAAGTGTACTTTCCGCACTGTCATTTTTGTCACTCATTTGTCCTTATTGCTTCAGGGTTCCCCCACCACCACCACATGTTTTGCTCTCTTTAGTAGTCCCAGAGGGAGGAAAACATATGTGGAAAAGGCGGGGGGGGGGGGGGGACGGACCCAAAGCAGTAGGAACAAATGAGTAACAAAAATGACAGTGCAGAAGTGTGTCTGTTTAGTTGTTTGGTGATCCTTCTCTGTCCCTCTCTAGAAAAAAAGCTAGATAGTAAGTGCAATTTGCAACTACCACCATTTGTTACCGCTGTATTTCTTGTAAAAGCAGCCAGGGGGCACCTTACCTAAAGTTTTGGTAATAGTTTGACAGTGCAGTCTAAAGCAAAATTGCACCTTGCTGTTGAAGTCAGTGAACTTAGAAGGGTGTAAATTGGCTTTAGATGGTGCTGTGAGTTGCCTGTGTAGTTACAGCACTCAATGCCCTTATCAGATGCAGGGTTAGGCAGAGAGGACTAGATAGGAGGTCCTGTAATGAGTTCCTGTAATGAAGGCAGGAAATGGTATATTTATATTTATGGCTTATGGTTTTATGGCTTTTTTAAATATTGGTAACTTTTATGTTTGCTGTTTGATTTCATTATACTGTTTTACCTTCTCGGTAGCCTTGAGCAAGTCTCTGGAAAGGCAGAATTTTTTTTAGTTACTTATTGTGTTTATATTCTGCCTTTCTCAATGAGATTCAACACTCAAGTCTTGAGTTTCACTGAGATTCAAGAGTCTCAGATTTAAGACTCAAGCCTCAGACCATTTCCGCAGTACAAATGTACTTCTTTTCACTGGCAAGTTGAATTCCCATGTGATTCTTCGATTTTGCAGCACCTTTTCCTCAGTAGGACATTTATTTTGTGGTTTTTCAAGATCAGACTTGCACTATGAGTTCTGCAGTTACTTCGAAAGGGGTCCATGCATGCCACCTCCCATTATGCACTTCATCATTAATGGAGCCCCTTTTTTTGCACATGCGCAATGATGTTACAATGTCATTGCATTGTGTCACACGATCCTTCAGAACCCCCCCCCCCCCGCTGTCGCTCGACCCCGAGGATGCAGGTGGCCTCTCCTACAAGGTAGCCAGGGCCTCAGATAAACCCTCTCAGCTTCTCCCAGTGCTCTGCTTCTCTCTCTCTGGGCTTTCCTGCAGAGTTCACCTAGCAATCCTTCCCCGCCTCTGCTGGCTCCCTGTTTTTATATCCTCCCCACTCCCTCAGCCCTCCCCTGGGCTGCTCCCTCCTTCTGGCTCCACCCCCTTAATTAACCCAGGACGCCAAGCTCCAGGAGGAATGCCTGGGGAGGGCCAGGGGCTCGGGTCCCTGCGGGCGGCCGTGGGACATCTTCGGCCGGTGTCATTGGGGGAGCCGGTGGCCCGATGCTCCCTCTAGATCTGGGGCATGTTGCCACCCCTCCCTTGTTGTCCCCGTGCCATTTCACCAAGGTCGCACCCAGCCTCCTGGTAGGTGTTGCGGGCAGCCTGGGTTGCAGCGCACTGTCATCAGGGGGCACTGGCAGCCGGGGGGGGGGTGGGTCTTGAGGTCCTGCTGGCAGGACACATTGTAAAAAGAAAAAAGTCTCACTGACCCAGCAGGTGGAAGTGGGACTGCTGCTCCCAGCTTTCAGTCCCAAAGTAAGGGGGTGGTTATTTTGTCCTCCTAATGCATTGGGTAGGCAAGGCCAGGATACATAACTTGGAAATCATAAAAGGAAGTAAATCCATCAAAGCAAATCCTTTGGGAGAATACAATTAGGCATGGGGGGGATGAGGTTGCAGCTTCACAAAGGTACCTGGATTGGAAACCAGCACCACTGATGAGTGACGATATGCAGGTGAGCTGGGCTGCAGCTTTTGTGGGGGGGGAGCTAAGGGAGGGGAATAGAAATCAGCAAATGTGATTTGTAGGAGATGCTGGAAGAAGAAGCCCAATTGATGGAAATTCATTCGGGCTTGTGGAGGATTTGCTCTCCTTCCTCTAAGACATCTATTCTGGAGCAGCCTGAACCAACCTCTTCCAAAGGCTCTGTTCTCGGTCTCTTTGTCTCTTTTGGAGCCACTCATTCCAATAGAACCCTCCCAGCACCAGCACTGGTCAGATTTCAGCCTGCAAAGAGCCAATTGCCCCAAGCCAAATAATTCTGAAAATCAGCCTACTTTTGAATGTGCAATTTCAACTTGCTTTATTTTAGGATATATAAATTAATAAAATAGCTTGCCTTTAAACCCCCCCCCCCCTTGAGACTGCATTACATACAGCACAGAGGTATTCCTTTAAGTTCACTGGCCACAATCCAGCCAAAGTTATTAAGTTGGCTTTGATTTAAATGAGAGGTACTGAAATGCTGCTTGCAACCTCCTGTTGAAATCCATCAGACTTTTAAGGCAGGAGCCGCTGCCGCCACCACTCACTCATGCCCACAGCCCCAGGAAAGCCCTCTGTGCCTTCCCAATTTCACAAAGGAGCAAGCAGTCCACAGCCACTGTTTGCTCGCTTCCCTGGATACTGCAGAAATGCAAACCAAAAAGAGATGTGATTCCTTCTACCCTCAACACGCACACATTTTATACACACACACACACACACACACACATACATACAGAAATGCATTCCTGGGCTATAATGCATGCATATAATTCCTCCATCCAGTCCAAGGTTCTAAATGCTTCATAATTATATTATGTAACATGGTAGTATTAAGCAAATGATAAAGTACTCTCTGTATAAGGTATATGTAGCTTAGATTGTAGCGTATTAGTTGTAGATATAGGAAAAATCAATAAAAATTTATAAAAAAAAATAATAATTCCTCCATCCAAGAAATACAGTAGAAATACAACACAAATAGGGCTTGGGGCTTGCTAAACTGAAAAACCAGATCTCTCCCCCTCCCTCCCTCCCTCCCTCCCAAAGCAAGTACCTCTGATCACATTTTAAAGAACCAGTGCACAGGGGGAGAACACAAACCTAGTTGGGAGCAGCCCCTGCCTGCACCTTGCATAGCAAAGCATGGGCCCAACTTTTGCTAGAGCTCATGTGCCAAACTGAAGGCAGCAAGAGCAGGGCAAAAAAAACCCAAGGCACAAGTTACCAGCTCGCCCCAGAATGATGTGTATGGGGGGGGGGCACATGAGGAGAAGTTGAGTTGCTTGTTCACTTGCAAAAGAACTTTTGCAACCTGACCCAACTAATGCAAACAAACACAAAAAGCCTCCATGTTGTGTTGCAACACAAAGTTACGTTTGGATGGTGGATGTCTCTAGGACAACTGAGGGAATAAGGTGGTAGATGAAGTGAACACGCATCACTGATGACACAACACAAAATGGCAGCGCAGTGGGAAAATAAAATTGAATATGGAGTTTCCTCACTCAAACACTGTGAGTTATGATCCATAGGGGGAAAAATAGCTGAATTTGTGATTCGGAAAATGCAGGGTAAGGGGGCACAACATTTGGATCAACTCCTGGGGTGACAAAATTTGGTGCAGAAACTTTTGAGTATTTCAATTTTTTAATAACACCAATGCGGGGGTTTGCTCTTTTGCGGAAACAGTATCACTGAGATTCAAGACTTAGGTCTTACTACTTAAGGCTCAACTCTTAAGCACCAAAGGTATCAAACCTGGCCAAAGAAAGGGGACTGCCAGCATTTGTCTCAAATTGTGCAGAGCCAGTAAAATGTACATTATTCCATTCACTTGGTGGGAAATCACAATGAATTAACTCAATAGCTGATAAAAGAAAAGAGTAATCAGTACTGTAAAGCATATCCAGTTGGATTTCGATTGTGTTCTGGTATGTGTGGTGTTCTAACAAGAAAATCTCGGGTGGAGTGCAAATGCAGGTAATATTTTGAAATTGATCAGTATAGGTTTATTCCATACTTTATATATTATAAATACAATTTACATGGTGCTATTGTACATGGTTCTTCTGTCTTATTTGTATAGCCTCCAGGTGGGGCCTGAAGTTCTCCCAGAATGACAACTGATCTCCAGACAGCAGAGATCAGGTCCCCTGGATAAAATGGCTGCTTTGAGGGTGGACAGAGAGTAATCAGTATGTGTGTGTGTGTATACACACATACTGATGATTAATCTGTTCATGTATATATTTTATATTTGTGTCCTCAATTGTTAGGATTATAAATAGAGTAACTTTGAGCCATGTAGCTTTAAAACTGAACTTCCAAATGTTTTAGTTAAAATTTTATTGCGAAAGGGCCATATCCCAGTTTTGATGAGATTTCAGAGAGAATCTTGTTAAGTGAATACAATACCAAATATTTGCCCCAATCCAATATAGGAATTCTGTATGCATAAGCAGTGGCTATAGACATTGGGGCTGCAATCCTAAGGATACTTTCCTGGGGGTGAATGAACTCAAGATGTACTCTGGAGTAGACCATTTTATGATTGCTCCATGGGATGCACATCCTTACCTGCTTTCCAGTACTCAGTCAAACCATGCTGAACAGTCTGCTACATTTTTTGATGCTGTTGGAGATAATGCACATCTCATCCATGATCATCAGTAGATGCAACTATAGCCATTGTTGGGAGTCAGCATATGTTAATTTTGGGGATAATTTAGATCACCCATCTAAGATGCTAGGATATATGTTTTCTTGTCCTTTTTTCATAATGAGAAGTTTCTTTCCTTTGGTTGTTATGAAATTTTTTTTGAAAAACCTAGGGAAAGCTTTTAGCAGGAAAATGCCATATTGCACCTTGATCATATTCCAGAGAGAATCTTGCTGGCGGCATGATTTTCAGAATCCATTACAGATTTACTTTCTAAATCCATACAATTATTCACCATGAAATCCTTTTGCTGAATGCAGAGCATTTTCTGTCTTAGTCTTACATGATTGTAAGCATTCCGCTGTGAATGATTGATGCCTCAATTGTTTTCAAATTCCAGTACATGTTTTCATATGGCTTTGTGTTTCACCACAATGTTTCCTACAGTTAGAAACCCGTCATAGTTCTGCTTCTCCAAACAGAAGGCACTGCTTTTGAACAGTCTGCGTAGATTTCAGTTTCTGACATGTCAGAAAGCATTTCTTAACGCTTGCTTTCAAATTCCTCCCCTTTTATTTATATTGTGTTATCTCTTTCAGCCTAGGCTAGGTCTTTATTGGTACAGTTATGGTGTGTTGTAAGCATACTTAATTGGGCATTTTCTGAGGCACTTTGTGTTTAGGAATCTCCATGTTGTAAGAGTTGCAGAGTGTCGAGCACAAACTGTTCCGCACATCAGTTTTCTATGGCATCATTTTTAAAGTTTACACCAGCAAATATTACTGTGGGTTTCCTGACAACTGCAGGTTCTTATAATAGGGCAGGGGTCCCCAACTGGTGCTCATAACCACTGTAGGGCCCCCAGGCACCCTTCTTGGTGCCTACCAAGTGCTTTTAGAAAGAGAGTGGGGCCAGATGGGGCTTTTGCCCAGCAGGGCAACTCTACAGGCCACTATAGATTTGATTGGATGTGTGGCTCTTTTAAAACTTGTTTTGGCAGATGAGAAGTTTCTTCTCATCCAGTTTATCCCCTAAAAACATGAGGGGGAGACCATTCTGATTCAGACTTGATGCTGCAAGGCAAAAGAGATTCCTGTGCAGCTGTGCATGGGCCCCTCATCTTTTTAAAACTCTGCTGCAACCTGTGCAAAACATTACTGCATCCTTCATTTCTGCTGACAAGCTAATTGAGCACATGCAACTGCTTTGCACAGATTGCAAAGCAGTTTAAACGAGACTCTCAGCTCATGTGAAGTCTTTGCAGAAGTTCTTCATCTTGCCAGCAACGTCTTCCCCAGAATTCCATGGAGTATATGCTGCAGCATGTATTCACTCCTGTTCCCCTATGTAAACTTCACAGACCCTGTATTTGTTTCTTCTGTTGATCATCCCCAGGGTTACACAGCCATGCAAATAATTATTGTATTTTGCTCAAAGTACCACTAGTATAAAGATTGCCCTTTCCATGATTCAGTAATTTTGGTGGTTTGCCAGATTTCTCTGTGGAATCGTATGTGCACAAATGCCCATGGGCAGATGGACATGATGACTTTAGAATCCTCATTCAGAAAGGAATTTAAGCATATAATATATTTCTGAGTAACTATAGATTTTAAATCTATGCAAAACTGGCTAGTAAAAGAATACTGACCCAGAAAAGCACCATGGAGTGTTGGAACGGTGCATTCCTGTATCAGTATCCTTTTCCTAACCAGTTTTTCTTGGAATATAATGATCTGAGAATTTGCTGAGGAGCTAGCTCATTAGATGAACAGCCCAAGTTTTCAGTAATCAAAGACACCAGGACATTCAAATGCTGCATTGAAAGGGATGGTATAAATTATCTATAATGCACACCCTTTTTATTCGGGTAGAGAGGGTTTATACAAGACTTGGAGGACTTTTTTCAGAATTAATGAACACTCTGAAGAACACCATAAAACACTAGTTCCTCTTTCTGTTTTTTTTTTTATTCAAGGAGGCTATAAATGATTGTATGCCTTTTAAGAGAGAGATGTACAGTTAGATTCACAGCCCAATTAAATTGATTGTTTGAGTTTAATCTAATCTTCAGCCTGTTCCTAAATCTGTTTCCTTGGAACCAAGTGCCAATGAGTTCAGTGGGACTTGCTCCCTAATAAGAGTTTTTTATAATTACAGTGTGACTTCCATTGTCGTTTTTTAATAACTCTTGAACCATTTGGACAAACTTTGTGTTTCTGGTTTATATTTGTGTGCTGTACTGCCTTCTTCTAAACTGATGTTTCTATTATTATTTCATTTCACATATTTTTATTTATTAGGTACAGAGTGGTATTATTGACAGTCCATGTTTCTTAATCATAGTTAAAACCACTGTGACTTACACATGCAGTCTTAATATGCTGCCACTCAGTTCTTAAATGTTACGGGGGGAGCTGCTGAATCCAGCTGCAGACTTCTTCCATAACCTAATATGGCTATAAAATGAATCTGACTTCAACCATAGTGCTACTAGTGTGCCAAAATCTCACTTTGAGCTGTTCTATGATATATTTGTTCTAAGCAATAAATACAAAAATATATCATAGTCCCAAGCAATAAATACAAAAATATATCATAGTCCCAACTGGCTGCCCTAATTCTTGAAGTCTTTAACATTCAGTATTTAAAACAAAACAACTAAGTGCAGAGATCTCCCTTCCCCATCATAGATTTGAGATTCAGAGCTTGGCAGTAAAAAGGCAGGAGGCCTCTGTTTGTCTTATTTTATTATATGTACTAAATATTACCATGTGTGATCAGCAGGGAATATGTGTACCTAGACATGTGTCAGTATGAATGTAGCTTACTTTCCCATTTGAGTCCAAATTCACACTGGGATAGATGGAGCGTAAGGAAACTGCCTTGCTTCTGCTGCTTCTCTATTCTATACTGATGAACCTGGCTAAGGGAATATCCCAAATATAGGAAGTGACACACAGAGCAAAAGGAACCTGATGACAGAGATACAGTTTGTCTATAGACTTTGAAATGTGTACTGAAGATCTGGATAAAGTGAAATCCGAAATTAAGTTTATTAAGGAAAATAATAAAAGCAGTTGGCAGAATTAGCAGTTCCAAGCAATCACAATATAGCAAGCATATACTGAAACAGCCAGCACTACAATGCCCACATTAAGTGCCAATATTCAACAACACAGTGTGCAAATGTTCCACTCAGGAAGGGAGGAAAGAGGCTGGGGTGGTGGTAGAACTGGTTATACCTACCTATCAAAGAGGTTCCAGGTAAAAGTCCCATGCCCAGAGCAAGGATCTGAGTCTTCAGGCAGCCATTAGTCCAAATATATAACTCAGAGGAAAGCATGACAGAAGTGTCTGACCAGCTGTCCAGAGGCAGGTATCTTGCCACTCACAAGGCAAACGCATTCCTGGCCGGGTCAAAGGAGCACTGCGAGTAGTGAACCAACTATAGATCCTGAGGGAAACAAGAAGACTTTTAAGGTCAGAAGAAGACTTTTAAAGTCCCAATGGTAGTGCAAGTCAAAGCTCTATTTAGAGCCATAATCTGGCTCCAGTTACAAAACTGAAAAGTTAGATTCAGAACAAAAGATGCTTTTTTTCTCCTGGCTTGGAATGCAGGGGGTGGCTAGGGTGATCTAGCAGGTATTCCAAAGGACTGGCCGACAGTGAGGAGTAGGGATTTCCAGGGTCCTTGGAATGTTTCCAAATTAGGAAAAAGAGGGGAGGTCTCTGGCATGGAGAAGATGTGTTGCAGACAGTCTTATGGTGAAATTGTAAGCAGAATTACACCATTCTAAGTCCACTGAGAGCAGTGGGTTTATAAGGGTATAAATGTCTGGGATTGCACTGTGAGTTTTATTTATGTCTTCAAATTTTTATCCCACCCTCCCGGCTTACCTTATTGAGCAAGGGTATTCAGTTACCTTATTGAGCTGGGTATTCAGTGGAAATTTCAACCCAGTCCAAACTGGATCAGTCTGAACTAAGAACTTTTCAGTTGGGAATATTAATGTGGGCTTAGTCCTTTGTTGGCAGGAATACCAATGCAGTAGAATGCTTTATGTGTAAATGTAGTTTAAATAATCCTCTTGCCTGACAGTGGGAGAGGCTGGTCTTCTCTTTGGAACAATTCTTTCCCAGTAAATAGCATTTGACACATACCTTTTCCTCACTTCAGCATTGTCACTGTTTTCCGGTGAGTTGAATCCTCAGCTGATGCCCCAACTTTGCAGAGAAGGGGGGGGGGGGGAGAATGAAGAAACAGTACAACCTGACAAAACCTACCAATTAAAGGGGGGAGGAAAGGAACTTCATGAATGAGTAATTGCATGGAATAAAACTACATTAAACCTCACTGCATTATAACACCGTGAAATTATTAAGTTCTAAAAAAAACAGTGTTGTAACATAATCAAAACTACACTTAAAAAACCAGGCAGCTTGTGGAACTTGGGGCGGGGTGTACACGCAACACTAATGCCACAAAAGGCTGGCAGGAAACAAAAATCGATTTTGGGAATTCCACACTTGAAAACTGCAAGTTAATAACCGAAAGGGGGGAAATTGCGGGGCAAGTGGATCTGGAAAACACGGGGTAACGGGGCAGTAAATTCAAAACTCCTGGAGCAGACAAAAATTGTGCGGGCAGTTTTGCAAATGTTGATGATTCAAGAACGCCAATAAGGCAGTTTGTATGTACACAGAAAAGGTCTAAGTGCCATCTTCTCCCGCTAGTCCTCACTCCTTTGAGGAGCTAATTACCAGAAATTGTTTCTTGTTTCATGTACCTAGCAAACAGAGGCTAGTCCTTGCCTTCGAGTATGAGGACAAATGACAGAGGCCAACAGAAATGGAGGTTTTATGGCAGCACAAAGATTTCAAGTTCTGGTAATGAGGTTCAAAACAAGTAATGAAATGCAACTATACATTCAGCTACAGCTAGACTTAGGTTTGATATAAATGGGAAGCTGGCTAAATAAGTTGATTGTGTGACTTTGCATAAAGTTACCGTCTTGCTTTTACTGGGTGGCTCCTCATGCAAAGCATCTACACTTGTTTCATTAGCATTCTGGAGATCCACGGCTGACACTGGGTTCATGTGAAGTTGCATGGATAAGTTATTTTGTTTTGCTAGTATCATGTTTAAATCAGGTTCTTTTAGGTGAGAGATAAGGCACTGTCTTGTTGGGGACTCTAAAAAAACTCTCTTCATTTTCTATCTATGGAAATAAGCAGAAAACATTCCAATTGAACTATGGAGGTAGGGGAGGCAGAAAAACCTCATTCCATTAGTGGGACACCACTTGTGTTTTTCTGGATCCCATCTCTGGAGAGGGAAAAATCAAGGTGGAGGTAATCTCAAGCTCACTTGAGTCACATAAACTGTTGTTTTCCCAGTTTCCATGTTACCACTTCCAGTCTTTACTACCTCTGGCATGATATTTTTTTAATTGCTGTTTTATAATTTTTTGAATTGCGGAATTCAAGAGATTCATGTTCCACCCCCTATCCAAACTATACTGCATATACTCCCAATAAAATAATATATATTAATAGTTGCTTTCATTTGGATGATATTTCTAAATGCATTTTAAAAGCAAATGCATTAGGATGTTTTATGTCACGTTTGTGGCACTTATTCATCTATTGCTTGCAGATGTTAAGCTACCGGATTTCTGCAAAATTTAATCTGAGCTATTTAGCAGTCTGGATTTAGCTAAGTACCAAATGTCTTATAAACAGCTCTGCCTTGATGTAGCAGCTCAAGCTCCATAAAATTTATTAAGATGAAAAACCAAGGCAACCATGTAGTGGAGAGCAGGCTATTTAACTTCCAGTAGGGATGAGCTACAAGCTTTGTCAAATAGTATAGGCTGACAAAGAGCTGGGTTGTATTGGAAAGTATTTTGCTTTGATTCAGCAAGCTGAGTTCTTGGACAGTTTGTCAAAAATAAAATTTAGGAAATGTTGATGAAGGTGAGACATACCAGAAGGAAGATTAGCCCTAAACTACATCTTGATCAAAATTGGCAGGCTTGCCTTAAATATTATGTCAGTTTAGTCACTTCTGTGACTAGATCGAAATCTGATTAGTTGAATAGCATTTTTCATTGCAATATCTATTGCCTATGATCAGGCCTGGATAATCTGTTGTAATATTAACATTTCATTATTAGTAATGGTAGGGTTAGTACTTCAGCAACCAAATTGCAAATATGGTCAAAACAAGAGGTTATAAATTGTACAGGGGGAACTCTGAAAGTGAGAGAAAAACTTTTATCACTTTTGTTCCAAGGTTATGCAAACTGAAGTAGGGAAAAGGTTTAATAATGTGTTTAGGTATAACACAAAAAACTCTTATATATGTAATATGTATAGATACATTCAGGTGGGTAGCCGTGTTGGTCTGAAGCAGCAGAACAAAGTTTGCCAGTGGCACCTTTCAGACCAACAAAGTTTTATTCAAAGTATAAGCTTTTGTGTGCAAGCGCACTTCTTCAGCTTATACCTTAAACAAAACTTCTTCAGCCTATACTATAAAACTTTGTTGGGTTCAAACTTTTATATATAGCTAGAAATCCAATAGATGTAAACCATTCCTTGGGAACTGAAAAAGCACTGCTGGTATTAGTAACGTTGAATCTCAAGGTCATGTAATCCAATGAATACTTGTCTTATTATTGTTTTTCAATCAGATCCTGATTTTTTATTTTCTCCAAGCCAGACTCAACCTGTCTCCATTGAAAGCTGAGCGAGATGTATTTCCCCTTCTTCATTCACCACCCTGTCCCTGCATTTGCAGTAGCAGCCTGATACTGGGGTGAAAGTAACACTTTGCATTTGTTTTAGAGTCAGGTAACTAGCAGGAGCTGCTTTATTGGAACAGGAATATCTGTTTTCCAGTTCTCAAGAGAGGGCTTGATTGCACCTGAATACCACAAAGAGAAGAGAGACCATACCTGCCAAGAAAGGGAATCCTACACCACTGTTCTCTGCCTTGAAATCCAAGTCTTTAAAATCTGTGTCTCTTGCTTCCCACATTTTGGGTAATAGAACTGAAATATTTGTTCTTTATTTTCTTTTCCTGTGAAATGAATAATGAAATCACTGGTTTCTATTTTTCTAGTATTAAAAAGCCCTTTGGTTTGTGGGAATAAATGCTAATAATGTGGTGTGAGTTTCTTCTATGTTTGATATAATTGATTTTTTAAAGGAAATGCTAACCCTTTCTTTCCCTGCTGTTTTCTCACTGAAAAAGCTGTCCCCCTGAGCTGCTTTTACCCACAGTGGTGAAAAGTAAATGGGTTTTTCCCTAGTAAGCAGCGGAGGGCTTTTTTCCAGAGACAAAACAGCAGGGGTGGAAAGGTCTAAAGTTTCCTCCTTCTCCCAGCCCTGTCCTTTCTGCTCCTTGGAAAAGAACTGTAAGGTGTAGCTGAGCTCTTAATAAAGTTCTTACAATTTCACTCATACATGGAAACGATAAGTTAAGGATCCGGCCTGAAATTCCTCATCATTTATACAATGAAAACTTTCTTCTTTGACAACAGGACTCCTTTCCACCTGCTGAAACTTGAGATTTAAACTTTACCTTTACTATTATGAGTTCAGCAGCAAAAAACCCAAGCAAAACTATATATGGGATGGAATGTTTATGAAGGCATCTTATAGGTTTTAGTTCCTTCTTCTCCTTTTTAAATTCATAGGGAAACTGTGTCTCAGTAGGCTGCATGCTGTTTCTGATTCTGAGGCAAATTCCAGTCTTCAGGCTTTGCTGGGGACTTGGTATTGTCAAGGCAGCTAAGTTGTTGCCTATGCGCTGCCATGTTTGTTATGGTGATTATCGGGCAGCTTGCCAGGAAATAGCTGCCCACAGCCTCTGAAAAGCTGACCTTGTAACTGCATCAACATTCTTTTTTCCTGCTTTTTTGACATACTTGAAGCTCTGGAAACTGTTTTCAAAACATACATAATGAAGCATTGTGCTTGTAAGAGCAATTGTGTTGCAGTTTGTCAGATTATTTTTGGGTACAGTGTCTACCAGAGAATGAGGCAGAGAAGCACATGCATGGAGGACAGTTGCTTCTCTGGAAATGCATGAAGGTTTGTTCTTAATGGGGACAATACGAATCAAACAAAAGCCATGAAGATCAATGCCAAATAGCAAGGTGGTAACTCAGCTCTATTTTCCTATCTATTAAGTGTGTTGAGTCACAGTATTGTACATAAAAGGTCATGTGCAATGAAGTGTCAGTGTACTCAGCTATGCAAACAATGTGAAGAACAGGCAAAGCCCAAGAGCAAGGAAGGTTTATCACTTACAAAATCAACACTTTTGCCTCTTTTTGCATAATGAAATGTTAGGGCCATAAAAGGTAATGGAAATCACTTTTCTCAAAAAAAGAAGTATTTTGTTTTCTAGTCCATCATGAAGTCTCTTAATAGACTTCCCCTCAAAGCTTCCCACATTGTAGCATTAGGAAGCCCATTTCAGCAAATCTGTTCCAACTACTCCAGCTTATCTTCTATAGATAGATGTTCCTGGAGCTGCTCCTTATTTTAGATCATTACAGGTCCATCTATCCTAATTAATGTTGTTCTTTTCACCATTCCTCTAGTTTACTAGCTCTCCATGAAGCCAACCAGAAATTGGTATGAAAGTGTCATTCTGGCTGCACTGATGGTAGAGATAGGAAATATTAATTTACGTGGAATTTTAAGTTGCAAAAGTCCTGCCTCATTTATCAGTGGTGGCTCCTAGTCGAAGGCCTGGTGGAAGAGCTCCGTTTTACAGGCCCTGCGGAACCATGAAAGGTCCTGCGGGGCCCTAATGTCTTCCAGGAGCTCATTCCACCAGTGTGGAGCCACCACTGAGAAGGCCCTAGTTCTAGTAACAACCAACCTGGTGTCTTTGGGGCCAGGGAGAGTCAGGCGGTTTTGTGACCCTGACTTCAGTGCCCTCCGGGGAATGTATGGGGAAAGACAGTCCCTCAGGTAGACAGGCCCCCAACCATATAGAGCTTTAAAGGTCAGAACCAGCACCTTGAAGTGAATCCGGTGTGCTATTGGCAGCCAGTGCAGTGCCTTCAGCACAGGCTGGATATGATCTCTTATAGAGAGACCCATCAACAGTCTGGCTGCAGCATTTTGCACTAGCTACAGCTTCTGGTTTTGGGACAAGGGCAGCCCCATGTAGAGAGCGTTTCAGTAGTCTAATCTCAAGGTGACTACAGCATGTATCACTGTCTCCAGGTCATTGCATTTGAGGAAGGGAACCAACTGCCTAATCAGCCATAGATGGTAGAAGGCTGCCTTGGCAGTGGCTGCTACCTGGGCCTCCATTGTTAAGGTGGCATCCAGGAGCACTCCCAAACTCCTGACCCTCGGTGCTGGCACCAAAGGCACCCAATCGAAGGTCGGTAGTGGGATCCCTTCCCCCCACCCGCTCTGACTCAGGCACAGGACCTCTGTCTTTATTGGTTTCAATTTCAATCGACTCAGCCTAAGTCAGCCTGCCACATCCTGAAGCGCTCAGTCCAGGTCATCTGGGGTAGAGTCAGACTGACCACCCAACAATAGGTATAGCTGGGTGTCGTCTGCATACTGGTGACACCCTAGTCTATGCTTCTGGGCAATCTGGGCAAGGGAGTGCATGTACATGTTAAATAACATTGGGGATAGCACCGCCCCTTGAGGAACCCCACAAACCAGCAGGTGCCTCTGGGACATCTGCTCCCCTAGTGCCACCCTCTGTCCCCGACCTTGGAGAAAGGAGACAAGCCATTGCAAGGTGAGCCCCTGGATCTTAGTGTCAGCGAGGTGGTGGATCAGTAACTGATGCTCGACCATGTCGAATGCCATTGACAGGTCCAGCAGCAACAGTACTGCCGTGCCGCCTTGATCCAGATGCCTCTGGCGGTTGTTTGTGAGGACAAGCAATACCATCTCCATCCTATGATCTGGTCGAAAGCCGGACTGGAATGGGTCTAACATGGGAGTGTCATCCATAAAGCTCTGCAACTGAATCGCCACCGCGCTCTCGAGTAATTTGCCCAAATAGGGCAAATTGGAGATCGGCCGATAGTTGGCCAATTCAGCCAAGTCCAAAAATGGTTTTTTAGGAGAGGGTGGGCCATCGCTTCCTTGAGTGCCTCTGGGAACAGCTCCTCAGCAAGAGACCTGTTGATAATATCCCTGAGGGCACCGCACAGTCCCTCGTGGCCAGCTTTTATAAGCCACAGAAGGCACTGATCAAGGCCACATGTGGTTGGGCATACTGTTGAGAGCAATCTGTCAACTTCCTCAAGGCTGAGTGGACCGAAATAATCCAGAATAGAACCAGAAGACGTACATGGGGCCTCAAGTTCACTCACTGTCCCAACTGTCATGAGGAGATTGCAGCGGAGCGACAGGACTTTATCTGTAGAATAGCTTGCAAAAGCCTCACAGCCAGTATCCAATTCCCTAGCATTTGGTCTGCCCTGTGGCAGCTCTGTTAAAGACCGAATAGTTCTAAATAATTGTGCCAGGTGTGAGCTAGCAGATGCAATCGTAGCTGGATAGAACTCTCTCTTCGTAGCGTTGACGGCCATCTCACAGGATCTCATCCATGTCCTAAAAAGTGCTCTTGTTGCTTCATTGTGAGGGTGACACCACCGTCTCTCTAGTCGTCTGAGCCCTCATTTCATCAGCTGCAGCTCCTGGGTAAACCAAGGAGCCTGCTTAGAATGGGGGGTTCAGAGGGCGTCGGGGAGCGATCTCATTGATGGCTGCCAAGAGCTGGAAATGCCAGTCCTCAACTAGCTCATCTAACGAGCTGCCAGGGTGCATGGGATCCCGCAGAGCCATCTGAAACCGCTGAGGGTCCATTTGGCTTTGCGGGCGTTGGGATGAAATATTCACACAGGCCCTCAGGGCATGGTGGTCTGACCACTGTACTGCCGAAGCAGTGATCCGGTCCACTGTAACTCCCACCGCAAAGATCAAATTGAGTGTGTGCCTGGCCCGATGAGTGGGGACCGTTACATATTGGGTGAGTCTTAGCGTCACCTTGGACATCACCAGGTCTATTGCCAGTACAGAGGTCGGCTCATCGGCATGGACATTGAAGTTGCCCAAGACTATCAGTCTAGGGTACTCCAATGTCCAGCCTGATACAGCCTCAACCAAAGATGGCAGGCTATTGGTTGGTTCATTAGGCGGTCGGTACACCAGCCAAATAGCCAAACTCTCCCCAGCTTCTCACTTCTGTTAATTTGCTCTGTTTGTGGAAGTTTAACTCGAACCCTGAGACTTAACGTTTGTACTGGTGTGAAGTGGATTTTTGAAGACCTTTTGCATTTCTATTATGATAGTCACTATGCATAGATCTAAACACTTAGACACTGGGCTTGTTGTAAAGTACAGCTGGTATAATTAAACACACACACAAACTTTTCCTAGTCAGTAGCAAGAGAAAAATAATGGGAAAAATTGAGGAGAAAAATGTTTTCATGTTATAGTACTTCACTTCCCCTCTGTATAGTGGTTTTCTTATGCCCACATAATATGTCCATCACCAGGGGTCCTTTCGTAGAAAAAGAGCTGCAGGAGCTCATTAGCATAAATCATTAGCATATGCCACACCCCCTGACATCACCGGAAGTGTGTCAAAAGGCCACACCCCCTGACATCACCGGAAGTGTGTCAGGGAGTTGGTCTTGACCTTTAAAGCCCTGTCCTACAGTTTGGGACTCATAGACCCAAAGGATCACACCCCTGCCAGACAAACCTCCCCACTCACTCTGGCCATCCTCAGAGACCCTGTTTTGGTCCCCCCCAATTATCTGAGGCGAGAATTATACTCCCAGACCAGAGAAGCCCAGCTCCACCATCTTGGGCCCCTCCATGTAGGGGGTTGGACAAGATGACCCTGAAGGTCCCTTCCAACTCTATGATTTGCTTGCCTTTCAGGAGAATAGAGGCCACTGTGCATCAGCCAATCCAATTATCACTCCAGCTAAAGAACTACAAACGGAGACTGGGGGGGGGGGGGACAAGGTCTCCTCCAGAGGTTAAACAAACACTTGGGTTTCCCTGCTGTCTAGAGGACCTTTAGCATAATTCATAGGCCTCCTCAGTTTTTCCCCATGAATTTCTTTATTCTGGGCATTTCTCTCTGTTAATTTACTTCACTTATGCCCCACCTTTCTCCTCGAGTGGGGATACAAACCTCATTCTCATTTTATCCTCACAACAAGCCTATGAGGTGGGTTAGGTTAGCTTGAAAGCCTGTGACTGGCCCAAGGTCACCCAGCAAGCTTCCACAGCTTGAGCTGGAATTTGAACCCAGGTCTCCCAGGGGAACTAGTCCCACCCTCAGACCACTACACCCCATGCACTGAATCTTTTCTCAGGCTCTTCAGAGTCCTGCTCCAGGCTGCCTCCAATTCAAACAGCGTTGCACTGTGGAGGGGTGGCTTTTCATCTGTGCCTCCCTTCCTCAACCTGGGTTGGGTTGGGTCGCAGCCCTCCCCCCCGCCCAAAACCCCCCCACCAAACCCCGTTTGCACGGAGCGACCCCCGTCTGGGCTTCCAAACCCGAGAGCGGCCCCGCTTGCCGGCTGCCCCCGTCCGTCCTCCGATGGCGTTCCTAGGAAGGCCTCCCTCGTTTCCTCCCAGGAGTCCCTTGCAGAACCGCCCTCTGAGGGTGCCACCCAGCCGTTGCTGCGCTCGAAAGGGGAACTTTGTGCACAGGACTTGGCCCTCCCGGGGGAAGCAAAGGCTTAAATAAACACAGCAGGGAGTTTCCAGCCACAGCGGCAGCTTTAACACAGGACTTGCTGCTGCTTCTTTTTTTCAAATAAGGTGTGAAATGTTCTAAGCACTTATGACATGTAATAGCAATCATGTCCAAGTCTGTCATACTGACACACCAAAAAAGGGAGGGGGGAAGGGACAGAAGGAGGGCTTTACATAGGCTGTGATGCTGCAATGAAGTGGATTTAGAAGTGAATCCCAGGTAGCTGGGATATAGTGAATGATGGACTGGCACAGAGGAAACAACAGCAGATTAAATTAGCTGCCAAAACTTAGTGTGATGGTGGAATCCCCCAAAGTTTGAGGGAACAAACCTGCATGCAGCTAATGGCTGGAACTCATTATATCCATCCAACTTGATGGATATATTTCTCCCATAGAAACACCTCTTCTGCTCCCTTTAAGTTCAGATCAAAAATTTCTGCGCTCAGTGTAAACAATGAAAGATGAGATAGTATAACTGTTGAATTCAGACACACATTTGATCTTCTGTTGTCTCACCTATGTCTCCCCCTCCCAAAACTAAGTAGAGTTCTTTGTTGTAATTGAATATGTGCAGGAGATAATGGTATACTTGTTAATCATTCCTTATAGAAAATTTAACCATGTTTATTAAATGATCCCCCAGAGAGGGGGAAGCGGGGGGGGAGGTCCGGCCTGCACCTCCAGACGAGCGCTGCAATCGTGGAGCAACCGGGGTGTGTGTGAAGCAGCGCACTGGCAGCTCCGGGACGCGCGAAGAGCTCGGGCTGGAGGGGCGCAGCCGGCCCCCTTTTCTCCCCTCCCCTCCCCTCCCAGCCGCCACTCACCCAGCCGTGGGGGGGGACACTTTCCCCCAGGAACAGCAGCAGCAGGATGCAGTCGGGCAAGTGCAAAGTAGCCGCAGCGAGCAGAGCGGTGGCGGCACGAGCAGCCTCCGCAACTCGGTGTGAAAGCGCGGGCACGTCTTTCTTTGGGTCGCCCGCTGGCGGGAGGTCGGTCCCCGAAGGGGTCGCCCCGTCTTCGTCTGCCGTGCCCTTTGGCCAGCCCTGAGGGGAGGGGGTGCCCTTCCCGCCAAAAAGGGGGCGCATGCTCCGAGCCACGGCGAGAGGCAGCCGAGGAGAGTCCGAGTCAGGAAGTGCCGCAGCCGGGAAGCGGAGGACCCTCGCCGAGGGATTCTCCTGTGGCGAGCCACCTCAGGAACCCCTCGCTCCGCCAGCAGGAAAGCTGCTCGAGCGGGGAGAGGGCGGCTGGGGAGAGACCGGGGACGCCCCCACAGACTCCCCGGAGCGTCTCCCCGGAGCTTCACACTCCCGGGGCTTCTCCCGGGGCGGCGGCGGCCTGCCGCTGCCGGGAAGAGTGAGCAGGGGGCGGGGCTTTGTTAAGTCCCCGCCCCCGCCCTCCTCTCTCCCGGAGCGGTGCTCCGGCGCGCCCCGGCCCCAACGGAGCCCTGTCCATCACTTAGGTGAAGCTTGAATTCTGATCCAAGTCCAACATACACATGCAGAAGTACTGAGGTATGTGATAAGCCTCTTATTGCTGCCTCTTTTTTACTCTGCCGCTGAGTTACCCTTGGCTGTTTCAGTTACAATCCCCTACTAGGCAATAAGGAAAGCCATTTCTATTTGAACTGGTTCCCTGGATCAAGTTTCCCATCTCACTGCTCATAAGATCAATGAGAATTATGGGTATTGCAGGCTTCAGCTTTGTCTGGTTCTCTTTACAATCTGCCAACCTTGGCCACTTTTAAGAGGACATCTGAGATGAGGAAATTACAGCTCCTTCTGTGCTTGTTAGATGGTTAAAATAATATCCAATCAACTGTCTCTTCCATTTTGGAATTGATGGTGAAGAGAGCTAGGCCGCCATGCTACAGATTGCTTCTGTACACAAGGACAGCAAATAATGGTATTATTGGTCATGAATTATTTATGGTTCATGTCTGTGTGCTGTTTATGCAAGAAGTCATACCAATTATTTTCAGACTTCATTAGAGAAAGAGAAGGAAAATAATTCTCAGCACCATACTTGTATGTCAAGCAACAGTATGTAGCAGCAACCGAGTATCATTGCGTTGTGTGAATTGCTGCAAGTGAACCCCTCTTTGTGTGTGAAGGAGGGAGAAACAGAGAGAGGACACAAAGTTTCCTGGGAGACCCAGGTTCAAATCCCTACCTTGCTACAGGAGCTCACTGGGTGATTTTGGACCAGTCACATACTTTCTGCCTAATCTACCTCACAGGGTTATTGTGAGGAGAACAAAGGAGGAGAGGAGAGTAATGTAATCTGCTTTGGTCTCCACTGTGGAGAAAGATAGGGTATAAATGAAGTAAATATATAATAAATATAGCTGAAGATGGGACACAAGCCCTATGAGGAAAGGCTGGGGGAGTGTTTAGTTTGGAGAAGAGGGAATGTTTAGGGCTGAGGGAATGTTTAGTTTGGAGAAGAGGAGGTTGAGGAGTGACATGATTGCTCTCTTTAAGTATTTGAAGGGCACTTAGAGGAGGGAAGGGAGCTGTTCCTGTTAGCAGCAGAGGATAGGACTCACAATATTGGGTTTAAATTAAGGGCAGGAAGGTACTGCCTGGATATTAGGAAAAGCTTTTTTATAGTAAGAGTTGTGCAACAGTGGGATCAGCTGCCTAGGGAGGTTGTGAGTTCCCCCTCACTGGCAGTCTTTAAGCAGCAGTGGCTGATCCTGCATTGAGCAGGGGGTTGGACTAGATGGCCTGTATGTTCCCTTCCAAGATTCTACGATTCTATGATGAGTCAAAGGTATGTTGGTGAATGGCTGAGAAAAAGAGAATGAGGCAGGTGAAAAGGAGAGGATATGGGGGTTGCCAGGAGGTTGGAAAGGAAAATAGTGAGGGAAGCTGGATACAGGAGAAAGAGGGATGCCCCCACCCCCCTGATCCTTGAAGGTTCCCTCCTGTGCAAGTGGGCCTGGCCCAGTGGCCAGCAACACACAACTGGGCCATAGTTTTCCTTAGTAGAGGCTGCTTGGGATGGGGTGGGGAAAGAAAGCTTAAGACAGAAGGGCAGATAAATGTAGGCTGGCTGTTGGAGACCTCCCCCAATTGCTGAGGTGGAATACATTTGCCACTGCCTTTTGGGGGGCAAAGGTTTATCTTGCTAGGCCCAGATTATCTTTCAGTAATCGTGGCTCACAGGGATGGGGTGCAACTGAATAGGATTGCTGAGAATATGGAAAGGAGGCAGAACCTGAAGTAAAGCTGCAGATGAGACAAAGGTAAGGCTTCCACGAGACAGGATGAGGAATGACAAGGAGGGGCCAATGGGAAGAGCAGTAAGGCTCAGGGGAAAAGTTGGAGGCTGGCATGGCCCTTATAGCTATAGCTCATTTCTGTGGCTATTTCCAAATACCTCCTAAAACTTGGTGATCATTTTCTTTCTTTCTTTAATATAATTATATGCTCACTTTTCTCAAAAGCAACTCACAGTGGGTAACAACAATATTAAAATAATTGTTTTTTTATCTAAACATCTCAAATAACAAACATAGAATACACTAAAGCAGCAATACTGGTGATGAATTGTTGCGCAGTACTTTTAGTCTGAATGAACTGAAAATGTATGATATACACAGCAATCAGATAAGTTTACCTCATGAACATTTGGTTTTCTTTATAAATAAGATACAGTATTAGAAAAAATCTGGAGGTCCAAAATTGGCTGTTTAAATGTTCTCTCCTTGTATTAAAACTCGCCTAATCCAGGTAGTGAATGCTCCATGGCCTGAATGAAGAAATAAAATATATCAAACTATGGAAGGGGAATAGATATGTAAGAATTCTTTTGTGGTTTTATAATCTATATGCAGCTGATGCTTGAATCCAATATGCTCTGAGGAGAGATTAATGGATATTTTGAAATTCTGAACATTTGTTTTAGCTAGTGTTCCCTGTCTCTCAAGCAGGGGCTTGCATATCTCAATATTATTTCAATAAATATTATTTCAATATTATAACAATAAATGTGCCCCCCCAAATTGGCAGGGCAAACCTGAGCTAAATGATAGAGCTCTGTGAGGGTCCAGGGGTCCACCACTGCTTGGTCCTCCCTGTACACCACCGTAAGTGCAGCCGAGACCTTAGGGGCCACAAAAGCTGCAGATGCAGAGAGGGGAGGGATTAATTGCACCTTGCTGTTGTTTTTCTTCTACAGCCTGGAAAAAACAGGTGCCTCCGTCCTGGCGTGCTGTTTGTCCCCTTATAAGGGCCAGGGTTAATCACAGGCATGCCCAAGAGCCTTTCCTGACCTCCCACACCTGTTTTCCATTTGCCAGAAGACCTGGCTGGTCTGGCCCAGGTGCAGGGGCTGCTCTGTGATGTATAGGAGCTATGTGTTGCCTGGCATGGAAATCAAGACAGTTGCAGGCATGGTTGGCAGCCTGAAAGTCAAGGCTGGTACCCTAGCCACCTGCTGTGGCCTGGGGGAGGAGGTCTGGTCTTAGACAAGCACATAGTTTGTGTGCAGTAAGTCCAGGTTCAGACCTGGCATCTCTGCTTAAAATTATCTCTATTTAAATGTGCAGAAAATTGGAGGGCTACCAGTAGTCAGAACTGACCTAGTTGTAAAAATGGTCTGACTCAATATAAGCCATCACCATATTTTCACTCTGGTGTAGTGGTGTTACCATCCTCTGATCTTCAGGACTAAAAATGCTTTGATGCTTATGTAGAGATTATCTGCATAATCTAGAATTAGGCTTGTCATGTGTGTATCACTGCAGGCACTGAAATGATCCCTCATGAAGCATGACTTGACTTTCCTGTTTTACTGCATTTGAAATGGGAACTTGTTGTTATTCTCCCAGTGCAGGTACAGCACACATCAGATGCTTAAACTTCTGTGTCAATGTTACAGAAGAATCACAAAAATAGACAGAGCACATTTGTTTCAGGTTTTTTTCTCACACATTATAAATTTGATTTTTTTAAAAGATAGAGATTAAGAACAGCCCTTTCGCACTTTTTTTTTTCAGACTGGGAGTATCATTCGCAGACTATGTTCTGAGGAATACAAACATGGCCCAGGATTGTTATTGCACTGTTCAGCTAACCCATACAGTCAGATTAATTTCTCTGGCAACTACATGTTGCGGTTTTCAGCTGTAAACACTCATTCTGCACCCCAGTGTAGGGTTCTAGCATCACACCAGAATGATCCTTTGGAAGCTCCTTGTATTTCATCAATGTGTTGTGCCTTTTCAAATACTGTAGGCTGCAGATCTTTCTTTGAACTTTGTTGTCAGTGTCCTGTTTTTACTCCTCATCTGGCTAGAGCTAGATCTGCATTTCTTATTTAAGTTATGGCAACTGGGTGGTTCTCTTTTTGTGCCCGTGTTTAGGTTGAAGGTTAAGCACCATTAACAACAAGGCTTGATGTTTTTGCATTTTTATTTAGGGTGCATAAGATAAGGAAGGAAGTTATGCCTTGTGACTCATCTGATTTATTGCTCAATTACTTGAGTGCACCTTATCAGTTCTGCATGAGGATCTGTGAAAGCCATAGATTTCTTTTGGATTTCTATTAGCAGTGTATCTTCATAACTGCCTTTGGCCCTTTGTGTCTAGGAACAAGGTGTTCAGAGATCTTTAAGGGAATAAGTGGGCTGGAGAGGGAGAAAACGGACCTAGGTTTGATAGATGATGCTCTACTTTATTTTTGGTCGCTTTGACCACAAACTAAGCTGTTAATAATAACTGCCATTCACCAGTTTATTTCATATACTGGCAGAGAGAGGAGGTGTTGAAAATTTTACTAGGTGGATAACTGTGTATTCAAAGCACTGCAGGATTCATCTTACTATTTTGTCGAGGCAGACGGGACACACAGAGATGCTTTAGAAGTGATGCTGAACCATGGCTGACATAACATGAGTGTGGGACTCACAGGCTTCCCCCTTCTCCTGACCCTTTTTCTATCACACTTGTTTCTGTGGTTTGTTAGGGAACTGCAAACCCTACTGTGCCAGGTCGTATATAGTGGCATCCAGTAAGGCTTAGTTCCTGTGTTAGTTTATGGTAACAGAAGTGTGTGTGGGGGGGTATTTTCACCAGTTACCTTCCTCCTCCTGCTGACCTCTGGCTCCCCCTTTACACTGTTCCCAGGGGACTCTTGTGTTCAAGAAGCAACAATTATGGGATTGTTGTAGAATGCAACAGGAAGGGAGAAGAGAGGAGGTTCCATTCTGCTGATGGAAATCCCTTCTGCCATCAAGGTTTTCTGTGGGATGCAAGCCAAGTGTTTGCCAACAACCAGGGGGTGAAGGATTGTGTCAGCAGGAGAAGGAAGTGAACTTTTGAGCCTGTGGCTCATTCCTTTCAAGCTAAAAAAAACCCTCCAGTTTTGTGTTGAAATCTGAACTGGCATTTACTTATTACAATTATGCTGTTATTTGATGACCACCATTTGTGCTACATTTTATTGATAAATACATCTGTACCTTAAAGTTATTTAAGAGGTAAATAAAACAATGAAAAGTTTCACATGTTCATTGTATCTAATGACTGCTTTCCAGTGGCAGAAAGGCAACTGGTCCTTGCCTTCCCACCTAAAACTAGTCCAAAGCCCCTACCCAAATCTAGGGGGGCAACATTTTTTAGCATAGTGGGCTGCAGTAAGAGGTGGAAGATGTGCACATTCTCTTTCATGAGCACATTTTATTGAATACAATCCTGTGTAAGACAGAAATGTTTTTTTGGATTAACAACTATAATAGCTATTTAAAATGCTAGTAGTCAGATCAAGGGTGCATCAAGATCAAACACTATGATATTCAGATCCAGGTAATTCTGAAAAACAACATGTTTTTTCGTGCAGTTTCTAGAAATGTTTTGCCATGTTCCACTGTGGAAATAAGGTTTACCCTAAGGACTTACCCTCTGCTATACTCTGTTTTGTGTTTATGTTGATACTGTGGGAAAATTCAAAGAAGTTTCCTGATTTGCCTGCCATTTAACATATGAGTTTATTTATTTATTTAGATTTGTATCCTGCCCTCCCTGCGAAAGGGCTAAGGGTGGGTCACAAAGTCATATCGTTTCAACAATAATTGTTAAATAATTAAAACAATAATTTAAAACAATAATAGAAACAGCATTCAAGCTTCGTGTTGGTAGACAGACAGACAGACAGATTCTAAGCACTTGGCTAAAAAGATTTCTTACCTATGAAATGGCCATGTTTGCTGGGAAGTGGTATGTTCATTTTCTGTGGGATTTGTTGTAACTTATATAGCCACCAGGTGTTTTATTTCCAAGTTCTGTAGGACATACAGCCTTGGTTCCCTTCTGAAAGTTTGATAGGTATGGAAGTTTTCACCAGTTCTGCCCTCCCACAGCAGACCTCCCGCCTTCCCCGAGCTATCCCTAAGTGTTCCCGATTCCTTGGGAGGAGTGTTTCAGAGAGGCTTTTGGGGCTGTAGCGGGAGGGGGAGTTGGAAGTCATGTTCTGTGCATGAAAATTCCTTCTTCTGAGGAAATTTTACATTCAATCCAATTCTATGTTTTCTATAAGCTCTGGGTCCCCTCTCTCCCAAGAACAGGATTTCAGGGACATTTTGGGGAGCTATGGGAGGGAGGAGGCAGGAAAACCATGCTCCATGGGTAGAAATCCTTGCACCCATGAATCCAAGCCAATATATTGGTGTTTCATCATTTTAAACTTCTTTTTTTTACTTTTTATTTTTATTTTAATAATAACATGAGCAATAAACAATAAATAATCCATAAGCAATAAAATAGAGTGGAACAGTGTTAGATTACAATAATAATATTTGATATCAAAACAAAGCTATAACTTTTCTGGAATTGTCCATTGTTGTTGTGGCTCGCTGTCTTTATAATTAAAAAATGGGAACTGTTTTTCCAGAAGATCATCTTATGTTTTTGCCTTGAAAATTTAAACAATATGTGGTATTTCTTTTTAAGCTGCTTGCATTTTTTAATGTCTGAATTTAATTCTAGCTTTTACCAAATGAGTTTGCCTTTCTTTGTGTAATTAATTGCTCTCTGTTGAGTTTGTACTAGTCTTCTACCATCTGTAAGAGGATGAATTCTTACAAACTGGGAAATCATCAAGATTAATTAAAGGCACACAGAACTGTTAGTTTTACCTCTGTCTATGGAATCCTCAAGGACTCCAGTCCACCCTGGCTTAAAGAAGGTAATTGGTTGGTGCTAGATAGGTAGTGCCTGAGTGGTGCCTAGCTAGATAGGGTTGCCAGCTCTGGTTTGGGAAATTCCTGGAGATTGGGGGGAGTTGGGGAAGTGGAGAGACCTCAGTGGAGTATAATGCCATCAAGTCACCCTCCAAAGCTGCCTTTTTCTCCAAGGGAACTGGTCTCTGTCATTTGGTGAGAAGTTGTAATTCTGTGAGATCTTCATGCCCCATCTGGAGGCTAGCAACCCTGGCTTAGCTAGCTTATTGGACACATTCAGAGGTCTCATCAAAAGCAGGATAGAGAGAAAGGGGGAACACATAAACCCAACAAGCAAGCTATGTTTGTGTGTGTCAAGAGGTTTGTCATGATATCTGAATGTGGCCATTATTTTTTCCTGTAAAAATCAGCCCACAGTGATACTCTGAGTGGCAGTCTAGAGTTTTCTTGGGTATTGTGCCACTTGCTGCTTATTCAGTTTTAAATATCTGTTCATGTGTGTATATGATTGCCATGTGCTATGTTTCGCTATCTGTCTTTACTACCCTGTTCTCAGTGAGAAGTAGTTGTGACACGTGAACAGTGGTAGAAAAGGGTTAGCACAAAATTGATACGTAATTTTGAACACTGAACTTTTGCACCCACCTCACCCATGTGTATCTATATGTTATAGGACACTCTGAAATGGTGGCTGGCTTTGGCAAGCTACTCATCGGGAAGGAATTGCCACGCTCACTAGGTGATTAGTTAACAGTAAGTCTAATTAATTTAGAGCTGTAACCCTCTCTGTTCTGCAGCATCAGAGTGTTCATCCACTGAAAGTGTCTTCTACTGTGTTGTTAAGTTGATACAGATATGATGAAGTCAAGAAGGCATATTCAAAGCACAGGGAAAGGAGCTTCATTGGGCTGAGCCATTAAGGCTTTCTATACTAAACCAGCACCTTGGATTGTGTCTGGAAGTAAAATATAAAAATATCTTAGACCAATTATTATGGACCAAATATAGCTAATGTAGAAAAATACCATTATTGCAGATATGTAATCAGATTTATAAGAAAGCTTAATGCCTTCTTCCTGGCATTGCTATAAAGTTAAGTGCCTTTAGAAGTACTGCCTCTTTACCACTAATACTTATGTAAAAATATTCCTTTATAGCATATTTAGGGCATTACTACCTTCCTGTAGAGCCTTCATCTTTATAGACAAGACTCTTGATCTGTTTCATTAAGCATCTTTTCACCACAGTTGAATGATCTGTCATATTCCTGTTAGTCATGGTTGTTTGGCACTGTGATGCTTTGTGATCTACATATTTTCAGAAATGGAGCAGATTTCCTAATGACCACTGCCAAAAGAAGAACAAAATGGGCAGGGATGCCAGGGTTCTGTCATCTCTGACAAAGAAATGCTTCATTAGTCTCTCAACATCTAAGCTCTAGTTGTGCTCCATTTCTAGTTAAGATTAAGCTGATTTAACTGTGCTTCACAACTGCATGGCTTCATTACTTTATTATTTTGCAGACAAGTTCCTTGAGGTGGAGAGCGTTGTTCTAATTACTTAACAAAGGGCAAAATCATAGTGATTAAAAGAGGAATGCATGACATACTGGCTCTATCCTTATCTTATGATCAGGATAGTTCAGTGTTAGATAAACTGTTTGCCTGTATATTTGATTGTGTAGGAAATCTGATTGTGCACACATACACATTCCTTTGGTTTCCACCTCCCTTTTTGCTGTTTGCCGTACCTTTAAAAATGTTACCCAGCATGCTGGTGGAAAACATCTGTGCAGTCTTTACACAACCACTCCTGACCCTGGTACTGAATGGAGTGGTACAGAAAGTCAAGAAAGGGAGGCAGACTTCAAAAATGCAATCAAATGCAATTCCAGTAATACAATAAACAAGCAGTTAAAGAATTTCTAGTGGCAGCAGTCTTTTTCAGGTAGATATACCCATCCACAGCAACCCTAAGCAGAATCCACTTGTGGATGTACAGTGTCATCACCAAAAGAGAGGTAAAGAAGAAGAGGTGTTGCCAATCAAAGAGGGAAGGACTGAGCTTGGAGCAAGGAAAGAAAGAAGTGGAATGGGGTTTGGGGACTTAACCAACCAATGCTAGGAGGAGAGAAAGGAGGGACAGAAATGATACAATGTCTAGGAGTGGGAGTGAGGCAAAAGGAAGAAGGCAGGGTTAAATACATTGCTGAAGGGGGTGGGGGTTCCCCTGGAACCAGAGAGAAAGAATGGCTGAAGCCATGATGGGGGGGATTGAGAGAGGTTTGTATATGCTGCCTGATACTGAAGTGTGAGCATTGTCATGAGTCATGGTGGTGAAGAGATGGTCCTGCAGTAAAGCTGAACTGAACCTAAAATTCTGGGTCAAAATATCTCAAATTCCCGCCTTTTCTTGCTGGGGTAGGGACAAGATTTTCTTGTTACTTGAGTTACTTTGAGAAGAATGTTACTGGGGCAGGAGATAAAATTGTCTTGTTCACTGAGAACCAGGCTGGTCTGTATTATGAAGGACTCCCTTTGACGGAGCCTGGAACTTATAGTACTTATTGTCCCACAAGTACTAGTTGCTTAATTTGGTCTGGCTGTGGAGAGATCCCATGGTCATAAGCAAAGTCCTTGATGAAAGGGTATGACAGTTCCTTGTGCAGACCTGGATGTTTTATCATGAAATGGCATTTTATTGTACTTAATTCCTACCAGGATTCTCTGTTTTGATCCAAGATGACGTTGGCCATACCTTTGGTTGCATAGGCCTCAGGAGTACATGGTGTGCTGGGAGTTATAGTAAGCAAAACTAACATCTCAGAGGTCTTTGCCTCTTATGGCTGTTGGTTTGTGGTCAGTTCTGAGCATGTGCCAACACCTGCACAGGCACAAAAAGCAGCACACATAGTGTAGGCCATTTAAATAATCTATCCTGACTCTGCAGGCACAGGAAGCAAGCTTCAAGTGCTCTGTGCCTAAAAAGCAGATCACTTCAATGACTGTGGGAATTAGGTGCATGTCTTCACCAGCCATCAATGCATAAACTACAAATATTTATCCAGGCACAATCTGCCCATGCCTCTATGGCGTACATAGCAATTTATGCAGGTATACATGGCTGCACAGAAACTGCCAGGCTGAATGCCTGAATCTGTGCAGGTGCAAAGCTGTGAGGCATAACATCTATTTCATAGTTTGAACAAAACACCATGTCTCTGTGAGAAAGGCAGACTATAAATAAAGTTAAATAAGGTGACCTGATGAGGGATTCAGTTTGGATTAAAATGAGCAGTTTGATTGTTTCAGTCTGAATGTTGGTTGGGTTCATGTTCATGTTCAAGTTGGCAGCATCCCTGATCGAGTTTTTACAGTGGTGTGGTAAGTATGCTGACCCCCTGTCTATCAGGAGGGGCCATTTCAACCATCAATGGGCCCCATGGGATACTCCAGGAGTCCCTATGCCAGGCAACTTGATGTAAGTGGACACATAGATGGAAGCCAGGACTGGCAAGCCATAATATCATGCCTAGAATATGACCCTGGAAAAAGCACACGAGATCTTGCCTTGACAGCTGTGACTACCCCCCTCCCCACTGACATCTGCATACTCCGGAGAATGGACCTGCCTTGCCCCAGAGTAACTTCATTCAATCTCAATAGCTAATCCAATATTAATCTCTGATCCCATCAATCTGATCTCATTTTCCTCCTCACATCTTGGTAATGAAAAATCTTGCCAGGTGGTTCATCAAGCAGTATTGTTTCCATTTTGATTAGTTTAAATTAGCAATCCATTAGTTTTCCAAACCCCGGAGCACTAATCAGAAACCTAACCTGAAAATCTACTTTACATGAAGAAGAAACCTCCATCCCCCTTTGTCCAGTCTCAGGAACTCATTACCACGTTTCCTAAGCTACATTGTCTTACCCCTGAATAATCCCATCATGGCCCTGATAAATCTCATCAAGGCTTTGTTCTGAGGGATACCTCGCATTAGCAAGCCCTCTGGACACATTTTTAGTATAACTAGCTCAGCACAACGTGTTACCTTGGGCACCCATTAACCCCTCCCCCCAGTATACTGGGTCCTTTCTCCCAGCAAAGTGCTGGTCATTTTGCTGTATCTCCTACTACACAGACATCTCCAGAAAAGGTAGCTATCACCTCAACCCCCACTATTATCCTGCTGCTTTCTTTATTTCCATAGATCTTATATGTGTGTATGTTTCATGTGTGTTGCTTGTGCATTATAATCCCTAAATACCCTTTAATAAAACATGCTCTATTTTACCCTTGGACTGGTTATTACAAGCACTCATAAAAAGAAAAATCCCCATAAACATTGGTAGCAAGATCTCCGCTATTACCCCACCTCTCACTGAGACCTACTATTTGACTAAATTCCCCCCAGAAACTGATGTCACATAACTTTATTTTTACTGTTTGTTGTTATTTAGCTGGTTTTGCTGGTGCAGTAATTACTTAAGGTAAACCCATGTGGTAGCTATGAGTTCTCACCCTCTCTCAGAAATAGAGGGGATGCATTTATTTGGAAGCTGAAGTTAGATCAACGCAGTATTGAATTTATCCATAAATGGGTAGCTTGGTGCTAGAGACAACCTCTTAGAAATATGAGTAATTATACTTCAGAGGTCCTTTCAAGGGAGCTACTTAAAAAAACACATATGATCAATTCTACAGGATGTTATTTTCAGATAGTTATACATTAATTACTGTAGAAGTTATTCATGGTTCCAAAATGGTTAATAGTTTGGAATGGGTATGCATTTTCCTTATTGATCGAGAAATCAAAATGTGTCATCTCCACATGGATTTGCCTGCAAATGTGGCCTATTTGCCCAGCTGTTTATTTCTGGGGAATCAAATTAAATTAATCATTCTATGGGAATTCTAGGAATTCTTACTCTGTGATGATATTGGACATGATGCAACCAAAGTTTTCATTCTGGTTGCAGTTCTAAGTTCTGGTTATGACCTTTAAAGCTTCAAACAGCTGGGCACTTATGCAACTCCTTACTCTCATTTTGATCTGCCTTAGAATTAAGATAAGCTATGGAGACCCTGTTTTGAGTCCCCTCACTGTATCCACTGTAGATAGGTGGATACCTGAAACAAGACTATCTTTGAGGTGGTGCCCTAGCAGCAGCAGCTCGGGTGGGGGTTGCACACACATCCCAGTCACACATGGGGCGAGCGGGCTGCACACACATCCCAGATGAGAAATGAGGTACCCTTACTGGCAAGTATCAGGAGGTGGCAACAGAGCTGCCAGGGCCACAGCTGGAGCACTGTGAAGGCGTGCAGCTTCTGAGTGGCTAGCAGAACCCATGGCAGTCACAGAGCAGTGATGTCACTTGCTGTCATAGAGTTCTGCTAGCCACTTAATAGATATGCACTTGCATGAAGCTGCAGCTGTGGCCCCAGAAACTCCATCAGCATCTACCAGTTCTCCCAGCGGTGCTCATTAGTGGAGTCTGGAATGTTCCCCAAGAGCCATCATTGTGTCCTGCCAATGGAATTCCTTCCCATCATCCCATCAGCCAGGCTAAAATTTTCCTATTCCTCCAGGCTTTTGGTCATTTTCCTCACTCTGTCTGGTGCTGAACTGTGATGTTTTACAAAGGCCCCTTTCACACTTTCCTTTTAATCCATGTTCACCATGGTGTCCTCCAAGCAATTCTGCACTAAAATCAAATTCAGCCTTTTTATTCTGTTTCCCCCCCTTCCATTCTGCATTACATTACCTCCCTTCAGAGGATGGCTAAGTTTCAGCCCGCTGTTGCCCTGGGTTTTTTGGACGCTATTTTTCCATGGACTTAAATCGCCTCAACTCGAACACAGAGAAAATCCAAAGTGGCAGGCAAATGTGGAAAGGACCAAATGTGTGCTGGTTTGTTGAAGCTGGCTTTTTATCCTGATTATTTTATGGAGCTTTTAATCATTGTTTTATTGGATGATCTGAATTGTTCGGAATTGAAAGCTGTCCTTGAAGCCTGTGGCTGAGGGGTAAGATAGAAATATTTTAAATAAACAACTAATGAGCTTACTTAAATCCCACTGAGTGGAATCTGGTTTTAAGCATATGAACAACCTTTCCATTGAAATGTACTAGGCAGAAGCATTCTGAACTTTGACGGTGTGACCCCCCAACTGTGATTATTTGCATTTCTGTAGTTAGACTTTCCACAGGTCTTTTCACAAGGAAGGTTAGGCCAGCCAGTGTGATGCCTTTCCCACCATTTCATACTCATTTCCTGTGCCAATAAAAAAGGGCTACAGCACTGGTTCCCAAAGCAATACCGCCCCCTGGGGGGCACTGGAACAATCCAGGTGGGAGTAGGAGCCTTGGGTGAAATTGGGGGGCATTGAATAAAACTAAGGGGGTGGTTAGGGCTGCCAAGTCCAACTTGGGAAATATCTGGGGACTTTGGGGGTGGAGCCAGGAGACTTTGGGGGTGGAGCCAGGAGAAAGGAAGTGACATCATTTTGTGATGTCACATCCTGTGATGTTCCTTCCACATGCTGACACATGAACTCATGAAGTTTCCTAATACTGAATCAGGCCATTAGTCCATCAAGGTCAGTATTGACTACTCAGACTGGTAGTGGCTCTCCAGGGTCTCAGGCTGAGATCTTTAATGTCACCTATTACCTGATCCTTTTTTAGCTGAAGAGGCTGATACCTCCTGCATGTCAAGCAGATGCTCTAGCACTGAGCAACGGCCCTACTGAATCCTTCCTCATCTCGGCAGAATATGAAGCACTGCTACACAAGTGCTAAATATGATTTTCATATCATAAGAACAGGAGAGAAGCCACAGTGGATTGGGCCAACAGCCCATCCAGTACAACACTCTGTGTCACAACAATGGCCAAAAATACCAGGTGCCCTCAGGAGGTCCAGCAGTGGGGCCAGAACTCCAGAAGCCCTCCCACTGTTGCCCCCCAAGCACCAAGAATGCAGAGCATCACTGCCCCAGACAAAGGGTTCCATTTAGACCTTGTGGCTAATAATAGCCACTGACAGACCTCTGCTGGATGGGGACAGAGAGAGAGAGACAGACAGACAGACAGACAGACAGACAGAAAAAAGAAAGAAGGAGAGAGAGAGAAGGAAAAGAGCTGGCACAGGCACTTACTTCCATTTAGACCTTGTGGCTAATAATAGCCACTGATAGACCTCTGCTGGATGGGGACAGAGAGAGAGAGAGAGACAGAAAAAAGAAAGAAAGGGGGAGGGGGAGAGAGAGAGAAGGAAAAGAGCTGGCACAGGCACTTGCCCCAGGCCCAGCAGCAGCAACCTTTCAATCTTACACCAGCCTCATGCAAAAGCAGGCCCTTCAGTAAGAGCTTAGTCCCTCGTTAATCTCTGGGCGGGGCTCTCTTGCTAACTCTTAAAGGGGAAATGTCTGGTGAGGCTTTTCACTGCAGGCTCTTCAGACATTTCCCTTTAAGAGGCCTGGAAGGGAGAGGGCCCGGCAGGCTCCGACGTTCCCCTCCTGTTGGCAGCCATTGCCTCCCCCCGGTGGCCAGTTTTGAAAAAGCGGGGGGGAAGCATGAAAAATCGGTGTTTCCCCCACCCTACCGGGGGACTTGGCAGCCCTAGGGGTGGTGGAAGCATAAAGAAAGAAGAGTCCAAAACCTATCTAAAGCAGCTTTTCCCTACCTTCTCCTGGTCTTCCCTGGGATCAGGGAGGGAGGGGGAGGTGGGGTCCCCACAACCAATCACAGCCATGCATCGCACCCATGCAAATGCATGTGCACCCATGTAAGGCTGGTGTTGCTGCTGGGCTCTTGTGTGGTGGCTGATGCTGGCCTCTGGCTTCAGGCCATCAGCTGCTGCTGCTCTGGGCCTGCCTTGGATTGCTTCGCTGCCTGTATCATGGTGGAGTCTATCTGCATCTTTTTGTCCGCTTCTTGAAGGCAGATTTCCAGGGGAGCACTGAGTAATTTTTTTTATGAAAAGAGGGCGGTAGGCCAAATAAGTTTGGGAACGTCTGGGCTACAGTAATGAAATCACATTTTAATTCCTAACCATTAGTGGGGCATATATTTTATTATGCTGCTGTTTTTTTGAATTAGATAGAAAAGAGATTTTACTTTTATTAAATAATTTAATATGCATCTGTTCAAAAGGTATTTATGAGGAGAGGATCCTGTTGTATTCCAATAATGGTTTTTAGTAGTGGTGAACATTTGGGGTGCTTAACAATTGATTTATATTTCCTTAGCTTATGCCTCTGCATTATATTAGCTTTATGCAAGATCAGTATTAATAGGAACAGCATTTTTGTCAGAATTTCCACTCTCCTAAAAGGATGAATAAGAATACCTGACTAGCATTTTCATAGGGAAAAAGCATGATAAACCCATCTTCCAGTATCACATTTAAATCAGTGCCATTGCTATTGTCAATTTCACCTTGGAAAATTTGGTGATCCTGTGACTGACATGAGGCTGTCCTACCCTGAAAGGAAAAATAGTCACTTAGCTATTTCATCCCTGAGCCTATGGAAGTGCTGCTCCAGCATCCAATCACCTTTCAGAGAGGGGGGAAGCAATATTGGGGGGAAATACAGTGACAGTTTTAATTCAGGTATGCCTGAGGGAGAGTGCAGTGATAGTTTGGGTCTGCCTCAGCAAAACAGCAGACAGTTGGAAGAATAGGTAGCATGACAGACTGGTTTAGCTCTATCTCTGGGAGAAAACAGATTATCCAGTTGTAAAAATGGATGGGCACAAACCAGGAAAATGTGATTCAGTTCATGGTTCATGGCGTCTCCGGTTCACAAGCCAAGAACAGTCACAAACTTTTCAGGGCTAAATGAATTGGTTCCATTCATGAGGTTTGTGATGTTGTAGAATGCCCCCCCTGGCATGCCAGAGACACGAACCTCACAAGAAAATTTCAGCTGATTCTTGTCTGCCTGCCCTCCAAGTTTGGTGGGTATTGGATTTCGGGGGTACAAGTTACAGCCCCCCAAGGAAGGTGCCTCCAGGAAAGGTGCAGGTTCAGGAGGTTCAGGAGTGTATAGAATGGAACCTGTGCAAGCTAGAAGCATCAAACTCACAGGGGCCCTCCCCTGATTCTCCTCTATATGCCCTCCAAATTATATGCAGATTGGATTTAGTTGTGCCCCCCCAAAGAAGGTGCCCCCAGGAAAGTGCTTTGGGGGAATGTCAGGTGCAGGTTCAAAAGTGTATAGATTGAACCCCCTGCAACCTACACACACACCAAACAAACAGGGAACCTCACCCTTCCACCCTCTTCTACAATCTCTCCATGTTGGCAAATTACATTTCTGGGGTCCCAGTTAGAGACAAAAGGTTTCCCCAGTGCTCTCTCTGGAAAAGACATCTGCAGTTACAGGGGTCTATGGAATGGCATAGGAACAAGCCAGTGACACCAAACTCACAGGAAAACTTCACCTGTGCAAATCCCCCCCCCCCCCCGGGCAGACACTTGAAGCAAAGCAAGCATCCCCCCTGTGCTTGCAGCCCTCCAAATCCCCAAAGGCAAATATATGATTCGTCACAGATCAGGTGAAAGTATGATACAACAGGGAGCTTATGTAGGAGGCCGAGGTAATGGGTACCACTTCAATTGGATATGTAGACTTCCTTTGTACAATCTTTTTTAAAACGTTGTTTTAATGTTTTAATTAACTATTTATTATTATGTTTGTGTTGCCAAATGGCCTAACTATTGCTGTGATCTGCTGTGAGCCCATTCACAGGGAGGGCAGACTATACATAAATAAATAAAATCTTCACCCTGCATTATGAAATATGTTGCAAATGATGCCAATAATACTATGCAGACCTTTCAGACTAATGTTAAGACATTTGTTCAATTTCATGCATTGGTTATATTCCAGCATTTCAGGGAGTGGGGCTAAGATTTAGCAATAGAGCATGTGCTTGACATATACAAGGTCCCAGGTTCAATCCCTGGCATCTCCGGTTAAAGGATCCAATAGCAGGTAATGTGAAAGAATTACTACCAGTCTGAGTAGGCAACACTGACTTTTGGGGGGGGGGGGTTTGCATTCGTGTGTGTGTGCACGCACATGTGTGTGTGTGTGCTTGGAAGTCATGGCGACCTTTGGTGACTCCTACTGGGGCATGAAGGATGTTCAGAGAAATGGCTTGATAGCCTGCCTCTGGCCTCCCCGCCCTGGTATTCTCTGGAGGTTTCCTATCCAGATACTTGCCAGGGTCAGCCCTGCTTAGCTTTCTAGGTCTGACGAGACTGGGCTTGCCTAGAGTATCCAGGTCAGGGCTAGGCAACACTGATTTGGATGGATTAATTGTTAGATTCAGTACAAGGCAGCTTCATATGTTCCCATAAGTTTTGGAGGTTAGAGATCATTTCATATCTTTAAAAAAATAGAAGAGTGCCTTTCTTACAGCAAATCCTGATGCATTATATAATAAAACTAATGGAAAATATTGAATGTCTTCGCAAGTTAGATTACGTAATTTAGCTTGGCATTGTAAATACTTCTTTACGCCAATAAGGAGTGGATAATTATAATACACGGGAAGCATCCACAATGTAGTTGTCACATTTGCATTTGGGAATATAAAATTTGTTTCTAATGTATTTCAACCTATGTATAGAGCATTAAATAACACCCTTTACTTTTCTATGTTGCTTTGTGAATGTACATGCAAATGATTGGACCCCATCAAACAGCAAACAGAGAAAGTTTGTGAAAGGAATTGTTGGTGCATGTCCCTTCCTGTTGCAGCCACTTGTGCTCACCAAGCATCTGCTGGCAGATTGTCTGCAACCATCTGGGATGCAGTGCAGGGTATGGCAGCTGGAAGAGGGAACTGGCAGTCATGGCATCCTACCTCTTCTATGATTGCTTCTCCAACTTTCATAAGAGTTGGGGGGAGGGGAGTTTCCGCTAACTGCTGCTTCTGGTTGCAGCCCCTGATAATTCACCCCCATATCCCATGTTGTTTCACAAAATCAGGAGTAGCTTTTTGGGTAGTACACAAGTTGCATTGGAAGAGGAAGCAACAAAAAATCTCTTCTGCAGTCTTGTCATTCACACTTTGATAAGATCCAACCCAATGTCTAAAAAATTATGAATCCAATCAGAAATTAATCTAGGTTATAACATGCAACTATAATAAGTTAATTGCAGGGGTGGTCAAACTGTGGCTTGGGAGCCACATGCAGCTCTTTCACACGTATTGTGTGGCTCCTGACAGGGCAGGTCTTCCCTTCCCTGGCCAGTGTTCCCATTCCTGGGTAGGCTTGAGGCAGGGGGGAGCGAGAAAGAAAGCAATTTTAACTTTAAATGCGTTTTCAACCACCACCACCCAGCCTACTAAATATCATTGGACAAATAAATATCATTATCAATATCTATTTTTACCCTTTTGTTTTTATTTTTGGCAGTCTCATTTAATGTTAATAAAAAGTAAATTGGCATATTTTTCAGTAAAAACATGTCTGTAATATTTGTTCATGTCATGCGGCTCTCAGCCATCTAACGTTTATTCTATGCGGCTCTTACATTAAGCAAGTTTGGCCACCCCTGATCTATTTAAATAAAGACAATTACATTAACTGTTCCTAAACGAATGGCTTAGAGAAGCTGTATTATTTTTGCGGGAGGTTCGTGTGTTTTGCAAATAAAAATAATGCTGTGGATTATTGTACCTCACAACCACACTTCCTTTCTGTTTCACCCTTCAGGGCAGTTAGCAGGCTTTCACAGCAGTAACCCAACTCTAAGGAATTATCTTCCATTGTTGGCAAGGAACCAATCAACCTTGTCAGCTTTTAGGAAAGTCTGTTAAGTGTTTATTTAAAAGGACTTTTGCTTAATCGGTGGCAGTGAAGTCTTGAATGTCGGTTGTTCTGCAGGACAATGACATCCATATTTTGTGGATTTAAAACTGTTTTTCATTCCTGTAACTTTGTTTTGTTTGGTCAGATTGTGTGAGTTTCTTGGGCCCTCTTTTTGTGGGGAAATGAAATGTATAAATATTCCCATATTCTTGGGCCCTCTTTTTGTGGGGAAATGAAACTTATAAATATTCCTATAAATGTTCACCATGTCAACAAAGAGGTATTTTTGTATTATTTACTTAAACAGTAAAGGAGTTAGCAGTTTCTATGGATTTCTTCCCTCAATCCTAAACTGTAATCTAAAGGCAGAGACAAATAGGTGTTGTGTCCAAACATTGAGGTGACAGGCACTTGATAAGACAGGTATAGTGAAGGGGAGCAGTGAGACAGCTATCATTTTTGTTAAGTCTGTGTTCATAGGACTTGCAGTCTTTAAATCACGGGAACATACAGTCCCTTCTATCTGAATTTACAACTACAGTAATGCTTGGGGGATGCCAGAAACAGATTTGCCTGTATGTGGACAATGAGCAACTGCTAAAACCTGCCAGATCTCTATTATGCACGAGTGTTTCCCCTCACTTTCACGGTACATGTCCGTCAGGTTTTCTTTATCGTTCTGCATTGATTTTCTTCCCTTTGGTGCTTAGTTCACTTTCTGGTTGCTGTTTCCCCAGGTTTATTGAGAGTGCTTTTGTGCCAATTCCCCCCTTGTTTTGCTTCTAAAGTGAAGGTAAATCAAAAGCATACAGATTCCCTTGGATTTCCCTCCCCCCACACTTTTGATGCCCTTCATAGGTCACATTGAGTTGTTCCACCCACTCTGCATCTACCACCATCCTCCCCCCTTCATCAGTGTACAAGCTCCATTTCCCCCTCATGTTTAAATTTTTGATTTTTTTTTTACAAGTGGCATCAGTCAAGTGATATGAGACTATCACTAGTCTCGGATTTCTGAATTAAAAAAAATGTAAGTGATGGGGGAAAGTTTAAAAGGAGCTGCACAAAGTTTAGTTCCCTTCTGGTATTGACTTGAAAGGGGGATCAGAGAGGAAGCAAATGGCAGCCTTCCCAGTGCAAAGGGGGGGGGGATTTCATTGCTGCATGTAAACAAAATAAAGGGCCCCAGGGGATTGTCAGTGCAGAGTGAAAGTGATATGAGAGGTAAAGAGGGAGACACTGGGATGGGAAGCTTAAAGCTTTGAAAACATTTTTGCCTTTTATGCTTTAGTGAACAAGGTTGGGGAAGGAACTATTTTGGCAGTCTCTAGAAGCCTAACATTAAAATGGCATCTGAGCCAAATGGACCTTCTGCAAACCACTGAACTTGAGAAATGCTTGGGATCAATTCATTTGGAAGAAGAGTCAGTGCACAGGACAGGCTTTAAAAAACTACCAAGATTATGACCAATGTACATGATCAAATTAGAGAATCACAAAGAGAAAACCACACAAATTTGCAAGGAAGGGCAGGAAATTAGTGTTACTATACACCTGCACTATGGCATCAGTGAAAATACCCCCAACACATTTTTTTTTCAATTTAGTGGCATGAGACTAAAAAAGCTCTCCAGAGCTTCTGTCAGAAGACTCCTCCCCCATACAAATTGCAGCCCTGTGCAAAACATGGTGGAGTTGCAGCTGATTTTGCACAAGTAAGGTAAAGGTAAAGGTTTCCCTTGCTCGAAAGCCAGTCGAATCCAACTGTAGGATTGCAGTGCTCATCTCTGTTTCCAAGCCGAAGAGCCAGCACTGTCCAAAGACGTCTCCATGGTCATGTGGCCAGCATGACTAGACATCAAGGTGCATGGAACGCTGTTACCTTCCCACCAAAGCAGTACCTATTTATCTACTTGCAATTTCTTGCTTTCGAACTGCTGGTTGGCAGGAGCTGGGACCAGAGATGGCAGCTCACTCAGCTGATTTTGCACAAGTGCACAAACACAGATACACACATGTTGCCAATGATCACAACTTGCAATGCTAGTGTCAATGGTTTCTACCATGCATTTTGTACACTCATCATGTTTTCTCATATTATGAGATCATGTGACTCTTTCCCATTTTTTGCAGTGGCTGATAACACAGCAGAGAATCCCCTAGGGCTCCACAATATGGAATATGAGGCTTTGCAGCTGCTTGTCAGTTTCAAAAAAAGTCTTGTCAATATGAACATTGCATTTCCCCCCTTTGCGTGCATTCCTTTCTGTTCTCTTTCATTCAATGAATTAACACTAAAATGCATGCACAAAACCTGAACCACGAGGATTTCAATGGAAGGCGTTTGCTGGACACTACTGTGCAGCTGTGATAGGGTAAAAAAATAGTGCATAAGGTGGGCAGAGAGTCCCAAGTCAAGATAAAAGGCTTACTGCTCTGAAAATCTGCAGTAAGATGTGTGTACATAATGAGCCTAAGAAAATTATGAGGGTCACGTGACAAGGTGTGACCTCTCTCTTCCCATAAAGGTCTTTAGGTCAGGCTGCTCTGGTGAATCAGGGGAATTCCTTGCCTCAGAGGCACACTGATTATGTTCAGGTTTCCTTAAACTTGTGAAGTTCATCCTGGGAATACTACTTATAGGGAAGATAATATCCCCATAGGTAGAATTCCCTATATGGTCTTCCCTTCATATATCTGAAGAAGTGAACTGTAACTTACGCAAGCTCATATTGAAATAAAGACTAACAAATCTTTAAAGTGCCATGGGACATCTGTTTTATTTTGCTAGAATAGACTAATATGGCTACTCCTTTGCAATCTCTTGACTTACTACATAGACTTCATCTCATTGATTTGGAAGGAGGCAAGTCTGACACTTTTCTCATTTTTGCTTTGAGTTGTCTGCCCATATAGCCTTGACAGAATATACTTTGCTAAAGTCAAAATGCTTTTGTTGCACTTGGCAGAGCTCAAATAATGAGCAGGACAGGCCCCTTATAGTTAAACTCACCCTCAGGAACTAGAGATGGTGCTTTCCCCCAAATGTAGTTTCTTCCGGCTTAGAAAAGTCTGCAGGTGAAAACATTATGAATAAACAAAGTAATGTTGCCATGTAAACTGACCATAATCTTTGAGTGAAAGTTCTTACTCATTCAAAAAGTGAAGCAGATTTGTTAATAACAAAATTTAATCAAAATCTCACACTGCCTTTTGGAATGGAAGCACCACTTAATGAAACCAGGCGGGACTTTTCTTTTGCATGTTTGTCTTCAGTGCTGTCTAAAACAGTGAAGGCTGATGTGTCAATTTCTTCCAGTAGTTTGAACAGGATGGGCATGAACAGAGAAAATATGGTTTGGTTTGTGGCTTTTGGCATTCCTAGTTTGTGAACGATGAACCATCATAGACTTTTAGCTGCCAAATGAATTGGGTTGTTTTGTGATGTGGGAGAATGTCCCCTAGTGTGCTAGAGACACCAAACTTGCCATGGATCTCTGGCTGACTTTCCTCTGCCTGCCGTCTAAGTTTGGTGAGGATTGGATTTATGAGGTCTAAGTCACACAAAGACACCACAAAGGAAGTGCTTTCTGGGGAAATGACAGGTACAGGAGGTTCAGGAGTGTATAGAATGGACCGTGTGCAAGCTAGAGGCATTAAACTCGCAGGGGACCTTGCCCTGATCCTCCTCTACACACCCTCCAAGTTATGTACAGATTGGATTTAGGGATCCAAGTTACAGCCCCTCCCCAAAGAAGGTGCCCCCAGGAAAGTGCTTTGGGGGAAATGTCATGCTCAGATTCAAAAGTGCAAGTCAAACACATCAAACGCACAGGGACCCTATTGCTGTTTCCAAAGCTGGAGAATTCTGGGGGGGCCCCAATTGCTTTGAAGTCTGGTAAACATTTTGTTTGAGCGGAGACAGTCTGTGTGGAAATATACCCATTCATGAACCGCCACAAACAGTTTGAAAGTTTGTGGAAAGTTATTGCCGGTTGACCAGCCATGAACTTCAGTTCACAAACCAGTACCACGAACCAGCCAAAATTCATCACGAACTTTAGTTCATGAGCTGGTTTGTGCCCATCCCTTAACACTATGAATCTCAAAGTTCTTATTTTAAAACTCTTTGTAGTAGCACTGTGAACTGATGAAAGGAATTTTAGTTGATGACTCATATGTCTTTTGACAGATTAATTGATGAACTGCTGATAAATCTGCATATTTTCCAAGTCCCAGTATGGCTTTTGACAATATTGAAGGAAGATAATCACAATTTAATAAACAAAAGCTCTCAACTTGTTTGAACAAAAAGCCATATTTAATATTGTTTTCTTTCACATAAGAGTTGTAATAACCTCAATGCAAACAAATGTGCCTCTAACTCTTAGCGTTACTCATTTTTTTTTAAAAAAAAAACTGCCCTCAACAATTAGTCAACGACAGCTTGAGCCAATCTTCTGATTAAAGTTTGGCGTTATACTTGGTTAAGACCATAAGAAGAATTGATCAGAACAAAGGCCCATCTTTTCCAGCATGCTGTTTGTCACAATGACCAAACAGCTGTCTCTGGAAGAACACAAACTGGATACAGAGGCAAATGCCTCCCACTGTTATTGCTTTCCCTCAGTAGTTGATACTTTTGGCACCTGGGGAATGCAAGCTGACTTATTGGCTCATCAGTTCCTCCTGAAAGTGCCGTTGCTGCATGTGGCATGTACCACTGCATCCCATATAAGAGCTTTTTCTAATGTAGTTCCTGTAGCAGAACATCCCTCGCAGGCACCTCATTCTTCCATGGGTACTGTAGAATTTATCTAGCAGGCACAGATCCCAAGGGTCTCGAAAGAAGTAAGACTCCTTCCACTACGCCACTATCAGAGGCTTTTTAAAAATTGCTGGTTTAGTCCTCTGGAAATGAAACTTAAATCTCTCTTAGTGTTTTCAAAGACTCTTCCTCAAACTAACAACTTCAGGCTTTTGGAAGCCATCTACTGCAAGGTACTGTGAAACCAGGAATAATACTGGGAATATCTTCTGTTGTGGTAATTCAAGTACACATTATAACCTCCCCACATTTTTTGTACCCTGGTCTATGTGTGTGCACTGTTACAGATTTAGTTGAGAAACAACTGAAAAGGGAAATTATGAATGAGTGACTAGTAAAGAAATCATTTCTTTCAAGTGAAAAGGTTCTTGGTTGAATGAACTGCTCCTCATAATTTTGCTTAGAATTTCCTTTCTTTTTAAAGGATTTTTTAATGAACTGTACAACATGTTCTAGTTTAAGTGGTATCCTGTTTGCTGCAGTCTCCTAAGTGATACTTCTGAGGCAGGCAATCACTCGCACAACTGAGTGAAGTCAGTCTTGTCCTTTTATAAAGCATAATCATTTGTTCTTCATGTTCAATGGATTATTTAAAACATCAGTACTTGGCCCTCTGTTATGCCATTAAGGGAGTGGTTTCCATCTTTTAATCTCTGTGGAATTCTAAAAGTCTAATGGTTCTTGGGCCACATGGAGTATTTCCAAATAACTACACTATAGCAAGGTTGATACTTTCTGTTGGCTCTCATGGTGAAAGTGCATGCATGCTCCTGAGTGTCACAGAACTCATCATTAAACAGAACACTCTTATTGAATCAAATTCTGACAGTGAGAACACCAGAGGGTTGTTTGGACTAAGCTTTGTTTTCTTTCATCTCACTGTACTTTGTGTCACAAAATCATTGACCCGTATTCCATGAGAAACAAATACTCTCTAGATGATTGTTCCTTCATCTGTTTTTGCTTCACAGTTTTGAGGGTAGTTAAGGTCATGGTGGGACCTGCTGGTTTTTAACCAAAGAGTTCTATCAGAATCTGCAGCCCATCTTGAGCCACTGAAAATTCTTTAGACTGAGTTGTTATTTTAGTTTACTAAAATTAAGTCTTGGGAGGGGAAAGACACACTAATGAATGACGCTGAAATCTTCCTCAGTCCTTTATAGGAGAGTTGGTATAAATTATTTGAAAGGTGGCATGATAAAGGAAAGAACCAGCCCATCTGTAAATAGCTAATAGATAACTACATTTCTAACTTCGTTGTTGCCTTGTCAAGCCACACTGGACTCTGCTTTGCAGAATATGGAATTTTTTGTTGACCTATATTTGGGAGTGGTTCCAAGACATGAGAGACATTTGTTAATGCTTTGTTTTGCAAAGCTGCATGAAATACTGCTATACAAAATGTGTGCATTTTTTTCCTGTTGGCACAGGTGCGCTTCTTTTAATAGTTTCTTAAGCTCTTAAAATATATCTAATCTGGCATTTCCTGTTCTCTTTACCCCTTTAAATGTAGACATGAAAGGCAATAAATTAATATAGTGGCTTCCATGGGAATTACATTTTGCTTGCAACATGTGCACAAAAGTCCTCTGTCAGTCTTAATCAAAAGATTATCAAATAAATTAATGAGAAGAAAGTCCAAGTCCATATTTTATTCTTGCTCTCTTTTATTCTTACACTCTTTTCCTGGATTCATTTGTGGGAGGTATAGTATCTGGAAAGGTTCTTAATTTTACTGATTGTACATATTTTGCAGCTGTGGGTTCTGTTCTTAGTAGGATATTTCATGAAGAAGAGGAGGAGGAGGAGGAGGAGGAGGAGGAGGAGACTGCATTTATACCCCCCCCTTCACTACCCGAAGAAGTCGCAGAGCGGCTTACAATCTCCTTTCCCTTCCCCTCCCCACAACAGACACCCTGTGAGGTAGATGGAGCTGAGAGATTTCTTTTGAGAACTGCTCGTGAGAGAACAGCTCTAAAAGAACTTGTGACTGACCCAAGGTCACATCAGCAGTTGCATGTGGAGGAGTGAGGAATCAAACCCGGTTCTCCCAGATCAGAGTCCATGCTCTTAAGCACTGCACCAAACTGGCTCTCAAAAATGAAATTTCAGTTTTACAATCACTGAGCATTAGGGGCAGAATTTCTGCACTGATTTTCTGAAGTGATGCATGCCACGTACGCTGGTCCTATTGGTCTGCTGGAATAAGCAGCAGTTGATGTGTAGATTGGTGTCCTGACCATTGGACTGAGGGCAACTGGTGCCCTAATTCTTAATATCAATCAGTCAATCCCATACCATTTCTTCATTAAACACCTACTTTTAATGAAACTCTGGTTGATCCCAAACAACCTACATGTACTTCAAATTCAGATTAGCTGATTTATAGGCATATGTGTTGATGTTCTTTAGTATTAGCTCACAGGAGTCAATGAGAGTTTAATTAGGTGGCCAGATCCCCTGACTCAGCTATCTTTTGTTCTGTATTTGAGTCACTTGCCTGGACTGTTTTTTGGTACTGGTCTGTGTACCCCATCAGGATCTTAAACCCTTTCTTCTTCCAGGTGTGCATGCTTAGGGAGAGGCAATAATTGAACTTCTGACCAGCTGTCACCCAGGGCTGGTGAAGGGACTACAATGTTCAGAAAGCAAAGCAAAAGGGATATGCATATGGCACTATTTGGAAGCTGGAAGAGACTTCTTTGATGAAGCTGGTATGAACAGTCACAGAGTTCATAAATACAGAGCCAACTCCAAAGTGAGCCAAAGGGAGTTCACCGATTACTTTTGAAGTTGATTTTATTAGATGGAAAAACTACATTTAATTCAAAATATGTCTTGCTACTTCTTACCATGAGACCTTATAGAGATTCTTATGAATTATTATGAAAACATGTAGACAATAGTTACTTGCATATTTCCCTATATATAAAGGACTGGATTTTAAAAAAATTTCGAACTGAGATATACTAGAGCAGAAAAATAGCAAGATGATACATTTGTACCAATATAGGTCTTATTTGTTATGTGTTCCAAATATAAATTTTGTAACCATGTAAATCCATATTGTAATGTTTTGAGTATCACAACTATTATGCTTACTTGTACTTGTTTCTTCTTATTTTCATTATGTAGCTATGAGATATATAATCGAAACTTTAAAATTTTGAAAAGCAAAAATGTTTTTCCCATATATGTGATATGATATGATATTAAGTCTTAGCGGTGTGAGCTCATTCCTGTGCACTTTTATGCACAGATAAGGTCTGTTTTTCAAGGCAACGAGGAGCTATTTCATTCATTACATTTTGTACTCAGGAAGTAAATCCCAGAATGAGAAAACATTTAGCTCATCCTTGCATGTACTTTGCTGACCAAAGTCTTAATTTCTGTTTGTGGCCTTGTGTTTCTCTGAATACTGATAGTGTTTGGAAATTGGTTTCCATATACAAAGGACAGCATGCAATGTCCCTAATGTACATAGCTTTGAGAAGTTGACCAGTGGTCCTTATCATTTAGGGTTGCAAACTGCAGGTTGGGAAATTCCTGAGGATTTGGTGAGTGGAGCCTTGGGAGGGTGGGGTTGGGGGAGGGGAGGGACCTCAGTGGGGCGTAATACCACAGAGTCAAGCATTGGAAGCTGCCATTTTCTCCAGAGGAACTGATCTCTAGTCTAGAGAACAGTTGTAATTCCAGAAGATCTTCAGTTCCCACTTGGAGGTTGGCAAGCCTAACATCACTTTGTCATGGAGACCTAATCTTTTATTTTCCATCTTGATCTTGCATACTACCTGTTGGCCATCTATTAGAGGTAGGACACCAACAGTGGTAGATTAGTACCCCATTGCTATACTGGAATTACTTTGTGGAGTCTCTGTTGAAGGACCTTGCTTTATGTTCAAATTCTGATTACTGTTCTATTGAGGTTGAAGTAGAATTTCCATGAGATGTTAACTCTTTTGGCAATCCTTCTAACAGACCAGTGAGAAACTCATACACATACTGTTTATTATGGTATATATTTTTACCCCAAGCCAAATTCCAATGTATTTTGTGGTAGAAACATTCCCTCCAAAAAAATGTTTATGGTGGCTGATTTCATTGCATTTCACAGTACTAAAATATCCAGACCTTAAAATCACACTTTGACATGAGACAGTATGTTTCCTTTGGGTAGGTCTACCCCTCCCCTTTAGCATATTTAATAATTCACACCAGTATGGTTCCTTTACAGAGCTATGCTTTTTGTTTGAAACACCATAAACCATGTTTTGAAATGAAGATATTCAATGACTAACATCAGTTTTCATGAATTTTAAAGTAAAACATATAAAATCAATAGTTTCTAATGTTTTTTTATATTGGGTATTTTTTTACCCTGCACCTGTATCCCTTTGAGGTACACATGGAATTCACTGCCACAGGAGGTGGTGGCAGCTACAAGCATGGACGGCTTCAAGAGGAAATTAGATAAACATATGGAGCAGAGGTCCATCAGTGGCTATTAGCCACAAGGTATAGATAGGAACTCTGGGGCAAGTGATGCACTGTATTCTTGGTGCTTGGGGGGGGGGGGAACAGTGGGAGGTCTTGTAGTGTCCTGGCCCCATTGCTGGACCTCCTGATGGCACCTGGTATTTTGGGCCACTGTGTGACAGAGTGTTGGACTGGATGGGCCATTGGCCTGATCCAACATTGGCTTCTCTTATGTTCTTAATATTCTCCAAGTTATCAGGAGGGTCAGCAGATTGTCATGAATGATTGTATCTCTTCAGAGCACCTGGATCTGGGTTCATTGCAACGTTCATGGGGAAGGTTATCCTATTGGCAGAATGCATAAATTTTAAAGTTTTTTTGTATGCAAGATGCTTTTTTTTTTTTTAGAGGAAGCAAATTGTAAGTGTTAACTGGCTGTAATTTGAGGATATAGTTTGCTACTGTACAGGAGACAATGTCCTAGGACAGAGGTGGCCAAACTGTGGCTCAGGAGCCATATGCGGCTTTTTCACACATGCTGTGCGGCTCCCGGCAGGGTGGCTGGGGAAGTGAAAGGGAGGCCTGCCTCCCCAGTCGGTCTTCCCTTCCCCAGCCAGTGTTCCCCTCCCCGGGTAGGCTTGAGGCAGGGGGGTGAGCAGAGAAAGAACACAACTGTAAATGCATTCTCAAAGCCCCCCCCCCCCCCAAAGCCAGCTTGGAGAAGGCATTTGTCTCTTTAAATCCCTTCTCCAAACCATCTATTTGCTTTCTTTCCCCCCTCCCACCCCATATATTTGCTTTCTTTCCACCTTTCTTTCTCTTTTTTTCTTTCTCCCTTCCTTTCTTTCTCTCTCTTCATTCCTTCCCACTCCCTCCCCTGTCTATTTGCTTTCCTTGTTTCTCTCTCTTCCTTTCCTTCCACTTCTTTTATTCTTTCTTTCCACCTCTTAGACAAATAAATATCATTAGCAAATAAATAAATATTATTGGACAAACAAATATTATTATAAATATCAATTTCCGCCTCTTTTGTTTTTGTTTCTGGCAGTCTCGTTTAACATTTGTGAAAAGCAAATTTGCATATTTTCCAATAAAGAAGAAGAAGAGATTGGATTTATACCCCACCCTTCACTTGGCTTACAAACTCCTTTCCCTACCTCTCCCCACAACAGACACCGTGGGAGGCAGGTGGGGCTGAGAGAGCTCTGACAGAAGCTGCTCTTTTTCGAGAACAGCTATGCCAGAGCTATGGCTTGTCCAAGATCATCCAGCAGGTGCAAGTGGAGGAGTGGGGAATCAAACTCGGTTCTCCCCGGATTAGAGTTTGCACACTTAACCACTACACCAAACTGGCTCTCAATGTGTAATGTTTGTTCATGTCTTGCGGCTCTCAAACATCTAATGTTTATTCTATGTGGCTCTCACGTTAAGCAAGTTTGGCCACCCCTGTCCTAGGAGGGCAATGCTGTACAGAAACTTCCCTTTGCATTCTGTCAAAAAAAAAGTATGAACACTGGATCAAATTCACCCTAAGGGTATCTATCTGCAAGGTAAAATTTTTATCCTTCCTCTGTAGAGATTATCTTGACTCACTCACACAACTCATCATCTAGGGCTATTTATTTTGTCATCAGTTTGTTCATAGCTTTGTTAGGTTTACGGGGTTAATATGTGAAGATTTTGTGTTAGGGCAAAGTTTATTTGCCTTGAACACCTTTTGATCTCTTATAACTTTTACTTCAAACATTCAGTAGTGGTTTTATGTCATTTTGTATCATTAATAAGTCAGCTATAAACAATTTTAGTTTAATTTTTACATTCTCCAGCTAACTTACTCTAGGTCTGTAGGTAGTAGAAGGACATTTGGATGAGATAAGCTGCATAAAGAAAGCATCCTGACTCTTAACTAGGTGGGCGGAAGGGGAAAAAACAAGTTTTTGTCAGTCTTTTGTATTGCAGCAGCTGGATTCACAGTTGCTATAGCAACACACCACATGATAAGGTGTATTGGATTGCTTTGCACTGAGCACTAGAGGAAGAATGAGTGCTGAAGTTAAAGGTTACTTTGGAGTTCCTGGTGGAGAAGAAACATTTATGGTCAAATGGTCTAGATCCTACCTATGTTGTATTCAAAGAGGAAAATAGTGCTTTGTTGCTATAGTAAACAGCAGTCTCAGGTATGTTAACAACTGCATCTTTTAACTCAACTTTTTAGTAGTCTAAATGAAAAAGCAGGACTTCCTTTATATCTTCTCTTCTTAGTTTCTGCACATTTATGTAGTATATTGTTTTTTGACATCTTTCACAAACTAACAAACAACATTTCCTATTGTGTTTACTTCTTCCATGTTTTCCTAGGAGTTCATGCTCTGAAATTGTAATTCTTCTATCACATCAATTATATTTCTGGTCACAAAGAATGTAATGCTTTCAGGATTAGTCCTTGCCTCAGAATTACTTTTTGGCTTAGCACAAAAGATTCTTTTTAACGATTCTGTGTTTTCTGCATACACTGTAGTTAACGTTCCTCAGGCTGATCTATGATAACCCTTTATAGGTGCAGTGGTAGAAAGACAGATATCCCTTTTCTCAAATAACAAAACCCTAGAGAATTATAGAATCTTTTAAACACATAATCTTCATTAGTGAATGCCAGCCGTTTGTAAACTTCCAGCTTTATCCACTTTTACTGACAGCATCGGGATGGTTGGAATGTGATTGTTTTTATTTGTATTCCCTGGAACAGGGAGCCAAAGGTTCTATCCAATATTAACAAGTGTCTAATAGACTAAGGGCTTGGTTTGTTCAACTAGGAATGAAGCGCGTTTATAGAAGGGATCTTTTCCACCTTTCACTACTCAGTACAATCTCGTTGAGTCCTCCTCCAGAAGCTCTCTCGGTGGCCCTCAGGAATAGGGAGGGATGCAACATAGGAAACTGCAGGAAGAAAGTGAAAGTGGCAGAAATTAACCCTACTTAGTCTTGTATGAGTTCTGCAACCCAAACAAGAGTTGGGGCAGAGGTTTCTTGCCAGTTCCCCCTTCTTGCATATTGTGCCGTATCCATCCATCCATCTGTATTATTGCCCACGAGATATACAGAAACTGAACAAAGTTAATTAACTCAAATTGTATCTCTTTATAACTAAATATTCAGCCAGTTAACTTAGCTGCCATATTCTGTGCTACCTCCAGTGGTCCCCAGATCCTCAGGGTTGTAGACAGTTGCAGTGGGAAGGAGCAATGATCCTTACACAGACTAGCTCTATTTGTGGTTGAGAGGGTCCAACACCAGATTATTGTAATAGGCTAGATAAGTGGATAGGTGAAACTCATGCTGAAGAACAGGTAGACTTTAGGCCCTGATGTTTTACACTTGCTAATTGCTTTATGTCAACCTGTATTATTTATGTCACAGAACAGACACAATGGTTTATGTGGACTTTATAGATATCAGGACCATGTTTGATTGTGACTTTGGTAAAAAACAACAACAACCTTCTTTCATACCTTCATGGTCATTCAATGCTATTAGTTAAAACATTCTATTTCAACACTTATTTCAACAATTTAAAGGTAGAGCATCCCCATCTGGTTGATCTATACAATTTCTGTTAAAGGAGGTATAAAATAAATGTTATTTTAATTTCCTTATTTGATTTTTTTTTAGCGTAAGGATGATGAGTTGGATACAGCCAGTTTTTTTACTTTTATCTCATCTAATTTCCCTCTTTTTTACAGTCACCATTCCCTATGCCTTTTGTCCGTGCATGTTCCATGATCCACAGCATAGTCTTCTCCCTTTTTGGATCCAGCCAAATAACTTTTTCTTCCCTCTTGTAACAGGAAATCTATTTTTGTTGTATGCAAATGACATTACTCTGTCCAAATACTCAGATAAGATTATTATTGATTTTATGATTTTTTGTAAGTAGAATGCACTGAGTATTAATAAAGACAACTCTAAAAAAAATTTTTAGATATTCATTTTGAACTTACAATGCATGAGTGGCAATTCGAGTAATGTATTAGACAAGTCAAAAGTTATTGGCTGTGGCTCTCAGGGAGCAATCCTAAGTAGGTCTACTCAAAAATAAGTCTCATTTTATTCAGTGGAGCTAATTCCCATGAAAGTGAAATATTGCAGCCTCCCTCCCTCCTTTTTTGATTTAAGGATTAACCATTTTTCAGCCACTAAACTCATAGTGAAACAAACATTATTTGAAGTTTTATGACATTGAAGAACACTTGGAAGGGTTTCTTCTATCTTAAAAATACTTGAATAAAATTGTACTTGTACATTCTGTATGAGGCAGAAATTTGAGGTGTTGGTAGAGTTACGAATCTGTAGCCCTTGAAGAACTGCAGGCCATTTTTTTTTGTTCTTCTTCATTTATGCCCGCACTATTTCTGGTTGATGAGGATGGCATATTATTTATTAAACTGAAAGTCTATGTGTACTGAGATATTTTTATCAGTAATAGGCTTCTGAAAACCTGCTCACTAAAGAAAAATCAATTTAATCTGTTGATATTTTACATCGTGACTACAAAGTGTTAGTCAAACTGTGTATTTTTATCGATTATTTTTCTAGGGTTCTTGCTTTTATCAAATTTGAATTTAAAAAAGGGCAAGAGATATGTATATTTTGAATAAAAACATATATTCATAAAAAACATAATTTGCCCTTCTGGCAGACTTTCAAGATGACTCCCTGGTTTGACAAATTTAAGTACAAACATGGGATTGGGTCCTTTGGATCTACTGTTGACAGGTCTCCCACTATGGCTGGAGGCCACCCACTGGCAACCTGTGCTTCCCACTTCCTCCCTTTTAAGTGGTGGGAGAAAAATATTAAAATTTCTGTCATCGTGAATGTCATACCATTGCTTCCACACAAAAAACCCAGAAGAAACATCACACCAGCAATCTCCAGAAACTCTGTTTTTAATTTAAAGTTTCTGGTGATTGCTACAGCAGCATGGTGTCACTTCTAGTTTTCCCCAGAAGTAACATTACATTGTGCATGACAGTGGCACTCCATGTCCCTGGCTGGCTACACTATAGGGATCTGTTCCACTTAAAAGCAGCACTTTCCCCAGTGCAAGGAGACTTCAATGCAAGAGATTCTTCCACCACTCTTGTGTCACCAGAAGACTTCTTACAGCAGAAGAAAGCACCAGATACATGGGATCCAACCCCATGCATTTCTATGTGACCTCACTAGATATTTATCATGTGATACCCTTACAGTGCAAGCTTATACATGTCTTCTCAGAAGTAAGTCCCATTGTGTTCAGCCACGCTTTATCTCAGATAAATGTGCATAGCATTCCATCTTTAGCCTTTTTAAGTTTAATGATGCCACACTCAACAGACATATCAAAACGTATTTTATGTTGTAAAGAGCATATATTTATTGCTCTGGAATAGCTGGCTTTTTAAACGTTATTTGTTGTCCTACTGCTATGGATATCTTGGGAAGTTCCCACCACCACCACCACCTCTTGTTGCTGAGAGAATGTAATTATTGTTCTGTATTTCGAAAGATTGGTTATTCACCTGCTAATAATCAGCACATCATGCAGATAATGGCCTCTTTTGCCAGAGACCAGCACTGTATATTGTATTATTTTGTAGTATGCTTTTGCTTTTTGTATTTTTTTATGATATGGCTCTATTGGCCACAGCCTTCAGCCTAATCCCACCTTGGGGGGGGGGGGATCTTACTCCAGTCACAAATTTTAAGTTGGGTTGCTAAAAGGTAGGATACCAGTGACCTGGTGATATATGGGTCCTTATCTTGTAACAGAAAAGAAAGGCTCTGGTTAATATTTGTGAGCTCATTTTTCTCAAGTATCGAGGTAATCCATCTCTGTCTCTCCTCACTGAAATTGGAACATTCAGTAACTAGATGAGCCAAGGTACCTATCTTCCCTGCAGAATGGGGTTCCTGGGCGCCCAGCAAAGCTGGTGCGTGGGTAGGGCTGCCAAGTCCCCCTGTAGAGCGGGGGAAACACCGACTTTTAAAGCTTTCCCCCGCTTTTCCAAAATTGGCCACCGGGGGGACAAAATGGCTGCCAGCAGGGGAACCTCGGAGCCTGCCCTGCTGGCCTCTTGAACTTCTTAAAAGGGAAATTTCCCCTTTAAGAGCTGATCGAGCAAGACAGCCCCGCCCAGAGATTAAGGAGGGACTGTGCAAGGTTGCTGCTGGAGTAAGTTGCTTCCGTGCAAGGTTGCTGCTGGAGTAAGCTGCTTAAGGTGCTGGGGTCTGCGAGCTCTTTTCCTTCTCTGTCTCTCCCCCTCTTTCTTTTTGCTGTCTGTCTGTCCACTGTGGTTTTGTCAAAGGAATAAACTGTCACTTCCAAAGAGGTAAACATCACAAGGAGAGGTTGCCTGTAGAAGGTCTGGGAGTGGGATTGTTTAAAATGTCTTGTTGTGGCTGTTTGGGTCCCCCCAATCCTCATTTCCCTTCTGCAAATAAAAGTTGGGATTCCTCATTTTTATGCCAATTTTCTGTTTCTTTCAACCATGTCCCCCCCCCCCCCCCCCCCGGCAGTAAAAATCTGCATTTTTAAAAGCATTTGTACATCAAGTAACCGGTATTTTAAGTTAGGGATGGATCCAACTAGCTTTTCTGCTGGCGAAAAGGGGAGGACAAAGGTCCTCTTTAGCCACCAAAAAGCCTATGCTGGGGGGGGGGAGAAGTTATGGGACTTACATGGACAACAGCTGGGTGAAACAAGGGCCAGAAATAAAGCCTGGGAATTGGGCAAGAGTAAGTGAAAAAGCTGTCTGTCTGTCTGTCTGTCTGTCTCTCTCTCTCTCTGTCCCCATCCAGCAGAGGTCTATCAGTGGCTATTATAGCCACAAGGTCTAAATGGAGCCCTTTGTCTGGGGCAGTGATGCTCTGCATTCTTGGTGCTTGGGGGGCAACAGTGGGAGGGCTTCTGGAGTTCTGGCCCCGCTGCTGGAACTCCTGAGGGCACCTGGTATTTTTGGCCACTGTTGTGACACAGTGTTGTACTGGATGGGCCGATCCACTGTGGCTTCTCTCCTGTTCTTATGATATGAAAATCATATTTAGCACTTGTGTAGCACTTAGTGCTTCATATTCTGCCGAGATGAGGAAGGATTCAGTAGGCCCGTTGCTCAGTGATAGAGCATCTGCTTGACATGCAGGAGGTATCAGCCTCTTCAGCTAAAAAAGGATCAGGTAATAGGTGACATTAAAGATCTCAGCTTGAGACCCTGGAGAGCCACTACCAGTCTGAGTAGTCAATACTGACCTTGATGGACCAATGGCCTGATTCAGTATTAGGAAACTTCATGAGTTCATGTGTCAGCATGTGGAAGCAACATCACAGGATGTGACATCACAAAATGATGTCACTTCCTTTCTCCTGGCTCCACCCCCAAAGTCTCCTGGCTCCACCCCCAAAGTCCCCAGATATTTCCCAAGTTGGACTTGGCAGCCCTATGCGTGGGGGCCATTTTGCCGTCCCGCAGGGAGATGGGCAGCAACAGCAGAGGACGCTGCATGTCCTGGAGTCGGTGGGGGCGGGGCCAGCCATTTGAAGATGCTGTGCCACGCTCCCGCCTTCGTCAGTTGCTCCGCGTGCTCGCCCGCCCGCCCGCCCTGTTCTCAGTGTAGGCTGCTGCTGGTCACCAAAGGGTAGGAATTTTTCGCCTCAGCCTGGATTGGCTGTAACAGGTTGGGGTGTTTTTGCCTACCTTACAGTGGGTTAAGGGATGTAGATGGTGGACAAGAGTTAAATAGGTCGGTCACTTGGCAGGTTTGTGCAAGCAAGAAAATGGCATATCCCGTTTGGAAACAGGAGGTCATCAGGAACTGCCCTCGGATTTTGTGGCCCAGGTTGGGGAATGGTAATTGCCTCTGGTAACCTCTTAGGCCGGGCTCCTCCCTGCAGGTTTGTGTGGTTTCAGGGGTAGGCGTTCCTGGGGGGCAACCAGTATGCTGGGCTGCCAGTTACGAGCCAGATCGTTGGCTCAAGACCGGAGCTGGGTGACCCACCCATATCAAGGGCAAGGAGGTTGTGTCAGGGAGTGATGCCTGCCTTGCCTGTTCCATGCTTGCTTAGATTCCCGTTGCAGCAATGTTCTGTTAAATAGTTAATAAAGTGGCCCTTGTTTAATTCCAAACTGTTGTCTGTCTCGTTATTCCTGCTGGGGTGGCAAAAAGCAGAATTCTGAAAAGGGAACTCCCAAAAAGCGACCTTTCATTTCTGGGGTTAATACGGCATTCAATCTAGCAGCCAAAAAAAAAAAACCGTATTGGGGGACCATCATGGACTTCAGATATGCTGGTAAGGTAGCTAGAGGTTCAAGTCCATCGTAGGCAAGGGGATATAACCTTCTTCACTGATTTGAGCTTCTAAAATATAGCATCAGTACCTGTTTTTTGACCCTTTGGAATGCAGTTTTCTTGCTTCCATCCAGAATAGTAAAGCTGGAGTAAAGCCTAGTTGTTCCAGTCTCTGATCAACCAGTCTCTTCCATTTACTCTGGAAGGGATCTTCTTCTAGTCCAAAAAGAAGCTTAGATCTGTAGTTAAAAAAATCTTGGCAAATGGCTATACTGGATACACACTTTGGTTATTTTTCTCAGGAATTTTAAGTATGTTTTATTATAGCCTATAGCTAAAACAAAACTGAACTGAATATACATTGTAACATCAATCTTATTGCACCAGTGAGATATACAGGTTTAAAGAAAAGGATAATGAATTTTCATAACAAAGGCTTTCACTGTTATTTATTCTGTCCAAGTATAAAATGTTAATGGCATTGGGTTAATCAGTTTAATGAGACTTATTATTCAAATGCAGTTTAAGTGTTCTACTCCTCTACTATCCCTCGCTGTCTTCTGCAAACTAACTGCTCGAATGGAATTGTGAACGTAAAATCAACACACACAAATGGACTTTCAAAGCAACTGTGTTATGGTGGACCGGATTACAACTGTGGCCGTACCATGGTCGGACCACCTTGTTCTGAAGGCCTGTGTGAACATACCACTCCAACCCTGTTTGGGCACTGAGCGTATTTTAGCTCGCCCGTGGAGCCAAATGGATCCCATGCAATTCTAGATGGCTCTGCGGGATCCGAAGCCCCCCGGCAGTTTGTTGGATGAGCTTGTTGAGGACTGTCAAAACCGACTTTCAGCAAACCTGGCGTCCTCTGCGCTCCCTAGCATCCTCTGCTCTCCCACCCAAGATTCGCTCCATGGTACAGACAGGAGCTGAGGTCAATGAAGAGGGAGCTCAGATGGCTACAGAGACAGTGGTGTCATGCTTGGGACAAGGTGGCAAGAGCATCCTATAGAATGTATATGAGATCCTATGAGATGGCAGTCAAGGCTGCGAAGAAAGATTTCTATGCAGCCATGATTGCGTCTGCGAGCTCTCGCCCAGCCCAATTGTTTAGAACAGTTCGGTCTCTTACTACTCTGCCACAAGGCAGACCAAATGATAAGGAATTGGAAATTGGCTGTGAGGCTTTTGTGAGCTATTTCACAAATAAAGTCTTGTCACTCTACCATGACCTCCCCACCACAGTTGAGACAGTATCGGAACTTGAGGCTCTATGTGCGTCTTCTGGTCAAATTCTGGATTATTTTGATCTGCTTAGCTAGACAAGGTTAACAAATTGCTCTCATCAGTTTGCCCAACCACCTGTAGTCTTGATCCGCGCCCATCATGGCTAATTAAAGCTGGCTGTGATGGGCTACGAGGGGCACTAAGGGAGATTATCAACAAATCCCTTGTAGAGGGACTGTTCCCTAGTGCCCTAAAGGAGGCAGTAGTTTGCCCCCTTCTAAAAAAAAGGTATCATCGAATCCGGCTGAATTAGTCAACTGTCGGCCGGTATCCAACTTATCCTATTTGGGTAAATTAATTGAGAAGGTGGTGGTGAGTCAATTGCAGGGCTTTTTGGATGACGCCTCCATACTAGATCCTTTACAGTCCAGCTTCCGACCAGACCATGGGACAGAGACGGTCCTGGTCGCCCTCACAAATGATCTCTGGAAGCATCTGGATCAAGGTGGTACAGTGGTGTTGATGTTGTTGGACCTGTCAGTGGCGTTTGACATGGTCAACCATCAACTACTGGTACACTGCCTCGCTGATACTGGGTTTCAGGGGCTTGCCTTGCAGTGGCTCTCTTCGTTTTTTCAGGGTCGGGGACAGAGGGTGGAAGTTGGGGAATAACTGTCCAAAAGTCACCCACTAATGTGCGGAGTGCCCGAAGGAGCGGTGCTCTCCCCAGTGATGTTTAACATCTATATGCACCCCCTTGCCCAGATTGCCCAGAGACATGGGCTGGGCTGTCACTAGTATGCAGAAGACACCCAGCTCTATCTGTTGTTGGACAGCCAGTCAGACTCTAATCCGGGAGATCTGGACCTGGAATTGAAAGCCGTGGCTGGTTGGCTTAGACTGAGCCGACTGAAATTGATTCCGATGAAGACAGAGGTCCTGTGCCTGAGTCAGAGCGGTCCAAGGTTAGGAATCCCTCTCCTGATGTTCAATGGGGCACCGTTGGTACCAGCGCCAGAGGTTAGGAGTCTGGGAGTGCTCCTGGATACTTCCCTAACAATGGAGGCAAAGTCAGCCTTTTACCATCTGCGGCTGATCAGGCAGTTGGTTCCCTTCCTTGAATGCAATGACCTTGCAATGGTGATCCATGCATTGGTCACCTCAAGTTTGGATTACTGCAATGCTCTCAACATGGGCTGCCCTTGTCCCAAATCCGGAAGCTGCAGCTGGTGCAGAATGCAATGGCAAGGCTGTTGTTGTGTCTTCCCATGTGGGAACACACCCAGCCTGCCCTGAAAGCACTGCACTGGCTGCCTATCATACTGGATACGGTTCAAGGTGCTGGTTCTTACCTTTAAAGCCCTATATGGTCGGGGACCTACTTACTTAAGGGACCGCCTTTCCCACATGTACCCCAGAGATCAGGTTCCCAAAACTGCATGGCTCTTCTGGGCCCTAAAGAGGCTAGGTTGGCTGCAATGAGGGCCAGGCCCTTTTTTGTGGCAGCCCCTAACTGGTGGATTGAGCCCCTGAAGGACATCAGGGCCCTGTGGGATCTGTTACAGTTCCATAGGGCCTGTAAAATGGAGCTCTTCCACCAGGCTTTCAAGTAGGGTGCCACCCCGATATTATGGCCCTGGCCTGATTACCATCAGTACCGACAATACCAGCAACACCTCCGACTGAGGCTTAATGGCTAGCCTGGAGGTACCACTCAGCTGACAACGAGATCGCCATCTTTTAATCTAAGTTATGTCTGTATAGTATGGTTTTATGGTTTTATATTGATCTGATTGTTTTAATTGTAGTTTTAATGCCTTATGATATGTTGTTAGCTGCCCTGAGCCTGCCAAATGGCAGGGTGGGCAGGATATAAATGTAATTATAAATAAATAAATAAAGTTTTAATTTTACTAGTGGCTCAGTTGTTCTGTGAACATACAACATTCTTAAATAATAATCTTTAATATTCCCACTATATCTTTCTTACATTGTTGTCATCATAATCATAAAAAGTTAGGGCTGTGATTAGGGTAGTCAGGCAGAGGACAGAACTAAATGTTATGAAGAAAATATAAGGTTCTTAACCCTGTTTTCCTAATAAAGCACTTGTGGGGAATAATTGGTTAGAGATGGTGCATAATCTTTTCTCCCACCAGTTCTCCCCTGCAAATGCCTTCCTCCCACCCTGCACTTAAATTTTCACAGGAAAACAGAAGTTTAGAAGCAAACGCTTGCAAGAGATAATATCTAGGTCTGTTTACTTTTAACTAAAAGGCGACCTTATTGTTTTCTCCTAGAACTCTATTCCCAGGAAAATCAAAGCAAACCTCAAGTGAGCATCTGTTATAGGTACTGCCCATAGACAAATATTTCTGATGTAACTATTTTTAAAAAAACATGATATGCATATCAGTTTGTGAAGACAGATTTATTTATTCTGCACGAGTATACTTGAAGCTTGCCAGAGTGTGACAGCCACAGTAACTGATTACTTAGGAAATTGATTGACTTCAGTTATTTTAAAAGTGGTACTGAAATTGAAATATGTCTCCTAAAATTTGATGTATTACCTTATTCTGGTCTTACCTTTTTAGTATAACCTTACTTTGGTCTTACCTTTTAGTATTGCTAATACCAGTTTTAAAAAAGAATTGAAGGAGTTCTGCTCCAAAATTAACAAGATTGATTCCAACATGGCAGGTGCTCTGAACAGTACAAGGGGCAACTTTTATGATGTTAAACAAAGAGCATATTTGGTAGCAAGCAACATAAAGGTAAGACAGAAACATAAAAAACAATGCAGTGAAAAGACTAAGCAGCAAATGGATTACAGTCTGGAGATCAACTGTAGTTCTGGGCAGGGGTCATTTGAGGCCGGAGTGAGGCGAAGTGGCACTCCACCAGCCCAGGAGTGGGCACTAGGGCAGCCACAGGCTGAATCAGATTCTCTGATCTGATATGGCCCGCCGCCGAATTGCCACCAAAAATTCAGCGGCAGCTTAAAAAGCAGCTGGAGGGGAAGGGGTTTGAGGGAGGCTCCAAACTTACAGGGTAGCTGCTGGAGCCTCTCCCCCCAAATACCCACCAAGTTTCAAGAAGATTGGACCAGGGGGTCCAATTCTATTGGCCTCCAAAATGGTTGCCCCCATTCCCTCCATTGTTCTCTATAGTGGGAAAAAAGTAATGCAGGAAAATCCTGTGTGTCATAATTTTGGTGACTTTGAAAGAGCTTCAAAAAGCAGTGCCTTTCACCAGCCAAAAAAATAATAGTGAGATCAGGAAACGCATAAATTAGATGTCCTGATGGAGGTTCACTAAAATAAAGTAAAGCCAGCTGATACTAAGAGAAGCAGAAGTCAGTGAATCGTTAGTGAGGAAGAACAGATGAAGACATAGTAGTCAATTATCAGGGTTCTGACTCTTCCACACACATAAGCACTGGGGCATAAAGTCTTGATAATCTGATCAATACAGGAAGGCAAGCCTGAGTTTGATCCTGAAGTCACTGTTCAGCAACTCTGGTGTTTTATCCTGTAGCAACTAACATGTAAAACTGGTCAGAAATGAGATAAATCTATATAGGCATCTTACAGAAGATTGGCATGTTTGTGACCTAACGCTAGCCCCACCTAGGCCATTATATGACACTGTTATGTCACACCATAATACAGAGGGTACTATGGGCAAAAATGAATGATGAGATGGTGTGAGGCAAAGCACCCTAATTTCACTCAAGGGTTAATGTGATTATTAGAAGTCCTGCTCCAGCTTGCAGGTGTTCATGATTTGGGCCTTCCAGCAGATACCATCCTTTTTAAAGCCTGGATTAAAGAATGTGGTAATTGGTTAATCATGAGAACCTGTGCTCAGTTGTGTAATCAGATGGGAGTGGGAATTAGGAGCACATGTTCCTTTTAAATGCCTTTCCTCCCTCCATTGGAAACAATGGAGAATGGGGGTACCCTCTTTTGGAGCCTATAGAAGTGTACCCCCTGGTCCAATCTTCTTGAAGTTTGGGAGGTCTTTTGAGGAAAGGCACCAGCATCTATGCTGCAAATTTAGTGCCTCTACCTCCAGAAAAAGCTCCCCAGAGCCCTATATAACCCGGCTTGATTCTCCATTATAGCCTATGGGGACTATTGACTATAACGGTCCTCATAGAGTATAATAGAGCTGAGATAATTCAACAATCCCAAATATTTCCCTAATCTGAATACCATACCAATATTGGGATTTGGGAATATCGGGAAATATCGATATATTTTTGGTTCAATATACCTGAATAATATTGCCCTAGCTTTTGACCATGGTCCCTATAATAATTATTTAAAACAAAACAATAATTAAACCACTGAAGTAAATATTGCTTAAAATAAGCCTGTGCAAGACAGCACGAAAGATCAGCATAAAACCACTGCTTAGCAAAAGCTAACTAAATATCTTTATAATATAGTTAGCTGTATACCATGAAGTGCATTAAAACAAGTTTTATCTATTTCTGAAATGCCATCAGAATATATACCAAGCAGACTGATCTAATAAGGAAGTTTGGTAGCTGTTACAACAGAAGGGCTCTCTTCTAGTAGCCATCCACTTCATTCAAGGGTCTCCACTATTGTTTATTACTATTTATGTTAAGCAAATTTGTAAGCTTCTTAGATGTGGTTGGAGCAATGTGGCTATTAAATGTCTTCAGCTGATATTCCTTGACAATTGCTACAATGAATATAATTTAATACACGAATCACTTGAGGAACATACAGATTGCCTGATTTTCTGTATTATATTTATATACATATTTTCCTATATGACCTTTTCCTTCTGTTTATGCAGTATTGAGGAGCTCATGTTATGGGAAGTAACAATAACAGGGAGGATTTATGTGAATTCTATGGCTAAGGGTAACTCTTCCAGCTCACATGGGTACTTAATAATTTCAGCTTTTTGTATATTCTTTGTAGAAGAAGATTGACCATTAATTCAGACTGGGTACCCCATTTTCTGATTCTAAACCATAGTTTTGAATATTGAAATGTACCACAGAATTTAATGTTCCTTCCCCTCTTCCCTTTTGCACACACACCTTTTTTTGTTCCCCTTCACTATTTGCCATTATGTTAAAATTTAGATAGCAGAAGCCAGGATTATCTCCAAAACTATAGTTTAAAATAATTATCTGGAGACATTTCTTGGTTTGCAGTAAAGATCGTTTGCCTGATTTGAACATGTATGCCAACTTACTGTTCTTCCAAACTATGAAAGGGAAGTTGAGAGAAGGTGAGAAGAAAGGGAGGAGTGAACAAGTCCACAACACATTCCTGATCTCCACGCCATGATTTAGAAGTGTGACGTCTCAGCAGGGCAATTGTGACAATTAAAGGTAAACTTATCAAGAAACATAAGGATGACAATTTAAAATAGAGAAATAAAAATCAGGTTCTTCATAAAAGATTAAACAGAAAACAAATGTATAGGTACATGAGCAACCATGGTATGTCTTTCATACGAATAATACCACAGGCAACATTCCATGGAAATATTTAGAACTCTTCTGTTACTCAGACCACTGGCTTTCACTGTCCACAAAGAAGATTTTCATTCGGATAGATTCTCACATTATGTCAAGTGGCCGCAGCTTTTGTCCAATGGATATATACGTGCAAAAATCAGAATAACAAATGTCAGTTCTAGTGGAGTGGGGATGTTTTAGGGCATGAAGTTTTCAATTCATGTTATGTGGGGTGTAATTTAGTCCTGTGAACTACCACATGTTATAATTTAGTTCATTCTACATGTGTGACAGGACCAGTTAAATAATTAATTTAAATAATTAAGCAAAAAAATTAAAGGCAGTATGTTTAACTAGTTGAATGATCAAATAATGTGAAAGGTGGGATAAAAATGTTTTAAATGACTGTTAAATCATTTAAAATTAAATACTCATCCTTTTTGCTTACCGAATGCAGTAACATCATATTTATGCAAACTGTGACTACTGTGCAAGCAAATGTAGCTACACTGAATATTTCCATGGAGGAAAAGTGAAGGTAGATTAACAAAAGTGAAGAGGTCATCCAACAGTGTTATATTTAATATGCTACATTTCAATTTATAACAAGGATCAGAGTGAATTAATATATTGGACACTAGGGTGTCTGGCATACGGATTTGGATCCCAGTGAAGCAGACTTCCAGTTGTGCAAAGGAAGTCCCTTTTCCACTGTGGCTGTCTGCCCCACATCCCAGGATGTTGCAGAGAACCACAACCTTTTTTGGACCTGTTTTTTGTACACCACAGGCATCTGCAACTAAAAAGAGGTGAGTAACTCGTTCATGAATATAACTTCCTTTGCAGCAGTCAGTTTCCAAGGCAAAATACTCAAAAGATAAGCCCAAGGGCTGCGTGTAAAACCTAGGGTTGCCTGCTCCATAATGGGAAATTCCTGGTGATATTGGGATGGAGTTTGGGGAGGACAAGGACCTCAGTGGAGTATAGGGTTTCCAGGTCTCCCCTGGCTACCAGCAGGGGAAGGGTGGGTAGTATTACCAGATCCAGGTTGGGAAACTCCAGGAGATTTGAGGATGGAACCTGGGGAGGACAGGGACCTCAGTGGGGTACAATGTCATACAGTCCACCCTCCATAGCATCCATTTTCTCCAAGGGAACTGTAGTCTACAGATTATATGTAATTTCAGAAGATGCCCAGTTTCCACTTGGAGGCTGGCATTCCTAAAGTGGTACAATGCCATACAGTCCATCCTCCAAAGCATCCATTTCTCCAAGGGAATTGATCTCTGTAATCTGGAGATGAGCTGTAATTCTTGGAGATCCCTGGCCAAGGGAAGGTATTTAAAGTTTAAGTACCTTCCCTTGGCCAGGGAGTCACACCACGGAGGCAGCATGAACCCCAGAAGCAAGGGAAAGTGTTTTAAGTTTAAACATCTACCCTTCACTAGAGAGGTGTGCTACTCCCCAGGAAAGGGATTCCCCAAATGGATGCTCAATATATGGTATCTATTTGGGGAAAACCTGTTCGGCCAGCCGAATTAGATTAGGGAGTCTGATTCAGCCCATGCCAGTGAAATAGTGATATCACCAGTGATGCTATAATGTCACTTCTGGAAGTAGCACCATTGCGTAGCTGAAAACAGTGATCTGCCCCCATTCCCCTCATATTTCTCTTGTCACTACACTGAGTGGTAGCAAGAATGGCTAGCAGGGGACAGGAGGTCTCCTGCTGAAACAGGACACATCCCCCCCCCCCCCCCCCCCGGTGTAACTGTTTCAGATTGTACTGAAAAGCAAACAAAAACTGGATTTTAACAATTAATTTACAGTGTGTATTTTTGTTTTCTTGAAAGCTTCTATATTTTCTGGTCTGTGTAAATCTGTTGGTGTGTTGTCATCACCTACTTTTCAGCTGACTTTTCCATTTTGGTTGAATATTTCTTGAATTTTAGTAAAGACAGGAACAAATAATCATTGAGCTTTAGAATATTGTCAAGACTGAAACATTACATAAGAACAGTTTAAATGATACATGGTTAATTTCAAGTCAATGTACTCATCTGTGGAGTGTTCACAAATGAAAGCAAATCCTAGATGTTTCCCAGGGAAACTGCAAACTTGCTTAAGAACGGAAATGGTTTGAAATATTTTTGTCTAGTGCAAAAAAAGGGTGTGAAAAGAAAGCTCACTAGCTTGCTCCTTTACACCTTCCTTATGCCTGACTTTCTTTGAATATGTGACATAATTAGATTTTGTACTATGATGTTCAGGAACTCTCCCTTTTAAAGGGTTTCACTCTCAGCAGTTGAAAGGGAGAGAAAAATAATGTATAACCTTGCTTTTGGGTCTGAAGTGCAGGATGTTCTTGTTATATGGGAAGGTGAGAGAAGTTTGCTTATGGGACATAAGGGGAGAGAGTAGAATTATACTGCAGTCAAAGGCATTTATAGGTCTTTTGGGATGTCTTCATTATGCTACTGTAATGTGAGTGGCCATTTCTGACTACTTTATACCAGTAGTTGGTACCCACTAGAAGATAGAGTTGTGTTGTTCTTTATTGGCTTGTGCCTTCCATTATTCTGAATACTGCAGTGCCTTTTATTTATGTGCTTTGCTTCCAGGTGAATGATTATATTATATAATAAACATTCTTTCTACTATGTCCATAACCCTCATGATGGTAGATTCAGGTGGGTAGCCATGTTGGTCTGAACCAGCAAAATAAAGTTCGAGTCCAGTGGCACCTTTAAGACCATCAAAGGTTTTTTCAAGGTATAAGCTTTTGTGTGTATGTTCAGATACATTGAAATGGAGGATACCTGTCCATACATATAGGCCGAGGGTGAGCAGCAAATTAGCATACAACATAATGAAGATGTTTATCAGATTCAGGGACCAAACAGGAATAACAAGCTTAGTTAATATGATTACCATTTGTTGTTCAAGTTAGATGTTGTATTATTGTGGGTGAGAAGTTGTTTAAGATTGGGGGGCTGTCTGTGTGCAAGAAAAGGTCTGTCCCCCAGTGCTTGTGAATGAGAACTGGCATTATTCAGTAGAGATTGTAAGTTGCTGATGATGCATTGAGCTGTTTTGAGTTGAGGGCTGTATGTGACTACTAGTGACGTTCTGTTATCAAATCAAATTTATTAATATGGTTCATGACCAGCACAAGATCAGTTACAGTAATGTACATGAGTCTTATAATTTTTAGGAAATATACAATATTAGAATTACTGAATAGCCTATGCATTCTTAAAATCACAGAACAGATTGACAAAACATCTACATTTTATGGTTCAGCTACATTCTGTGTTGATTCCCTGTGAATTCTGCATGATGCTGCAAGAAATCTGGCGCAAGGGAGTGTGAGCTGAGGATTTGTGTCTGAAAGAAACTTCCTTGTAATTTCAGTTTCAGAGCTAGGGTGCAATAATCTTCACAGAATTTCCTGGTAAGTGTTCTGTTTTTGTCTCTTTTAGATCTGTCTTGTAACAGGCTTTCTCTGGGTATCATTCTGGTTTTGTTGTTTCTTGACTTCATTTGGTGAATATTTTAGTTCTAAAACGGTTTGTTGTAGATCCCTCAGGTGAAAATCTCTGTCTGTCGGATTGGAACAGGCTGTTGTAGCGTAGAGCCTAGCTGTAGACAATAGATTTGTTTGGTATGTTTGGGATGGTAGCTAGATGCATGTTGATATGTTTGTCAATCATTAGTTTCTGGTATAAGGTGGTGTCTATGTGTCCATCATGTATTTGTACAGTGACATTCAGAAAACGTATTCCTTGCATAGATTGGTTCATTGTCAGGTTGATGGTAGTGTGAAAGTTATTGAACGCCTGGTGGAATTTGTCCAGGGTTTTTTACTATATGTCCAGACAATAAAGATGTCATCAGTGTAACACAGTTATAGGAGAGGTATGAGTGGGCATGAGCTTAGGAAGCATTTCTCTAAACCAGCCATAAAGATGTTAGCATACTGTGGTGCCGTGCTGGTGCCCATGGCTGTACCATTAATCTAAAGGTACAAGTTGTTACCATACTTGAAGTAGTTACAGGTGAGAACAAAATGGCAGAGTTTGGTGGCAAGGTCAGCTGTGGTGTTATCAGAAATCATGTTTCTTGTGCCTTGTAATCCATCTTTATGTGGGATGTTGGTGTACAGAAGTGTGCATGCACACAAAAGCTTATACATTGAATAAAACTTTGTTGGTCTTAAAGGTGCTACTGGGCTCAGACTTTGTTCTCATGATGTTAGTGATGGATGGTTAATATGTAACATCAGTAAATTCTTCTACAGCTAAGGTTGCCAACTCCAGGTTAAGGAATTCCTGGAGATTTGGGGGTAGCTCCTGGTGAGGGTGGAGTTCAACAGGGATATGATGCAGGAGAATCACCTTCCAAAGCTGGCATTTTCTCTAGGAGAACTGATCTCTGTAGTTTGGAGATCTGTTATAATTCTGGGAGAACTCCAGCACCCACCTGGAGGCTTGCAGCCCTGACTACAGCAAAGTTTCTTAATAATGTGATGGGAGGGTGTTGAACATTTTAAGCATGTGATAAAACATGAGAATGTAATTGGATATGATAGCAAATTTCTCCCATTTTCATTTTTGCTCACCTAGGGATTTGTTTGTTCTATCAGTTGTTGCATCGTTTCCAGCTTCTGTGATATTCAGTACTAGTGCGGTGTTTTTCATTTTTATACTTATGAACACTGTGTTAGATATTGATATTAATAATACTCTTGGAAATTCAATACTGTTAAGAGACAGAAAGCTTTGACTGGAATGGGTAACCCAAATGGATATATATCATGGCCATTAATTTTGTGTCTTTGTAAAACAGTCTATAATTCCCAGTCCTGAGCTGTCAGATGTGAGTAAAGATATAGAAAAATGAGCTGACCTAATGATGCATGACGTCTCCCTGGAATGACTGTGCCACAGCTGTTGTGGGAGGCTGGACAGAGGTCTGTTATTTTGCAAAATATTTCTGATGAAAATCTCAGGATACTAGGGGTATCCAAAAAAACCCTGCATACTGAACCCGAAAAATATTGGTATTTCCCAATATTCCCAAATCCCAATACTGGTATGGTATTCAAATTCGGGAAATATTCGAGATTTCCAAATTTTGTATGGTCAGTTATATGCTATGGGGACCATTATAGACAATGGTTCCCGTAGGGTATAATGGAGAATCAACCTGGGGCTCTGGGGGAGCTGGGTTGTTTTTTTTTTAGGTAGAGGCACCAAATTTGTAGCATAGCTGCTGGTGCCTCTCCACAAACCCCCTCCCAAGTTTTAAAAAGATTGGACCAGGGAGTCCGGTTCTTTGGGGGCCCCAAAGAAGGTGCCCTTTAAACACCTTCAGAGTTCACTCACTATTGAGTTGTGTGGCTTGGAGAAGGCATTTAAAGGAACTGCAATCCCTTTAAACACCCTTTAAGATCATCTATCTAGTGGTCCCGAAAATCCTGAATATTTTTTGGGATTTTGGGGGCTTGGCCATTGCTGATAGATGAACAATATCCAAAATCTATATCCAGCTGAAAATACCCCCAAAATACTGATAAAGTATTTCATTTCGGATTTAGCTGTATGCATACCCCTACAGAGTACAAGAAATAAGGCATTAGACATCTTTAAATGTACTAAGCTCTTGATCCTCCATTGAGATTAATTTTTCAGTCCTATAAAATGAAACTTGCACAACTTTAAATGGGTCTTCCAAGGTCTATGTCTATCTGCTAAATGCCTCTTGGCTGTCATGAAGTATTTCAGTATCCAGATGGAATTTGATATTGTAATGTTACAGAGCATTTTAATTGCCATATTTTGTAATTGTAAAATACCTGTTTTTAAAAAATAATACAATGTAGCTTAACGTTTTTGAACAAGCAAACTAAAAATTATATGTAATTATCATGGAGAGTTGTGTCATATAAATGGAAGTATTAAACACCCAGAACTCTAGATGTTACCAGAATTAACAGATCCATGACAAATATAACTGAATCAACATATTAATTTCTCACAAACATGCATATAGATGTATTCACACTTCCTTTTTATTAATGTATTGTTCAAAGAAAAACCACTACAATTCATTACCTATATTAGGTTGGACATTGTTTTGGAAAAGAAATGTTCATCAACTATTATGCCCTTCTATGTTATCCAGAATGTGTTTTCTGGGAAAATGAGGTTAGCTCAAGAATTGTGAATAAAGCAGATTATACATACCATGTTGAAAAGGTGGTGCTTTCCAGTTTAAGTGGTGGGGAGGGTGCAGATTTTCTAGTTATTTTTAGAACATAGTGTGTAAAATACAAAGGGTCATACTTAAGCAGACAGATTGCTGTATCATCTTAAAACATTATATCAAGCAGCATTAATAAAAGGAAAACAAACTAGCAAACCAAAGACATTTCTGCATTTCAAATGGAGTAAGTGGGATCACTAAGAGACAGCTGTTATAACTTATTGGATCTGTAATGTTCTCTGTGTAGTTTGCTCATTACAGTATATTCAGTATACAAACAGTATAGAATTATATTATACATACATTTAAACAACAAATACTAAAAGAATTCAGGAACATCCTAATTATGTTTATTTGTTACTGGACACAAGTCTTTCTTCCATGCAAAAGTCTCTTCTTGCACTGCAGAAAAATGCTTCAATTTTGATAAGCCTCAGGGCCAACGGGATGTCTGGGTTCTCCACAGCTGCACAGCAGTTGCAGGGAATGGCTTTAAAAATAAAAGGTAGTCCAAATGAGCTTGCAATTCTGGCAAAGGGCTCCTGCCTCCCCCCCCCCCCCCCCGGAGCTGTGTGAACCGGAAGAAGGTGGGAGGCAAGCAGAGGCGGCAGTGTGAACGCGGCATTTTGCAAGTTTGCGCATGAGCGCACATGCGCGCATGCGCAAATTGCCGAAACAGCCCTATCACGAGCTGCGGAGGCCGGCCCATGTGGGGCCACTCCGCAGCAGTCTGAACGCTCCGTATCACTCCATTGCACAATATACTGGCCGGTGTGAACGGCCAGCCCCGGAGAGTTTTTCCCCCGCAGCAGTTTCCTCCCCATTCATCTCGCTCCAGATTGCCAGTCTGTCCTCAGCCTATGTTCTGGCTCACGAAAGCTGGTGTGTCAATAATTTTGTGAGCCTTTAAAGAATCACAAGACACACTTTGGACTGGATTCCACTAATCATTTCTGTGTTCTCAAGGGAGCAGTATTTTCACCAGTTTCCCCCCTCCCCTGGCAAACCTCCAGCTCCCCTGTCCCCTGGGAGCAGCATTTTTGGGGACAATTTGTTTTGCAGCAGGAAAGGGGAAGCAGAGACAGAAATCATGTTCCACTGACAGAAATCCTTCCATTAGTGGAGACTTTTGGTAGGATCCAGGCCATTATTTAAGCCACAGATATTTTTGTCATGTGTTTAGTATTCAAACAGTAAATTTCAGAGAATGCACTTGCTTGATTTGTATATTACAGCAGGACATAGGATAAGAGGCACTCTGCAAAGTAGGTATCAGTCAGTACAGAGCTTAAGCTGGGATCCAAATTCTCACTGTGTCAGCAGAACAGAAAGCAAAAACTTCTGAGCAAGTTTCATAATGGCAATAAGCAAGGAGTCAGGTGATCACAAGTAATCAAACATCACCTGAATTTTTACTTTAGTATGAACATCTAATCATTCAGAGAAGCTGCTTCTTTCCCTCCACTTATATGCTCTGCCTGTAGCCGGTTTCAGTTTTCCAGCTAGCCCTGCAGAAACCACAGTGCTAAGCATCTGATAAAAGGTGCCAACTTATTCATGATGGGGTTGGTCAAAATCATTTATATATTCATTTATTTATTTAGAATATTTCTATGCCACCTCTTCAGAATCCTGCTTAAGGTGGCTTACAATTAAGAACACAATACTAAAACACAAGCCGTTAAAATACAAGCTGTGTAAAAACTATCCATAAAACAGAAGCAGACCATTAAAAAGTGGGAAATTGTTCCCCATTTATTCAGTGCAAGGCAAAACATAGCATAACCTTTTTATGTTGTCCAGAGCTCCAAGGAGGAAGACTGGGGTGTAAATAATAAACATAATAAGCAGCTAAGAAAAATAAATTGAGTTAAGGCCATTCTATTGATTTGATCAAGTTAATGCTGATAGTGACAGTGAAATATGCAAAAAGCAAGCGTTGTGGTAGTGTAGTCTTTTTAAAAACCTTTTATAATATTCTATCAGGTTGCCTTCTCTGTTAAACAGTTATTTTACTCCTCAGTTTACAGGTTCTTTGGAAAATGATTTAATTTGTTTCCGTGTTGCACCCTTATCTTGTTATCCCAGAACACTGTGGTTTCTTTTGACTTCTAATTTTGTTTCAGAGACCACAACTTACCATTTGTCACACATAGATTATTTAGATTGTTCTCTTACTGATGCAACAAATGACCCACAGCTTCGAGAGCACAGCAAGACTTTAAAAATCTTTGCAGCACGTAAGGAGCAGCCTGCTTAAAAGTTCTGCTCTGTTTTATTTTTGCCTGCCATGAACTTGTTGCTTGTTGCTGGGAAATACTATGGACCTGGTTTCATGGGGTCACTTTCAGAAAACTATTTTATAATATGAATATTTTGGAGATTTTTTTGTCTACCCCATAACTGGTCCTTTGAGTAACCCTGAGAAAATAGGGAAATAAATGTGCTGGGACTAAGCAATGGATCTGATTGGGTAAACAAGCATTTCGTAGTGCAGCTGCCACAGGATGCTACCAGTACTGTTCAAAAAAAGTTGTAATGCCAAGACCATGTAGGAGAAGTCTACACTGTGACTCTTTCCTACACCAGTGTCACATTCCTCCAGTCTAACTCCTTCTTTCCTCTGTCTTCCACCAGTCCATCTCCCTACCATGCAGGTCTCTGGCTTGCTCCTTCAAGGCCTCAGCTCTGTAAAGGAGTGGGATTTTGTCCTGTTTCTTTCCCTCAGCTTGCTCCACCACTACCTAGAGGGAAGGCTGGCCTTTGTTTAGTTTAGAGGCTAGCCTTAAAGGGGGTGGGCTCTGGAGATTCTTAGGCCTCACAGGAGGGTAGACTTTTACCCAAGAGTCAGAGAACCTCTTGGTCAGTAGGCCCAGTCTCATACTTGCCTTTTTTAACACCATACCTGCCCTCCCATCTGGCAGGTGAGGATTCCTTATCCCTATCCGTCCACCGGGCAACATCTGTGTGGCTGACACTCAGCTGACCTGGGGGGGAGGGGTTGCACTGTGGTTACAACATGGCCATGTGGCTTGGTGTTCAGTTGAACAGGAATCTCTTTCTTTGGAGCATGCTGCATGCTTTTAGAATCAAAGCAATAAAATTGAACCAAATTGTTGGTGTCAGTATCTCCCATTCTTATCCACATTCATCTTCAAATTTCCTCTGACGTACGCAGAAGGAGAAATACTTACAGTGATGTGCTCCATTGCAGAAGAAATATTTCCCTGCAGCTGTTTTTCTGACAACATTGAGTTGATGCTACAGAAGATGAAGGAAAAAAGGCAAGAGCCCCATGTGTAGTGAGCTCAGCTGCAGCTTACAACTGCAGAATTAATTTGCCCCTAGGACTTTGATATCACTTCTGTCAGAATCTGGAGCTCTTGGAGGCCAGGGAGTATTTTGACAACTGTCCCCATAAGTGAAGAAAATACATAGTGTGTAACTGAAGGATTTGTTTGCCACCCAGCTTTCTCTACTATTTGTTCTTCCTGTATATATGAAGGTGGGAAGCAGCTGAGTGCATTTTGAACGTCTTTTTTCTAAGGACCAGAACAAGATCTCTTGCAGAATGCTGGTCTCCCATCTAGACCACTGATGTCCAGTATAAACCTCCAGCTCACCCTCTTTCTGCAAGCCCTTGCAGAGGTTGTTGTCCGCTGCTATCTAGGAGTCTGGTATTGCTACTGAAGTTGTGTTTTACTACTGTTTTTATTTTTTATTCTGTTTATTGGTTTTGGATTTTTTAATTTTATAAATGTTATCTTAGGCTGCTTTTAAGAGGGAGCAGCTATAATTTTTTAAATAATGGAATGCATGGTAAGAAAACCAGAACCTCATGGTTGACCTAAGATGGTAGCAATTTGACATCCATAATTCATCCTCCCAGCTATTTTCTTTGACTTCCTACAATGGGTGTTACCTGCTGATGGGACTGTCACTTATTCTTCTGCCAGTATCTTTAGCAGTATCGCATTCACAGCATGTGCCCAGTGTGAGTGCCTCTCTGGACAGTCTGAGTTTGCAGACTGCATGGCATACATTCAGCCATAAAAGAAGAGATCAAGATGTGGCATCCAGAGTTCAGTGGGATTCTCTGTTATGCTGCTTTGTTCTTTACCTACAAAGCAAGCTATCAAGTGAAAAAGGTTAGCAGACACTCTGTCATAGCGCAAGTAGGTATGGCGTGGAAGAAGAGAGGAGAAACATGAGACACGTAGATAGAAGATCAAGACCTCATGGAGGGGGGTTGAGATGATTTTTGTGTTCCCAGTGGGAGATGGATAATACATTTATGTGTTCAAATGCCATCAGAACAGCTTCAGACATTTGCGAGCTTCCAGACAGATGTAAAATAGTGCTGAAATACCAGCAGCTGAGTTTATGGCATCTGAGGAGTCTTATCAGTAACACCTGATTCATCGTACTGAAAAGAACAGGAATTGAGGAAATAACACACAATTAACCTAAACTTTGAACACATGAAGTTGACTTATACTGAATCAGATGATCACTCCATCAAGGTCAGTGTTATTTACTCAGACTGGCAGCAGCTCTCCAGGATCTCAGGCAGAGGTCTCTCGGATCACCCACTGCCTGTTGCTTTTTAACTGGAGATGCCAGGGATTGATCCCGGGACCTTCTGCACACCAAGAAGATGCACACTACTGGGCCATAATCCCTCCTCCTCTCCAGTCTTTTCTGGCCTGTCACAAAGGCCAAGAATATGTTAGTAGAGAATGCATATGCATTTAACACACCAGGCTCTACAGAACTTCTGTTTACATCAAGGGTCCCCAAAGTGGTGCTGTGGGCACCATGGCACCAGCTGGCACCTTTTCTGGCACCCGCCAAATATTTTTAGGAAGTAGGTGGAGCCAGGTAGGGCTTTTCCCCCATCAAGGCTTCTGATTGACTTAGGTATTTGGTTAGCTATGCAGATTTTTGTAAATGTTGCCTTGGCAGCAGCTGCCACCACAGCACAAGGATCTACACTGTGTTACTGAAGTTTAGCTCTGGCAATCATTTTGTGGCTGGCTGTGCCTCGTACGGCAACCATGCCGTGTCAGAATTGTGTATGTGCCCACAGGCTCAAAAAAGTTGGGAACCCCTGGTTTACATGATGGGCTGCGCCACACTGTGGGATAATGAATGTGCTTTTATGGCTTCATTTAAAGGAACATGATGCAGCTGAAGGGCAAGTTTGTTGAGGTGCCATGCTATTAATGGACTGATATTACAAATACTTCCCCCCCTCAAAAAAAATTATCAAACATGCTTTAATGTCTTCAGGGAAAATACCATTGCTTGAACTCCTGTGTTTAGCCTTGATATGCCCCTAGGAAAAAATGTTGCCTGTGTGAATCTCATAATTTTTAAAAAAAGTTTAAGGAGGAAAACTACTGTCACTTTTTATTATGAACTGCAGAATTTTTCAGTCATTAGTTCGACATTCCTGCCCCCAGCATTCAAATGGAAGATCCAGGGCTAGGGCGCCAACGTTGTTCTGGCACATTTCTCCATTCAAGAAGGAGAATAAGAGAGTTCAGGTTTCTGAAGCAGAAGGACTTCTGTTCCATATGAGGCAGGGAAAAGAAGGCAGACACCTAAAGTTTGCATGGAGCAATTAAATTTTTATTTTCTATATACAAAATTTAAAAACATACTTGAAATATTTACATAGACAAAATAAGTTCCACAAGAGACAGCAGTGGCCAATTATGCACGTACATCTCACTGCAGATTTTCAGAGCGGTAAGCCTTTTATCTTGACTTCAGATTCTGTGCCCGCCTTACACACAATTCTGTTTCCTCTGGTGTATTTATTCTGCAGCTATAATAAAAAAATGTACTTATCTAAATTGGGGTGGAATGCCACTTGTAACGTGTGGTGGTGGTGGTGTCCAAAGTATTTTTAAAAATTTACACAATTGCCCTATCGCAGCTGCACAGTAGCATCCAGCAAGCGCCTTCCATTTAAATCCTCATGGTTTAGGTTTTATGCCCGCATTTCAGTGTTAGTTTGGCAGGCAAAGGGGGAAAACCCAGGGTTGAAACTGACCAGACTTTGAAAATGACAAGCAGCTGCAAAGCCCTGTTTTCCATACTGTCAAGCACTAGGGGATTCTCTGCTGTGTTATCGGCCACTGTGAAAAATGGGAGTCACACGATCTCACAATATAGGGGAATATGTTGAGTGTTCAGAATGCATGGTAGAACCCACTGACACTAGCACTGCAAGCTGTGATAACTGGCAGTGTGTGTGTGCACACACACGCCTGTGCAAAGTCGGCTGCATCTCCACCACTCTTTGCACAGAGCTGCAGTTTGTATGGGGGAGGAGTCCTCTGGCAGAAGCTCTGGAGAACTTTTTAGATCTTGTGCCACTAAACTGGGGGGGATGGGGTTTTTTTTGCTGATGCTCTAGTGCAGCTGCATATTAACACTAATTTCCTGCCCTTCCTTGCAAATTTGTGTGGTTTTCTCTTTGTGATTCTCTAATTTGATCCTACAGACTGGTTATGATCTTGGCAGTTTTTTAGAGCCTGTCCTGTGTGGACTGCACTCTGTCAACCAAATGGATCAATCCCAAGTGATTCTTAAGTTTGGCGGATTGCAGAAGTTCAGCCACCATTTTAATTTTAGGCTTCCAGAGACTGCCAAAATTGCCCCCCCCCCCATTTTGTTAACTAAAGCATTAAAGGAAAAATGCTTTCAAAGTTTTAGGCTTCCCATCCCAGTCCCCCCCCCCCCCCTCTCCCCTTACATCTCATGTCAATTTCATTCCATGCTGAGGATCCCCCCCCCCTTTATTTTGTTTGCAGGCAACACCGAAATCTTTATTTATTTATTTTTGCACTGGGGATGCTGCCATTTGGCTCCTCTCTGATCCCCCTTTCAAGTCAGTACCAGCAGGGAACTCAGCCTTGCACAGCTCCTTTTAAATTTCCCCCCAAATTTTTTTATTCAGTGATCTGAGACTTGGGATAGTCTCATATTGCTAAACTCATACCATGTAAAAAAAAATGCAAAATTTCAAAATGAGGGGAAATGGAGCATGTACACTGATAAAGAGGGGTGGAAGGTGCAGAGTGGAAAGAATGACCTCTATGTGGGTGGGGAGTGACCTTCGAGGGGTGGCAAAAGACAGTGGGAATCCATATGCTTTTGAATTACCTTCAGGTTGGAAGTGAAATGAGAAAAATTGGCATAAAAGCTCTCTCAGAAAAACCAGGGAAATGGTGACCAGAAAGTGAACTGAGCACTGAAGGGAGGAAAATCAATGCAAAATAATTTTTTAAATCCTGAAGGACATGCACGGTGAAAGCGAGGGAAAACACCTGTGCATGATAGGCCAATATCTATATATCTAATTCCCAACTGTGCCACTGTATGCGGATATTTATTTCCAGAGATTGGGAGCACATGGCTGGTAAAGAGACTTTTCTGCACACTTGGGGGACTCCCCAGGTGTGCAGAAAAATCTTACAGCTTTCAAAAACTATAGGGGAGATACTTAAATCTCCCCAAAGTAAAACTGCTTGCTGTACGCATGCACAGAGAATGGACTTGCTGAGGTGCAGGAACAGCCACTGGAGCCACAAGGGAAGCCGCCACACCAATAACCATCTCTCACTCTCCGCCGGTCTTGGCAGTGGCCTCCTTTGGCTCCTGGCCTCTGCTTCCTCCTCTGCCACCATAGGGAAACACCGGGGCCATGGGGCTGGCCAAACACGAGGGTGAGCTGGGAGGGATTCAGCGGGGCAAAGCCCAGGCCAGCCGGGAAGGAGGGACAAAGGGAAGCCGAACAGCAACTGCCCCCAGCTAGAAGAAATCCCCTCAGAACAACCCCCACCTCCCCACACTTAACCCCTCTGTGCCCATCTGCCAGCCTCTTCCACCACCACCCCAGTACCTACCTGGCAGACCCAGCCTGCCCACAGATCCTGCCTAGCCAGCGCCCCACACTGCGCTTGGCTGTTAGAGGCAGAAGGTGTCAGCATCCACACCAGGCTCAGCAGCAGTGGCGGAGAATGCAAGCAGCCACCCCTTGATTGGCTGCACCAGCTTTGCACTTGGGGGGGGGGGGGATATAGGATTCCCCTCCTGCGAGTCTCTCCCCCCACTGAACCATGTGGGAAATTAGCAGCAATGGGGAAAGGAACCCCTGCGAGCATCCCCTCCTGTGACTTCCTCCTCTCTCCCCCCCAGCCAGCAGAGTAATGACAGCCTGCTGGAAGGCAGGTGGGGAGAACAGCAAGGGGGAGTCAATGAGAAGTGTGGGGGGGGGGGTAATGTAGCACCAAGTGTGGGAGCAGGTGGGAAGAGAGCAAGGGTGGGGGTGAGTGGAATGCCAAGGGGAGAGAGAGGGGAAGAATTGCAAAAGTGGGGTGAGTAAAATGCCAGGGATGGGTGGTAGGTAAGAATAGCAGCAATGGCTGGGTAGACTGATGGAGAACGGGGGGGGGGGGGGCAAAAGAGATGGAGGTAGACTGAGAGATAAGGGGAATGGTAGAAAAGAGTGAAATGGGGGTAGGTTGCCAGATAAAAGGAATGGGAGAAAGGGGGAAATAGGGGGGGGGTAGATTATCAGAGAGGGGGTAGAGTGGGGACCCAAAACAAAATATGTAATGTGTTGTCCTTTGTTTTAAGTTGTAATAACATTCTAAAAAAACAATAACACACGAAGCAGCATTTTGTTGCAAGTCCCCACTTGTCTTTCTATATTAGCCCATCTATCTGAACATGCAACAATATTTATGTTTTCCATTTTCTCTGGTTTTACCTTTTTTCAGTAAACAATAGTTTCCAACTCTGAATAAACGTTGCTTGTGTGCCCCCCCCATATCTATGTATTGTAGTTTTGTCTGTCAGCCTGCTGAACCAACAATTCTCAAGTCAGCTTTCAACCGAAGGTGTAGTCTTCTGCCTCCAGTTTCCCCCAGAAGTAATCTAGATGGGCATTATTAAGTTCCTTAACAAACAGCCATGTTTCCCCTCCAGGTTTTCCTCCATCTGACCAAATAAAATTAGCACTGAATTACATATCACCTTCTTCTACATCAAAATTTGACTAATAATTCTGTGTATGTCTTGCCGAATTTCTTTAACCAAAAGGCAGACCCACTGAAAAGGTGTATCTTTTGCCTGAGAACAACAGCAATAAAGGTCAGAGTTTGGGTCATGGTAGAGATTCTATCTGGTGCACAGTAGCACCTATACAGAAATTTCAGACCATTCTCTCTTATCTCTACATTTTTTGAAATTTCCCTGTATCATTATAAATTTTTACCCAGAGGTGGTTTAGTGTTTCCTGGCTCTTTGAATTTTATATCCAGCTGTGATACATTTTTGCCATCATTCCTTTTGATTTTGTAAATTGAGCCACTTATTCAGAATTTTTGAGTGGCCTAAAAATTTTACCTTGAGCTTGTCTAGTGCTTGATAGCCCCCAGTCTAGAAGAGTAATCATACTTTTCTAGGCAGGGTGCTACCAAACCGCCATTCCTAAATGGCCATGAATTACTACATTTTGCAGAATTCCTTTTCTGTGTTACCAAATAAAATGATTACATGATACTCACTGTTCTCTTCAGTTGTTTGCTTGAAAAAAGTAAAGGAAGCACGAAAAAGAGAGAATGGAAGTTGGGGGATATTTTCATCTTTATTACTGCACTTTGACCCAACTAAGGTATATTAAACCTTAAAAACAAACAAACCAGCCTTAGTGCATTTCTTCTAGTATCGCTATAATATTATCCGTATCCAGATTGTCCAACTTCTCTGGGAAGTGAACACCTTAAATACCTGCAAGGAATAGTTAATAATACTTAATAAATATTCCTCTTCATGTATACTTTTTGTTGCCTACATTAGTTATAGTTCTGTAGTATGATCTTAGCTGCAGCCTTGTATGCAAATAGCAGTGAATTCACGTACATTCTAGCCCTTTACACATGACTCCCATCTATGTCGACTGAACATACGAAAAGGGAGAGCAGTCACAAGCCTGCTGGCCCTGACCTCATCTCTGCATGATTGCTGGCTTATGAGCACTGGTCCTATGTACAAAGACACCATCCGTGCATATGCTACCTACCTGTGATTGGGACACTGTTTTCCAAATGCTGCCAGTCATGGGGAAGGAACACGCAGGTGATAACTACCTCTTCATGTAGGTGTCGTGCTCATGAGCTGGAGATCACATAGAGACAATGGGAGCAATATGGTTGTTCGGCCAGTGTCCATAGGGCTTAAATATAAAGGGGTTCTGTGTACAGTGTACACATGATTTTACTTTGTATGCATGTTAAGTAATTCTTATGTTACATTTCAGCACATTTATCCAGGTGCTGGTGCCTGGTTTTATTTTTTTCAATGATTGTTCATTGGCTGTTTCTTAAAAACAAACAAACAACCAAATATACACATGTACAATGAAGGGTAGACATAGGTTGCTGTAATGGGTGCACATGTGTAAGGGATAAACTCAATATCTAACAATACATTTTTGCTTTGTCTATGTATTAGCACCATCAGAAATGTGCTTTATATGTGATAATTCAGTTATTTGTACATAGTGCCTTGCTGTTCAAATAATTTTTTAAAATAATGCTGTATTTCATTCTGTTTTTTGTGCCATTGTAAAAATAATGTTAAATAATAAATAATCTGTCAGATTTTAATTAGATTAAAAGTAATACACTGAATTACTTTTTTTTGAAAATATAAAAGCCTAAAATCTTTAATAGAGTTCATTTAGTTTTCTGTCATTTTATGTATGTGATTAATAATATATATGGCATTTTAATATGTAAAGTTGTTTACTACTTTTGTTTTATAAATCTGTGCCATGGCTTTATGTAGATTGCTGGTTATTCCCATTGGTGTAGGTTGGAAAGTAGGGCAGGATCATGGTTGCCCAAAACCACCAAATAAACTTATGACCAAGCAGTAATTTGAACTTGTCTTGATTCTAGTCTGTGGTGGGTTCTGCTATTCCTTCAAGAGAGTCATAAACCCTCTTCTTCAGGAGGAGGACATGCCTTCTTGCATACTTCTTTGCATGCCTACTTGCATACCCGTATCAGGGGCTCACTCCAGATGAACATCTGTTGGGAGGCAGAGCCAGTAGGCATGATCCTTCTCTCCTCTGTGCATGTTCAGTGAATTTCTGGACGGATGTCTGCATAAAGCTACAGGGCTGCTGGTTCTCATTTGAGGAGAGGACATCCTGACATTTGAATACTCCTTCTTCCACAGTCCCTGGAGGCAGGATATTACATCATTTTCTTCCCGCCTCTGAGGAAAGGAGTGCTTACTTCTTCAGTTATTTTCCTACCTGCTTTGCATGTGTAGGACTCAGAGGAGCTCCAGTTGTGTTTTGGCCTTTTTTCTGCTGCAAGATTCCTTTTTTAGATCATCTTTCTTTCCTTACTTTGTGTTTTTCTTCTCAGTTGCCTTTGTTGGAGGAGAGAGAAAGGGGGCAACCCTCCTTGTTTGTCCTCCCACCTCTACCTCTGCTTTACTTGGAGTGACTAGTCACCACTAAACCCCACGGCTATGTCATTTGCATCTCAGGCCCCTTCCACACTGTCACTTTTGTCACTCATTTCTCCCTTTTGCTTCAGGTTCCCCCACCCCCCATATGTTTTGTTTGAGTAGTCCCAGAGGGAGCAAAACACATATGGGAAAGGGGGAGGAACCCAAAGCAATAGGGAGAAATGAGCGACAAAAGTGACAGTGTGGATGGGGCCTCAGTCACCTGAATTTGAAATGGCAGGCACATCAGCAGATGATTTAGGGGTCATTTAGGGGGCTGTGGTTGAGGACAACAAGGGTCTACCATCAAGCCTGGCCTCCCCTGTCACCTCCCCTATGGAAGGAGGTATAATGTCTAACACCATCTGATAAGTTGTGTTTACTGCTGTTGTTGTTGTTGTTGTTGTTGTTGTTGTTGTGGTAGGTCATTTTGTTGTTGTTGTTTTTAGAGCTGAAGCAGTATAATATAAATACCAATACAATACCAATATAAATCGCTAAGCCCCCCCTCTCTTTTTTATCCTGTAGATATTTCCATTTGATTCTTGGTCTTTTTCCCTGCCATACAAAATGTCTACAAATGTTATCAAGATCCAGAAAATTCTTAGATTTTTTAACAATTGGCAGATTTTGGGCAAGAAATAAGAATCTCGGCAAAATATTCATCTTAACTGTAGCTATTCTTCCCATTAGTGATAGCTGAAGTTTTTCCCACTTCAATAAGTCAATTCTTAATTTCTCTAAATAATACCATATAATTGTTTTCAAATAGTTCTACTGTATTGGTAGTCAAAGTTATCCCCAAATATTTTATCTTATCTGTAACCTTCATTGAAGATTATTCTTTAATTAATTGTATTTGGGTTTCAGTACAATTTTTAGTCAGTATATTAGTTTTTAACAAATTGACTTTCAGCCCTGCCACTTTATAATATTCCTGTATATCTGTTAATAAGTAAGGGATACTTTCCAATGGATTCTCAAGTATAAAAACTAAGTCATCCGCAAATGCTTGTAGTTTGAAACTTTCACCTTTCACCTGGAGCCCTGTTATCTGTTTGTTATTTCTAACTTGATCTGTCAAGGATTCTAGTAGGAAAATAAATAACAAAGGAGATAGTTCCCTTCTGTATTTGTATATTTTGAGTAGTGTCTCCATTTAAGATTATCTTAGCTTTTTGTGTTGTATAAATTGCACTGAGCATTGAGAGAAAACTATCACCACAGTCCCAAACTTTAAATTTTTGAAGCAGGAAAGTCCAATTTACATTATCAAATGCTTTTTCCACATCTAGAAATATTAAAGCAGCTTCTTTCTCTGGATGCTGTTATTAGTATTGTGGTTTTTTATTGAAAGCTCTGGAAGCCTCTGTACTGAAGAAGGAGGTATTCCTCTCCTCAGGGGCGGGAAGAAAATGACCTAATATCCTCTCTCCAGGGATTGTGAGAGGAGTACTCAAGTGTCAGAATGTTCTCCTCTATCACAAATAGAAGGAACCTTCACAGTAAGTCCAAAGTTCCTTTCTGTCTGGGCCACTCCTTGCATTCAAAAGAATGAATTACAGAATGCTTGTTTAGAATAGGTATGCTGCTATGTTTTCCCATAGCAAGCTAGACTCTTGGAATGTTGTGTACCTAGTCCCCCTTCTCAGCATCCCTGGAGGGCTGGATCCAGGGATGTGGTTACCTTTGGGCTCAGTGAACTCTCAGCCTGGAAAAGGCAGAGCATGTAACTGAGAATGTCTCTCATGTTGTGTCTAATCTTCTTAGGTATTCTGAGCAAAATAATGGTGGTTGCACTGTTGTAGAGGTTGATCCTCCTTTGTCAGTGTTGTTGTCTGGCAGATGTTTATTCTTGCCACTTCCTGGGTCCTAGGAAGAGAAGTGTGCACATTTGTTGTGGAGGAGGGAACATGAGATGTATTAATTGTCCATCACTTGCTGGAAAACAAGGGTTGAGCCAGAAAATAACAATTAGAATATATTCGATCATTTCAAACTATTTAGAAAATCATTTTCAACAGAAATGGAGGCAGTTATCAGAAATGCTTTCATTGTATGCCTGTGCTTTACTTTTAGGATAATATCAGCTAAGTTAAGTTGGTCATAGTTAATTGTAAAATGCAACCATATGTAAAATGAATTACATGGTACATGAAGTACCATGTTCTATTTTGCAAAATGTATTAGCAATTTGGCTATTAAAAAGAAGCCACTGTTAGTGCAGAATGAGACGTACCAGATGAAAAGCCTTTCTCCTCTCAAGCCAAATATCATTTTCATGATTCATCTTATTTTATTTTGACCGGATTTGATGAATTAAAAGGAGTCAGTCTTCCTCTGTTATGTTAGTATGTGTAAAATGGAGGGTTTGTTGCTGTGCAGTAAGCTGTGTTGTGTAGCAGTAAGACATGAAGATCCCTGAAGCAAGAGTGAAAGAGAACAAGAAAGATGGTTTATTTGCTTTATGGAAGTTTAAAAGGACACTTCAGGGACAGGCTTCCACACTCAGTCAAAGAACAGCCTGGGTGAGGCAGTTAATTGTATTCACTAGTTAAAGCTACAGCTTGGAATTTGAGTTCAGTCTAATGCAGGGGTGTCAAACTTAAGGCCTGTGGGCTGGAAGCAGCCCACCCATGGCTGTAATCAGGCCCGCGGTTTTTTCTTCCCTCCTCCTCCTGTCCTCACCCTTTGAAGCTTGAGACTGCTGAAGTTCCCACTTCCCTCATCTTGGCTTTGCCTGCTTCAGCAGGAAGCTCTTCTGGGCTTGCAAAGTTACAAAGAAAACACGGAATGGATTTTTCCATTAAGGTCTCTGCACCCAGGTAGACTACTCTGGGATTATTTCCAGCAACAGAAACAGTGCTCTGGGACTGGAATGACAGGGCGCAGAGTGGCATGACAGCCCCTGGGAGTAGCAGCAGCATTCTGGGAAAAGAATTCCACTCTGGGGGCCCTCATTCCAATCCCAAAACACTTCTGCTGTTCCCAGGGACTCTCATTTCACTCTGGGGGCTGTCATTCCAGTCCCAGAGTAGTCTGTCTGGGCCCAGAGACCTTAATGGGCAATCCATTCCACATTTTCTTTGCAACTTTGTCTGTGCTCCAATGTATTTCAGTGGAGTGGAGCTCAAGAAGTTTCACTTTCCAGTGTTTGTATAGCTGAAGCTGTTGTTTGATGGAGTTGTCTCCTTGCAAATATAGGGGTATGATCGCACACACTAAATAATCCACTTTCAATGCACTTTCCAATTGGATTTTGCCAGCTCACACAGTAAAATCCAGCTGGAAAGTGCATTTAAAGTGAATTGAAAGTGGATTATTTAGTGTGTGTGATCACAGCCCAGGGTTGATGCTTTGAGCCAGCTTGTCTCTGATGAATGGACCTGATAACGAGTGCCTGAGTGAGCACTCTAACCTGGGAACCCACAGCCAACAGGGGACATTGCACTGGAGAGCCACTGCCACTCTTGAGTAGACTGGGGAGAGGAGAGAAGTTTGTGATACCCAGCCATTTTATGTTCCTAGGTTCAGAGCATTTTATATTTTTAGTTTATATTTTTAGTCTCTGCTGTGATCCTTGTGCTTTTTCTTGATGTTTTATTTTAAAAATTGCATTACCAAACCCCACTATTCCCCAGCCTTTCCATTTTAGGCAGGCATCTTTTTTGGGGGGGGAGGTGTGGGAGGTGTCAGTTATCAAAGACGTTAAATAAACAAAATATTGCAAGAGTTTTAAGCACATTTGTATTTTAAGTAAAAAAATAATACCTTTAATTGTGTTTGTATCTTTTATAAAGTTTATATCTCTGCTACCTGGCATTACATTTTATAACACGCATGGCCTGGCCCCACAAAGTCCCATTTATGTCAGATCTGGCTCTTGTAACAAATTAGTTCGACACCCCTGCTCTAATGTATGAGATCAAGGATTTTAAGCCTTAAACTACCAATAGATTATAACTGTTCAGCCTTTTATCATTCAGGGTCTTTTGCAGAAATTCAGTTGTTTCTGAAAGGCTTTTACAGCCTCAGCATCAAGTTAGACCCTCCCACGCAATGTGGGTTCATTTCTAATCACATCAGTCTGCTATGACAGGTAGGTTCCTCACCAGAGATAGACCTAAAACAGTCACTCTTCCTGAGTTGGAGCTAACCCCGCTCTGCACTCCTTCTGAGGCACAGCTACTCTCTCTACATCTGCTTCCTTGTTGAGGCAGATCAGAACCTGTAATGCCTACCACATTACATCAGTTCTCTAAAAGGTGGTTGGATGCTAAATCCACATAAACTCAAGTGCTAACAACCAACTGGCTGTTTCATCATCAGGGGAACAAGCCTCCTGTCCATCACAGGTACCATATCAGTACCTATGCATATATTACATACAGAAGTGTCAAGGCCAGGCTGCCTGAGGTCTTCAGCTGGAGGACGGGATGGCTCCAGGATTTGATTTCTCAGGGGGAGTCAGAACGTGTGGCCTCAGAATTGGGAGGAGAGGGGGTTAAAACTTCACCTGTATTCCTCTTCCTCCCTCTCAAGCTCTATTATTGGGTCCTCGTCGGGTCTCTCTCTGTCCTTCCCCTCCTGCATAGAGCCATGAGTTATTCCTCCCCAGCCTGTGTCTTCTTCCCCACTTAAATCACCCAGCCCCAGCCCCGCCCCTCATTCTCATCAGAGGACGGCAGCCAGTGGACTCTTCCACTCTCTGATTACTCCATTGGCAGTCCCCATCTCTTCCCAGTCTCCTCAGTGTCTTGTGGAGTGGATGGCTCCCTACCCCCCTTTTGTCACTCCAACTCCTCTGGGTCGGATTTGGGGTATGGACTTAGGCTCCCCTCCTCCCACTCCCTTTCTCCTGCTGCTCATGTGTTGGCCAACCCTGATGGTGTCTCTGCATATCATGGGGAATTCCTTTCCCTTTCTCATGCTTGTCCTCTTGTGCTAGTGGCGGCTGGGTCCTTGGTGTCACCCTTTCCCATAGGTTTGGTGACCCTGTCGAGGGTGTGTCTCTTCCTCCTGGGTGTGTACTTGTGGGAATCCTTTTGGCTCAAGGCCAGGTTTCCTGGCATCCGTTTGACCTCCAGACAAAAAAAGTACATATTAACTTGGAAGTAAGTCCCATTGGGCTCAGTGATCCTTATTTTCCTGTAACTGTCTATTGGATAGTATTCTGTGTTCTCCCACTCTGTCTGGGAGAGAATGGGGAGGCCACCAAGGCATGTTGCTTTCCCTCCTACGCAACCAATCCATTTTCTGATTGTTGCAACTATTCTTGCAAAGCAGCCATTTGTATTTTCCTCTGGTAGCTGGTTTTTTGCAATAAGTGTGTGTGGGAGCAGTAATTTATGTGACACCACAACTGCTGTCGCCTGGGCACAGGCTCAGCAACTCAGTGAGAACTAGGCCCAAGTCGTTCACCCTCTCTCTTGTGTGCTGCTCCTCTCTGGTGCCCTTTTCCAAGCTGATGCATACTGTTCATGGGAGGCTTTACTGCCACCAACAAAATACAATAAAAGATAGAGGGAAGACAAAAGATTGATATGTATTAGGAGTGTGGATTTTAAATTATATTGAGGAAAAAACCAGGAGTAGGAAATCTCTTTTCTTTATTGCAGAGAATGGGGTTTTAGTGTAAAATTTACGGAGAAAACTAGGTAACTGATAGTTGGTGTTATTTTGTATAATCTATGCATTAATATTTATTGTCAATATATGGTTAATAATTTATGTGGATGAACAATTCATGTTTCTGTATGCAATTAAAATAATCCCTAGAATTAACCAGATCAACCAATTCTCTCTCAATGGTTTCAGGAAGGTTGCTTGATATAGCGTGATGAGCAATGAGAATTCATTGCAGAGAAATATTTTTCCCTTTTCACATAGAAACATTACATTTCTGGTCCAGAATTTTAGTTTCATATATCCCCTTGACACACTGTATGTGACGGGATAATAAAATCCGGTTACATTCCCTCAGTAGTACTGTTAAAACATTGTATATCACAATCTAGATCCAGAATCTTGAAGTATACAAGGCTAGCAATCTTTCCCAACCCACTTCTGCCACTGATAGGTTATTTTAAAGTGAATTTGGTTATAATCGTTCCAGCACAAGGCAGGTCAACAGATCTTTTTGACTAAGTAGGAGCTTAATTGCATGTGAAATCCTGTAGCCTGCCTTGTGGCACAGCCCAGCCAAACAAATGACCTGAGCGCAAGCAAAAGTCAGCATGCATTCTCTTGAGGAAAAGACTTTTGTCTCCATAATGCTTCTCATCTACAGCTTCCTACTGTCTGTCCCTGGAGCTTTAGTAGATGTCATTGTTTTTCTGACCCAGTGAAATAATATGAAATGAAATTAACCCCAAGGCAAGGGAAATGTAGTGCCTGGAGGTGCCATCATATGTGTTTTTCCTGTTATACAAAACACACTGATACATAAAACATGTGAAATTGGCATTGAGTGCAGAGGGGAAGAAGGAATGTTGTGGGTTAATGCCACTGCCTTTATTATCAAATATGCTTTGAGTGTGGAAAGAACAGAATTAGAAATACATATTAGCAGGGGTCATTTTGTAGAAAAAGAGGTACAGGAGCTCATTAGCATAACTTATTTGCATATGCTACACAACCTGACATCACCGGAAGTATGTCAGAAGGAAAGGAGGGAAGGGGAGGGAGGGAGGAAGAAGGGAGGGAGGAAGAAGGGAAGGAGGGAGGGAGGGAGGGAGGGAGGGAGGGAAGGAAGGAAGGAAGGAAGGAAGGAAGGAAGGAAGGAAGGAAGGAAGGAAGGGCTGGCAGAGAGGGGACAGCTACTAATCCAAGCCTCAGAAATACCACTATTCTGGGAGGATAGCTTCAGTGGTGGCTGAAGCCTTCAGAAGGCTGGTTGGAGGAACAAGGACCTTTCCAGGGGATGGGGTCATTTTGCTGCAGCCATGACACAAGCAGGCATTCCCCTGCGGGTGGTGGGGGTTGGCACCAACTCCCGGAGCTGAGCTCCTGCTCGAAATGACCCCTGCATATTAGAGAGTATTGTGTTTCTTAACCCATCTCAATGAACAGCATTCTTGGCATTTCTTATTCAGACGAAGAGGAAATTGATGCTGGCTCATGAGATTTTGAAATGCTCAGAAAGAGGAAGACTTATTACATAAAGGATAAAAACAGTGATATTATATAATGTAACTAATTTAGAAATAAGGATTAAACTTGGGTGGTCTCATAAAGGTTTTAAGATCCCCTAAATCATTACTTGATTTCTGGTGATGTGTTGAGAATAGAGAACACAAACGGAACCTGCAGCAGGCTATAACACTGATGAAAATTCTCCTACCCCTCTCAAGGTGGGATCTTGCTGCATTTTAGCAAAGTAAGGAACTGACTCCCTACTTGGCAAGATCCCTTCAAGCTGAGCATACCTCATGGCAGCCCTGAAGACTCTATCCAGAACCTGCATTCAGCTCTCAAGAAGCTTGCAAAGCAGGGAGGTCAACTTTTTGTTTTCCTCAAGCTCATTACCAAGTCTGGGAGATCTCCAGCTCTTTTCCTGTTTTGGGACAAGCCCAGGGGGTCTCAGCCTCCCCTTTAGGCTGTGGACTGAAGGGAAATAAGTGGCTTGCCTCCCCTCAGTGCAACAGTCGCAGAAAAGAATGAGGACTTGCATCGTTGCTGCTCCCTCATCATGCCTGGGTTCCATTGCAACAGGAGGCAATCACTGATGCGTTGAACTAACTTTCCTCTTTTTGGAGGATTAACCCATATTCCCCTGCATATCTGGGGCTCCAGCAGTCGGCATGCAGGTGTCAGTCTTTTATTTGTAAGCAGCCCTGTTGAGCTCCTCTAATGATGGACACAGGGCCATCTACTTTGTATATACAGTAGAGGGTAATTCTGTTGGAAACTTGCACTTATCTCCAAATATTCCAGGATAACTAGTTGGCTGCCATATGAAACAGGTTGCTGAATCAGATGGACCACTGGTCCAGGGTTGCAGGTCTTCTGTGGCCACCAGCGGGGGGGGGGGGACACAGGGGATTGGTTTGATCCATCAGGGCTTGACTGATATTCCTACCTAGTCTTGCAGCATGATATCCTACCTCCTCAGCATTTATGGTGAAATCAAAGGAAATTGAGCTAATATCAGACTTGGGTCAAGGCAGTGTTTTCGATTCCAGCTTAAAAACTTCCAAAAAACAGTGTCTACCAAGAACATGCTGGGATGTTGTCCCAATATTAAGACAGCATCTTGAAATCAAAAAATAAATCAAGATGAAACTTGATTTTTGTAATGTAGTTAAAAAACAAGGCCAAGTATGGTCCTAAGTTACCACAATTTGTATGAATTAATAGCCCTTTGTCTTTTAAACCTAAGAATCTCATCAAGATGGAGTGCAAACAAATACTGTAAGTATATTGCAATTATAGGAAGCTTCGGAAAAGAGCAGGGAGCAATTTTATGGCACTGTCAAAGGATTAGTACTGAAATGTATAGCTAAGAAAGTCCTGCTAGAAAAATACTTCATTAGAAGAAACGTGACAAGGGAGTCATGATGCAGCGGTAAATCCATTAAGGCAAGGAGGGCACTGTAATAACCTTTTTCCATTTTGGCTATTAACTTTGAGGGAGTTGAAGCTGCTAATTCTGCAAAGAGGGTTTCACCCAATACTGGAACTTAACCTTCTCTTTGCCAGCCTTTTTTCAGGTCAGAAATAAGAAAGCATGGCTTCACTGAAGGAAGCAAATTATTCTCCATTTTGCACCAGAATTAATTTTACATCCTCCACACACGACATAATGTTTGTTTCCATATGTGTGCTTCTAGGAAGCATAAAGATGAAAAATGTTATGTTGGATCTAGACATCTGGAAAGGATGTGGTACTGAGATGAAGCAATCCCATGAACAGAAGCCAGCAGGAATCCTGTATTTTGTTTGTGGGTCCTTTTTCAGGTTTCCATGCGGATGGTGCATTTCTACATCATGATTTTTTTCCAGCCATTTTTATTTTGGTGTTACAGCTTCAGCAAGGAAGCTTGCTACTCTTCAGAAGTACACAGTTTTTAGAGTTTTGCACATGTTCGCAATGCAGTAATTATGTGGGGTAAATTGACATTACCATATGGTTTAAAAAACAACAACTAATACAGAACAGACAAATCTTTAGAGTTTTCCAATTACATGAATTTTTAACCTTATACAGTAGATGAGCTGTTGGGAGATCTTTGTTTGGGGCTCCTGGGGGGGGTGTTCTTTATAAACAGCAGCTTCAGAGACAAATTGGGACAATGGGATAAGGGAGAAAGTTTCACCCTTCCCCTCACACATAGACTGCGGTCACACACATGAAATAATCCACTTTCAATCCACTTTCAATCCACTTTCCAACTGGATTTTGTGTGGAGTGGCAAAATCCAGCTGGAAAGTGCATTGAAAGTGGATTATTTCCTGTGTGTGACTGCAGCCATAGTGTTTTCCCAACTTGAAATAACCCCAGAGAGACCTAGGCTGTAGTTACACAAACTAAATAATCCACTTTCAGTGCACTTTCCAACTGGATTTTGCCAGTTCACACAGTAAAATCCAGTTAGAAAGTGCACTGAAAGTGCATTGAAAGTGGATTATTTAGTGTGTGTGACCACAGCCCTAGACACAGTGAATATACAGAGAGTCTGCATGTTATAACTCTTCCACAGAAATGTTCAGGGCGGAAAAATGGTGTAGAATGGAAAGTACCCTACCTTCACATGCTGGAACATGGACATGGAACTCCCAGAACCATATCTAATTTGGCCTGACCAAAGACTGGCAATAAGTAAGGACTGAGGCAGGCATTAAAAGGTTATGAAGGAGAAGTTCGAATTCCAGATTAAAAAGAGCAGTACCATGAGTAAAGTGGTAGCATAGAGTTTTACAAGTCTGCAGCAGTAGTTTCAAGCAGTGCAATGTTCTATAGGGAAGACAGTACAAAGAAAAGTAAATGCCCTTGTACAAAATATTAAGCATTTTTAACAGAAGATTGTACCAGTGCTCCTTGGCTATAAGGGGGGAAAGCAGCAGACTGGAACAATTTAGCAAATTATTCCACTTGTGAATTATTCTGAATATATGTGTTTTCTCCTAGAATGATTGAAGACTGTGGGAAAAGAGGAACTACCATGGCAGAAAGGAGGCAGCTGTTTGCAGAAATGCGTAAGTGCTGTGGCATTTGTTATTTCTTTGGCCAATTGATGCTTTCTTGAAAAAGACAAACAAGAGAGAATGTAATGCAATTTGTAGTTAATATTTCAGGGGAAAGTGTCCAGGCCAAGAGGTAGCTTCCTCCAACAAAACAAGGAATTAAAGAGGGTTTTTAGTGGCGGTCACATTGGAAGTATACTGAACTGACCTGACACTACCTTTTTGTAGCTCTGGATTTTTTTTTTCAAGTTACTTTTCTGCCATTTCAGTTGCTGCTAAGTATCTATAATGAACATATCTGAAACAATGCAAATATATTGGTTAGAACGAAAAGGACTTTGAATGGTCAAAACCAACATCTCTTGAAATTTTCAACATGCTCCATTTACTGTGAGTGTTCTGATTCTGTACTGTACTGCAGACCACTGTCCTTCTTTTGAGCAATGCATCCTGTAAGAGGGTTTTCCTACCTAAACAATAGACTAAAGTCTTCTTGGCTTTAGCAAAGAGGTAATACGATGGCAGTGGTTAGGGTGTTTGACTAGGATCTGGGAGACCCTACCATAAAGTTCTTGGGGTAGTCTTGGGCCAGTTAAACTCTCTTAACCTAACCTACCTCACAGGGTTGTTGTAAGGATAAAATGGAAGAGGAGAGTAACGTATGCTATCCTGAGCTCCTTGGAGAAAAGGTAGGAGAAAAATGTACTAAATAAACATGATAATAATAAATTAATGAATAATGAGAAAGTATTCGGCTTCAGTTCCATGATTTAGAAAGTGTCAGCCCAGCCCTAGAAACCTGACTCTAACACTGGTGCAGAGGGGAAATATGTAAGAGAAACATCCTTAAACTGGGGTCTACAACATATGGCCAGCTTGGTGTAGTGGTTAAGAGCGGTGGACTCTGATCTGGAGAACCGGGTTTGATTCACCTTTCCTCCACACAAGAAGCCAGCTGGGTGACCTTGGGTCAGTCACAGTTCCCTCAGAACTCTTTCAGCCCCCTCTACCTCACAGGGTGTCTGTTGTGGGGAGAGGGACGGAAGGTGATTGTAAGCCACTCTGAGACTCCTTTGGGTACTGAAGAGCGGGGTATAAAAAGAACTCTTCTTCATATGCAGCTGGGTGGAATCCATATTGTACTGCCCATGCCAATTCTAATCTGATCTTGGTTGTTTTTTAAACCATATGGTAATGTTAATTTACCCTACATAATTACTGCATTGCGAACATGTGCAAAACCCCGTTCTGATTCCTTTCCCTTCTCAGAAACTTACCACAACCTTGCTGGGACCCAGTGAAGAGTTTCAAGTAGGAAGGGATTAGAATGCTGAGAGATGGCATTCCTGAACACCTCCCCCCCCCCCCCCCCACACACACACTGCATTCCATTAATGCAGCAAGAACTTCAGTGGGATGCAAAATATGCCACCTCTTAGCAGCATTGTGGAACCCCCACCCTGGGAAATTTGCTTGTTGAATCTCAAAGTCTTGTCATTGGAAGCCCCTGTGATGCAACTGAGAAATTTTCCTTCAAGTGGGGGTGAGTTGGAAAGCACCACTATCCTGATGCTTGAGGGCTTTTTCAGGTTTATCCTTACCATGGTCATCCTCCCTTAAAAAGAAGCATTTATTACCTGCTCCACCTAGTGACCCATTGCCCCAGGTTCTCTAATTAACCAGGGAGGGCAAGTAATCACATGGTCAGCCTCACTTTTCCCAGGCTTTGGTTCACATCCTTCAGTTGCACATGACAGCACCCAATTACCCTATGAGATAGGTGGGGCTGAGAGAGTTCTGAGAGAACTGTAACTGAACCAAGATCACCCAGCTGGCTTCATGTGGAGTAGTGGGGAATCAAACCCAGTTCTCCAGATTAGAGCACCCATGGTGGTCATGGGAGATTTCAGTTACCCAGATATCTGTTGGAAGTCCAATTCTGCTAAAAATGAAAGGTCCAATAAATTCCTGACTTGTCTTGCTGACAACTTCATTGTCCAGAAAGTGGAGAGGGAAACAAGAGGATCTGCTATCTTGGACTTTATTCTTACCAGCAGGGAAGAACTCGTTGATGAGGTGAAAGTAGTGGGCACCCTGGGTAGTAGTGACCATGTAATTTTGGAATTTACAGTCTTGGGGAAGGGGAAAGCTGTACATAGTCAGGCATATAGGTTGGACTTCAGGAAAGAAAATTTTGACAAACTTAAAGTTATGCTGGGTAGAAAGACTGAAGGATGGTCAGAAATACTTAAGGAGAAGGGAGTTCAAAGGGGATGGAGTTTCTTAAAAGTGAAATGCTGACAGCACAATCACAAACGATTCCTATGAGAAGGGAAAATGGGAGGAGCCTAAAGAAGCCAAGGTGACTCCATAAACAGCTTTCTAAAAACTTGAGAAATAAAAAAGACTCATTTAGAAAGTGGAAGGAGAGCCTTATAACCAAGGATGAATATAAACAAATAACCAGTGCTGGTAGAGAGAGTTAGGAAAGCAAAAGCTCAGTATGAGCTTAGGCTAATGAGAGATGCTAAAAACAACAAAAAAAGGGTTCTTTTCTTATGTTCCAAGTAAGAAAAAGAGCAAGGACATGGTAGGCCCATTGTGTGGACAGGAAAGTGAAATTGTAACAGGAGATGAAGAGAGCACAGAACTGCTCAATTCCTACTTTTCCTCAGTCTTCTCTTGCAAGGGGAATGGTGCTCAACAAGGCAAAAACAGAACACATGATGAGGGAAGGGAGTTGCAGCCTAGGATCAGCACAGTGGTAGTACATAGACACCTAGTTTCTTTAAATGAAACTAAGTCCTTGGGGCCAGATGTACTGCATCCAAGGATACTAAAAGAACTTGTGGATGTAATTTCTGAGCCTCTGTCCATTATTTTTGAGAATTCTTGGAGAACTGGTGAGGTGTCAGAAGACTGGAGGTGGGCAAATGTTGTCCCCATCTTCAAGGAGGGGGAAAAGGAGGATCCAGGTAACTACCAACCTATCAGCTTAACATCTATACCTGAAAAAGTTTTAGAACAAATAATCAAACAGACTGTCCTTCAGCATTTAGAAAGGACAGCTGTGATTACTAAGAACCAGCATGAGTTTCTCAAGAACAAGTCATGTCAGACTAACCTTATCTCTTTTTTTGGGAAAGTTACTACCTTGCTGGACCTGGGGAATTTTGGCAGAAATAGATTATCTTGATTTCATTCAGGCTTTTGATAAGGTTCCACATAATATTCTTGTTGACAAACTGGTAAAATGTGGTTTGGATCCTATTACTGTTAGGTGGATTGGTAACTGGTTGACAGATCGCACCTAAAGAGTGCTTGTAAATGGTTCTTCATCTTGTTGGAGAGGAGTGACAAGTGGAGTGCCTCAAGGATCTGTCCTGGGACTGTTTTGTTCAATATCTTTATAAATGATTTGGATGAAGGAATAGAGAGAATGCTTATTAAATTTGCAGATGGTACTAAATTGGGAGGGGTTGCAAATATGGTAGAAGACAGTGTCAGGATACAGGATGATATTTACAGGCTGGAAAACTGGGCTAAAAGAAATAAAATGAATTTCAATGGGGATAAATGTAAAGTTCTGCATTTAGGTAGGAAAAATCAAATGCATAATTATAGGATGGGAGAGACTTGTCTCAGCAGTAGTATGTGTGAAAAGGATCTAGGAATCTTAGTAGACCATACACTGAACATGAGTCAGCAGTGTGATGCGGCAGCTGAAAAGGCAAATGTGATTTTGGGCTGTATCAACAGAAGTATAGTGTCCAGATCATGCTGTACTCTGCGCTGGTTAGACCTCACTTAGAGTATTGTGTTCAGTTTTGGGCACCACAATTTAAGAAGGATATAGACAAGCTGGAATGTGTCCAGAGGAGGGCAACGAAGACGGAGAGGGGTCTGGAGAACAAGTCCTAGGAGGAAAGGTTGAAGGAGCTGGGTATGTTCGGCCCAGAGAGGAGATGATATGATAACCATCTTCAAGTACTTGAAGGGCTGTCATATAGAGGATGGTGCAGAGTTGTTTTCTGTTGTCCCAGAAGGTCAGACTAGAACCAACAGGTTGAAATTAAATCAAAAGTGTTTTCTGCTAAAGAGTAGGAAGAACTTCCTGACAGAGCAGTTCCTCAGTGGAACAGGCTTCCTTGGGAGGAGGTGGGCTCTCCTTCTTTGGAAGTTTTCAAACAGAGGCTAGATGGCCATCTGTCTGCAATGCTGATTCTGTGAACTTAGGCAGATCATGAGAGGAGGGCAGGAAGGGTTGCATCGGTGCTTGGTTCTCGTGGCCCTTCTTACATGCCCAGGGAAATGCGGATCACCACTTTGGGGTCAGGAAGGAATTGTTCTCCAGGCCAGTTTGGCTGAGATCTTGGAGATTTTTTTGTCATCTTCTGGGTGTGGAACAGCAGTCCCTGGGGGTGTAGAGGGGAGGTATTTGTGAATTTCCTGCATTGTGCAGGGGGTTGGACTAGATGACCCTGGAGGTCCCTTCCAACTCTGTGATTCTATGATTCTAGGAATGAACAAAAATTATTTTATCCCTCCCCCTTTTTTTCAAAGGGGTCACAATGGGCACCCTATGATTCCTCAGGCTCCCTCTAGAGGTGAGAATATATACAATATATGGAACAGCTCTGTGTACATAATGTCATAGAGGGAGAAGAGTATGTTTTCTTTGCTGCCATCACATTACCAAGTAGAGTCTAAATAGTGCTCTCACCCATATTCCATTGAATTTGTCACTTTCCTTTCTCCAGCGCTCTAGTGTCAGTGCTCTGTTGTTTGATACTTTCACACACTAAATAATGCACTTTTAATCCATTTTCAGTGCACATTGCAACTGGGTTTTACTGTATGAAATGGCAAAATCCACTTGCAAACAGTCACTGAAGTGGATTGGAATTGTATTATTTAGCATGTGTGAAAGCGCCCATTGTCTCAGACTCCTTGGTAAATCAAGGAACTTTTTAAGCTCTAACAAACAAGAAAGGGCATCCATGATGGGTCCATGATCCATTCTACATAGAAATCATCCTCTTGTCTTCCCATGCATTTCCCCAGTTAGCTCTCTGGGGAAAGACAGGCACATCATCAGTCTGGGGTACTTCAACATTCTGGTAGGGTTTAAATTTACCAGGTATTCCAGACCTCTGCAAGGACAGGGGATTGTTAGGAGTGTCTGTCCATAGAGGCTGATGGATCCAAATGGTTTCCTAAAGGCTCTGAAGGAATTGCCCATTGATATGACCGGAGTTCTTTAAAAGCCCTGCCCAACTTCAGAAATGGGGAAATGGGTGGCTGACACGATTACACCTGGATGCCATTTTCTGTTAGCTTGTTACTTTGTAAGCACTGGGGAAATGCGTGGAAGGAAAAGCTTAAGCATCCCTCTTCTCCAACACCATTTCCTTGCCCTGCAAAGTAGCCAGGTATCTCTGCTAATTTTTTTAAAGCGGGTAAAACAAAACACACTATGTATCATCTAGTTGCCCCCTCATACAAAAATGTAAATGTATATGAAGATAGACATTTTCATTCACTTATCGAGGCTGACTGCTTCAGCAGAGGGGGCTCAGGATTGACTAGAATATCAAGACCTGGGGGCAGTGGAACAAACGATCTAGGGTGGCTAGCCTTTTGTTTTCTGAATCTGCTGTTCACATACTGTTACTATTAAAGTTCATTGTTTGCTTAAACCTTTCCTCTCTGTTGGTCAACAGTAATCCCATAGATTTTATATGTCATTTTCATTTATTGTAAAAAAAATAAGATTCCACTTCACTTTTGAAATTCAAAAGGCACAAGGGGTAATAAATACAATACATTCCTTTGAGCTGGCATCTTTGGTGATGCCAACAGAGAGGGAGATACTGTCTGATTACATACATTTGTTGAAAAGCTACTGGCATATGCTATCTAGTAGAAATGTGGTTCTGCTGAATATGAAAATTCTAGCCAGCTCTTACAGTATATTGCTTTATTGCTTCTGCAAACTGCCAACTATTGTGGCATACAAAAAATCATCTTGCAAACATTAAAACACAATTTCAGCAAGTCAAAAACCATATGCTGGTTTTTATATTATTAATTCAATTGCTTGCTATTTGTTTCTCATCAGAAACTAGGTAGGTTGGAAATACTTTGTGGAAAAAATGGGAAGTTGTAGCCAAAATATGAATAATGACAAATCTACATTCACTGAGGACTGAAGCATAAGTAATACTTCTTTTGGATGCTCAGTATATGCCCACAGAAGTAAGGACTTTGTTTAAAGCGGCTCTCATTCAGTAATATAGCTGACTGACATGCATGGAGTCCTAATTTAAGACGAATGCAAAAATTCATAGTAATACAGTCTTATTTAACAGAGCACCAGAAAATAATCACAGTTTTAAAAGCAGTGGTTCTGAAACTGAAATCCATTGACCAAAGGCCATCTATCTGTATAAGTCTTTTTGAAGTATCACAAAATATTATAAGGTAAAAGAAAAACTATCACATCATTATCTGTTTGTCTATGTGCTTATATTTGCTGAGGAAAAGAGGCCCTGAGGTATCAACCGATCAATAAGGATGCTACACCCCCACTCTAATCCCTTTAGCTGTGAGAAAGAAAAAATACTTTTTGTCTCTTTTATTGGCTCCTTCCTCACACAAGCACAGCAAGATATCTTTCTCCCTTCTCTGTTAGGTGCTTCCACACCATGTTTTCCAGGAGAGATTATTCAAACAATTCAGGGACAGCAACATGTAAACATTACCTCTGGGTTCAGTCCTTCTGTTCCCTTTTGACTTCATCCTCCTGACGAAAACCTTACAGGAGTAAGGAGTAACCATGTCAAAAGGACCAATAAACAGAAATGACCATTTATATGAACATGGCCTTGTCAAATTTACTCTTTTGTTGTTTGTTTGTTTTCATGTTCATATCAGAAGTCACACTGGGAGTTCTAGGTGACAGTTATAGATATCTCCTAGTCTGCTTTTCTATATGGGAGCTGCTGTTATTTTGAAAACATCAGAACTGTATGTGACATTTTACTTGCTCCTCCTGTGAAAAGAAAAGAAAAGAAAAACAGGAGATGGGATTTTTTTCCACCTGCCCCCTCTTTTAGAATAGAGGCACTTACTCCATCACATTGCTGGACTGCTTTCCAAAGGACTCTCTTCAACTTCCTTCTGAGACTCATAATCCTCACTGGGTGATATTTTGAACACGTACTGTATATCACTTAATCCGTATTACTTTGCCCTTATTCTTCAAGACCCAATGAATACCCTGTGTAAGAGGATGCAATCTGATGTCTGTAAGCATGATCAAGTCAAGAATGCAACTGTGTTACTGTGAGTCAGATGGAATTAGGGTTCACAATGCCCTAGATGATTATCTGTTTTGAAATGGAGTTCATTGCCAAAATTTTTTTGCACAGCTCTGCTTTGCAGAGAATTGAGAATAAATAATGCAAGTATAATACTGTACTAAAACCGATCCGTATTTTAAAAGAATGGTTTATGAGAAAATGTATCATTTTAAAAGAACGGGGGGGGGGTGTTGTTGTTGTTTTAAAAAAGCATGAGATGCATCACTTAATACTGAGGTGCCAAGCTCGTTTGTTACAAGGGCCAGATCTGACATAAGTGTCGCTTTGTCAGGCCAGGCCATGTGTACCATAAAATGTAATGCCAAGTACGGGAGATATAAACTTTATAAAGGACACAGGCAAACCCAATTAATGATATTATTTTTTACTCATAACACAAACAGAAGCAATTGATTCCTAGGAGTGAGAGCAGTTGATTTACTGGGGAATCCACAAAAGCTCCAATAAACATATTTAATCATATGCAAGGCTAGGTTTCTCCCAAGGGATACCATATCCACCCCCTAGCAGTTTCCTTTCATTTCTTGACAGCTTCGATCACACACACCTCACTGTGTGCTCCCACGTGCCCGCTCCCCCCCCCCAAGCGGCCTCCTGCCTCCCCTCTCTTGCACCAGTTGCTTGTGGGCTGGGTGCAAGAGAGTTCTGGCCCCTGGGCTTTATGTTTGACAACCCTGACTTAAGACTTGTCATTTTCTATGAAAGAAACAGCTTGGCCCACTGAATTCCAAGAGCTCAGCAATACCACCGAAAAAAGGCAGAAAATCTTAGTCTGTAAAGGTAAACGATCTTGTTAGAAAATAGCAAACATTTAAGATGAGACGCTAAATAGTTTAGGGTGGCTTCTGCCAGGAACAGATGGTATCCAGGCAGTCAGTTGGTAAAAGGAACTAGTCAAGTACTTGGCAGATGGGGATGGGGAAAGGTAAGGAAAAGTAGCTTGGGGGAGGAGACAGAAATGTGTTTCCCCCTTAAATAGGTTCACACTTGGGATATCAGATTTGTATCCATTTGTTCTCTCTGCTGTAATCATAAAACTGAAACAAAGAGGAACAGAAGTTAATCCAGATACTGTGTGCTAAAGTGGGGTGGGATGGAAATTGGAAGCTGGAAGCTCCTCCTTCTTTCTTGCAGCACTGAGCAAAGGCATGCTTTTAAAGGTGAGTTCCCCCTCAGTGTACATCTGTCTGCCGTCAGTGGGTCCCAGCTCTGGAAAGGTTGTAGACTACTGACATGAACAACAGGCTGAGCCTTTACCATTTGTTCTAACATCTACCATTTGTTTATTATTATGTCCTGGGTTTTTGTGTAAGTGCTTACATACATGTGTACACACATACAGAATGACATGTATAGGCATTTGGGAAATATATCATGAGTCAACTAGGTGAGATGGAAGCACTTCCATTTGTTTAACTGTGGAACTGACCCAGTTGCTTGGAATGGGCAAGGGTCTGATTTAGAAGCCAACTGGACATTTACGTAAGGTCTACAGAACTCTGCCCTCCCACTACCCCTGCCTATTGTTTATCTCCTTGCAGCTTCTCTCCATCAGTGCTGTATTGCCAGCCAAGCTGTTACAGTAGAAAGTTACTTTGGCTGGGTAAAATGTTCTGTTAGATGCAGGGGAGGTTCAGTATCATTCATTTGAATGCCCCATTTACTGCTAAAATTGGAATGCCCTTTCTTTGTGCCTCCTTCTTTGTGATTCAGGCATATCCATTTGCCACTATCATATCTAGTTTGGCCCGTGGTTGCCAGTTAGGCAAAACTTGTAAGGAAAGAAAAGTACAGCTGCATCCAGCTGCCACAAACCACTTCATGATATGCACAAACCCAACTGTTGCTGTGCGTACTTCTTCTCTCCTCTTCTTACATGTGAAGCACAGTAGAAGGCTTCCAGAGTTCAGAATTCACGAATCACGCTCCAGTTTGCCATGTCAAAATGTCAATGCCTGGACAAATTGGGAATTCGTTTGCTTTCCACAAATTGTGGATCTGTGTTCATGTTTGTGTGAATCACCACAAAGGGGTTTGATGAGGTAAATGAATATAGTCATAATGCCTGCTGTAAATTTTAAGTGCTTAATTTGCATATCAGTCACACATTTATAATTTAGTAGCAGAACAGAAGAAACTTTTGAACATTTCTAGTTATTGTGGAAGTTAACTATTAGAGCATGACCAGAAGTAGCTACTTTAATGGCCACCAACATCATTTTAGATGAAAATTTAGCCATTTTAAAATTGCCACGTCTGATTTCAGCACTTTAAAAAGTTTGGGGAGAACAAGATTGCCTGTTGCCACTGTGCTGCAGCAATTTTAAAATGGCTAAATTTTTATCTAAAAGGGTGTTGGTGACCATGGTTTGGCCACATGGCTGCCATCATGTCTAGTTAGGCCCTATGGCTGCAATCCTACAATATGTTGGCCGGTTTCCAACTTGCCCTATTTGGGCAAGATCCTGGAGAGGGCAGCGGCGATTCAGTTGCAGAGCTTTCTGGATGACACTTATGTGCTGGACCCATTTCAGTCCGGCTTCCAGCCAGGTCATGGGATGGAGACGGCACTGGTCGCGCTCATGGACGATCTCCAACGGCATCTGGATCAGGGCGGTACGGCGGTGCTGGTGCTGTTAGATCTGTTGGCTGCATTCGACACGGTCGACCACCATCTACTGATCCACCGCCTCGCCAACACAGGGGTTCAGGGGCTTGCCTTGCAATGGCTTGTCTCCTTCCTCCAAGGTCGGGGACAGAGGGTGGCACTGGGGGAGCAGATATCTCAGAGGCACCTGCTGGTATGCGGAGTGCCGCAAGGGGCGGTGCTATCCCCGATGTTGTTTAACATCTATATGCGCCCTCTCACCCAGATTGCCCGGAGGCACAGACTGTCACCAGTACGCTGATGACACCCAGCTGTATCTGTTGTTGGGTGGCCAGTCCAAAGCCACCCCAGATTACCTGGAGCGGGCACTTCAGGACATAGCGGGCTGGCTCTCGCTGAGCCGATTGAAATTGAATCCAATGACGATGGAGGTCCTGTGCCTGAGTCGGAGTGTGCCGGGGGTAGGTATCCCATTGCCAGCCTTCAGGGGGTGCCATTGGTGCCAGCGCTGAGGGTTCGGAGTTTGGGAGTGCTCCTGGATGCCTCCTTAACCATGGAGACCTAGGTAGAGCCACTGCCAAGGCAGTCTTTTATCATCTATGGCTGAGTAGGCAGCTGGTTCCCTTCCTCGAATGCAATGACCTGGCAACAGTGATCCACACAATGGTCACCTCAAGGTTGGACTACTGCAATGCTCTCTACATGGGGCTTGTCTCAGCTCTGGAGGCTGCGGCTAGTGCAGAATGCTGCAGCCAGGCTGTTGATGGGCCTATCAGTGAAAGAACACATCCAGCCTGTGCTGAGGACGCTGTACTAGCTGCCTATAGCGTACCAGATCTTGTTCAAGGTGCTGGTTTTAACCTTTAAAGCCCTATATGGTCAGGGGCCTGCCTACCTCAGGGACCGCCTTTCCCCACTTATACCCCAAAGAGCACTGCGGTCAGGCACTCAACATCGCCTGACCCTCTCTGGCCCTAGAGATGCCAGATTAGTGACCACCAGAACCAGGGCCTTCTCAGTGGTGGCTCCTCACTGGTGGAATGAGCTCCCAGAGGACATCAGGGCCCTATGGGACTTTCTGCAGTTCCGCAGGGCTTGCAAAGCAGAGCTCTTCCACCAGGCCTTTAATTAAGAGCCGCCACTAGGGGAAATGGCCACTGGAAAAGCGGCTGGTTGAATTCTTCCTGTCCAGGAAATCGGCTGGTGGAAGCCTCCTGGCCTGGGATATTTGAGGTGCTGCTTCTGTGTTGGATGTTCTGTATTGCCGCTATCTTCTGTGGTTTTATTCTGTTGATTTTATGTAGATGGATTCAATTTTAACTTATGTATAGTTGTTGATTTTAACTGTTGTTAGTCGCCTAGAGCCAGCTTTGCTGGTTAGGTGGGATATAAATTTAAATAAATAATAATAAATAAATAAATACTTTAAAAGGAATAGGTCTATTTCAATAAAATGGGACTTTCTGCCGAATAGACTTGAATAGGATTGCTCCCTAGGAATGCCAAAAGCCTTAATATGCCAAGTTGCAGAGCCTTAATATGCCAAGTTGCAGAGCAATAAATTAGGGCGCTGTGACTGACTTCTTGCAAAAGCTGCCATTTTATACCCCAACACTCTTGTTTATTTTGTATTTTTTTCTATTAGCAGACTTACATCTGAAATAAATTTGTTGTTTGAATATATAACAGTACCTGATTCTGACCAGCTAATCAGTCAAGGATATTTATTGTACACTTTTGAGTTTAAATATTAAAATTAAACCGAGTTTCTCTTGGTATTGGAGTTCAGCCATTTTGTCTTTTAGCTTGTGGTTTGATGAGATTGTTTTTCAGCATGACAGATACAGACAGCTTAGTCTATTTGTTTGCTAAACTATTTTTAACTTTGCTGTCTCTCCCTTCTCTCTAGCTAGAAAAGACAACCTTGAAAATGTTCAAGTGAGCATTTCTTTGTGCTCTCCCTTTTATATGTGAGGTATATGCATAAACTGCAAACATCATAGACTATTATTCTCTGCTACTAGGGGCTCAAGATCTGGATCGCATCCGCTTATCCACCTACAGAACTGCATGCAAGCTTAGATTTGTACAGAAGAAATGTAATTGTAAGTATGCCAGTGGTTAATTCATATTACCATCATTAATCTTCCAACATAGAGTTGTATGTGTTCCCCAGTTGAAATGCAAATGGGAATTTATTTTAATACACATTTGGGAGATGCTAATAAGAACACCTGCCTCTCCAGAAGAACATGATATTCCACTATTGCTAATTACACTTAAAAGTTTAAATGCTGAAATATTAACATGCAGATTGGGGTTGGAAAGGGTGGAGCTTTCTTATCACACTTTCTAAGAAATTATTTTCCCATCCACTTTTCTCTTCGTGATATTGTGTGATGCACCATAAAAGCAAAAGACACATCTTTCTAATTTTGGTTCTTATCACTTTTTATATTTGTTCGGTTTACTTCTAACATTATCTTGAACAGTTGGGTGGTTTTTATTTTAAGAATCTGTCTTCCTGAGACATTAATGTTTGCCTTCAAAATTTCCACTGTTAGAGTGGTAAACAATTAGCACATTTTAATCTGCAAATAACACGTTATATAAGCAACCCCTAATAAAGCTACAGGCATCTGAATTAGCTAGCAAAATTAATGATGGATCATTGTATGTATGTGGATTGTATAATGATTTCCTATTGGATTCAACACACTATTTTCTTGAGGTCCATTTCTATGGTTAAAAGACACAAAGTTTCCATTCCACAGGAAAAACTGAAGGACGGAAGGTACACCGAAGGCAAAGTCACTGAACCTGAAATGCTCTCTACTCACTTTTGCTCTCATTTAGCACCCCCATCTCATAAATGAATGCAACAGCACTGAGGAATGTTATGCTAATATAACCATGATAGCATTCTATATGAGACAAATTTGTCCCATCTGTCCTGCTGTGATGTGTTTTAGTAGCAATCTTGTTACAACAGGTGACATCTGTACATCAAGTATGGATGCTGGCTGTGTAATGGGAAAAATGTATTTTGTATAATGGACATGTGAGTTAACTCCAGTCTGATCCTTACACAGACATATCCTCTGCATATAGTGCTTGTTCTATACAGTGTTATACTATACAGCTTTAATAGTGATGGTAGTTTTGGCAAGAAAAGCAGTATTGATGCACTGGGTTAGTATCTTGGGTTGACTTGCCTCACAAATACAATGTCACCTGTGATGTTCAACTAGTGCAATAATTCATGTACTGGCATCTGTGTTCTTGTTCCTAGTGCAATGGCTCATATAGTCAGGGGGTTATGTCTACAATCCTATTCCCTTATTTTGGGCATGACCCTCACTGACTGCAATGTACCTGTGTTTGTGTGTGCAGACTTTGGCAGAGTATTGTAACCTAAACAATGGAGAAGCAGCATTGCATTCAACTCCATTGGGAGGGGAAATTTATTTTCAGTAGGCAATAATGAAGTGCTCAATCCTTTAGCTGCTTCCTTGTATTAGGTTCTAACCATTTTTATAAATCCAGGTTTATTCACAACTAGTTTCCCATTCATATCTTCCCAATTCTGGGAGTCTTAATAAGCCTGGGTTTGATCAGGATATCAATAACAAGTGCACAAAACTTGAACTTTCCAAGTAAATGTGCTGTGCTTTACTAAATGCTGCAGCAGTTCCTTCTAGCATCCATCTGCCTGTCATCAGGACCGGACTGCTTTTGGTTTCAGGACTATGCTCTGCCTTCATTAGCCTCTTCCTTGCCAAGAAATAAATTCTTTTCTCCACTGTCCCCCAGAATTGTTCACCTCACTAATCCCCAGTCCTGCTTCTTTTTTCACTTGTTATCACTGTGCTCTTGGGATATGGACAAATCAAGAGACCTGGCTGGCTTTGATTACTTCAGATTCATGCTCTCCTCCTTTTCCTCCCCTGTTTGTCTGGCCAAGAAGCACTGCTATGCCATCTTGCACCACATCCCTTCTAACTATCCCTGCAGTTCCTCTTTTACCTCTGATGCTTGCCTCTGCTCTACTCACTCGCCACCATGGAATTCAATGATTCATTTCTTTGCTTCTATCTCTGTACTTCCCTCTGGTCGTCTCTGAGTTCAACTACTACAATATTCTTCCCTCTGTCTTTCCATTTTCACAGAATCCTCATACCTCTATCCAAATTAATAGTGCAGTTCTAGGCAAAGGGACATCTTTCTGAGTCATTTTATTACTTGAGTGGGCTAAGGAGGATGTATAACATTGGACATCACCACTCCATCACTCAGACCATGTGATGCCACTATCCTTACAGCCTCTTATCCACTTCTGATTTCAGCACAAATGAGCTTTCCACAGACTTTCACTTCTTCTTTCTCATTTTGCCGGACAGCTACCTTCTCTCCTCCAACTCTACCACCTTCAGTCGCCCAAAGATCTCTTGCTCTCCATTGTGACGGGACCCTCTTCTCCCTTGCTGCTTTCTCTGAATAGAACTCCTTCCCTGAAAATGTTCACTATGGACTCTTCATCCAGATCCGTCCTTAAATCCCACCTTTTCCATGAGGCAACTCTTAATCCTAGCTCTAAATTATTACACAGGTTTTAATTAATCCCTGTTGCATTTGCCCAAATTTATTCATTGCTGTCCTTTTCTCTTCCTCCCCTTTCCTTTCTGCTGCTGTTTTCTCCAGTTGTCTGTTTTAGATTGTAAATTTTCTGAGAGCAGGTGCCTGTGTGTGTGTTGTTGTTGTTGTTATTTTGCTTGTAGTACTATGTAAGGCTCTGTGTACATAGACTATGGTGTGAGTAAATAAACAGAACAAAGTTTAAGTCCAGTGACATCTAAGACAGACAAAGTTTTAATCACGGTATAAGCTTTTGTGGGCAAGCGTACTTCTTCAGATACAGTGTGCTTGCACATGAAAGCTTATAGAGTGAATAAAACATTGTTGGTCTTAAAGGTGCCACTGGGCTCAAACTTTGTTCTGCTGCTTCAGACCAACATGGTTACCCCCCCCCCCGAGTAAAGAAAAAATAAAATCCCTCCATTATTGTGTGTGTATACACACACACAACACGAGATGCAGAATGCTCATCATAGTGACTGTTTGAACTTATTCATGTATCTCACCTCTGTAGAGGGAAAGAAGCAAATAGATGCCATTCGTGGTTATGAAAACACATGTCAGAGCTCTTGCAGAGAAATGAGAATCCCCTACCCTCCTTTAGGGGCTGAGATAGTGGAAACATGAAAATAATGAAGAACAGAATTGACCCCAAAACGGAGAAGCCCAAGTGCCAGCTGCACCAGCTGGAATCACAGCATGCTGTCTAGAATTTGGGAAATCCAGAAATACACAGATCAGAGCCATCCTCCATTTAAATTATTTGATTCACTCGACACTGTAGCTTTTCATGTTTTATTTTTGTCGCATGTACAAAAATAAGAGATAAAAACGCAGATGAACTGTCATCTTCACACACACACACACACACAAACACTCTGTCTCCTTGAGGGCCTCAGTAGCAGCAGCAGGACTTCCATCATAAGAACATAACAACAAACTGTAATCAAAACTCCATTATGCAATTAAACATTACTGTACAGCTGAAAAATTACTGCCATCCTCGATGGCCTTTTCTCAGAGCATTGTGTGAGTATTCTGTGATGCGGACTGTATGAAAAGCAAAGGCTGCTGATTTCCCTGGATCAGAATAAACAGCTGGCAGTTGAAAGCTATGAATTTAGAGCCAGGCTGATGATTCTAATGTGGGGTTTAATTAGAACAGACAAACCGGGAGTTCATATCCCTGATGGCTTTTAATTTGGCACCTTGGGGGTTTCCAGTGTTTTCTTTTGCACTTTTGTTTTCTTTTGAATAATAGACTTTTTTGCTGTGTCTGGTCTGCAGTATAATACAGCTGTTTTGATGGCAATGGAGTTGTGCTACCATCGACCATAGTGGTGATCTTGTTAACATCCGTTTCCCCCCCCCCCCAATCTTTCTCTTCCTCATACTTCAGTTCAAATAGTCAGACCTCAGAGGCATGAAGACTAGTCAGATTCCGCTTCTTGCATGCCTGTGGGCTACTTTCTCTTCTGGCTGTCATTTTACATTAAGTTTATGTCCCACCCAGTTTAACACACAATATTTTCACATCTGTAAATTAAATGCAAGTGTTATTAACAACATACTTACTTCAGATATTTTTAAACACATCACAGTCTGGGACAGCCTCACATCAGAGGCTATTCTGTCATCAAGCCAACAGCCAAATTCTGTAGTCTGAGCATCAAAGAACAGTGCCAAACTGAAATCTCAGCAGCTCTACTGGCCTTACTGCTTAAACCTGTTTCATCACCCGTCTTTAGTCCCCAGAGTTACCTGCAGTCCTTACAAACAGTTATGTTCTTCAACTTTCACTGCTACTAAAAAGTTCCAGTTGAAATAAAAGGGTGTAAACTGAACTGTAACACAGCTGGAAAAGTTCCAGGTGCCTAGAGATTTGGGACAAGCACTGAAAGATCTGGGTTTTTTCAGGCCTGTATAAACCTGGTGCATAAAATTTAATACCGCTTCCTTTTTAAAAGTTGCAGGACTGAACAGGGACATAGCTATATGAGCATTTCCATGGAGGGGAGGGGATATCATAAATATAGTGTCATCACAGAATTGCTTGGTGCAGATAAGAGTATTTACATTCAAGAACTGTCTTGAGGGGAATGCAGCCACGTGTGCATGGTTTGTGCATGGGTTGGCAACTTGAGGTATGGCACAGGTATGTTGAGGTATGGCACAGGCATGTGGAGGGGGGGGGGTGTTATAAAACTCCCAGGAGGAAAAGGAGGGCCTCTGGATATGGCTGGAACTTAGGCCTTCACATCTTCCCTCCTTGCCATGTATATCACTTTCTACTTTCCTGCCTCAGTAGATGGGCAAAACCATCTCAAAGCACAGGGATACAGTGGCACTTCTCAATGCTTTATGTGGTTGCCACGCAGAGACAGGCTTGTGTGGTTTCTCTGTTGATGATGCAGCTTCCAGAACAGTGCAGCAGCAATGGCCATTCCACATCGCAGGTTTCCCCACCGTTTCCCTGTCCCAGTAGTAGCCACCCTGTCCCAGAAGCCACACGGGCTTTTTCAATGGTTTTAGGAAAACTGGCAACTGAACATCATTACACCAATATAACTTTATAGTAATATATGTAAAAGACTCTCTGAATTCCCAGGTTTCATTTTTTGAAAACTTAAGTCTGTAGCCCTTTTTGTTGCAGAAATATGCCTTTGCCCTTATATCTTTCCCATGTAGAGGCTAGAGAGTGTTTTTAAAAAGTGGAAGTTGGGAATTCAGAGAACCTGTTACACATATTGTTATAGCATTCTTGCTATGACAATATTCAATTGTGATTTTAAAAAACAAAAACAAAAGCCCACCCCACCCCTGGAAACGGGGAGAGGGAAAACCGCCACAGGGACTTATCAGAGAAATGGCTGCAGTGTAGACAGGAAAATATGAACTTTCCCACCTAATTGGCATCCATTCAGGTGTTACTGCAATCTTTCCCAAAACTTCTCAGGAAAGCAAGTTTGAAAAAGTCTGGAGAAAACCTGGGGAAACCCCAGGAGGTATACCAGTGCACCATGATGCTGTGGGAAAGCAGGGTAAAAGACCCACTTCTCAACAACATTGAACTTGGGGTTAAGTAACCTTTGTGGAAATGTCCTTGGAGTTGACTTTTGGCACAAACAAGATTTGCTGACTATCGGGGGGGGGGGGGGGGAATCACATACACATAGGAAGTAAGTTGTTGTTGTTGTTATTTCTTTCCTGCAATATTATGCAGGGAACAAGAACCACTAAATCAGCAGTCAAGGTTATTCCTTAACTAACAACACATTTCACCCTCAGGAGCCAAGTCTTAATCAAGTTAAAGTTGTTTATCTCATTCATGTTTTAACTTGCGCATATCAGACTTAGGCTGCGGTCACACGGCCCCTTTAAATCCGGGAGCACTCCCGGATTTAAAGGGGCTGCATTTTTCTACCGTGGGTTGGGATGTCTACACATCCCAACCCCTGCGGCGGCCACGGAAGAGGCGGTCGCGGCAGCGGCAGAAGCGGCGGCAAAGGACCCGCCAGCCGCCTGGTAAGTTTGGGGTTTTTCCCCCCTTTTACACTTGGGTGCTTGACTGCCCAAGCGCCCAAGTGTAAAAGGGGCGGGGGGGGAAATGGCTGACGGGACCATCTGGACAGCCCTGCTCTCGCAATGATTGCGAGAGAGGGCTGTCCAGATACCTCAAATGCAGGTTCCTCCCCCAACTCCCAGGAAAACTGTCGATTTTCCCGGGATCGGAAAATGCGGGAGGAACCTGCATTTGAGCCCGCTTCGGTGCGGGACTTTCTGCGGCCGTTGTAGATGGCCCCTTTAAATGCGGGAGGAAATAGCCCTTCCTCCCGCATTTAAGGGCCGTGTGACCGCAGCCATAAAGGAGATAAAAATACTGTTGAGTTCTGGCCACTAGCACAGAGTGGATTGGCTTTGATAAGGCAGGCCAGAAGCTTTAACAAAAAGTGCCATACTTCTTTCTTAAGATGTTTACATAACACAAAAATGAAGAGAGGAAAAATGAAAGACCAGATTTATGCAATAGCACTGTCCTACTGTGTAAAAATAAAGGGCATATCACTGTAAATTAATGTCATTATGAATTCTAGTAATTATACAGGAAACAAAAGGTTGAGTCCATCTTCCTGAGTGAAGGATGGCCCTCCTTCCTGCCATCTCTCAAAACAACGTTCATTAGAAATACATATTGTTCTTGTCCTGACCTAGATAGCCCAGGCTAGCCCAATCTCATCAGATCTCAGAAGCTAAGCAGGGACAACCCTGGCAAGTATTTGGATGGGAGACCACCAAGGAATACCAGGGCCAGGATGCAGAGACAGGCAGCAAGCCATCTCTCTGAACATCCCTGCCTCCCAGCCCCACTAGGGGTCACCAGAAGTCAGCCTTGACTTCCAGGCATGCACACATGCATGCGCACGCCCACAAATAGAAAATATATATATATATTGTTCTTAAGGGTCCCTTGGGTATCAGCAGTGGCTTTTTGTGGTAGTACTAGTAGCTACTGGGAAAGGGGGAGGCAGTAGAAATCGCTTCACTGAATAAAGAAACTTTGCAGATATCTTAGATCCAACCTGTTAGGTACTATCCTATGGTCACTTATCTGAGAGTAGGTCCTATTGAATTCAGTGTGACCTATGGCCAAACTAGAAATTACGTCCACCATATGCTGGATCAAGTTTTCCCAGCCTATTCTGTCAACAGACATGATGGCGGGGCACTAATGTTCCTGAGCCCTGTGAGGCTTGATTCAGCTTGACAGTACAGTGTAGGGGGAAGAGGAGCTTCAGCCCTCCTCCCCATGCTGTTTTCCTGAGTAGAAATGAACATGTGGTGGCATATCTGCCCCACTGTGGGACTCCACGTGCTGCAGTCAGTGGACCAAATAGGGCCATGGTGGCTTGGAAAATGGTGTGTGGGGGGAAGTCTGTAGCTCCTCTACCCCCATTCCAAATCAGGTCCCAGAATGCTTGAAAATGTTAGTTCCCCAATGTCACATCTGTCTGTAAAATGAGTCAGGGAGCCCCAGTCTGACTCATGGCAAACATAACATCTAGTTTAGCTCTTACTTTTACAGGAACAGGCTACATATCTACTTTTGCTGAGTCTCTGGCTGTTGGGGTTTTTTGGCAAGTAACCTTTTAAAGTATTTATATGTATCCATTCTAACTAGCAGTAGTCCAAAGGTTTAATTCCATTTGGAGTTGAATGCTATTTTGCTTGTACTTAACGAACATGTGCTATTTTGATCAATGGTCTTTGACCATAAATAAACATCATTCATTCATTCATTCAATTCCAACATTTGTACGATAACTGTATTTCACTTGAATACATTTTTAAAGATTTGAGGTAGCAATATTGAGATGAACTGTCAATAAATTAGTTCAACTGCAAAAATGCAACTATTCTTCAAAACCTAGCACCATATGCTTTTCTGGATGGCAGTGCTGTAAATACTGCATGGTTTTCATTTTTTATCTGTGGTAATGGACTTGGTGTTAGGAAGACACATAATATGGAGAAAATAGTTTGAATAGACATTTGCCATCCTGAAAACAAATCACTTGGAAGTATCCCAAATGTGTGTTCAAACTCCTTTCATCATAGCTAAAATATTACAGCTTTCTTCACTTTTATGCTCTGGTATAAGTGAATTACTAGAATAATTCCTGTAATATGTACTTTGCTTGGACATATCTTTTTACTAGACCACTGAGGTGCCATCCCATTATTTGAATCTTTGCTGCTTTTATTTGTCCTATCTCTTATACCTCACTTTTGTTTCTGTCAAATAATCTATTTTCCTCTTTTTCTTGAAAGTGCATTTGACTTCAGTTTACAAACCATTTTCAAAGCTTGCAAGATTTAAAAAAGGATTTCAAACAAGTGCCTGTGTATGCAGACACTGAGGGGTTTGGGGAGCACTGTCTAAAATTGCATCTGCCACTTTCCAGCAGACTATAAATACATAAATGCAGGGGTCATTTCACGCAGGAGCTCGGGGGAGCGCAGCTCCGGGAGTTGGTGCCAGCCCTCCCCCGCGGGGGAATGCCTGCTTGCGTCATGGCTGCAGCAAAATGACTCCATGCCCTGGAAAGGTCCTTGTTCCTCCGACCAGCCTTCTGAAGGCTTCAGCCACCACTGAAGCTATCCTCCCAGAATAGTGGTATTTCTGAGGCTAGGATTGGTAGCTGTCCCCTCTCTGCCAGCTCTTTGTCTCTCTCTGTCTTTTTCTTTCTTGCCTTCTGACATACTTCTAGTGATGTCAGATGGTGTAGCATATGCAAATAAGTTATGCTAATGAGTTACGCTAATGAGCTCCTGTACCGCTTTTTCTACGAAATGACCCCTGCATAAGTGTGTATGATACTTTACCCCATTTCTTTCTCATTTTTCTAGTTTATTTTCTTTTCTATCATTGCTTTTAGCTTAGTATTCTTTGTGTTAACTTGAGGTTTTCCACCTTTTTTTAGCCTGTTACTATTATCTGGTGCATTTGATGATGTAGTAGCTTAGTGTTCAATATAAAAAAAATTGCTGCAATGCTTCTGTGGCAATAAAACTAGATTTTTGTATTAGTCAATAAATGTAAATGAGTAAAGAATCAGCACATCACAGTTATATGATTAAAAGAAACATATTCAAGTAGCCAAAAATGATGTAAACTCAGAGAATACATGGTAGCCAAATAAGTTTTACAACAAAAACTTAAACTTCCCCAAAAATCTAATACTAACCATGATTACTTGAAAATCCAGTTGATTGTAAGAGATTTATTTCCAAGTAAGTATAGAGTCATGGTCTTAAGTTGGGGCCCCACAAAATCCCCCTCTCAGTCCTCTCTTCCTCCAGCTGCTTCTTTCTGCCCCCTGCTTTTTGCCCAATTGCCCTTGTATTCCTCTTCCTTGCTTGCTTGCTCACCCACCTGCACCATGACCAGGTCCTCCCTTCCCTGCTGCTTGCAGCATCATTGCTGGCTCTGTTGCTGTCTTCATCACCTCCTCTCTTCTCTGTTGTCTTGTACACGGGCCTACCCACCTGTGCTGCCACCAGCTTCTCCCTTCTCTTCTACTGCCTCTACAGCTGCTGCTGCCTGCTTGGCTTGGCCAGCCTTTCTTTTCTGCCTTGGTTGGTTTCTTGGTTAGTTGGTAGCTTGTCCTTGCTCCTGTTCCCTACCCTTTTCATTTCCTCACCTTTCCTGCTGCTGTCCACCATTGATTGGGTTGCTAAGCACCTCTCCAAATAGCAGCCAACACTGTCTCCCCTTGTAAGGTGAAATGGGTATAGGAGTTTTAAAGTTCCCTTACTTTTGTTCATTTTCAGATTTTTTTGTGGACCTGGGGGCTCCCCCAGATCTGTAGAAAGATCTTTATCTGGACATGGATCTAATCTACAGATTTAAGGGTCTATATGAGATGTCATGTTCAGAGTTAGATATAACAAGTAGAGACCTGCAACGACTTGAGGAGGGGCATCTCATTTTCTCCTCCCTCACTATGATCTCTTCCCCTTCCCTGGCAGTCCCCATAGCCTTCCTCCTTCTCCCTTCTTTCCTTCCTACCCACTGGGCAGCCGGCCATTATCTGACCTGCTGTCTTCAGCTTTCCCTGCATCCCTCCCCCGGCAGCTGAGAAAACTCTAACTGAGTTATGTGGTGCCAGCCTCTGGGATCCGTTGTGTGGTGCCAGCTGCCAGGCTCAGGCTCAGTAATGCTGTGGGGTAACTGCAAGGGCTCCTCTCCACATTATTTCCTTCATTATGCCTGTGTCTGTGTAGAAAACACCACTGAAATTCAATTTATCATTCCTCATATTTAGATTCAGTTTTTTTCTGTCACTGGGTGCTAATTTTCATGTATTTTGTATGCATACTCTTTCCTCAGCCTGAATTGTGGGTTTGTTTACATTTTTCTTTAACATTGAACTGCATGCTTGTTCATAAAAGCTCAACAATATATATATTTTTTTTATTCAGTAGTTGGAATGAAAGGAGAAGTACCTGGTTCTGAGGTGTTTTTTGTTTGTTTGTTTTTTGCAGCAGTCTGTGCAAAACAAAACAAATAAAACAACTTTTGTTCTGGCTGTGTGTTTTCTGCTACCAGAGGTACTTTCATGACAGAGGACCCTTCCTCAGTATGAATTTTGCTTCATGGAAAGGCTCCTTCCATCAGAAGAATACACCTTTACTAGCAGAACTGATCCCCAGGATCCAACCCATTATAATTAAAGAAGCTCTTATTTTAGTGTACAGACTTTCTGTTGAATTCCAGAACATTTTGTTGTGTTTCTGAGGAAAGTTAGAAACCACTGCTCTCATGCACCACCTTCGCCAGCCTCAGGCATAGAATCAAGGGACAAAGCAGTGTTTGTGGCCTAATATTGCCTAATATTCTTTCTATAGGCTTCATATAAATGGACAGTTTTCACAGTTGAGGGTGGAAAACAGTAGGGCCAAGTGTTGGGTCCAATGCTTTTTAACTTGTTCATTAACTACTTGGAGTGGGGAATAAGCAGTGAAGTGGCTAAGTTGTTCAGGGTGGTGAGAACCAGGGAGGGTTGTGAGGCGCTCCAGAGGGATCTGTAGAGGCTGGGCAAGTGGGCATCAGTGTGGCAAATGAGGTTCAGCGTGGGCAAGTGCAACCTAATGCACATTGGAGCCAAAAACCCTAATTATAAATACATGCTTATGGGATCCGAACTGGTGAAGACTGACCAGGAGAGAGATTGAAAACGTCAACCCAGTGTGCAAAGGCAATAAAAGCAAATGCTATGCTGGGAATATTAGGAAGGGAATTGAAAATAAAGCCAGTATCATAATGCCCCTGTAAAAATTGATGGTGTGACCTCATTTGGAATACTGTGTACAGTTCTGGTCACCACACCTCAAAGAAGATATTATAGCATTTGAAAAAGTGCAGAAAAGGGCAACTAAAATGATTAAAGGGACAGAACACTGTCCCTATGTAGAAGGATTAAAGAGGTTATGGATCTTTAGCTTGGAGAAAAAAGGACTGAGGGGTGACATAATAGAGATTTACAAAATTAAGCATAGGATAGAGAAGCTAGAGAAAGAAGTATTTTTCTCCCTTTCTCGGAATAAAAGAACTCATGGGCGCTCAGTGACATTAATGAGCAGTAGGTTTAGGATAGGTAAATGGAAGTACTTCTTCACCCAAGGATTAATTAATGTGTGTAATTCACTGCCACAGGAAGTGGTGGCAGCTACAAGCATAGACAGCTTCAAGAGGGGATTAGATAAACATAAGAAGGGGGACCCGTGGGGGAGTATGTGTGTCCTGTGCCCCCCCACCTTGAATGTCACAATCTTTTAACCCACATAAGATCCAATCTTTTTACAGGGAGCCAGTTTGGTGTAGTGGTTAAGTGCACGGACTCTAATCTGGGGAAACTGGGTTTGATTCCACACTCCTCCACTTGCAGCTGCTGGATGACCTTGGGCAAGCCATAGTTTTGACAGAGCTGTCCTTGAAAGAGCAGTTTCTGTCAGAGCTCTTTCAGCCCCACCTACCTCACAGGGTGTCTGTTTGGAGGAGGAGAAGGAGTTTGTAAGCTGCTCTGAGACTCCGAAGGGCGGGGTATAAACCCAATCTCTTCTTCTTCTACTTCGATGACCCTTAAACCCCTCCAGTGTTACTGTCAGGTTATATCACCTGCACCCCACTTTTCCCCAACAGCCCCCTTCTCACAAGGAGGCAGCAAAGCGGAGTCCTGCTCTCTATGGCAAGTCTGACGAAGGGGGCCAGTCAGTTCAGGGGACTGGGCAGGACGCCGGCGGCCGGGGCATGACTTCAGTGCTCGCTGCCGCTCACTGGAGGCGCCTGGCTGCCCAGCACACCCCTGTCTTGGCTCAGCTGGCTCAGCATGGCAACGTAGCTCTTGGCCAGCTGCAGGGTCTCCGCCTTGGAGAGCCTCCTCTGGCCCCGCAGCACGGGGATGACTCTCCACAGGCGGTCAAAGGCCACACTAAGCACCAGCAAGCCAAGCGCCGCTGTCGGATCCATGCGCTGTCGGGCCGGGCCCAGGCACCCCACACCCTCCTTCGCAGCACCTCCCGGGCGGGCTGCTTGCTTGCCACACTGGCTTGATCCAGCCAAGCCTGCGAATCAGGCGCAGTGTGCAATGTCCCCACCAGCAGTTGCAACAGCACTGTGTCCCTGCCCTCATCTGCCTCCTTTCACGACATGGCCGGCTGCTGGCAGAGAATGAAATGGGCAGCCTGGCATTCAGGCCTCCCCTTTGCCAGGATGAGGACACGTGCAAACCGGCTCCGGAAGAGAAGCTGGGTTGTTTATATTGCTGCAGGGGGGAGACACATGGAGAAGCTCCTTGGGTGGCAAGAAGGGCGCAAAAGAAAACCCATCCGGGCTCAATGCTGTAACGCTGTGCCCAGTTTTGTCGGGGGGGGGGGGAGAAAAGCAAGAAATGACAGAGAGAGGAGAGTCCATTCAGCAAATCCATTAAATTTGGAATTCTCTCTCTAGAGTGATCTCCTCATAGGCATAAACTACGGGGGGGCTCGAGGGCTCAAGCTACCCCCAAAATTTCCCGGGGGAGACTGAGTCCCCCCCCGGCAAAATGGAGCACCCACCGCCACCAGAGCCACTCTCCCCACCCACTCCTCCCTCCCTCCTGGAGAGCAGTGGCACGGCGGCTCTGGTGGCAGCGGGGGGGACACCACCACTGCACCTCCCCACCTGCTGCATGCCTCCCCGGCCACCACCATCACAATAGCCCCCCTGCCCAGCTCCCCTGCACCCACTCCCTCCTTCTGAGGGATGCGTGGGAGCCAGGCGGGGGGGAGAGACGACGACGGTAGCGGCAGGTACATTGTCCTGGTGGTGGCACATGCATCCAACACACACGAGAGAGAGCCCCAGCCCCCCCAGGAGAATGGAAAGTCTACGCCCCTGGATCTCCTGAAGCACACCCCCATCCTCTCATCTAAAACGTAATCAGGTTGGCTCCTCTTTCTTTCTTTCTCTCCGCCTGGAGGGAGGGCAGGCAGTTTGGGAGTTTGCAGAAGGGAATGCATTTAAGACCCCCTCCCCCTTTTGGGAAAAAGGGGTGGGTATTTTTTGTTTTGTTTTACAAAAACTCAACCACGAATGGCCTTTTGAAACCCGGCAAGACCTTCTGCGCGGGCCATTTCCAAATGTGCCTGCAGCCACCGAGACTTCTCCCACCCCTCCCCCCACCAGCCACAGCGAGGCCTGAGTGGCTTACAGCCACTGGGCCCACCGAGCTTCCTCCCCAGCGGCCAAAGTGTTCTCTGCACGTGCGCAGGGAACGCTTTTACTTTTGGGGGGATTTAAATATTCCCCCAAAAGTTTTCTAACTTTTATGATTTTTCTGCACACGAGGGGAGCCCCCCGAGTGTACAGAACAATCTCCCTGCCCCCCAGGTGCCCCCCGCATGGATTTAGATATTTGCACGGGGGGCCACTTGGTTATTAGTATATAAATATGGAGCAGAGGTCCATTGTGGCTATTAGCTGTAAGGTATAGATGAAACACTATGTCTGGGGCAGTGATGCACTATGTTCTTGGTGCTTGGGTGGGAAAACAGTGGGAGGGCTTCTGGAATCTGGCCCTGCTGGTGGACTTCCTGATTGCACCTGTTTTTTGGCCACAGTGTGACATGGAGTGTTGGACTGGATGAACCATTGGCCTGATCCAACATGGCTTTTCTATTTATTTATTTATCTCTCTCTCTATATCAATTAATTAATTAATTTTTGCATTTATATCCCACCCATCTCATAGACAGGCTCAGGACAGGTTACAACATTTCAATAAATACAATAAATTTTAAAACACACTATAAACATATAAAATCAATAATCACCACTTGCCGTAGGGAGAAACCGGCTCATTGATGTAGATAAATATGGCCAGTTATCAGTTTTCTTATGTTCTGTTCTTATGTTTTGCTTCCCTGACAGTCATTCAATCTGCAGACACCGTAGCAAACAGAGGCACTCCAGACCCATAAATCACAAAAGGCAAGAAACTTGAGGCAACACACACTCGTGCTCCAATGACACTGTCATGCTAAAATCTGATTCTATAATAGCTCAGTGCTTTTTTTTATTTTAGAGTGTTTAAAGTTCTATGCATATATTTAGTAGTCTTTACACCAGTAAAGGTAGGATGTGCTGAGGTAGGATGGTGCTGGTGTATCTGTATGTGAGACTGTCAGTGAGATGGTGGCTTGTCAAAGGCTATCTCAAGATCATTGCTGAGGTGAGATTTGAACCAGGCAGGAACTCAAAGCTTTAACTCTGGGCCACTGCCTTTCATTGGCTAAGACTCCCATGTGCCCAGTCTAGTAATACAAGAAAGTAAAATCAAATCACACCCAACGCCAGAGAGTTCAGCCGCTGTAATTATAATTTTCAATTATTTTTTCTTATTCTTTCACTTCATAGATTCTTTAATATACATGGGTGCTCAGGAAATAGAGTGGCTGGTTCTGTATGCAAGAAATCATGCAGATGCATATATTTCATTTATTTTGTGATGGAGCAGCTGACATCCATAGGTTTTGGTTTACTTGAATATAAGGACACCATGTATAGTTAATATATAAAAGTATGCCTATATGTGACACTTACTAAAATATGCACAGTGCCATCTAGTGGTTATCTTAATGTCATTTATAGGCCTGCTATAATTTGTATTACCTCATTTTGGGGGGAGTAATTCAGTGTATAGCATATTACCATAGGTAAATTTCCCCTCTTCATGTGAAACTTTAATTTCACTTATATGTAGCCTGAACTTTTGTCAGCAGAACTTGTCATTCTGTCACATTTGCATCCTGTCATTCCTCCAAGGAACTTCAGATAGCATACATAGTGCTCCCCTCCCCACTAAATCTTCACAACAGCATTGCAAGGTAGTTTAGGCTGAGAGTCTAATGCAGGGTCTCCCACAGACCTTCATGGTGTGGTGGGGATTTAAATCTGGATCTCTCCAGCCCTAGCCTGATTTGTTTAGCTGCTATTTCACACTGGCTTTCTACACTTGACAATTGCACCCTTAATGCTTTCCATCAATTAATCTTGGTCAGAAATTAGACTGACGTGTGTAATATCCTGATTCCTCTCCCCAATCCCTTTTTAAAAGATGGCTATTAAAAATTGATAATTGTCCAGCCTTCAGGTAAGAAAGTTCATTTTAGTGATGCTATGTGTTTTAGCTAACAAATTCACACTTGAGTCCTTTAAGAAATCTTGAATGATTGCTTTCGGTCCCCAGTGACTTTCTGTTTAATTTATGAATTACTACTGAAAATTATTCTTTGCAAACTCTAGCTCTTTATAGCTCTTCAGGGCCATTGCTTCAAAACATGACGGATGTGTGGCTATCTCTCAAACATCTTGATCTGAATCCTGAGGGTATTTTTTTTAAAACATTGTCGCATAATAGTGACCCTGCTGGGGGGGTTTCCTGGTTTTTGTCTTCAGCCATGTGTAAACAAATCATTATTTATGTAGCACTTTTCAGCGTACAAAGACATATCAGGAAGATCCATACATATAAAAAGAAATGTCCTTGAAGTTTTCTGCCCCTGCCATTATGTGTGTGACTAAAACAGACAGACCACTTTCAAACGGAAAAGTAGCTTGCTTGTTCAGCCATGCAAGTTGCTGAAGTAAAAAATCCAAAGTTACCTCTGACTGCATGTATGCTTCTCACTGTGACACATGCATATAGTATTACAGCATTGCAGCCAATGTGCTTTACAATTGTTATTTCATTTATAATAACCCTGTTAAGCCACCCAGGGACCTTTTTGAGTTTAACAGGATTTCCAATCGCTATACTTCAGGTTGGATCCAGACTAAAGTTTCTGCTAGTGGAAGGGTGTTGTAATTTCCACTGATTCCCTTTCCTGTTCCAATTTGCCTCTCATGCAGTTTCCAAGAGACCCCTGTCCCCCAGGAGCAGCTTTTCAAGGAGCTCAGTGGCCCCCGGCTGGATGGGGGAGGCAGGAACATTCTGTTCCCCTGACAGAAGTGCCTTGTGTGAGCAGAAAACTTAGGTTGTCTCCACAAGGCGACAGGCTTGCATGGGCTCCCCATTGCTGGTACAGCTGCTGATAAATTGCAGCAACAACGGGGCTTCCATATGGTTGGTTTCCCTGCCCCAGTCCCCCAGCAGTGCCCCCCCATCACTGGGGCTTCTGAGGGTTTTTTTAAGCACTAAAATATTGTCATTTATTTATTTATTATTTTTATTTATGAATTGCCCAGTCCCTGAGTTCACAGGGCTCTGGGCGATGAACAACAGTAGAATAAAATACACCACAGGCATTGTTAAAATTATAACCATTACATAAAATCATTCCATTCTTAAAAACAATCCCCAGATGGCATATGAATTTATTTTAGGCAGTTCTGGACTATGTTGCTGCCTTGCAGGCAGGGCAAGGAGGAGATGAAGAAGAGAGGAAAGATGGGAGAGAGGAGGAGAATGCCAGCCTTGACAAAACTGTTCGCTGTCCTCAACCAAAAGCCTGGCAGATCATCTCTGTCTTGCAGGCCCTGCAGAATTGCATTAAGTCCTGCAGGGCCCTGATGTCATTTGGCAGAGAGTTCCACCAGGTCGGAGCCAGGGCTGAGATAATACCGATATGTATACTAGGATCTCTGAGGCCGATTCCGCACTAGTTGTTGCCCCGGCTTCACTCCCCGATAAAATCCGGGGCAGAGCAACAGTTCCACACTTGTTGCTCCGGGTCTGCAGTTCGCCTGAATGTAATCGTTTTCCCCGGATCTTCCGTTTCCGGGATTTTCAAGGGGGGGGGTTGCTACGGGAGTGAAGTCGGGGCATTCAGGTGGGGAACTCCGAAATCGGGGTTTCTTGCTCCACCCCTTTAACACCCCTCTGCTTCTTTCTCTCCCCTTTCCCTCCCCTCCCCCACCCTGGTGCGAGCGGGGGGGGGGGTTGTTCCCCACTTTGTTGCATTATAACTCGACATGACACTGATCCACCGTTGACTGGCATTTAAATGTCTTTTTAAAAATCTACTTTTGTTGTTGATGTCTGCACATTTCTGCATTGCATCTTTTGTTGCACAAAAGTTGTGCCTGAGTCATGCCACTATAAAATATGTATTGATGGCTTTGAGGCACAGCATGAGCTGCCCCCCCCCCCCAATTGCATTACAACAACACAACACGACATTGATCCATTGTTGTGTGGTTAACATTTTTTGCGGGGCCAATGTATTGTGGGTGGTGTGGACACAATTTTTGCAGGGGTTACATGCGTTGTGTTGCATGTTCCCCCTCCATTTCCCATTCCTTTCCCACCCTCCATTTCCCCTCCAACTCTGGTGCAAGCTTTTTTTTTACTTACACGGATGATTTTCGCAGGCTTGGAAGCTCAGATGGCCAATCACGGCTTTGTTGCGTCACGACGTCATAACGCAACTCCGCCTACATTAAAAAAGGGGGGAGACGGGCGGGGGCTCAAGATTCGGGGCAAGGACAGATGCAGAAATGAAGAACTGGCATCAACCCCGGTCAGATTCATGTACTGCGGAAACGCTTACACTGATTCGGACCAATTAAACCCAGGAGGAAAGGGAAGCAAAGCCCTTGTGCGGAATCAGCCTGAATTCCCAGCTTCAGAAAGAAAGAAAGTGAAAAGTACTGAGGTCAGAGATGCATCAAGTGAAAACAGCTCATAGTTTATTAAGAGGTCGGAACAAGACTAGTTAGCTGGACTCGCAGGTCTGCTTTTTATCCCCATTCTCGGCTGCACCCATGCACACACCCAACACCCATGATTCACTGTTTACAGTGTCCCTGCGCCCTATTTGTCTATCCCATGATGCAGACTTGCTCACTGGTCCCTTTTAGGATCCAGAGGATGTATTGTCTCTGGAAACGAAGCTCGATGGCTTTGCTTGGCCACATGTTTGGCCAACCGCGTGTGTGGTTCCTCGAACAGAAAGAAAGAAAGAAAGAAAGAAAGAAAGAAAGAAAGAAAGAAAGAAAGAAAGAAAGAAAGAAAGAAAGAAAGACCCTTCCAGTGCAGAGATATGCATTTCCCTTTGTATCTGTGCAGTTGAAGAAGCTAGATACTTGCTATTTCTAAAGTAAGCTGGGAAGTAAGAGAACATGGTACACATATTGGTATAATGTTATATCAATACAATGGTATTCTAGTGCCAATTTTTTTTAAAAAAATTAAAAAGCTCCCCAGGGGCAAGGGGATGAAATGGCTGCTGCAGGAACAGGGTTAGATGAAACAATACAGAAAATGAACTTGGGCTTCTTTTGAGATACTTTTTAAAAAGAATCCCCTCTGCTGATATGCATGCTGTGGGATTCTAATGAGGGCACTAGATCAACATTCTTTGCATTGTATTGGTGCCAGAACCACAAACCTGCATGTACCCAGCAGCAGCTATGATGGTCCCATACATTGGCAGCTTACCTCTGAAACAATAAGGGCATTTGTGTGACACCATATGACATCATAGTACAACTGCCTAGCAGTAATGTCTCAGGGTGAAGGTTTTCCTTGCAGAGAGACTGGTTACCTGGCTCTGGGCCAGTTACCAGAGATCAGGTGTTGCTTAACTGGAGCTACACACACTCTTGTTCCCACTGTACCCCGTCTCAATCAGATCTTAACTCTGTAAAGCAGGCACGTGAGTCTTCATCTTTCCTTAAAGTGTTGTTCCCCCACAATATTGGGGGGTAATTAGGTTAAAATCATGTATAGGATGATACATGGAGCTATAGAGTTGCCAGCCTCCAGGTGGGGCCTGGGGATGCCCCGCTTTTACAACTGATCTCCAGCTGAGAGAGATCAGCTCCCCTGGAGAAAATGGCTGCTTTGAAGGGTAGACTCTATGGCATTGTACAATGCTGAGGCTTCTCTCCTCCCCAAACCCCACCCTCTCCCCAAAGTCTCCAGGTATTTTCCAACACAGACTTGGCAACCCTATGGAGCCATGTTGGAATCTCTGCTATGTGTATGGCTACAAAGCAAATATATACCCTCTCCTGGTCAATGGAAAGACCTTGTTGTTTTGTTTTGTTTTTTAACATCCAGTTTGATAAACGGGTCTTCCATGTAGGTTATATTTTTGGGAAGCAGGGTTTTTTTTCCTCCTCCAGCACAGCATCTCCTGGGGTTTCTCTGGTTTTTCTTCAGTCTTGCTTTACAGTTTTAAGAATGACTGCAGTAAAGCCTGGATGGCTGCTGTGTGGCTGGTTAAAGATTTTCTGGCCCACATGACAGCCATTTTCCCTGACCCTGTCCTCACGGCAGCCATTTCTTCCCCTCACCACCAGGGGGACTTTAATTTTTTTTTTAAAAAATCAGCACTAGGCTATTGTTATATCAATATACTGTTGTAAAGATAAGTGTAGCAGTTTCTCAAGCTGGGGGTTCAGAGAACCTGCTATACTATCATTACAACAGTGTATGTCCATAACAATATTTTTGTGCGGATTTTTAAAAAGAAATTGCATAACCCCTGGTGGTCACTTCGTGGGGACTGAGGCAGGGGGACTTTGGGGAAACCTGACTTGTAGGGGCTTCATAGCTGCTGAGCTCTATCTGCAGCTGCATCAGCAGTGGGGAAACCACAAGATCTCATTCCTGTGTGGAAGACACAAAAGAGAACTTGACAGCAGCTTTACTACAAACTCAGCAACACTCCCAGGTAAAAGATATGATGAAGTCTTTAAAGGAGAATTCATTATATTGTGGTATAATTTGGTGAATAATTTGGGAGGCAATTAAAAAAGATATTGAGCAAGAACTGTGTTTCAGATTTGTTTAAAGATAAGGTGTGTTTAACTTAGATTTAGTTCGAGCTGTTATATATTAAATAAATTTGAGCAAATGATTAAAAATCCCATTTGACACTTTGAATTAATTCTGAAATGGCTCATAATTTCAATTACCAGTTAGTTTACAGAAGGGAAAAAGAGAATGTCACCACAAAACCCTAAATTGGACACATTCTTTAAAACCTGGATTCTAAAAGATCGTGTGTCTGTTACTAGAGCCTTGGCAATAACTGATCAGCCCTGTCTCATTCTCTGTGTGTGTGCTCTGCCATTCTCCTTCCCTTTCTGCTGCCATCTTGACTTAGCTGTTTCTATGCTGCCCTTTCTCCAAAGAGCTCCAAACATGGTTTTTGCCTGCCTCAACCATGTAAGTTAGCTTAGGTTTTTTAGCAGGGCTACCAGGTTGGGAAATTCCTGGAGATTTGGAGGTAGAGCCTGGGGATGGGGAGGGCAGAGTTTGAGGGGAGGGAGCTCAGCAGCATATAACATCATAGAGTTTGCACTGCAAAGCAGCCATTTTCTCCAGGGGAACTAATCACAGTGATCTTAAGAGTAGTTGTAACTCTAGGAGATCTCCAGGTCTCAAGCTCCCCGTAGGGTTGCCAGGTAGGTTGCCAGCGGGGGGATCCAGCCTCTACTCTGGGATCTTCTGCTGCATGCGCTTTGTGCACATGCCATGATGACATCACCCAGAAGTGTCATCATCATATTGGGGACATCAGCAAGGTGACACTCTAGTTTTTGGGCAAAACTTTAAGATTTTTTGCCTTCAAAACCATTGAATTTATCCAAAAACTAGAGCTTCACCCTCTGATATCCTCAACACGATGATGCCACTTCCAGGTGATGTCATTGCATCTGGGACATTGCCCAATGATGTCCCTGTTTGGAGGTGGGGCTTCCCTTGCCGGCCAGCTGGCCAGTGGCGGATCGTAGCTCCCCAAAGCAGGGGAACCCCCACTGGGAACTGGGGGATGGCAACCCTAGCTCCTTGGAAGAAGAGGAAGGATAGGGCCCTATCTCAGTGGCCTTGCTTCTCGGTGGAATTTCAGATGTAGCTGTCTCCCTTCCAGCTAGGATTAACAACTGCTTGGAGGAGGAAAAAGTCCTGTCCCTTTAATAAAGACTGAATGGGATGTTCTTTACAAATTGATGTTGTTTACCATGAAAATCTTAAACTGCCCATTTCTATGCATTAAGTTTCTATTAATGGGACAGGACAGTTTTCTCCTGGCATGTTGGCAATCCTACTTCTAGCATTAAGGAACCATAAACAAGGCAGTGCTGCCGCAGAATTCGGCAGTTGGAGTAAATTATGCAAATCATAGCTATAGACCTATCTGAGGTGTACACTTGACTAGTACACTTAATTCTGATTGTACAGTTTATTTTGATTGCACAGTGCCAGTATTCCTCATTATTGTTGCAGTTATGGGAAGCTTAGGTTTCACAGAAGAGGCACAACAGAAAGTGACATGCAGAGTACAGAAAGTGACTGAGCGTTGTGCTGAAGTGACATCTCCTTCCAGAAGCTTTAAGACTTCTAGGTTTTGAAGGTCTTTGTATTATAAAATGAAACTTATTTAGGAGTAGTTACACTGAATAAAAGCAGGAGTCAACTAGTCCAATGTAATGTTTAACATTAATCAAATGCCCCCAGAAGGTCTACGAACAGCACATGGAGGCCAAATCTTCCCCCTATTGTAGCCTGGCAGCACTGGCATTCAGAGGGTTATTGTGATCATAGTATACCTTTTAAATACTGGGGCACACAAAGATGTCTAAATAGGTACAGTTGTGTCTTGGGCCAGAACAGTGAAAAAAAAAACAACCCAAAAATATATAAAAAGCATTTGGTATGTATATGCATAATATATTATTTTGTCTTTAAATAAAACCTATGTTTATGAATCTGAAGTCATAATATAAAAGTATGATGGACAATACAATTACTGCCTCTGAACGTGTAGGTCCCATTTAGTCATCATGGCTAATAGCCATGGACCTCCATGAATTCATCTAATCTCCTTTAAATGTCAACTGAACAAGTGGCATTCATTATATCCTGTGACACTGAATTCCACAAGTTAATTAATCTTTAATTCACTATTTAATCCATGAATTTATTACACAATCTGATTTCTTTGCATTGTACACTCTAAGTAATTAGCGATAATATAGTAGGTCTGGAGGTACAGCTTAGGTACAATAAAAGTAATTTAATTTTTTTAATAGTTAAAAAATGGATTAATTATCAAGATGACTTTTCTTGAATATGCTAAACGCATCTGAAACTACCACGTACATTTAAAACATTATGCTACCTTGCATACAGGATGATTTGGAGGGGGGAAAGTTTGGGGGTTTTGCAGAAATTTGGCAGTTCCAAACATAATTTGTGCATGAAAATATCTGGATGACTAGTAGGTGAATCCACATAACAAAACCCATTACAAAATCTCCTTCCATGCAAGGAATAATATGGAAATTCCTGTAATTTGAATGTTTCCTATAAATGTTTGGCCATCAATTACCTCTGCATTTCTGCTAATTTTGGCTCAATGTGCTTTACACTTTTGAAAGAGATTTTGATCTTCAAAGTGAGGCCTTAATAACTATCTTAGGTAGAGTAACTCTCATTTTATGGCAACATGAATGAGCGGCATTTGCCTACATCCCCAGTGATTTAAACAAAATGGTGGCTGTAGGTGTAGTTCAGCATGTGTAATCGGTCTGCAAAACTTAATCAAATCAATGACCTAGATGACAAGTTGTATATTGTGTTCAGAGATGAACAATTTCACATTTCAGTTCAGTTCAGGCAAGCCTGATTTTGTCAGGTCTTGGAAGCTAAGCAGGGTTGACTCTGGCTAGTACTTGGATGGGAGACCTCTTTGAAATACCAGGGATGGGATTCAGGGGCAGGCTTTGTCAGCCACCACTCTGAATATCCTCCAGGCCCCCAGTAAGGGTCAGTCACCAGAGGTCACCATAACTTCCAGGTGCACACACAGAATCTTTTCAGACAACCTATCTATTCCATTTCAGGAACTGGTTACTAACGGGTTTCTTCTGTCATTTCAGACAGACCCGTTTCAGTAACTGGCTGCTAACAGAATATATTTACCTGTTCAGACAATGCCGGTTGTCTCCATTTAGGAAGCATACCTGAGGTATTGTTGACAAAAACTACTTTCCTTCCATCATCAATCCCTTCTTCCAGATCTACATCACTATGGTGACGTGTGTAAAATGCCCCATAGCGCTTCCTCCAGTGACAGGTTTTTTGCACCCTTTTCCACCCCACCTGGGTGGTCTTTCCTCTTTTTTTAATGTTCTTTTGAGAGCATGGCTTCCCAGAGGCTTGGAAGGGGCCAGCCCAGCAAAATCTAAGGCTAACCAACCTATTATCTCTAAGATTAATCCTTTGTGCCAGAAGTTGCAAAGAGACTCAAGCTTTCTCTAGTTGATGACCCAGTAGCAAGTCTTGTGTTCTACCTCAGTCCTTCCAATGGAGGTGGATGGTGTTTTCCCAAGGACCTCTGTGACAGGCGGATAGAGCAAGCCCTACACAGAGATTTTGATGCCTCAGTAAAATCCGTGAGGGTGTCTATAGCAAGTTTCTTGTTTGCCAGGGCCACATACTCCTGATCATCAGACCCTGCAGTAGCTAACAGTAATGTTCCCAAGGAGCTCAAGGAGAAGATAGAGAAGATCACCCTAGCCACAGCATTTGCAACACATCCTTGGACACCCATCAGCTTTCACCCAGAGCCATGGCCTCCAGAATTGCAGCCAGACGTAATACCTGTCTGAAAAGTTGGGAGGTGCAGGGGTCTGTTGGGCCTGATCCAGCATTGGCTTCTCTTATGTTCTTATCTGTGCTTGTGCAGGCAGGACACTGTTTGATTCACATTCTCTAATCTGATTCAGCTCGCCACCGAATTGCTGCTGAAATTCGGCGGCTACTTTAAAAGCCACTGGAGGGGAGGGGGCTTGAGGGAGAGGCTCCAAACTTGCAGGGTAGCTGCTGGGGCCTCTCCTCGAAATACCCACCAAGTTTCAAGAAGATTGGACCAGGGGGTCCAATTCTACAGGCCCCCAAACAGGTTGCCCCCATTCCCTCCATTATTCTCTAGTAGGAAAAAAGTTAACATTTTTTCCCTCCATAGAGAACAATGGAGGGGATGGGACAATCTGTTTGGGGGCACATAGAATTGGTCTCCCTAGTCCAATCTTCTTGAAACTTGGTGGGTATTTCAAGGAGAGGCCCCAGCAGCTACCCTGCAAGTTTGGAGCCTCTCCCTCAAACCCCCTTTTCTCCAGCCCCTCATATACCCTATGAGTTTTTGCCATTGATTTCAATGGCCCATAGGATATAATGGGGCTGAAACTGACATTCCCTTTCTGACACACTTCTGGTGATGTCAGGGGATGTAGCATATGCTAATGAGTTATGCTAATGAGGTATGCTAATGAGCTCCTGCACCTCTTTTTCTACGAAAGGACCCCTGGGGAGGTGTATCCCTTGACTCAGGCCAAAGTTGCCGCTGTTCTCTTCAAAGGAGGTATGGACAAATACCTGGTGGAGGGCAAAGACAAGAAAAAAGCATTACCTTCTCAGAAAAAAGACATGAAGCCCAGAAAACACTTCCAGTTCTTTGGCGAGTCCAAGCATTTTTCACATGCCAGTTTGTCCAAGCCTTTCAAATTAAGAGAGCATTCCAAGCAACAAGACGACAGTAGAACACCTTCCTTCAGCAAATCTGGATCGAATCCGAAGGGATCCAAGAAGGCATCCTCAAAATGACTAGGCCAGGTCAGTAGACACTCCAAGAGTAGAGGGACGTCTGCAAGTGTTTGCAACTCACTGGCAACACACTGTGAACAACCATGAACAACAAGTGGATAGCAAAAGTGTGCTCCCTGGAATTCTGTACTATTCCACCCAATCATTTCATTCAGGTGCCAAGGAATCGAACCAATCAGAAGCTCCTTCTTCTGAAACAAGCCTTTCAACATATACTGGACTTTGGAGCTATAGAACCAGTGCCAGAAGCAAAGAGGGTCTCAAGAGTCTACTCAGTCTTTTTCAAGTACATTGTTGCATCCATCCAGAAGGGAGTTTTCTTGGCATAAATTGATCTCTCAGAGGCCTACTTACATATCCCAATCCGAGAAGCCTGTTGCGGGTTTTGCATACTGTGGGAGGCATTTTCAATATCGGGCTCTGCTTTTCGAGCTAAAGTCCTCACCTGGGGTGCTCACCAAGGTAGCACACCTGAGAATGCAGTGAGTGTCTCTGTTTCTGTACCTGGACAATCTTTTGATCAAGGCAGATTCTTTTCAGCAGGGTCTGGAGGATGTGAATCTAACAGTGTCCTGCCTGCAGGAGCACAGATAAGAACGTAAGAGAAGCCAATGCTGGATCAGGCCAATGGCCCATCTAGTCCAACACTCTGTTACACAGTGGCCAAAAACCCCAGGTGCCCTCAGAAGGTCCAGCAATGGGGGCAGGAAGCCCTCCCACTGTTGCCCCCCCAAAACACCAAGAATACAGAGCATCACTTGCCCCAGACTGAGAGTTCCTATCTATACTTTGTGGCTAATAGCCACTGATGGACTTCTGCTCCATATGTTTATCTAATTCCCTCTTGAAACTGTCCATGCTTGTAGCCGCTGCCACCTCCTGTGGCAGTGAATTCCACGTGTTAATCACTCTTTGGATTATCTATTCTAACCCGACTGCTCAGCAATTTCATGGAGCGCCTACGAGTTCTTGTATTGTGAGAAAGGGAGAAAGGACTTCTTTCTCTACCTGTTCTATCCCATGCATAATCTTATAAACCTCGATCATGTCACCCCTCAGCCATTGTTTCTCCAAGCTAAAGAGCCTCAAGCGCTTCAACCTTTCTTCATAGGGAAAGTGTTCCAACCCTTTTATCATTTTATCATTTTTTTATCATTTCTTCATAGGGAAAGTGTTCCAACCCTTTTATCATTCCAACCCTTTTCTGCACTTTTTCCAATGCTATAGTATCTTTTCTGAGTTGTGGCGACCAGAACTGTACACAGTACTCCAAACTGTACACAGTACTCCCCAGTACGATTTATACAGGGGCATTATGATACTGGCTGATTTGTTTTCTATTCCCTTCCTAATAACTCCCAGCATAGCATTGGCCTTTTTCATTGCAGTTGCACACTGTCTCGACATTTTCATTGAGTTATCTACTACGACTCCTAGATCTCTCTCTTGGTCAGTCTCCGCCAGTTCGAACCCCATCAACGTGTATTTATTTAGGATTTTTGGCTCCAATGTGCATCACTTTGCACTTGGCCACATTAAACCCCATTTGCCACATACTCCCAACTCCAAATCATTAATAAATAAGTTAAAAAGCATCGGACCGAGTACTGATCCCTGCGGTACCCCACTGCTTACCTCCCTCCACTGAGAAAATTGCCCATTAGTACTCACCCTCTGTTTCCTTTTAATTAGCCAGTTTTTGATCCACAAAAAGACTTGTCCTTTTATCCCATGACTATTGAACTTACTTAGGAGCCTTTGATGAGAAACTTTATCAAAAGCTTTCTGGAAGTCAAGGTAAACAACATCTATTGGGTCCCCCTTGTCCACATGTTTGTTTACTCCCTCAAAGAACACTAACTGGTTAGTGAGACAAGATCTTCCCTTACAGAACCCATGCTGAGTCTTCCTCAATAGATTTTGTTCATCAATGTGCCTACTAATTTTTTCCTTAATAACAGTTTCCACCAACTTACCCAGTATCGACGTCAGACTGACTGGCCTGTAATTTCCTGGATCTCCTCTGGAACCCTTTTTAAAGATAGGAGTGACATTTGCTACCTTCCAGTCCTCAGGAATGGGGGCAGATTTTAAGGAAAGATTACATATTTTTGTCAGGAGACCCACAAGTTCCCATTTGAGTTCTTTCAGAACTCTTGGATGTATGCCATCCGGGTCCAATGATTTATTTGTTTTTAAGTTGTCTATAAGTCATAGGACCTCCTCTCTTGTCACCTCAATCTGACTCAGATCTTTCAACCCCCCTCCTGAAATCAGTGGTTCTGGAGTGGGCAGGCACTTCTCATCTTCCACAGTGAAGACAGAGCCAAAAAATGCATTTAGCTTCTCAGCCATTTCCCTATCATCCATCACTATACCTTTTACCCCATGGTCATCCAAGGGCCCCACTGCTTCCCTGGCCAGTTTCCTACTTCTAATGTTTTTGAAGAAAGTTTTATTGTTGGTCTTTATGTTTTTTGCAATATGCTCCTCATATTCGTTTTTTGCCTGCCTGATCACAGACTTGTATTTTATTTGCCACAGCCTGTGTTCCCTTTTATCAGCCTCACTGAGACTAGCTTTCCACCACTTAAAGGAATCCTTCTTACCTTTTACAGCTTCCATTACTTTGTTTGTTAACCATGCAGGCTTTTTTCTATACCTATTTGTGCCTTTCCTAACCCATGGTATATATTTTCTCTGAGCCTCTAGGATTGTAATTTTAAATAGTCTCCAATCTTCCCCAATGGTTTTGACCCTTTCTACTGTTCCTTTCAGTTTTTTCCTCACATATCCGCTCATATCAGAGAAGTTATCCCTTTTAAAGTTAAAAGTGGTTGAGTCAGTCTTTTTGGGCAACTCCCTATTTATACAAATGTTGAACTCCATAACATTATGGTCACTGTTCCCAAGTGGTGCAATCACTTTAACATCTCTCACCAGGTCTTGGGCATTACTTAGGACCAAATCCAGGATCGTCTCTCCCCTGGTCGGTTCTGTAACCATCTGCTCCATAGCACAGTCATTGAGAGTGTCTAGAAACTCAGTCTCTTTTTCCCGACTTGAACACATTGATTTGTGATCAATGTGGGAAAAAGCATTCTACACCCAATTCAGATGATTCTTCACCTCAGAGTATTAATAGGCACTGCCAGGACAGAGTTTTTCTGGCTTCTGAGAGACAGGAGAAGATTCAGGTAACAGTGCAAGACATTCTACAGAGTCCCAATGTAGAAGTCATGACTTTGGCAAAACTGCTAGGGCTGATGATATCCTGTCAGAATGTTCTACCGTGGTAAAGGTTTCACTCTTGTCCACTCCAGAGATTTCTAGTCCAGTATCAGGATGTGATTGCACACAAAAAATCCAAGATACTTCAGTTTCCTAGTTCCCTAAGACAGGAGATCAAGTGGTGGGCTGTTCCTTGCAGATTTCAGGAAGGGGTCCCTCTAAGAGAACCCACAAGAGTCATGATGATTATGGATGTGAGTCTTACCAGTTGGAGGGATCATTCTCTATGAAGAATGACGCAGAGCTCCTGGTTGAAGGAGGAGGATGCCTGCAGCATCAACCGGCTGGAACTCACAGGTGTCAGGCTGGGTCTGCTGGAGTTCCAGGATCTTCTTTCAAGGCAACGTGTGTTGGTACAGACAGACAATATGACAGCCAAGGCCTATGTGAGCAGGCAAGGGGGCACCAGATCCATGTCTCTTCACAAGGAGACAAGTACCATAATGCAGTGGGTGGAAAGTCACCTCAAATCTCTGAAAGCAGTGCATGTAGCAGGTCAGGACAACTCACTAGCAGATCAGCTGAGTCAAAAGACTCTGGACCAGTCAGAATGGATGCTGAACAAGGATGTTTTTCACCAGATTTGTCACAAATTTGGCAAAGTGGAGGTGGACCTCTTTGCCACTGATGAAAATTGGCAAGTTCCAAGGTTCAGGGCGAGAACAAGAAATCCTCAATCCATCAGAGTAGACCCCTTGAGTTGTGAATGGCCACGACAGCTATTGTATGCCTTCCCTCCAGTTCAATTAATACAGAGAATCGTCTGAAACACTGGCGTAAACTACGGGGGGGCTCGAGGGCTCGAGCCCCCCCCCCCGAAATTTCCCGGGGGGACTGAGCCCCCCAGGAAAACGCCGCGCCCTTCCGAGGCTCGCCAGCTGGTGCCTCTCCCCCCCCCACCGTTCTGGCCATTCCTCCCTCCTTATCTCTCCCTCTTCCTCTTTTAGGGGTGAGGGAGGGAGTGGCCAGGGCAGAGGGGGAGGGAAAGGCACCAGCAGCACCAGCTGGTGAGCCTCGGAAGGGCCGGGGAGGCGCGGCTGCTGGCGGTAGGTTTTCCGGGGGGGTGGAAACATCGCCCCAGCGAGCGCACGCGCACGCGCAAAGCACGCGCGCTAAAGAGCCCCCCCCCCGGACTTCTGAAAAGTCTATGCCCCTGGTCTGAAAGATCAAAGAATAGAAGTAGTCGTGGTGGCACCCTTCTGGCCAAAAAGATCATGGTTCCAGGATCTGAAGAGACTTTCCACCATGGTCCGTTGACAGCTTCCATTGAGGGAGGATCTTCTTTTGCAGGAAGCAATGCAACATCCCAAGCTGGCACTTCTAAGTCTCACTGGTGGGAGGTTGAGTGCAAGCAACTGGCAGAAATAGGTTACTCAGAAGGAGTGATTGAGACCAGGTTAGCCTCCAGAAAGGGATCCACAATTAGAAGTTATAACAACACCTGGCAGGTGTTCCAAATTTGGTGCCATAAACAGGGGGTGGACCCCCTCTCAGCACCAATTGGTGACGTACTTGACTTTCTGCAGGAGGGATTAGGTAAGGACCTTAGTACTAGCACTCTTAAAAGGCAGGTTTTGGCTATTTCAGCTGTGAGGAGTGCTAGGAAAGGGAAAATCTTGTCCCAATGTCTTCATATTAAGAGGTTCCTGTGGGGAACTTCCTTATTAAACCCTCCATAGGTGCACCATTTCCCCACTTGGAATTTGAATCTGGTGCTGAAGGCTTTGTCCAATGTTCCCTTTGAGGCTATGGACTTGTGCCCACTCAAGGAATTAACATTTAAGACCAGCAGCAGCAGCAGCTAGATGGTTTTCTGAGCTGAGGGATCTTTCTGTGGATAGAGAACTATGAGTGTTCCATAATGATAAGGTAGTACTGTGGCCTGATCCAGTTTTCATACCAAAAGTGAATTCCACCTTCCATAGGACAGAAGAAGTGATTCCAGTCTCCTTTTATCCCAATCCTAAACACGATAAGGAGAAAGAGTGGCATTGCCTTGATGTAAGAAGGGCTTTAAGCTTCTATATTGATTGAACTAAACAGTTTCACAAGACTGACTCTTTGTTTGTATCTCTTAGGAAATCCATGTTGGGACAAAGAGTATCCACATTCAGCAGATGGATTGGGGGGGGGGGGTATTCCTGGCATATAAAGCCACAGATTTGTACCTGCCTCAGGGCATTATGGCCCATTCCCTTAGGGGGCGGCAACCTCCTCAGCCTGTAGATCTTTTCCTTCTTTGGAGACAATTTTTAGGGTGCTACTTGGAGGTCCATATATTCTTTTATCAGACATTACAGAATAGACTAAGTGGCCTCAGTAGAAGTGGCCTTCGGCAGGAGGGTCTTACAGCACACCCTTTATGCCTAGGAGCTGGTTTTCCCACCCTGGGGCACACTGCTTTTCTATATCCCAATGCGGACTGCCCCACTCCTAGGACCACTCCCTAGGACCACTGGAGAATGGAAGATTTGTTTTCACTTACCATGAATCTTTCTTTTCAGTGGTCCAGGAGTGAGGCAGTCCTACCCATTCAAGGTTTTTTCTCTGGTATAGTTCCTAGCGTGTATGGTGTCTGCTGTTTGGAAATAGGTTGTTGGTCACTCTTACTATAGGTTTGGTAAGGGAAGGAATTTCTAAGTTGGGGGCATTTAAATTTCTCAGGGGGCACTTAACCAATTTAGATAATTTAATTATTTCTCCTGGGCAACCCCCCTCCCTCAAGCCCCCTCCCTGGATCTCCAACACAGCCAGCATCCCCTGGCCTCCTTCTCTCTCTCTGGCATCCCCCCTACCTGTTTCCAGCCACCCAGCTCTCCCTTCCCTCCATAGGGTGGAACTGGAAGATCAAATGAGCCCACTTGGCTCCCTCGCTGCTCTTGGCCAGCAGCTTCTGTCTCCTGCTCTCCCACTTTCCACCCTGACTGGGGGGAAACCTAGTCCCTGCACAAGGTTGGTGCTCTCCCTTCTGCTGCTGCAGCCGCCTCTTCTCAGCTCTTCTCCAGCCTCCTCTGCTTGCTCAACCCCCAGCTCAGCTGGCGGCAGCATTGCCACCATCCCCCTCCCCCTCCCCAAGCATCAGCTGGCCAGGCCCGGGAAGCAGCAGCCACCATTGCCGCTGCCATGTCCACCTCTTCCTCCCCTGGCCAGCTGCCTGTCTGCCATGGCCCACCCAGGGCCTCCTCCATCTCTCTGCCACTGCTGTTGCCCCCCTTGTTGCCCCTGACTCCTGAGGTCGCAGAGGAGGTGGATGAAGAAGAAGAGCTGCCCCCATTGCAGGCCTTGGTGCCTCACTCCTCACCAGTGCCCCAGCCCCCTCCCACCCCATCTGCCACAGCAGCTGTTCCTCCTCCAACAAGCCCCATGGGGGAAGGCAAGGAGAGGACTGTGGGGCTGCAGGCAGGTGGGGAAAGGGCATCTGCGGTGGTGAGGAGTGTCTGGGCTGCCTAGGAAGTCATGGGGCCTTGGCAGGGAGTCGGAAGGCCGAGCCCCAGGAGGCCACAATGTAGCTACAGGCCTGGGTAAGGGTTGTAAGCTGCCGAGTCGATTGGTCTAGTTCAGCCAAATGTTCCTTTGTAGTTAGTGTTAGTTGTTAGTTTGGGCAAGTTTCAAATCAGTTTCGTTTCAAGTTATTGGTTTCAACTCTTTTTGAGGAAGAGTCACGGCTTGGAAATGGACTGACACCTCCCGGGACAAGCCCCTCCCCTCCTGGATTGCAAAAACTGGTTGATCCTGCCTGTGGAGAGGAGGAGCTATATCCCAATAGTGAGGACTGCCCCACTCCTGGGCTACTGAGAAGGAAGATTCACAGTAAGTGAAAACAAATCTTCCATTCTCCAACAGCAGTGCTGCATCCACTATAATCTCTGGGCTCTTAACCAAGTCAGCAAGGGTCAGTTGAATTCCATCAAAAGGAAAGCACACAGTGTCCTTCAAGATCTCAGTTTTCCAAGGGATATGTAAAAGTGGGAGGCCCTATACACACATGTGCATGCATCATTTGCATTTTATTTATTTATGATTCCCAATAATCTTTTGGGACACAGAACATTTTATAATTTTGAGCAATCCTGTATGTGTGTTTATATAATGCTGTAGGTAGAGAGACATTATTTTCGATGAGCATTTATCTGATTATTGTTTTTTGCATTATACACAGTGCACCTAGTGGACATTTGGAATGTAATAGAAGCACTGCGGGAAAATTCTCTGAACAACTTGGATCCGAACACAGAGCTGAACGTAGCTCGACTGGAAGCTGTATTATCCACAGTTTTTTACCAACTCAACAAACGCATGCCAACAACCCATCAGATCAATGTAGAGCAATCCATCAGTTTACTACTCAACTTCTTGCTGGCAGCTTTTGATCCGTAAGTTTGTATTGACAACTGCAAACACTGTTGTTGTTCACGTACCATAGGAAAACATCCTAGTGTTAAACTAATTAAGATTTGGGTAATATGGCCAAACTAGACATTACACAGACATGTGTGACTTTATTATTTATTTAGGGAATTTATATGCCACTTCACCAAAGACCTGCTTAGGCCACATTACCCTACTGGCTCTTTATAAACAGAAGAAGCTGCTTCTGCAGAAGGAATTGGAAACAAACAATGGGAGGAGGTGCTTCTGACTGCCCTCCATTTTTGCCCACCAAACTGGCCTCCAACAGCTTTTTCTTGTATGAAGTTCCAGATACGTACAAACATACATTTGAAAAACAGCTGAGGTGCAGTTTGGAGTAGGCAAATGATGTGTAAGAAAGGGTTAAGCAACAGAAAGAGACAGAGAGAGAGAGAGATTCTCTTATCACAGTCATCTCTCTGGAAATGGCTTTTCTTGATTTTAAAAAAAGGCCATTGGGGTAACATTATATGAATGTGCCTACAATGTCTAGTATGGTAGAACACTTCAAAATGCAAAATTGTTCCATTCTTCAGATATTATTGCTAGTAGAAACATCTGCTGTAGTGTTTGTTCTGTGGCATGAGGTTAGTGGTTTATTGTTTGAAGAAAACTCTGTTTTGCTGCAAGCTTTCACAGCTGGGAGTAATTTCCCCCTTTTTTCTGTTAGTATGGCAAACTGTGAGATTCCAATAGAAAAAAAAGTGATAGTATCCATGCCTGAAACTTTGCCTTGGAATGCCTAGATTTATTTTTTTTAAGTGAATTTATGGCAAAGAGACATCCCTAATGTCACATTATGGTTGGGCATTCTATGTGTATAAGTGAAAATTATGGTAACTGAGCACAGCATCCATCATCATGTTACTGGCATTTCTAAAAGCATCTGAGTAGGCTGAGATTTCAAACTGGATTGACTGGGATCTTCTTTATACTTTGACAGGTGCAAATTTTCTATTACCTCTTTATAGTTTTATATTATGAGAATGCACTGGTTGGAAATTCACATTATTAAAGAACCACTAAAACAAGTTTCCTTATCTCTTTGCTTTCCTACCCTCCTCCCTGATACACACTTGATGGACTTCTTGCTTGGCATTGTGTACCTTTCAGAGCCAGATCAACTAGTACAGCTTAATCACCATGGTAACCACTGAGTGGAGCAGAGGGAAGGCAACTGTTCCACATGACAAAGCAGCAGAGGCACAGTGTGCCTGCATCCAACCACCCCTCCTGCCATCTCCAAGGAGAACTTGTCAGGAGGCTGTGAAACTGTGGCCTTCATGATTTGTGAAAAGGCTGCACAAAAAAAGAATGTTTCTTTTTAATGCAAGCAAAACCTCGAATTCGTGACTCAAGCAGAAAGGAAGCTAATTGAAAATGCCTGGACACATGTTTGGGCTCATTGCCACTAAGTTGTCCTAACCCACCCCCAGCAAGCCCAACGCTGTGAAAAGGAGATCATTCATAATGTACATTTTGTTCTGTTCGGTACTGCAAGGCTCAAAAGATGCACCCAGACTCATGCCACTGAGGGGAAAAGTGGAGAGTAAACTGCAGTTTCTGTAAATAACAAGGTAAAATATATTATTAATCCACCATCGTTCTTAACTATATACAGGGCTTTTTTGTAGAAAAAGCCCAGCAGGAACTCATTAGCATAATAGGCCAACAGCAGAAACTCATTAGCATATTAGGCCACACCCCTAACAGCACAGCTCCCTCCCAGGATTGGCTTCCCTAGGTGCGGGGTGCATGGGGAACCCAAGGGAAGGAAGGTAGTTTTTGGATCAGCTTCCCCAGGTGCCCTTCCTCCCCTGGATCGGCTTGGCTTCCCCAGGTGCCCCGCAGCTTGCTGTAGGCGTGGCCAACTCAGAAGCCAGCCGGAACGCCTGTGCGTTCCTGCCCAAAAATAGCCCTGACTATATAGTGTTCAATCACCAGCATACGTGTCTGCATTAGGTAAGAAATGACACAACACTGAAGTGCTACCCAGACCTCAGATTGTGTCCTAAAATAATAATTTTTAAAAATTTTACATGCTGTAGAGGTGTTGCAACTGTTTTGACGCAAGACTTGGAGTTAGAGACTGGAATGACAGAGGAGTGAATGGAAGATCTGGAAAGGAGGTTCAGTGAACTGTATGGCCAAGTGAGATGAATGAGGAGTCCCAGACATTCCACTAAGGGGAACAGAAGGGGAAATTTTTTTAGCGTATTCACATAGGGCAGCAAAATGTCAAGGACTTGCTATGGCTAAGTCAGTTGGGACCACAAAAATGTTATGTGTTGGAACAGTCCTGCTCTGGCCTGCAGGCCCTGCTCCACCCTGCCCTCTTGGGTTTTCCCAGTACCTGCAAGGGCTTTTCTCTCTCTCTGTTCAACCGCTGCCACCACCTGACCTTTAGGAATTGCCCACTGGGAAGGTCAGGATTCCCAGGTTCCCTTCCAAGTTCTGAGTATCCTGCTACCCAGAGTCTGGTAGCCATGGGGACAGCTTGCTGCCATGTGCACCACTAGGGGAGTAACCATTTGCCAACTGACTGCCCTCCCGTTCCTCCTGGCACTCCTTTTAAAATAGTGTGTCCAAGGTGGAGGTATATGTGGCATAAAAAAACCACTACCAGGATCAAAAGTTATAAAGCATTTATTAAAAGGAAAGTGTTCGCAAGCGTATTTTTAGCACAGCACCAGATTGAGCAAGGGAGTCAAAAGAAAAGGGTAAAACACAATTCCTTTGCCCCTCCGTCTATACGTGCCCTATCAGTTGTTAAATATAAAGCAGGCGCATTAGCTTAGAAAGTTGCTGATTTTTTTACAGGAGTCCTATCAGCTTCAAACCTCCTTCAGGTGTGCAGGCCAGCACATGGCAATGGCCACCTCCTCCAGACCTCAGTTAAAGTTCTGTCTGTTTTGATGGAATTGGCATCAAAAAGCTGTTCCTCCTTGCTCCCAGGACTTTTATCATCTCTCTTTTCCCCACCCACTGACCAGGTCAGACTGAGTCAAAGAAGCTTTTCCTGAAGTCTCCAGGAGTTTCTTTCTGAAGTCTTTCTAGTTTTAATTCCTCCAAATCTCTGTTCCCTGTTTGGTGGGGGGGGGAGCTTTACCATCCCATTGTCTCTTGCTAGACCTATTAGCATTTCTAAAAAGGTGGACAAGGTGAGGCTGGAAAGCAATTGAACTGACTTCACCCTTCCTGCCTGTTCTCTGTCCAGAGAGAAAAGCTTAAAAAAAAACTCCTGATGGTTTTACTCAGTTCAGACCTCCATCCAAAAATGCATTTCTTTTTTATTATTATTTTAGGAAAACAGTGGGCTTACGGAAAAGAAAAGGGTGGAAAGGTTATACAACATAATTACATTTGTCAAAGGCAATCATGTAGTACATAATATATAAGACAGAGAATATTTTCCCTTTCACTCCCTTCTTCATAAATGTTAAAGTATTATCTATAATCAGAAACGCATTTCTTCACATGTTAGATGCATTACTTTTCTCATCAGATCTTAAAATAAAGTGTACTTTTGTACTTGTATTTAGTGGCAGTGCTGGCATCAGCTGCCAGCACCCATGACTTCTGGCTGGTCCCTCTGCTGCTGACTCCCCTATTCATGCATCTCCTCTCATGCCTGCATTCACACCCTTCCACTGCCTTCCACCTACTGCTTCTGGAGAAGGGCATGGGGGTGGTGCACAAAGCATGAGTGTTCCTGGTGGCCATGGCAGTGGCACATCTAGCTGCACCCATTGTTCACCTCCACCAGGGAAAGAGCATGAAGGAAGTGTGGGCAGCTGTGACTGTAGGTGATAGGAGAGGATGCAAGTGGGCAGAGGAAGGATGCAGAAGCTAGTGGGAGCATGAAAGAAAGGGGAACCAGTAAGCATTGGGGGCCTGAGTACTCTCTGCCCAGGGCCCCTCAAAACCTAGAACCATCCCAATTTGGTGACATATACTAGGGGAGTGCACAAAAAATTGGTATTTTTGGGGTTCAGGTATACCAAACCTGAAAAATATCAGTGTATTTCTTCACAAGTTAAATGCATTCCCAAATCCCAATATCAGTATGACATTGGGATTCGGGAGATAATTGGTATTGCTGGATTTATTTGGCTCTTACCTTATTTGGCTCTTACCTTACCTTCCCTCCCCGAGCTGTGCCGCAGTGGCAGCACACCTCAGTGACTGAAGGGAATGCATTTAAAGAGACCACAGTCATGCTGTCTCTGCAGCACAACTCAGGGAGGGGAGGGAAGGCATTTAAACTTTAATGTAACTTCCCTCCCTGTGTTGCCTCCCCATTTCTCACTGATGTATGCCCTCACCACCGTGCAACTCAAGGAGGAAGGGGAGGCACGTGTGCAGCCTGGCTTTGTAAAAGCCATTTAAAGGGAACTTTAAAGTGAATTTTCCCTTTAAATGGCTTTTGCAAATCCAAACTGCACACGAGGAACCCGGAAGCAGTGCAGGTTCACCCGGATGGTAGGTGAACTTGTACTGCTTCTGCTGAGCCCATATATAAGCTTGATAATATTGTTTTTTGTTCAGACTCAGCTGGATTGGTAGCTGAATCCAATTGGAAAATCTGATTCAGCTGAATCGATACCTAAAAATACTAATAAGGTATTTTTCGAGTATTTATTCAGCTTGGTATATACTGAACGCACACCCCTAGCATACACATACTATAGTTTTTAAATTGTGTGTTTGCAAGAAGTGGCATTTTCAGAATAATTCAAATTAGCAGCAGTAGACAGTTCTATCATATAGCAGAAAGAACAGCCCTAATGGGAGGGCAAGTTAACTAGAACAGATGCTCTGTTATCTACTTTCTTATGAATGTCTAGAGTCAGAGTGTATGTTTGCTTTGGATTTAGAGGAGTGCGAGACCAAGAGCAGAGAAATTACCAATTTTCTGGGGCATTTCCTCTCATAAGTCAAATTGTCGAAAAAGTGTTTACCTTATCATTTGAGCACTGACCCATTGATATGCAGCTTTAGAAGCTTGTTTACCAGTGTGAGGGAGCAAACCTTGACTTCGGGTTGCCTACTTGTCATTATTTCCACATCTAAATTTGTGTTCTGGCAAGTAAACTGTACTTAGTTTATGAAAAAGATCAAAGTTTGAGTGCAGTGGCACCTTTAAGACTAACAAAGTTTTATTTGAGGTATAAACTTTCGTGTGTGTGCACTTTTCTTCAGAGTATGAAATGTAAGCAAATTACAGAACCAGCCTAAACAAGGATTTTGTTTTGCTATTGCCTGAGTCCTTTCCTGAGAGATTCTGCTTGTGTCATCACTAGTTCTTCCAGCTTTTCCTGTAACCTTCACCCTGGCATGCTAGCTTTCCATACACAGGGTGTTTTGATGTGTATGAACATTCAAACATGATTCCTACTGACATTCTTTTTTTTTTCTTTTTTTTTTCTAAATTTTTATTGATTTTTCCCTATAACTACAACTATAACGCTACAATCTAAGCTACATATACCTTATACAGAGAGTACTTTATCATTTGCTTAATACTACCTTATTACATAATATAATTATGAAGCATTTAGAACCTTGGATAAATTTCAATTACTTTGTTACTGCTACTATAAAAAATATCAAAAGTATTTGGCAGGCACGCCCACCTAGAGAAATACGGTTAATTAAACAATTTATAATACATAAGTGCAATGCTTAATAAAACAGTTTAATCACTATTTCTTCTTTCGTCCTCTTCTTGTCTTAACAGTCTCAACTACTTTTGGAGCTGCAGCTCCTTTTTCCAAGTCAGACACTTCTTCTTCACTCTTTGAGCTATCAAATCCATACATGCTTTCTTGCGAGGCCAGTGAACCATCTGAGTCTCTCCCAGTTTTCTGCTCTTTGCTTTTTTCCAGAAATTTTTTCGCTTGTTGAACAGAGTCAATCTTATACTTCTTATCTTTGATGCTGAAGCATAGTCCTTCTGGAGTATTCCAACGATAGATAATAGACTCAGACTGGAGCCAAGATGTCAATTTTCCATAGGCTTTCCTTCTTTTCCTTATTTCAAATGGGATATCCTTCATCACTTTTACTTCTTCTCCCAGGATCTTCAGAGCTGCTTTGTTTGTGGTCCTAAGCACCACGTCTCTTGTAGATTTTTTGGAGAACCTTATCATAATTTCACCAGGCAGGCTTTTCTTTTTAGTATAATCTGGATAGGTTCTGTAAACCATATCCATATCGCTTTTTATATCCGCTGCTTTCATGCCTGTCACTGGTTCAAGTGCTTCACTTAGCAAATTTTTAAGGTCTTCTCCTGTGTTTTCTGGCACATTCTGAAGTCTTAGGAAAAAATTCGATCTTTCCATTTGTAATTTCAAAAGCTGATCGTGGTGGAAGGCCTTTTCCTTCTCTGCCTTTTGTAGTCTTGCATCTTGGTTTTTTACTGAAGTTTTTACTTCCAGAAGTTCTCGCTGCAGCTTCTCTGTGGATTTATTCGACTCTTTTAGTTCTAGCTGCATTTTGTCCATCTTAACGTTGAGAGCTGTCATTTGGTCCACTAGAGGTCGCAATAACGAGGAGAACACCGCACTCATCTCCGTGGTATCAACCTTTGAACTCGGAGCTGTACTTCCTAGTTTGGGGGAAGGTTTCGGTTTCCCCGTCATTGTTGAGGCTACGCGCTACGCTCTTTGTTTATAGATAGATACGATGAACGAAAGGAGCAAATTTTCAAACAGCACCTATGTCCTTCTAAAGTTTATATCTCCAAATGAGCGATGCTGCCATCTAGCAAGGCGGATGGGCTTTTATTCCTGCAGTAACGCCACGTAAAGAGTCTCGTAAGTACGCTAGTCCCGGAGAGGGGGGGTGGGTTTCACTCCTCCTGCCGTCTTCCCGCTATGTTCTGCTTTTCTTACTTCAGACTCACGTTTTCTCCATGCGTAACTATCAGTTCCAGCCTCATTGCTTCGCACTCTCTGCTGCTTCACGGATTTGCGCTTTCAGCCATACGGCTCCCACGGCGGGGGAACCTATGGGGGTGATGAAAAGGGATCTCGATCCCTCGGTCGCCACCGTAGGGAGAGATCCCCTTCGTGCCACCCCAGGCAGAGCCCCCTCACTGGGGTCTCTGGGGGCTCGGCACCAGTCCAGAGCCCCTTCTTCCCGCCGGGTACGGATCGCGCTCCCCGCAGTTGCGGAGGAGAGCGTCCGCCATTATCGCAAGTCTTGCCGGAAGTCCCCTACTGACATTCTGATGTGGTACTGCCCTGTTAGGAATTCACCATCTGCATTTTCTGAATGTGCATTTCCTATAATGATAATAATTTCCTATAATAATAATGTGGAGGTATAAAAATTACAAAGGTATATAACATTCAGACCGGGCTCTCATCTTCCATCTTTGTCTAAGTGTGAAAGAAACTCTATGAAACAAAACATGAAGCAGGATTAATTTAGGAATAAGGCAAAGCCTTGTGAAAGCTTTTTCACATTTCAAAAAGTAACTTTCAACAGTTTTAGAATAGTGAAAGTGGCACCCATTTCACATGAGGGTAGTGATTCTTGCTGTTACTCTGAAGTGGTTTGGTGCCATTTGGCTGTGCGTTGTCACACTAAGACCAGAAATGCTTCCTTCACTGTGAGTTGACCTTATGGCATCATCAAATTTGACTGAGAACATGGCAACACTGATGGCAGATGGTAGTGTACAAGGGGTCAGTAGGAATCTTTTGTTTTTAAAAAATGGTGTGAAAGCAATAGTCAAGGTTCTTCACAGACTTCTCAAAAGTCTATGTAGAAGGTGAACAAGAAGTTCAAGGGCTATACTCCATACAGACAGACACACGCAGCTTTCATAATGAAAGTGTCTGTTTGCAAAAATTTGGCGCATTTACTTAGGACAGAAACATACCTTGTTCAATTTGTAGCATAATGTTGATGATTAGTATATTTTAAAGTAGAAAGAGAAGCCTGGTTTTCAGAAAAGTGAGCACACATTTCTTTTCTCATGGATATGAGAGTTCAGTTTTGTCTGGGTCAGGTCTTGCTTTGCCTCTTGTCATGCTCTCACTCATCACCATGCTTAGGTACAGGGGTGGTGGGATGGGTTTTAGCAGATACTTTTGTGAGCTTTGCAAAATACAAAAGTTAGCAATGATAATTCCCAAATTTAACAGGAGAGATGTACCGCCTGTGTTCTCTCAGTGACAACAGAAGTTCAAGCAATGGCTGCCCTGACCCTTCACCTAGGATGAAGGAATGGGCTTGAAAGCACAGCAGCCAGCCAAGGTGAATGCTTTCTAAGGGTGTGTTCAGATGGGCAGCTAATCCCGCCATTGGCCCAGCTGTAATTTGAGCTGGATCTTTTTGATCCAGTGTTGCATGACCAGACAGATCGCCCAGGAAATGCTTTACCGCGCGTGACTCCCGCAGTGGATTGTCTAAATGGCAGCCACCAAAAGGAGCCGTGCAGCCAGTTTTGTTTTTTTAAATCCTTTTTGCGTTTGCACATATATGCCTCACCATATATTTGTTTTTCCGTGCATGCGTGGACTAAAATGGTAAAAGTGCCGCCAGCGGTACCTTCCTCTAGGTACCCTTTCAGTTTATAAAGTTGATAAAGTTCAGGGGTCCATCAGAAACATTAAATTGTTTGGATTGCTTGAGCAGAGCTCTGGGGATGTCGCATGTTTAAGCGGTTATGCGCGCATCACTAAGAGTTTTTTAAAATGGTGACTATTCGGGATGGTCTGGAGACCATCCCTATGGACTGATTGCATGCAGGAGGTACAACCTGACTGTGGAAAGTCCAGCATTGGCCCATCGGCCAGCTTTAAACCGGACTTTCACTACTGTCTTTTAAGTATGGATCCGAGACAGGGATCAACGGAAGTGGTAGAGCTCACGGAAGTGGCACGATTCCCAGATGTTGTGATCATGCACTTTAAATCCACCAGGCACCTGTGCCTGGCGTGGCTCAGAAGAGCCGTATGAATGCACCCATAGTGCTCTCCAACTGGTTTAAGCCTATTAATCAAATGCCCCTCCCAGAGGGACTTTATTTGTGTGAACCAGGGAATAGTCGCCATGGGAAAGGACAAGGAACCAGCAACTTTGACCACAAAAAGGCATTCCTTAAATGTTCTCTGGAGGAGGAGGAGGAGTTTGGATTTATATCCCATCCTTCACTCACTTGGAGTCTCAGAGCAGCTTACAAACTCTTTTCCCTTCCCCTCCCCACAACAGGATACCCTGGGAGGTAGGTGGGGCTGAGAGAGCTCTGAGACAGCTGTCCTTGAGAGAACAGCTGGTACAGAGCTATGGCTTGCCCAAGGTCATCCAGCAGGTGCAATTGGAGGAGTGGGGAATCAAACCCGGTTCTCCCAGATTAGAGTCCGCACACTTAACCACTATACCAAACTGGCTCTTTATCAATGAGTCTTTATCGAACTCCTTTCTAAGCATTTGTGTACAGTTGTGAAAGCTAGAAAAGGGTGAAAGCAGAGGGTGTCAGAACACAGGATTCTGTGCCAAACAGTAGAGTCCACTTTTGTAGAGGAAACATCATAAAATATAGAGCTGGAAACCACTGAAATGTTATTTAGCTCAACCCCTTGCTGCAGTGATGGACCACCCTGTACAAGCGCTGCTGTCTTTGACTAGGAACGGAAAAAGTTAAGCAGCATAGGCTTCTCTGTGCATGATAAAACTATTGGTAGAGAGGAACACAGCAGGGTTCTTCAGTCCTAGTTTCAGCCCAGAAGGTCTGTGGCTTTAGTTTCTGGCAAATTCATCTTTTGCCCTGACCTAGATGGCCTAGGCTAGCCTGATCTCATTAGATCTCAGAAGCTAAGCAGGGTCAGCTCTTGGTTAGTATTTAGATGGGGGACCACAAAGGAAGTCTAGCATTGCTGTATAGAGGCAAGCAATGGCAAAGCAACCTCTGAATGGATCTTTTAGCATGAAGTTCTGGCATGTGTAATTTAGTCATGTGGCTGCAGTGTTAATTTATGCTAAATACTAAGGCTTGGATCCTGTATCCAAGTTCTATGCACGCTAGATGGTCCTTGCCACTTATCATTCTTCCTCTTCCGCTAATAGTTCCATTTGTGCAAAATGAATGGTTTTAAATGAGCAAACAGAAGTTCTAGTAGAAGGGAAACTGCAGTCCACAGCAGAGACTGGCTACTGCTTGTGAAACTCAGTCACAGACCCCAAGCTGCAATCCCTGGATCTTGACTGCAAAGAGTTCTATTCAGTCCACCTGACTGAAGCAGAAAAGTCAAATCCCAGCTTTCCAATATTTAACACATACCACTTTACTACAGCCACTTGTTCTTGTATTATTATATTTCTAAAATTATTCCTGTTGGTGGAGATGAAAATTCGTTCTACACAGAGCATCTATATTCATGCAAGATTAGTGACCAGATGCACATGATGGTTGAACAGGAACCGATTAATCCAGATTTTGTGTGTGTGTTTTCCTCCATATAATAATTGTTTCAGCCTTGCACAAGTATACAACTTGTGCAAAAAAATTGTACAAATTGTATTTAAAAGGCATTTTTCATATTATAGCTAGTCTCATGAGAGGCTCGTAGGCATAGGACTTTGCTTCAACTTATACTCTGGGGCTTTTCCAACTTTCCTGCGCACAAAAACTACTCCCAAAGATTTTCTGGATTTTGGGTTAGTTTGTCAGGTGAAAATGGCTGGAAAGGATATTGTCTGAAGCTGTGCTGTGCATGTGGAAAACTCCCCTTGTGGTCCTTCTGACTCCAGTCTCTGGCAGGCTTCAGATGCCTGCAAAAAGTGGAGAGGCTTCAGATGCTCAGCCCAGTCTTAGTCAGCCACCTAAGATGAATGTTCCCAGTTTCCTGTCCTCTATAGATATGTGAAACAACCCTTAGAGCAGGGGTGGGCAAGTTTTCTTATGGGAGGGTCATATCTGGATCTCTGCCCACTTTGTAGACAACAGCTCTTCCTGTTTCTGATACTAACATTCCTCTCCCCGGTCACTTCCAACTTGCCCAATGGTCACATAGAAATTTCTGCCTGCAGTGAGCAGAGGCCCAGATACAATGTCTCTCCCACTCTGCTGCTCTTAATGGCCTTTAGCTGCTTAATGGTGTTTTGGGAGCACTGGCCTGCTGGGTGATGCAGCAGTTTGGTGGGCTAATGCTCCTGAGAGCTCACATGAGAGATGAAAAACTCCCACAGCCAGGCCAGATGGGTCCCCCAGGATGTATTTTGCCTATCCTGTCTTAGAGACAGAAATTACTTGCTTCGGTATGTTTTTATGACTTAAAAACAGAAAGAATCAACAATAATTACATAAGAGTAGGATCCTATGTATTGTGAGCTCAGTAGTGTTCACGAAAGAGAATTTTCTCATTTCCCCCTTTCCACTGCAGCTTATTGTGCTCCCTGAAATCCTTACTGTTGAAGGAGGGGGTGGGTCAGTGCAGACCTTGGAGACAGCAAAGGGAGCCCTCTCTAGTGGGGAGAACTGGGCAGAAATCTTGCTTGAGCAGCAAAGTTGCTTACATGACTGGAACAGCCCAGAAAATTCAGATCTCATAATCTGTCTTTAGAGTTGCCAACTCCAGATTGGGAAATTCCTGGAGTTTTGGAGATGGAGTTGGAGAGGGCACAGTTTGGGGGAGGAGGGACCTCAACAGAGCATAGTGTTACCGAGTGCATCCTCCAAAGCATCCATTTTCTCCAGGCGAACTGATCTCTGGAGAGATCTCTGTGCCCCATCTGCAGGCTGGCAACCCTAGCTATCATCTTCTCTAGAAGAATACAAGTTGCCAGAGTTCTTCTAAAATTGAAAGGATGAGATGGCTGTTAAATATCCAGCTCAGACATTAGTTCTTTGCACACGTGATCTGTTAGGCGAAGTAACTCTGCTTGATTCCAAATAATTTTGTCAGAGTATGTTATTAAAATGAAAATAATAGCAACCTACTATAGATCAGAGTTCATTTTTATAAGGAAGATATTAAAAGCTGCCACAAGTTTCTATAGACTTTTATTATTGAAATAACAGCATCACTAAAAACACATAAATGGAGAGAATTTGCGCTTTGTTATTAGAGCTGAAGCATTTTTTCCTCATATATACTAAAGTCATTTGCTTTTTTAAAGACTTAGATAAGTAAATGTTTTTTGTTGGACTATCTTATGAGTTTTCAGGATTTAGTCTTTACCAGTAGAAGATTTTGGGGGGCTTTTTGTTTTTGTTTGGGTTGTTTAAAAGCTTGGGGGGGTTGTTTTGTTTTGGGGGGCTTGTTTATTTGTTTTTTGCAAATATGCAAAAGGTTTCCACCTCATTGTGTGGATTTATTTTGTGACCCTTCCAAAATTTAGTTTGACATAAGAGATGCTGCTATTATTTCTAGAGATGCAGACTAGAGTGCTGGTGGACTAAAGTTCTTTATTGATATGCCATAAACCATAGATTAATTTAAAATGTTGAGTAACTATATGGTATTCCAGATAGCAGTGCATTCTTTACTTCCAAGAATAAGGGTAGCATTTAAGGGAAATTACAAAGAGAGTACTCAGCTACTTGTACTGCCCTAGGATTGCCAGGTTCCCCCAGGCCACTAGCAGGGGATGGGGGCTCCACAGGGTTGTCAGATTCAGGTTAGGAAATTCCTGGAGATTTGGGGATGGAGACTGGGGAGGACAGGGACCTCGGTGAGGCACAGTGCCATACAGTCCACCCTCCAAAGCATCCATTTCCTCTGGGGAACTGATCTCTGTAGTCTGGAGATGGGCTGTAATTCCAGGGGATCTCCAGTTCCCACCTGGAGGCTGGCATCCCTATACCTGCCCCCTTTTGAAATTTTTTCTTTGTACTACCCATGCCTAATACATTAGAAACAAAGAAGTATTTTGTGCCTCTTTTGTCATTGTGATTTTTAAAGTTAGCACAATCAGGACCCCAGAGAACATGGTGCAGCCCTCTGAACATGATAAGATCTGTTTACATTATTAAAAAATATAATGGACTGATGTAATATAGAAGATGGGATGAGGGAGTTGTATTAGTGATTTGTCCTAAGCCTAGCATAATGATGTGTGGGCCCTGAATGTAAAGATACAATGAAAAGCTAAGGCTTCTGAACAACTGGTTATGTGACTGCTGACTAAAAATGCACCACTGGGGTTGGCACCACTGTTTCTTCTCAAGGTGTTATCCATCCTGCAGAGAGCTCTGAGAACACACTGAATAATATGTAAATCAAATTGTTTTCTGTTTTCTGTCTCTACTAGCAAGGTAGTTGATTTCTTCATTTGGTGTCCCTGTAAAGACATTTTCTCCTTCTATGGCCTCTCACCAAGGCTCACTGGGTCAAGTGTTTCTGCTTGCAGCTTGCAGCTGCCACAAACTAAAATGCTTGGTTTTAGAGCAGTATGTTATATAAGGAAAGCTTAGGACTATTAAGGCAGAGGAGCCTTCAGTGTACAGCAGAGCTGCTTTGAGAAGTGCCAAGCCCTAGGAGGCACATTGAAGCACCTTGGTCTCCATTTATCCATCCAGTCATACGTTATGTGTGTGTAATGGGAAAATTAAGTTTACAATAAGTCTAGGTATACAGCAGGGATGGCCAAACTTGCTTAACAGCCACACAGAACAAACGTCAGATGTTTGAGAGCCGCAAGACATGAACAAATATTACATACATGTTTTTATTGAAAAATACGGAAATTTGCTTTTTATTAACAGTTAATTAGAGTGTGTGAAAGAGCCGCATGTGGCTCCCGAGCTGCAGTTTGGCCACCCCTGGGTTAGAGGTATCAATATAAATGACTAAGTCTTAGATGAAATACATTGTGCAACACTACAAGCCTATCAAATAAAAATGCAACATTTACCAAAAACCAACCAACCAACAACCCAGAAATGGAAAATGTTCCTTTATTCCTTTGCTCTCAGAAATTCTCAGCTGTGGGGGAAAGGTGTTTGGCTCTGGGGCGTAAGGAAGTTTATACATGTACTGTTTACAATTTACTGTCTAGGGAGCAATAATTAAATCTGTAATAGTTCCATATGCAAGTGCACATCTTCAAATAATTTTATCCATTGGCTTCAAATAGCATAGTTGTTTCTGCTTGCCTTTAATTTATTTTTACATAAAATGTTAAAGCTATAAATAGCTTGACTTATAACAATGAAACATAGAAGATCAAACTGTAAAAGCTGGTATGTTGTCCCATAAAGGTCATTGGTATAGAGTAACTGGGACTGGGAGTTCAGAAGACTTTCAGTGTGCTGCAGTAGGAAGGGGGAGGCAGAAACTTTCTCTTTCATTGACAGAAGTGGTTTGCTTGAGCAGAACGCTTAATCTAGATCCAACCCATTACATGCAAAGTTTTAGAAGGGGGTGATTTGGAACAGTATAGAAGGGAGAGCTTGAGTCTTTCCTTCCTTGCTACTTTTTTCTTCCAAAGCAGCCACAAGATACTTTTCAATCATGAGGCTTCCAGTGGATTTATCATTACAACCCATGTTTGGAACCCCATAGGTTGGTACAGAAATAAGCACCTTCACCATTTCCCCACTTCAAATTTCTACCTCCCAAAGAATCATTACAAAGAACATGCCACTAAAAATCAATGTAAATACTGTTTCTGCATGTTGAAATCATTAAGATCTGTTTGACTGAAACAACCATTTTTCTGAAACAATACCTGAGCACCTATAGATTGCCACTAACCTGAAAAAAAAGATATATAGCAGACACTGAATTAAAGATACGATCAAGTATTGCATGCCAGGAGTTCTCAGATTTTGTTCTAGTCTTCCCAAGGATAAAGAGAGGTATTGTTCTCTGCTGACTTCTGTAAGTACTTAATACATGAGATCACAATGACCAGGTTGCATTATGTGTACTTTTAAAATGTTTTAGGATTACAGTGTTTTCATGTCTAAGTCTAAGAACTACAGGATTTAATAATATAAAAATCTTTCCTTTTTTGTTTAGTGAAGGACATGGAAAGATTTCAGTGTTTGCTGTCAAAATGGCTCTGGCAACACTATGTGGGGGAAAGATCATGGATAAATTAAGATGTAAGTATTTTTGTGTTGTTGTATGTATTGTATTGGTTTTTATTCCTTTCTGTGGAAAGCAGTAGTAGCAGAGTGCCCTACTGGGAATGGATTTTGAATTTAATACAACATTTTGGTAACATCGATACGAATCTGTTAACAGTCAAACCTCTCCTCTTGCTGAGGGGCAGTTTATAGCTAGAAAATCATAAACACCCTTCCTACAATATCATAATGCAATACAGTGCCTGGCCTAGACATAAAATGGATGCCAGCCAGGGACAAGTCTGGACATATAGTTTAGAGGTGTGGGAAAGAGCAGCTGGCCAGCTAACAACCTCCTCCCCATCCTAGAGAGAGGCATAATTTAGGACAAAGGGTTGCCCAAGAACATCTTGCCTCATCTTGGATTAATCTCGTCAAAACCCAGCCTCACTTCCCTTCACCCATTTACCCCAATTAAGCAACACTTCACACTATTGACCAAATCTGGAGCTTTTCCCTTCTGGTACTTACAGGGTCATCAAGCACCATTCACACCTATAGTTCACCTCATGTAAACCCATTAAGGTTTTCCCAAATCATTTTCCATCTCTGGACAAACCATCAAGTTATTGTTTTGGAGGCCAATACGTCAGCTTGCCCCAGGGAGCATTTTGCCCTATAAAGTATGGCATCCTGCTCCATAGCAGTGTGTGTGTATCCTTGGATCCTCTGCACATCCCCACTTGTGTGTGGGCCTTTTTCTCTTCTCCATGAAACACTGGTCATTTTGCTGCTGCTTCTGTGGACCTCTTTCATTTAGACTGGTAACTATAGCATTCCCCAAAATTGCTCTCTCTCCCCTCCTCCTTGATTTTCTCTTAGCTAGCCTTGTATGTGTTTTCATTGTGTTTGTATGTACGTTTTGCACTTTTATTTCCCTTTAACATTGGTGGGGAATCCCAGTTACCCCCTCTCACTCTGTCTCCTTAAGCTAATTTCTTCAGTTAAATAGGAGACTGCCTCTTTGGGTAACAAATCAACCTCAGTAAGTACTTTTTCAAACCCATTTATTGTCACTCAAAGGAAAGCCCCCATTTCTAATCTAAACAGGATTGTGTGGCAGAAGGTAGTCCTCCAGCCCTTCAAGTTCCAGTCCATTTATATGTCAAAACTAGCACCTTGCATTGTATCTAGAAACAAACTGGAAGCCATTAAAAATCTTACATCATGATAGCACTCCACAGACAGCAGCCTGTTCCCTTTATTTTGAATCAGCTGATGTTTCTGAACACTTTTTAAGCACAACCCCACATATAATGCATATATAATCTGACCTGGATGCAACCAATGCATGGATAACAATGACCAGTTCAGCTCAAACTGTTGGGATCTGTGAAGAGTGGCTAAAACAAAATAATTTTTAATTTTCCTCCTCCTTTTCTTCTTTATTCCATCAGATATTTTCTCCATGATTTCAGACTCCAGTGGTGTAATGGTTTATGGAAGATATGACATGTTTCTGCGAGAAGTTCTTAAGCTTCCCACTGCAGTCTTTGAAGGTCCTTCTTTTGGCTACACAGAACAATCAGCAAAATCCTGTTTTTCTCAACAGGTAGAAAAACATAGGCTCATACAAAATTTTATTGCATCCCACAATGATATCCGGTGCTAGTTTCATAGCAGTTCGATATATTTTTTAGAAGTAATTGCAAAAGTTTCCAGTAAAACACCAGAGGAAAATATTTTTTAAAAAACTAAGGTATCTTTTAAGGGACAAAGTGTGGCATGCAAATGAATGATGAGTCTCTTGGCCTTTATTTAACTAAAGTACATCTGCCAGGATATGGAGCTCTGAATTTGGTCAGAGCAGCAACAGTGTCCTCCATATCCTTTGCACTGCAGGCATAAAAGCAGCTTGGGAAGGATGATTTTAAGTAGAAAAACTGCCTGGGCAGAAAGATTAGGCACCTACTACCCTCCCTGTGCTGTTTCCATCATATCCACATCACCTTGCAGCTGCCTTTGTTGGAGACTCCTCCCATTTCACATCTAGTTTGGTCCTAAATGGTATTCATTTGAATTTTCCATGACGCTTGCACCATTTTTAATGAAATAATTTAGATATGAAGCCAAATTAAACATCTGACACATTATCTGTTTGTGAAATACAGTTTATCTTCTCAGAAATGACTCGTACTGGGGCTATAGAACAGGATACACCAGTAACCAATAAAGCATCATTTTTCAGACTTTTATAACTCAGAGTCAACCGAACTGAGAATTAACCAAATCTTCTATATAAATGAGAAGCCTTACACACAGGATAGTTCCTAGAACTCTATACAGGGCAAATTTATTAGAACGAAACAGCAGCTCTTTTCCAGCTCTTGTCTTCCCAGATCAGAGTGGGATAAGTGAGCATTAGGGATGGGCACGAACCAGGAAAGTTGCAGTTTGTGGTAGTTCGTGGTTCTTTGGGTTCCACAAACCATGAGCTTTCACAAACTTTTCAGTTTGTTGAACCAGTTTGTGGTTCATGTGGTTCATGAGTTTGGGCGGCAGTAGAATGGCCCCCTCACAAGCTAAAGATACCAAACTCCCAGGGAGTCTTTAGCAAGCTCTCCTCCACCCACCCTCCAAATATGATGAAGATTGGATTTGGGATGTCTGAGTTATAGCCCTCCCCCCAAAGTAGGTGCCCCCAGCAAGGCTTAGCTCTAGCTTCAGAGTCAGAAAAGCAAATCTGAAATCTGGAGGCAGTCAATCAACATTAACATTAACAGCACATCTGGCTGGGATGTCCCTCTGACCTCCAAGTCTGGTAAGGAGAATTGGCTGTGGCGGGGAATAACAGTAGCTCCCCTCCAAAGCATGTTCCCACATGAAAGTGCTCTTCAGATAGTCACAGGAGGTGCTTACCCCCTTGCTGGGGGTACTCCCTTGCCTGCCTCTGCCTCCCCCTGGGGACTGGGGGCTGACCTTTCCACCCCCTCCTGTCATGAAGATGGTGGCTGACCCCTCCCCTCGTGTGAGGGAGGTGGCCCCCTCATGGTGGCCAACCCCATTATTACTATTTCTACCTCACCCCTGTCTCCTGCCTTTCCCAGAACAGCAGCCCCTTTCCCCACGCACAACAGGCACCGTCTCCCGGCGGAGAGGCAGGTGTGTAGTTCAGTGGAGCAAAAGGTGTTTTTTAATACATAAAAATAAAGGAAACTCCAGCAAGGGGTGTTGTTGTTTTTAAAGAAAAAAAGAGCTTGTCTCCCCCCACTAGGCAGTGGCAGAGAGAGGCTAGTAGGGGCTTTGGTCCCTCCTGAGCAAGAGGTGTTTTTAAATAAATAAAAGTAAAGGAAACCCCAACAAGGTTGTTGTTTTTCTGTAAATAAGTAAAGAAAAGAAAACCCAAAGAGCTTGCTCCCCCCACACACACACCTGGCACTGGCAGAGAGAGGCTAGTAAGTGTGTGGCTCTGGTCCCTGAAACCACAGCAAGGAACACCTTCCCAGTCAGGAGAGGTATATAAAAAATTATCCCACTCTGTGTGGGGGAAAAGGAGTCCCCCAAAGCCTCCCGTTGAATGAGCCAGTAGCAAGCAATTCTTCTAACTCTCTCTCACTAGACGACTAAATCCCCTCTCTTCCTGCTGCAAAGTGAAAACAGCTGAGTCAGGGTGTGTGTGGGAGGTGTATACTGCTCCCCAGAGAGCAGAATAGGAGCTCCGTGGTTGGCTGTCAAAGTTGCCAATCAAGCTGTGGATAACTACTATGAGTGTTTCTAGGGCTCTCCACAATTTCACATCCGGCATTGCCTAGGTATTTATCGAATTGACCACCAGGCTGTCTGACCAACAGACCGCTGTAATGAACCACCTAAACCTGCATGGAAAAAATGGCAGTTCATTGTTGGTTCAGGAATGGTGCAACCAAATGAACCAGATCAAAATGAACCACAAACCGACATGGTTTGAGTAAAAATTCAGTTCATTTTGCAGTTTGTGCCCATCTTTAGTGAGCATTCTGTGGTTTGGGGTAGGACAGTGACAGTATGAACCAACAAGTCCAGCATAAGTCAAGGGGCATTCAACCCACTCAGCTGTTAACTAATGAAGGTAATTAATGTCACACTATATCAAGAGGGCTTCCACAGTGTGGGATGAAGTTAACATGTGTTTATTTTTGGTAAACTAAGAAAACCTTTTATTTTGAGTGGACACTTACATAACGATTACATGAATAATGAAGCTTCTTTATACTTTATGAGACCATTGGTTCATCCAGTGGCAGCAGCTTTTCATGTTCTTTTGAAAGCATTTCTTAGTCGTGCTGTCTGAGATTCCTTAACAAGAAATACCAGGGATTACTCCTGGGAGCTTTTGTATGCAAAGCACATATTCTACCACTGACCTATGGCCTTCCTCCTAGTTGAATCAGTGGCACTGATATAGGAATTAACTGGATTTTACAGCTACCTAAAACATCTTTAAACCATAATGCAGTACAATTTTTTTTTAATAAACTAAAGGTTTGAGATACTGAGGTTTATCTGCTTCTTTATGTATTCGAACATGGGTTTTTTCTTGAGTACACTAAAAACCTGTGCTATTCAATTGTTTCTTTTTTTATTCATGTAAACAGAAAAAAGTCACGTTGAATGCTTTCTTGGACACTCTTATGTCTGATCCTCCACCACAGTGTCTGGTCTGGTTACCACTTCTGCATCGGTTGGCGAATGTTGAGAATGGTACGTAGCTAAAGCATAAGAAGCACCTGACATATCAATGTGGATCCCAAGAACTACATCTTTCTCCAGGAAATTTAAGCCTCATGTGTCATTAAAAAAGGAAGGGTAGCTAAAGATGTGGATTGCAAGGGACTAGTTGTGTTATTCCATTCTAGCAAAATTTTAAAAAGTCCAGTGGCACTTTAAAGACTAACAAGATTTATTTCAATGTGAGCTTTCATGAATCACAGCTGACTTCTTCAGATATGTATGTGGAAGGAGACTGAACTGGAAATTCTACTAAAAGGGAAGGCTTGGGAGGGGGGAATTAAGGCAGAGAGGTGTGAAATCTGTCATGAGTATTTGAAGTGTGAATTCCCAGATGTAAGGGGGAAAGAGGGTGGTTGAGAAGAATGCAGGTGTGAATTGTCGTGAATCTTCCAAGTGTGGAATCTCTATGTAAGTGACTAGAACAGGATTAGCTGTTTACAACCTATAAGCAAATTGATGAAATCTACTCAGGGTGAAGAGGTCTGAAGTTTAAGTGAGATTTAATGGATATTGGTACAAAGTTATAGTCTGATGTAGTGTTTGCTTGATGTGTTCTAATTCAGCACTTTCATGTTATATATTCCCTTTGAAGTTTTTTTTTGGGGGGGGGGTAGAATAGTGACTTTCAGATCAGTGATAGTATCCCCAGGGATTTAAAATGTTACTCCTCCATTTTCTGGATGTTGTGATTTCTTATGTTTTATTTGTGTTCATTAATTCTCTCATGCACAGATTGACACATTAGTCCAATTTAGATAGTACAGGGGCATTCCATACTAGAGCACTTCCTTCCTGTTACCTTGCCCTAGGTGGAGTAGCACACTGGTGACAACAATGGTATGAATGCAGATATTTTAAGTGCACAACAGAAGATAGTTTTTACAGTTTTACAGTTATTTGCTAACAGTGGTGTGATGTATTTACAGTCCCCAGTACAGAGGGCTTGCAGTCCATCAGGTTCTTGCTTTGGCATAGCCCCATTGCTTTTCTTATGCCAGGTCACCCATCCCACAACAATCCCATATGTGAGAAGTAGTTGGAAGCTACATTGTTAACCATCTACCTGGCTTGTCTTAATGATAAAGGTCTACTATCGTCCTTGTCACCATGCCACTCCTCTAAGTGACAGTGAAACCAGTCAGTACATTGCTTGCACCTAGCTAACAAAAGGGATGGATAGGGCCAAAACCAGTGAGCAGTATTTGCCACGGTTACTGCCTTCACTGTGAATACTTTCCCTTAGATGCTGTCTGCTGCTTCCTCTGTTTTGTGCTCCAGTTTGTTCCAGAATATTTTGTTGCTAATATAAGACAGTTTAGATACACAATTCATAATCCACCATATCTTAGTATCCTGTGTGGTGAAAGGGCACTTCATCCCAGATATCTGTGTAAAAGTTTACAACTTTTACAAGATGACTGTTGAATTTGCACTCCAGCACTAAAAACCCAGCCCAGCATTAAAATATCAGACCATATAAACAGACCACAGACAGCTTAAAATAAATTTTCAGGCTAAAATAGAGTTAAAAGATCAGCCCCTTACTCAAAAGCCTGGATGAATAGAAATATTTTGACCTGGCACCTAAAAGAAAGCAACGTACGTACCAGGTGAATCTTAAGGAGAAGGGCATTCTACAAGTGAGGTGCCACTAATGAAGAAGCCCTGTCTTTGGTTGCACCAGCCTCATCCCTGCAGGCAGGGGCATAGAAAGCTGTGCTTGTGAGGCAGATCTTAACTGATGGGCTAGACAATATGGGAGGAAAATAATGCATGTAGTCCAAAGGTTTCCATATAAGCTTTTTCCTGAGCATCCTGTCTGCTTAGATATTGGGATGTCTATTCATATGTTTATGAAGTTAGCCAGAACAATGAAATGCATGGTTTTTGTGGTTTTTCTTTTTTGCACAAGTAGCCCTTGAAGGTGACAGGAGCCTTCTAGAATCTTCCATCCACATGGATTATTATTACTTTCAATCCACCTTGCTGGACGAATATATAGAGAATATTTGTATTTTGTGGGAGGTCAGAATACATTATGAGTTAAGAAGAGAAATGTGGGGATTCATTTTGAAGGACAGGTTTTAGTCAAACATCAAAGCAGTGGCCAACAAGTTGGCAGAAAAAGATGAAATCTCAGACAAGAAGTATAGAAACAAGAGTATTTTCCCTACCTCTTCATTTACCAACCTAAGGAGTAAATTGTAGACTTAGGTTGAGAGGATGTGTGTTTTCATTATCCTTCGCTCAAATATTGTCAATCAATTATTGCTCATATCTGTACCTCTTTTTAAGTAACCAATGAGTGCTTATACAAGTAAAACATTTTTTTCCTGAAATTGATGTTTTATGGTCTTGGCACAAATTTATAAAAGCTTAACTTGATTCATGTGCACCAGGATACAAAGAAAATGTAGGGAAACACCTACCTGAGTCTGAAGAACCCTAACAAATGAGATTTCCAAAGTTTTCCTATACATCCATGGTGGTTTGGAGTAGGATGGTGATTCCTGAGTTGAAAAAAAGTCTCTTCAGAGAGAAAAATAGAAGTCTGAGTTGTAGGTTACTAGACAAAAATCTCTAACTCCAAACCTGTTGGTGGCAGCAAAAAGGAATACATTTTAGTGTGTGTGACCACAGCCTACTATGTGTGCTGTGGGGAGTAAATGGAATAATGCTAGGCACGGCTCACCCAAATGAAGTGGTGGCTATCAGACAACATGATGCCATACAACTCGCCTGGGCCCACTAACAACTTCTGCACAATTTGAGAGACTTGGCCAGGCCCAGCAGCCACACTCACACATACCACCTGAGCAACTTGCTACTGCACAACTTTTGTAATTTGGCCAGGGAAAGGCTGCCAGGGAGAAGGAAAGAAAGGAAGCTGATACGGTATTTAGAGTGTCATACTGGGATCTAATAGGGCCCGGTTCAAATCCCTACGCTGCCATGGAAGCTTATTGAGTGACCTTGAGCCAGTCACTCTATCTCTCAGTCTAATCCATCTCACAGGGCTGTCATGAAGATAAAATGGAGGGCAAGGAGAATGATATAAACTACTTTGGGTTCCCATTTTGGAGAAAGGTAGAGTATATATAAAGTAAAGAAATAATAAATCTCAAGACTGGGGAGCAGATAAAAGAAGAGTTGTTTGATGAGTGGGAAGGATAGCTGCCAGGAGGACAGAAAGGGGATATCGTGGGGGGGAAATACCGGGAGAAACGAAGTGATCCCCGACACACACACACACACAGCTCCTTGTGGGTTCTCCACTTCTATTAGGTAAGACTGAAACAGATCATTTTCCCTCTGGCTCCATGTATTTGCTAAAGGATACAGAAATTGTTTGCCCTAACTGCTGCTTTAAGTGATTCTCTCTCTCTCTCTTTTTTGTCAATATGAGGGATAGAGAGTGATGTTCTTAATGTTTTGTCTATGTTTAGAGACACTGAATAATAGTCTCATTGATTTCTATAAACCTCACTTGTACTCTGTCTCTCAGTTTTTCGTCAAGTTCTTGTGAAAGTACTAGTTATGGAAAACTATAGCAGGTTATCTGCGTAGATCAAGGTGGCCAGCCATTTTGGTCTGAAACAACAGAACAAAGTTAGAGTCCAATGGCACTTTTAAGATCAATAAAGTTTTATTCAAGGTGTGAACTTTCATGTGCAGGCACACTTCATCAGACGATGAAATGGAATTACATATCATAGTTGTCTATATAGGAGTGGTTTGTTGAATTAGCATGCAAAATAACGAGGACACATTTTTTTAATCTGCCTCTTTTTACTATTTTTTTTAAATTTCATTCCTCCTTTTACTATTGAAATATTAAAACAGGTTTTTTAAGGGAGTGTTATGCATGGCAGTATGAAGCAGATTGAGTTAGATTGCCTGCTTTAACCTGTTGTTGTTTTTCTGTCCTTTTAAAGTGCCATTTCCTTCTGGTTAAGCTCGCAGATATGTATGAGAGTTTGGAAGGTTACCTCAGGTTCTTTAGTTTGTAAAGCAGAGCTTTACTAAATGTGACTTCTCCTACCCAAATTTCAGTGTGCTTCACATATGTAACTGACTAGTATAGTGTTACAAGTTTTACCTTTATTACATACAAACTCTGCAACAGTTTTAAATTGCTGTGCTTGAACCTGTGCTTGTACCTTTACTATATATCTTTCTTTCTCTTCAAGTAGACCAGAGTAGAGTACTTTTTACCCTAAGATTTTCCTTAATTATCTTGTTCTCTTGTGTTGTTGTTTTTCCTGACACCTATAAGAGACTTTTCTTTTAGACAGCAGCAGATGATTCTTTGTTTGAGAGAAAATTGTGAAGCTTTTACATTTACATTTCAGGCAATTTAAGAATAATGTTTGATGTTGGAAATCACCACATACAAAGGAAAGCTTTAAGTCCTCTTAGTGGCTTCGGTTTTAATGCTGTGCTGATTGTTTCTTTTGTTTTGTTTTTACATCTTTATCCCCTGTAGTCTTCCACCCTGTTGAGTGTTCCTACTGCCACAGTGAGAGCATGATGGGATTTCGCTATCGATGCCAGCAGTGTCACAATTACCAGCTCTGTCAGGATTGCTTCTGGAGGGGACATGCCAGTGGTTCCCATAGCAACCAGCACCAAATGAAAGAATACACGTCATGGGTAAGGGAAGGTTCATGAATTGCTGCAGACTGTTTGAACTCCACTAGCCAGAGAGAAAACCCCAACAACTGGAGTTGGAACTGACCACACTCTTTCTCTTAAAACTGCAAAATAGGAAACTTGCTTTGCCAGTTTAGCTACGTATCTCTAAAATGGAGAAGCCCCAGCCATGGTCCCTGTTCCCAGTCAGTTCTGAGAGGAAACATGGGAAGAGTTGGACTGTGTGACTGTCCTCGGTGTGGATTTGAGCAGTCTAACTTGTTAATACTATACTGGAAGTCAGGACAGCGGCAAGCAGGTCTTGGAATAGAATACTGTTTCCACAGTAAGTTGTTCATTTTTGTAGGTCTCATAGCCAAGTTTGTTACCTTTTCTCTCATGTTCTGTGCTTGATGTGGTGATAGATGTATGCAAAAGAACTATGGAAAATATTGATTTACCATTCAACTTGTCATTAAATGTGTTCTTATGAAGTCAGCAGAAGTATGGGCATGTTATGTACTCAATACTATCAAATCAATATAGTCTTTGAACTTTTTTCAGAGTAGTTCACATAGCTACAGCAGGGGGGGAACTCTCTAATACCATGAACAGGGTTTTACACTCTGGTGCAATAAATATTTGAGCTTTCTGTATTGTCTGCAAGGATATCAGATTGTATCAGTGACCGACTCAAACCGCAACTCAGTCCTAAATTCATTGGATTTAAGTTTATATATGTGCTTTGGTTGTGGTGCCCAGTTTCCTGGCAGTAAGTTTCACTGAAACCAGTTAAAGTTGCTTTCAAACCGATGTCCAAATACTGCAGTTTAGCAAGGTTGTAGGTCAGACGACAAGGAATGAGGGGGGTTACAAAATAGGTTTCCTTTGACTCTGGAATTCAAGTTCTGAGATGATTCTTTATTAGAAAGTAGTGAAGAATGCAATAAGGACACTGAAACAAGATGAATTATTATGACACAATCAATATTGCAAATGGAAGCTGATGTTGGAATTGCACAGAATAGACAAGGAATAAGAAATGAAGAACTATAATTTTTTTGCTATAACAGCAATTCTCATTAGGTGGCATGGCTCACTCAGTGGGTCAGAAACAAAAGCCAAGTAATACCTTTTTATTAGGACCAACTCAAATATCACAAAACTGTATGCAAGCTGAAGATAAATACCCTCCACCCTTGAATCTATTGATATTTTGATATTTTGTTAAATGGAGCTATGCTCTGTATATTCTCCAAAGACTACAACGCCAGTAAAAGACTAGGAAAATGAAAACTATAAGAGATGAGTCATCTCTCTATCCCCAGCAAAGAGTTCTCCAGCTCTTAAATATGCTAATGGGTCTGGCCAAAGGAACAACAAAAGGTGTAACATCACACACTATACTGTCATGTCACATTTAAAAGGAATAGAGACTGGGACAGCCAAAAGACTAGATAGTCGTTTCTTCCTCTTGAAGCATGAAGGCTAGAATGACCCCAAAGAGAGAGAGGCTCTCCAATGGAAGACGATAAATTCTAGGGACATAGAATCATAGAGTTGTAAGGGACCTCTGGGGTAATCTAGTCCAACCCCCTGCACAATGCAGGAAATTCACAAATACCTCCCCCACACACACCCTCAGTGACCCCTGTTCCATGCCCAGAAGATGACAAAAATCCTCAAGGATCTCCAGCCAAAGGGGTGATCAGCATTCCCTGGGCATGTAAGAAAGGGCCACAAGAACTAAGCACTGATGCAACTTTTCCTGCCCTCCCTCTCATGATCTTTCTAAGTTCACACAATCAGAATTGCTGTCAGATGGCCATCTAGCCTCTGTTTGAAAACCTCCGAAGTAAGAGAGCCTACCACCTTCCCATGAAACCTGTTCCACTGAGGAAGCACTCTGTCAGGAAGTTCTTCCTAATGTTTAGCAGAAAACTCTTTGGACTGTTCCCTGCAAGTTGACATACAGAACACTGGTTCTGAATCCACAAGCCTCTCTTCGGAGGAAATGTTTGGACCAGGCATCACTGTATGTCATCTTGCAGGGGACAGTCCCCAGAGCATGGGGATGTGACATTTGGGGCGGTCCAAAGATTTTGGGGGTGTGCAGCCTGGCCCCAATATCTGTCTGTGTGATTGTCCTGGGGCATCTCACTTTGGAGCAGCTGGCACAAGACCCGGGCCTTGACCAGGAAATGCCATATGTGCCCTTGAAGGAGTGGATCCCCTGTACGTGGGGGTGTATGACTTGTGGTGGTCCAAACCGTATTTTGGGTTGTAAAGGGCAACCAGTTCCTTACTCAAATCTCCTTAGAAATAGAGGCCTCTTGGAGTCACTCCAAATAGAAGCTTGTGGTGACAGAACCAGTGTTTGGACCAGGTAGTGCTGTGTGTATCCTTGCAGGGGACAGTCTCCAGAGTGTGGGGATGTGTCATTTGGGGTGGTCCAAAGATTTTTTGGGGGGTGCAACCCGGCCCCAGTGTCTGCCTGTGTGATTGTCCTAGGTGCACCCCACTTTGGAGCAGCTGGCACAAGAACTGTGCTTTGAACCAGGAAACAGGGTATATGTTCTTGAAGGGGAGAGTCCTTTGAACCTGGGGGTATATGATATGTGGTGGTCCAGAGCTTATTTTGGGGTTCAGAGCTTTCCATCTTTCCTCAGTGTTTCTGGATGAATTCCCAAATAAGTCACAAATAAGGAATGAATAAGGAACTGTGAATAAGGAACCAACTTCAGCTTCCTTAGTAGAGGCCTCTGAACCTATTCTGTAAAGGAAGCAGATAACCTGGCTGGAGTCTGATTCCAAGAACTGCAAATCAGGCTTATTTTTCAGTCTGGAATTTTGGCAGGGGGTGGGGTCTGCCTTGATTGTACGCTGTGTCAGTATTTTTTTGTAGGCCCATGGTCACTTCACATTAATGGTAAATTGCTCTGAGGGCAGTTCATGCAAAGGTGTGCAGTTTTATACATATTGTTTTACAGTTAAGGCTCAACTGCCTTTATCTATTAGTAGAAAACTCTGCTAATAAAATTGGGCATTTGGTGTCTTTGTTGATAAATTCCCATGTAGCCTTGAGAGACCACTAAAGAAAGTGAATGTGTACATGTCCCTTTGTTCTTAACATTTTTATGACTGACATGATTTCTAATAACAGAAATGCTTGATCACTCTCCAATCTGACTTTGTTTGCTGTTCAGATATAGACATTTTGCCCCAACATTTTAACCATTGAGAGATTCAAAGTGGGGTCCTGGAATCCTTTGCACATTTCCCAACACCTCTGATTCTGAGTGAAGATAAATGAAATATTGGGAGATTTTGCAAATATTTGAATGTAGAATCTCTCCTTACTCTGTAAGATTAAGCCCTCTAAAGCTATTGAACTGATTTAAGAGGAAATAACTCAGGACCATCTAATTTATGAGTTCAGGGGGTGAAAGGTGCATCAGTCAGTTGTAATCATTTTGTTTTCCTGTAGTCACAACAGCACTTTAAACCTTATCTGTCCAGATTACCTTTACCTTCCTTATTCCTCCCAGAAATCACCTGCTAAGAAGTTAACGAATGCACTTAGCAAGTCTTTAAGCTGTGCTTCCAGCCGTGAACCTTTGCACCCAATGTTTCCAGATCAGCCTGAAAAACCTCTAAACTTGGCTCATATTGTGTAAGTATCGGGGCACTACAGATATAAAAAGCATTTGATCTAGCTGATACTGTCTATCTTGGTTTAAGGGCAAATGGACGAGGACATGTTCATACTGAATGTCACGATCAATCAACTGTTTCATGGCAGTTTTCAAGAAATGGTGCTTTGTAGTCAGTGATCCAATTGGCATCAGTTTATCCACACATTGCTCATCTTTGTAATACTGAAAGTGTGGGGAGATGCAGGTTTTTTTTTTAAAAAAAGTAATGCTTGGAGAACTTTACAGAAGATTTTTTTAAAAAAAATAGCTTTGTAATTTTAATAGCTATTTTAAATTTTGATTTAGTGATTGCTAGTTGAACAGGAGAAAAGAGATAAACATGATTCAGGTATCTCTTGACCAGTTAAATCATATTCTGGAAACTGAACCAAGTAAAAAGTGAGACTAAAAATTATTCTGCATTTCAGCACTTGACAGCAAATTTCAAAGTATTCCTCTGACAAACTTGGAGAGATGTGTATTGGCTTTCTATTGGCTTTCTACTTTTTTTAAAAAGTACATTAATTCGCACAAAGGCAATACTTTTCTGCAGAGATTATGGTTTGAAAATCAATTCTTTGTGCCGCACAGAAGGGAGAACACAGGTGCTTTAAATTGCTGTGTTTAATTTTGTAACTGGTTCATAAGCAATACCTTGATTTTCTATACATGAACACTCACTTTTGGTGTGATGGACAGCTGATGATCAGGAATATAATATGAAAGTAGACAGGAGGACTAAGGGCATGTCTAGATGTTTAATTTCTGGTGGGATTATGAATTTGGGGCAGGTGACTGGTATACTGCTAGTTCAGCATGAAGATATCAGCAAGGCAGAAACTGACTACACCATCCCTATACTAAATCACCATTATCTGAAGCCTGCAAGCAGAATCATCATTACAATTAGAACACTAGCTGGTAGACTTCCCCGTTGATTGTCTATTCAAGCTCAGACAACAGTTATATCTTGAATCTTCTATGATGTGCATCCTATTCAATATCTGTTTGACCCTATAATCCCTGAGAGAGCTGATGCTGAAAAATTCACAGAAGAGCAGAGCTGCAAGCATACATTATTTTGCTGTTGGGTTCTCAGAAATGTTCAGCATATGTTGTATTTATATTGAACTCACCCTGAGCCTGCTTACAGGGAGGGCTGGATATAAATCCAAATAAATAAATAAATAAAATCCACGTCTTCCAAAAGCAGATCTGCACTGGGGAAAATTGTCCAGAGCACAAATCTTCTCCAGGCTTTCCCAAGTAGTCACATGTGGATTCAAAGTTAAGAGTAAAAACACAGATAGCTGAGTTGGTCCACCTGAAAAATCCATACAGGAACTGTAAGACAATATCTTTATTAGGTAAGAGTGTGAAATTTTTGGGTAACACACATGGTAATCCTTTGTCTGGATTACCACTTCAGAGCAAAGGTGGAGGCTTGTATGATTGGCAGTCTTTTATACAAAACATACATGTCATCCAGGTAGAAAACTAGATGTCAGGGAGAAGGCTAACCTAGAACACTTCCCTTAGCATGTCAGTTTCTTGTGTGCAGAGAAATATGTTATGGAGAAACAATCCATAATCTTACCTGTAATTGGAAATGGTAATGAGAACTGAGCCTCTGAGAAGTAAGCAGGTTCTCCCAGGAGCTATGAGTCAAGAACTAGTTTACCACCAGCCCAAGCAGCTGTGTGGGGCAGCAGGCCAGTAAAGGTTAGTGATGTAGAAAGATTTTATGGGCATAGCATGTTCCTGTCATTGTGTTCTGAATCTTTGCCACTTCTACACAGGCAGACTGCAAAGGTCCTACCTCCAGAGGTCACATTGGAACCAACTGGGGTGGCAAAGGATATGGATGCTAGAGGCATGAAAATATCTTGAGCTGAACTTGATATGAATGGGTCAAAGATAATTAGCATTCACAACATTTTTCATGTACTCAGTCATCAATCCAAGTTGTTTTGGAGATATATAAACATTCCAATAGATGTTTGGATAGGAACTATCTGATAAGAACAATTTTCAGTGTGTCCAAATAACAATTGGGCTTAGTTAATGGGTTTTCTACTGTAAAATGGGTTAGTTAATGGGTTTTCTACCATGTCTTCCCTTATGTAAATGGATTAAAGTGGTTCAGATATCTACAGCAAGGATTTATTTTCATGTTCTATGTGGGTGATCATTCTGTATTTACACTTGTCATTGTCATATGTGTTATGTCGTATTGTAATTAGAGGGAACAAGAAGGGGGGACCCGCGATAGTTGCGAGGGGGGGAGAAGCTGTCAGCCACTCGGGCTGCCACTTCTCCCACCACCACCCCTCGCCCTTCTCTGCGGCCCATGTGGCTGTCAGCCACTTGGGCTGCTGCTCCTCCCATCCACCCACCCACCTACCGGTTCCGCCACAGTTCCCAGAGTGTTCCCTGCGCATGCACAGGGGATGCTCTGTTACTTTGGGGGGATTTAAATATCCCCCTGGAAGTTTTTTTAACTTTTAAGATTTTTAAGATGTAGGAAAACCTCCCTCCCCCCCAAGTGCCCCCCACGTGGATTTAGATATCCGCATGGAGGGGGCCAATTGGGAATTAGATATATAGATATTGTGTTACATACTCCACTTGTGGGGAGGGCGGGGTATAAATATAAAGTATAAATATAAATAAATAAATAAATAAAATTGTCTGTAGTTGGCAGCACTGTTGGAAGTCACTTAGCCTGCTTTAACATGAAGGATCTTACACAGATATTAAATACTGTGCTGTGATTACTAAGTGAGATCATTCTAAAGAAGTGAACTCTCATTATAAGCCTGACAGTGTGTTGTACTAGTAATAAGCAAAAAGTCTATTATGAAAATATTAGCAGAAGCCACAATGAAGACTTGAAATTACCAATTTGTTTAATCTTAACAAATAGCTTTTTCAAAACAGTATCTCATTTCATGAATCATTTTGAAACTGAATTTTAAAAATTAGTTTGAAATTTTAGACCTCAGTTAATTCAGCTTGTTAGAAACCAAAACAGTGTAAAGAAATGACCAGTCAGTCAACAGGTATCTTCCCTGCATTGTGAGAACTGTCCAGTTACGCTTGGTTTCTGCTGCCTGTTTTAACCAATTATTAATTTACAAGTGGATCTGTTCTCTTATGCCATAAGTGCAAAGTTTCTCAGGAAGTTTTAGTGAGGAAGGACTTTGTCAAAAGCTTTATATAATGTGCAGCATCTTGATCCATATGCAGACTTTTTCTTAGTAGGCCTTCTTCCTGTATATTTATTTATTAAGTAAAATATTTATATCTTGTTTTACCTTGTTGCTCAAGGAGACTCACACATCACAATTAAAACAGTACAATGCAAAACCAATAGAATAAATCCTCAGAAAGCACCCCCCAGGAGGCCCACAGTTTAAAAGCCATGAGGAATAAAATGACCTTGAATCATCTCCTAAAGATTTTTAAAGACAGCGATTCCCTCATCTCCTCAAAAAGCCCATTCCACACAGACACAGCTACAGTTCTAAAAACAGGTTCTGAGGCCATCTTAAATCAGGAAAAAGCCAGCGTGGAGATTGTAGTTGGCAAACTGGGACATGTGAGGAGACAATCCTTTAGATGTAGGAGTCCCAGGCCATGAAAAGATAACCCTGTCTCTAATAAACATTTTCATTTACCTGCAACAGAGGTTAGGCTATCTGGCCTGCAATTTTCTGGATCTTCCCTAGAAATACTTTTTAAAAATCCGTGTAACATTTGCTACTTTCAAGTTCTCTGATAAGTCTGATTTGGTGACAAGTTGCACATTATTTTTAGAAAATTAGAAAGTTCTTTATATACCATATGGACCCAATGACTTTTTTAAAATTTATCAGTTAGCAGACCTAGATCTTCACCCCTATGAGATTCAGTTCTTCAGATGCCTTCCCCAGAAATAGTAGTTCTGGAGTGTGTAACTACTCCACATATCCAACAGTGGAGACCAGTACAAAGCATTTGTTCAACTTGTCTTCAGTCTTCCTGTCTTCCTTTAGTAGTCTTTTTAACTCCCTTGTCTAGGCTGGACAATGTCCTTGACTAGTTTTCTGCCTTCAGTGTATTTGTTCTGATGTTTACTTGGAAGTGTGTGTGCACAGGATGGCAGCCTGAATCATAACTGGATTGGATCCAGGATGCTTGAGAAGCAGTAAATATACTGGGATGTGAAAAGGAATTACCATTTGTTCTTACAAGGGTATAAAATATCAGTAATTTGACCTATTCTGGCCCTAAGATAGTTCTCCTTTTTAAAGAGCAATTCCATGTGCCTGAAAATGACAGTAAAACTGATTTTATTTTTATTTTTCCTAGTAGGAAAATTAAAAATTGTGTTTAAGGATAATGACCAAAATAAAAATGTGCAAGTTTTGGAATAGCATCATATACTTTGCAACTAACAAATTTACAGGGAGAAGATATGCTGCATGTAATCTTGGAAAATATCTTCTTACCAGAGTAACTTTTATTCTTAAATATAATGGAAGATGAACGTATCATGATAACAGCTCTAAACAAGCATTCAAGCAAATGGGAATTTACAGCCACTTCAATGGTAGTGTTCATGTAATCAAGGTCCTCCCCCCCCCCAGCTCTTACTACCAGTAGGGACAAAAATCTTTTGTGTAACTACACCTGCATTTATACTAGCATTATACACTCTTTTTAACATGGTATTTATCTGTATATGAGTCCCTGCTAGTGTAGTTGTTGTACTTTATAATAAATGTTATGTTCAAAAATTGTTAAATTTAGTGCAATAAATGACATAAGGATAAAAGTAGTTTTACCTTCCTGTTTTATATCAGCAGAATATGCTAGCTCAAATCCTAAAGGAATAATGGCTTGAAAAAGTATTCCCTTGATAATTTTCATTCTTATATTTAAACCTTTGCAAACTTCCTTTGCTACATCTACTAGCACTTTTCAGGCAGAAACGCAGAGCAATACTACAATTGATAATCTACAGAGTATTTGTAAAGATTTATTAATAGCAATCCATAGCCCTTTACAGTAAAATTTTCTGTAATTCAAGTTTAATCAGTAGACGTGTTTATTGAATCATATATAAGTTATAGCTAGAATGCATACCCAGGGCTTTTGTCACCCATTGGTCGTCTTAATTATTTTTCATTGAACAAACTCCCCCCAGGCTTTAGCACCGGGGTTTCAAATGCAGCTCATTGTGCAGCATAACTTGCTGAGTGTTCAAGGCACCTTGGCATACAATGTAGTGGGAAGATGGGGCACTGGTTAAAGGAACACCGATCCAGATGCCTGATACAAGGAACTCAGTTGATCCATGGTTCTCAAAATCCTCACCTGTGTATTATTTTGTAATAGAGATTTGTTGTACAGCTTTTCATATTCATGCCTCAACCTCTGGTTTCTAGTTTTTGTAACAAATATTGGTGGCTTTCTATTCAGAACTGGAAAATAGCCATCTGTTATTAACAAATGTACTAAGTTATTTAAAACAAATTTTCACACTACATGCATATGGATGGAATCCTGTGAGATACCAATTTGTCAGCAGTTTTCTTGATGTGAATCAGCCAGCAATGATGACAGTATAATGATTATTACCATACAAAGGTAGACTTGAACACATCCATAACCATTTATATCAAGCCACAGTAGTACTGTTTTACTGAGTGTTTGCCTTAACAATGAAATATGTTGTATTTCTCTACTTATGGCACCTTTTTAAAGGAAATATTTAATCTTAATTAACAGTATATTTTTATTTTGTTTTGGCTGCAAAAGAGATACCTGGTAAGTTATCTTTCAGTATGTTTTAGATGAAGGAACAGGCTTTGTAATTATTAGACTGTTGAATATAAGAGGTCTCCAAAAGAACCTTTGAGTGTGACTTCCATATCGTTTTTCAAAGCTACTTTTTCACTTCTTTCAGCCTTCTTTTTGAACAGGTTGTATCACCTGGAGAAGAGGGAGAAGGGGATTCACAGTCTCTCTGTACCCCTCTCCCTCCTTATCCAGCTGCTGATTAACAGTATTTTAAGCTTTAGTAATCTCACAACTCCCATAGATCTGCTTTGTAAGAGGTCCTGCATCCTTCAAACTGCTATGCCAAAGGCAAAAGCATCACATTTATGTTGCTGTTCACAGGGTGTGAGGATTTTCCCCTTCCTAATGTTGGCTTTTGCACATGGCATAGTTAGTCAACATATGTAAATCTGTTTCTGTGCATATACTGCATTCTCTGGAACAGAGCATTTGACATTATAGTGTTAAACTAAATCTGTTCAGTTTGTGGATGTTAGTTGTCATAGGGCCCAAGTAATACCAGACCTGAGCAGTGGTCTCTGAATTGTGCCTGCTTCCTACACCATTTTAGAACACGTGTCATTCAGCCATATGGGAGAGCTTAGTTAATCTTTCTGAAGTGCACTTCAGAAACACTACCCAGGCCTTAATGGGAAAAAATGTAGTACAGGGTTTCTGCCCCAAATTTCCAGAATTCCTATATTAACCTACACATTCTAAACTACTTCTGAGATGAATGAGAGAAGTATACATAAAAGAACTAACAGCTTTTAATGTTTTTATCTACTGTCCAAGTGGTTTTCTGTCTGTTCATTTGCTATATAGAAAAACCTGGCCTTCCTCATGAAAAACATCATGAGAGTATCTCTTGAAATTCTTACATAAGGAATATAATGCAGCATGAATTTGTGTATATTTATTCTTGATCAACTCTTTCCAAAAATGCAGATTACAGATAAATCTGTTGGCACCTGTTGTGTGTGTCTCAGTCACCTTTGTGTCATTTGTGTACATTCCTTCTTCCCCCTTATGTTGCTGCTTGGGGGGGGGGGGGCAGAGAGGAAGCTGACTAGATGACAGAACCATGCATCTCCCATGTGGTATTATGTACATTTGTGTTTTGTTTTGTTTTTCCCAATTGTAAATATGGTGGGCTGATGGTTCATATTACCAGGCACCTGTATCATGGCTGTTTTAAGTTCTGATTCTTTGAGGCTGTGAATGTAGAGTTATTTGTGTGAACACATTATGGTGTGGTTCCTCTGACATTTACTACACTATGACCAGCTTATCTGGGGGAGGCAGTTTGCTGTAGTATAGCGAACATATAAGTTTCTGCATAACATGGAGCTGTTACACCCCACACAGAAGCAGCCTCCATGCAATTATGTTTTTAAAGAAACTACTGCAGAGCCATTTGAAATCACCTGAGGTATAGCAATTTCAGGAGAAAACCTGGCTTTTCAGAAAGGGACCGTATTCCTTTGAAAGAACTATGGAAATTCAGATAACTAGAAATCAGTGAGGTATGCAAATAATTTAAAGACTGTTGGAAGCTCTCTGTATTAATTGTATTTTATAGAGCATTTCAGTAGTCTTTGTGAAAGTGCAGAACAGTCAATTATTTTTCTGGAGCAAGTAAAGGGAGTAAATAAATTGCATGCAGGATATATCAGAATGTTTAAAAAAATCCATAAATTTAGATTTATGGTTGAAAAGCTGAAGGACATTGCATTTCTATAGACTGAAATTGTGTTCGTGCGCACACATGCGCAGATGTTGTCCTTCATGCTTTGGTTCATGCTTTCATCATTATACAAACCACTTATTTTGTCTTCTTTCAAGGCCTCCCAGACCAGTCACCAGCATGAATGATACACTGTTCTCCCATTCTGTTCCCTCAGGAAGCCCTTTTACAAACAGAAGGTGAGTATTTATTCTGATACAATTTGAGATACAATAATTAAACTTCTGTTACGTGTTCATTTCAAAGTTCATGCAGTCAAACAGTCGAAAAACAGCATAGGAGTGCCTTTAAATGTGTTTGGATTGAATTTTCATTGTTTAAAGTAGGACTCCATTTTTTAAAATATAGGAACCTGAGCAAAGGCATAGAGTTGTTTGCTTAGGTGCCAGTGTTCTGCCTTCTAAACACCCAGAACCAATTCAGGTAACCTCTAGCCATATGCCTATCATATGCAGTATGTCAGAATGCAACCCATATCAATTTAACCTTGAATTCTGAAGCATCTACAATGTACATCAAGTATACCTAAAAACAAAAGCTAGTATTTAAATACCAAGAAGCAAATGTGGGCAAATTGAACAAATGTTCCTAGTATATACGAAGGAATTCCTAAGTATATGTGGCCAACTAGAATTAAGAACTGAGCTATATTGTGAAGCCAAACTGGTGGAGCTATTGTATTAATCTGCCATTTCAGTAAATTATAATCAATCACTCACAAGAACAGAAAAGGTTGCACTGGATCAGACCCAGAAGTCCATCCATGTGATCTAGCATTCAACTCTGGCCCATCAGCTGTTTCTAGGAAATTTTTAAGGAGGGCAAGAAGGTACCAGTCTCTCATTGTTTGCCCCCAGAATCTACTATTCAGAGTTATATTATTTCTGAGGATGGAGAGTTCCATTAGTTATCATTAGTTAAACATTGTAAGTAATAGCCATGCCCATGGATAAATCCTGCCATGAATTTGTCTAGCCCTTTTTGAAAGCCACCTAAGCTGGTGTTAAGTTAGTTTATCTCATGACTGTGAATTCTCTTTATTATAATGCACTGTATGAAGCTGTAAAAGTTACAAGCACTCGATCCCTACTGTCATTGCTTATCTCTCACTTATGGTTCCTACAAGAAATCTTAAGGTCTGTGCAAATGAAGCCCATTGTCTATTGCACACACTGTGATTTGTTTGCACTGTGAGAGTATGAAGGAGTTGCACACCCGCCCAGTCAGAATCACATTCTTTCCACTGCACTGAAATGATCAGGTTGGATCAAAGGAATCATGCATGGAATGAAAATAGCAGCTAGTGATGTGCCTCATAAATCTGTTCAACAGCTTCCACAAGAGTTCATAGAGTGTCTGTAACAGTTCTGATGCTGATGCTTGTGCCAGAGGTTGCCCAAGCTTTTGGCAAGCAGAAGAATGATTTTGGATTCAGGTTAACTTTTCTCTAGCACAAGACACATAACAGCCCTTCTGGGAGTACAAGGGATTTTCCTTGTGCAGAAGGGCACAGTTTGATCCAACCTATTATTCTCTGGTGTGTTGTTTTGGGAAGTAAGTCCTGTTTTATTCAAGGGGCATTTCTCCCAACAAAGTGTTATTAGGACTGCAGCCTATGAACCAAGTTAAAGTACCCTACAAATAAATACCCAGGTTTTGCAGTGTATTTTATTTGTTCATCAGATTAAATATTCTGGAAAAAACATTTTGAGAATAAGCAAGATAAAATATTTTCTGTACTTTGGTGATTTTATTTATTTATTTTTGCCCCACTTTTCTCCCCAGTGGAGACCTAAACCACATTACAGTGTCATGATTCCCTTCTCCATTTTATCCTCACAACAGCCCTCTAAAACAAATTTGAAGAGAGTGACTGTGCCACTTATGGGTGACCCCATAAGTTTCCATTGCAGAGTAGGAACTGTAGTCTGACACGTTAACCATTACACCGATGTTTGTAAAGAGATAAAGTAATGTAAGGTGTATCTGGCATATATGCTCATGTTCAAGATGCAAATATATGTTCACTGTGTTCCATTACTAAGAATTGGGATGGCTGAAATCAAGACTTCTAAGGGCCAAGTTCTAATAAAAATTTGGATTCTGAAGCTTTACCTAAATCCAGAAATCTAGCAGCATATTTTGTTATGCAGTTTTCAGTGCTAACCGCTTCAAGTGATCACTTGACTTAATCGTGTGTTTGCTTCCCTATCCCAATGAAATCCTCATGAAGTGGTTTGTGACTTGTTCTAATAATTTTACTTCCAGCCTCTGTTAACCTGAATTAAATTTTAGTACGTTGTTCCTATAAACAGCATCCTGCCTTCAAAGGATGTGAATTAAACACTGTAGATTCACACTAACCTTTTTCCCATGCAGGTTTCAATACATTTATTTACTTACTTACTTTATTTATATTCCACCTTTCTCACTGAGGCTCATGACGGATTACATGGTGTAAAACAATGTAATCAAATAGTGAGAAGGGTCTAATAAGCAATGCAATAAGACTAGGATTACAAAAATTAGAAACAGCAAAATGTATCAGATAGGGTATGTCAAGTGATGCAAAAAATGGAATTACAAAAGTAGAAAATGATGCATCAACAGCATGATAATATATATTATAAATATATAATATATAGCATAACACAGTGGCACAGACTATAGGCCTGTTCTTTTGATGTGCCTCCCTGGACACTTCTATTATACTATTGCCCTATTGCAGACTGTTAATGAAGTTTCATTGTTTGAATCATCCAGGTTACTTGAGAGTATAAATGTAGCCAGTCCTGAGGTTGATGAGCATTCTCTTATAAAGCTGTATGTAAATCAGCTTCACAAGAATTCACGGTCAGTATAAGAGCACTAAACCACTAATTGATGTAGTTCTGTAGCTTATACACTAAAATCAGTCCATTAGTTTATTAGTCATTCTGCAGAATTACTAATAATTGAGATTTTTTGTTTAGTCTTTGTAAGATAAAAATTAGGAGACTTTTATGGTTTCCATGAGACTTCAAATGGATTTCATGCTGGCCTTGAACTTCCCTATCTTTTATCTTGCATTTTGCACATGACAAGTATTTGAAGGTACATTACATAGCATTTTTTGCTCTTAGGCAGCATCCTGTGGATTTCTTATTTTAGTGTATTTCCCCCAAAACACAGAAGGTGGAAACATAGTCAGATGGTCAGTCAAAGTACACTGAAAACATGTTGATAGCTGGTCCTGAGCAAGGCACAGCAACCCACCCAAGAAGACTGCTGTGCCTCACTGGGAACACACAAACCAGCTGCGGGGCAGGAAAACGCTGCATCCAGTTCTGTGCATATAGCACAGCTGTTGGTGACATGCCTCTGTGCCTTTGAGCAGAGCCACTCCTGTTGCTAGTGATCAGATAGCAGACACATCAGGACTGGGGAAGGGGCCATCTGAACTTAGGAGTGCCCTGAGAGATTTCTGAGTGAAATCAGCACCTGTCTTCAAAAGACAGCAAAAGTCTCCTGTGGCCGTTGGCTGCTACAAGTTGAGATGAAAGCCGAGGAAGGAAGCCCCTGAGCTCTGACTAGGGTCACCTTTGCTTCCCTCTACCAGCTCTCCTTATTAATTCAGTTGCAACATTTTAAATAGCTATTTAGCCTAATCAAATATACAGTCTTCATATACTATGTCTCGTTCTGTAGGAGGTATACGGCTACATATACTCTGAGTCTTATATATAAAGTGTATAGCAGTAAGCAAGAGGTATTAAACTATACTGTAAACATTATACAAGGTTGTCGGTGTTGCAAGCAAACATTTTAAATTAGGAAATTTATAAAGTCTTGACACCAAGCTAAGAAGTTAACATTCAAATGATTAAAACTACAATTCTGTGCTTTCTTGAATTGTTCAACATGTCCGCTTGTGACTGTGAATTAGAAGGTAGCAAAGCAAGAAGGTAGAAGAGCCACCACTTGTGTTATAGTGATGGTCTACTGAAGGAAATATTTCACTTAAGAACAGAATGGCTTTACAAATTGAATGTGTTCATTGCACATTATGTATCTTGCCATTTGTTCACTCTGCATAGCTCTGATGAAGCAGACCAACTTCAGTAGATTAAAAAGAGGAAAATCTGACAATAATTTCTCATTTGCTTCTATGAAATCTCACGTAATGATTAGTTTGTCTTATTGTGTCGCTTTACTTTGTGTAATTATTTCCATCATAGAAACTCCGAGCACATAAAAATGGTTCACATGTGCAGCAGTGTTGTTTGAGCATTCTCCACACAAATCCTGGGGCTCACACTTGCCTCTGTTTGTATTGTAAAGCTTACGTTGTAAATCATAAGGCTTTCATGCCCTGCTTTTGGGCCTCCTGGAAGCATCTAGGCTGGTTGCTGTTGGAAAAAAGCATGCTAGATTACATGGACAGTTTGTTCTGATCCAGCAAGATTCTCACATTCTTATCTAGTAATATAAACATTGCAGTAGTACACACCCTCTTTTTTTTTAGACATTATGAGATACTGCATGTGTAAACTCTCTCTCTCTCTGCATAAGAATGGAATACATAGATTTTAATGTTTCATTATCATACATTAAGTCAATCAGCAAAGAGCATTTATTAGTACAGGTACTATTATCTGGTATATCTCACACTAAAAACTCATCTGAAACTGAACTGAGGATATAAAATGAAATGTGAGATTTACATTCACATTTAATGTTCAATGCACTGTTTTTGGTCCAGGGCAGATCTTCTCTTTGGGGTGTGACATTTTCTCTATAAAGAAAAGAATTGGAAGTAGGAATATTATGCAGTGTTCATGATACAGATATTTGTGGCATCATTCCAGAGCTTGTGAACACAAATACTGATTTCTGTATCACATGCTTTGATTATGGGTACCCATCTCTCATGCCCTGCATTAAATCTCTGGTTGGCTGTTTGGTGGTTGGCTGTTTGGTAGCTGGCTGTATAAAAGCTTGAACTTTTCTCTCTAAATAGAAGCAATCGGGATTAAGAAATGAAAACTATGGAAAGAAGCAAGATTGACCAGCTTGCCTAAATTATCCAGTTATTAGTCCGATCCTTTATAAGAAGTAATAGATGATGGCACACTCCTGGCCTTATTTGTCCAACAGATTATTCATTGATGTGGAGAAGACAAAATGTTGTTACTTTGGGCCAATAAAAACTAAAATACTATGCCAAATCTATGCATATGTGGATTGGGATCTAAAGATGCCTAGGTGTACTTGCAACACACCTGTGTACGCCGGGAGGGTTACCTGTGTTCTGTACCCCATGCCAGGGACTTTGATCTCATGGAATGCTTCTTGAGAGGTTTCCCCATTCTTTAGAGGCTGCTTTTTTTCTTTAGGGATAAATGTATCAAATAGCTAGATTGATGTACAACATACCAAAGTTTGCTAAAAGTATAACATAGGCCGAAGACAGACTGGCAATCTGAAGCGGAGGCAAAGCGGAGGGAACTGGAGCGGGGGAAAAAACTCACGGAGCTGGCCGTTCACACTGGCCAGAGCAATGCGGATCAGCAGCGATACGGAGCGTTCAGACTGCCCACGGAGGGTTCACACTGGCGCGTAGCCAGCCCGCGCGGCTCGCGCCTGCCGCTGCACTTTTTTTGTTTTCCTTTGATGTTTTTCGCATATGTGCATATGCGCATATTGCATATGCGCATATTGCATATGCGCATGTGCGCATATTTGCATATGCGCATATGCGCAAAACTTTTTGCCGGTGCGTTCACACTTCCTCCGGATGCCTCCCGCTTCTTCCAGTTCACACTGTTTGGAAGCGGGAGGCATGCGGAGGAAGGCCCCTGAACACCGGGAAAAACTGGTGTCCGGGTAAAGCGGAAGGAAAGCGGCTGGGAGACGGGTAAGTACGCAACGGAGCCGATGGGCAGATGCGCATGTCTGAACGGGCTCCTTTCCTCCGTTTGCGAAGCGTGCCTGCCCCGCTTCAGATTGCCAGTCTGTCCTCAGCCATAGTATAGTATACCATTATTTTCTATCTTTGAATGGGGGGGGCTACTATGTTTTCTGAATAAAGGGACATTATGCCTCTTCTTCTGTTTGTGTACTTTGCACAGGCTCCAATTAACTGTAAAACTAACTCCTTGATTACAAGGAAGCTTTTTAATGTAAAAAAAAGAGCCCCCACATGGCAAACCTCTTTAAAAGTAGAATATTTCAAAACAGTCAGCTAGTCAAAGCAAAAATCAAATGTTCCATAAGGTTAGCACAAGCCTATTGAATGAACCTAAGAAGCTCTTTGAATTCCATCTTGTATGAATGGAAAGAAAACAATTGTGTTACATGTTTCTGTCAGCATATTAATTAGCACAATGCCATGTTAGCCTCCATTTCTGATTATTAAAAGTGGATACTTAGTGGCTTATTCAGGACCTTGGATAGGGGACCATATTAGTTCTTATACTGCTTTCCTGTTAGCAGTCCTGTATCATTGTTCCATTAAGATACTAGCTATGTCCTTCAGTGAACATCTGAGTATACTAAAGCCCTTTCTTGTGGCATGTCGTGACTGAAGAATTCCAGTAAGCAATGCTAGTAGAACAGGGTAACTGGCAATCCAAAGAATATGGAACAGGTGGTGTTTTGTTTTGTTGCCTTCACAGGAGTTAAATGCTGGATCTCCATATCATGGCATATAATGTTTCTCTTTGCATTTTTCTTCTATCAGTTAGTAGGAAGGGCGATAAAGACAAATTACTGATACATCATACTATGTACTTTACATATAGCCGAGTTACCCAAAAATATCCATGGTTAACCAACAAACAGCAAATGTCTTTTTCTGTTTAGAATTTAATGGGGAAAGATTGAAATTTAGAATTCTTAAATGGGGAAATTTTTCTTATACTACTACTGGATAGAATAATACCAGATTGTATTTATCTTTTGGCAATGGATCTGTAGTTCCTTTACAATTCACAAGAATTTATTGCAGATCTCTTCAAAGTTCTGGAGACCATTTACTGGCACAAGAGATTCTGGTACCTGAATGGTACGATGACATAATCACTCCACATTGTCCTAGGAGGTCTTGTTCATGTGGCCTAAGTCTCTAGAACATACCAGACTTGGAGATGATGGAATATGTTCCAGAAGCAATAGGGAAAAGTCTTAAGATATCCAGATTTTTAAAATCCAGGTCTGCTGAAGCTTTTTTGGAGGAGGACATGGTAGGAATGTGCATAGAAGTTGAATTTCAGTTGTTATCTTTAATATTTTAATGTATTTTCTTAGTTATAGTTGTTATAGCTGTTCCAATTCATTATTATTTTTTTGAATTTGATTAAATGGAAAACACATTTCCAGTTGCAACTTTTTGTTAGTTCTCTACCAGTTGGGATGAAATTCACTGGAGCTATACCCCTTTCCCCGGGGATCCTCCTTGCCAAATTTCAGACAGATAGGAAAAGGCAGAGGTCACAAAGAAGAGTGAATTGGTATAAGATTTTTTTCTTCACTCCTATTGGATGGTTGTGGTCTATATTTGAAGTTGGCAAAGGCAGCTAAGCCTTCATCTGCTGCCGCCTTTACCTCAGTGTGCTTGTTTGATTTCAGCATTTTTCTTCCAATCCAGCTAACCTCCAGTATCAAAGCTTGGACAGAAGAAAAAAAATACTCCAGTCAGTGGAGAAGTGCATGGCAAGTTTAGTTCCCATCAATCACTTGCTCCATTTATGTTAAAATACAGACCAGCCCTACACACCACTTCATGTACAGTTGAAGAAGAGGTTGTTTAACTTTCTCCTATACCAGGCCTTATATCAGCCCTAGGAGGGGACGTATTGGGGAACAACTATAGGTACTTAGTGGTTTTACATGAAAATAAAGATGCAGAGATTTCTCAGATCCTAAATCAAAGATTATTTCTGAAATAGAGAGATCAGATAATCAGAACTTTCTCATCCCTGATCTCTTGTCTAGCTTTGTGTGTGTGTTTTACTGTGTGGGGGGAATTAAACTTTCATTCTACCCTCCCATCTGCAAAGTAGCAAGCTTTCTGTTGTGGAAGAGGAACCCTAGCCTCTCTCTCTCCCATTCACTATAGACTTACCTGCCTGCAGGTCAAGCAAAGTATTTGCTTTTGTCATCCACAGCAGGGATTGTCACTAGATGGAGGACAAATTATGTACCTCTGCACTTATCTCCTTCCAGCATGTAAAGACAATATGCTGCCCATCACTGGGGAGGCAACCCTTGCCTTCTGCCTTGGCCCACTAATCTTCACAGCCATCCTGCCTGCCAACAGTAGAAGCAACCTTTGCCTTGGCACCTGCCCAGTAACTATAGAACACTCATCCAAAGTCTGAGATAGTGCAATGGGTGACTTTGAAGTGGAAACCCTGTACAGAAACTCCAGTCAGGATGATCCAATATGGTGCCCACATCAGCAAACTCTTCTGGATGATCATTGTCCCTGTCAGGTACATAGCAGATAAGTGATTCTCCCTTCTTTTCCCCTTGTTACCTCATGGAACTGAAATGTCATCAGCTGGGCAGTAGAGATTTAACAGTCATCATTCATGTCATTCTTGTATGAATAGCCTGTAATAATTATGTTGACCAATGGGACTGTTAAATTCATGTTTGATCTGAATGTAGACCTCCTGAAGTGAGTGGTTCTTTCCAGCTATATGAACAAATCTTATTTATTCAATGGCAGCAGTTGGATATATTGAAACCTTAATCAAATTAAGAGTATGAAAAGAAGAAGCAGATAAGCAGTGGCATTTTATTTTGGAGCTTAATCAACATGCCAGCCAACCCATAAAGGATCTAAGATAATTTACTCCCCAGTTATAGACATGTTCACTATGAGTCACCATGTAGCTCAGAAAAAACATGTGGAGCCATTAACATGCATATGGACCTATGTGTGCTCTTCTGACCAATACATTTTCACTATGCATATAGAAGATTCTTCAGTGCATGCATAGAAAACTTATAGCATAAAAGTGAACCGGGCACCCCCTGCATACTTAAAGTTTCATGGGTACAGTGCAACTCATGGAGCTTTGGCTTCTTCCTATCTATATCATGAGAATAGTGTTAATTTTGTTGGAATTTTTCAAAATAAATGTGTTAAAATATTAGCCTTAGATCTCTTGATTTCAGTGGGACAAAATAGCTTTATTCTTAGCACGGGTCTAGTTAGACTGTGGATTAAACTACTGGATTCAAGATAATCAGAGGGTTTTCTTATCTCATGATACATTGCAAATGTAGAAATCCATTCTTATGCATGGTATGCCATCACATTCCTTTGGGTTGAAACAAGCATTTCATATCCAATAGTTGTGATGAAAAGAGGACAAACTGGAGCAGGAAAGAATACTTTGCGTAGCCTTTTGCTTTAAAAGACTGAAGGGGCTGTGGCTCTGTGACAGATCAATTGTTTTGCATGCAGAATGTCCCAGGTTCTGTCCTTGACACCTCCAGGTAAATGGATCAGGCAGTAGGTGATGTGTATGATCTCAGCCTGAGACACTGGAGAGCTGCTGCCAGTCAGAGCAGGCAATAGTGTTTGATAAACTAATAGTCTGGCTTACTACAAGGCAGCTTCATGTATTTAGTTATTTTTTATTTTCTACAATTACGTCGTGAGATTAGAAGTTGTTCTTTTTATATTTATACATAGTACAATTAATAGAGTGCAGCGAAGGAGAAACTGGACTGAAGATAATGAAGACTTTCTTTCTTGAGTTTAAATGAGAGGTGAGGGAGGAATAATTAACTGCCTTTCCATTGGACAGCTGCATCCTAGCTAGCCAATCCAGAGCTGAACTTCCATTGACATTGGACTGGGCCAAATCAATGAACAGCTCTAATGGTCATGAATGCCTCTTCTTTCTGTAGTGGAAAAGGCAACAGTACTTTCAACTGGATCCTTTGTTTCAGAAATATCTGCTAGAAATGTTTTCTGAAGAGCAGGTGCGTTAAATCTCTTACCCATATGCTGCCAAGTGTGCAGCTTAGAAATGCCATGTGAAATTAAGTATGTTTCCAATAGACTTTTTTCTGTTTCTGTGTAAGTTGGGGGGGGGGGACAGAAGTTTTACAAACTTATACAAAATCAACTTTCTGTGTTAGTAATATTCCAGACTTTGTTTTAGACTTTTGATGTGATACAGGTTTTAGAAGTATTTTCTGATTAAATGACTTGCGTATGGTTCAGAATTTTTGAATGAGTTTTGGTGGATTTCAGCCATCACTGTTTATCATCTTCTTAGTTGTCCTGTCTCATTAACTAGCTCTCCTTACAAGAATAATGAAGTAGAGCAGAACAAATTGCTGGCTAGGGCTGCTCCGGCTTTTTTGAAAGGCAAAGGGTAAGTTAAAGAAGGTGCGCTGACAGCTTGCACTAACACAACTAAAGCAAATGGCTTTTTCCTTTGAATATACTGTGCATTCAACAGAATGTATTGTGCAACAGTTTAATTCCCCCTTAATTTACTCATCAACTGGCTGAAGAACAAGCTTAAAAAACATATAAAATGAATTAACAATTCTTGAGGTCTCAGAATGACATCTTAAAATACAGTTCTACATTTTGATGCAGTTTTGTGTATGCGAAGGTAATATTTTGTGGTTCAATCCTACAGGTAAATCTGTACATGTAGATAAATAGTGGCATATCGATCCTGTGGCAAGTGGGTGATCACATATTTGATTGATCTTTAGCAACAAAACCTCCTTGCCAAGAAAAACTAATATATCACTGAGAGGCATCTCACCTTGCTATCTCTCTGACACACTAGTTTTCTACATGCACAGAATTTTTGACACAGGGAGTTCATTCAGTCATGTTCGATCTTCCATCTGCAGTCTCAAATGGTACTGTGTAACATGCAATTTATCTGCATCTGTAGACTGACTAATGTCAATCAGATTTCAAATGAATTTGCTTCCGAATCAGCGTGCATAGGATGTCAGCCAAAATAAGCAACTCCTGAAGGCTGTAATTTTTTCTTTAAAAACCCTATGCTTCCTTATAGCATTAACACAAGGCCATATGCTGCATGGTCCTTGAGCACCTGTTTCCTTAGATCTTCTTAGGTGCTTTGTATCCTCCAGCAACCTAACTGTCCTGTCCTGCAAGCTCAGTTTCTTAATTACTCTGAGATGGAATTGATAAGAATTTCAGCATTTTTTTCCTAAAGAACATTTACTGCTCATTTATAAATTCCCATTTCACACTCTTACTTGCTCCTGCTTTCTCTGTTTATTTCTCTTTGTCTGTCCGGACTACACCCTTTTCCCCCCCAACCCTGTTTCAGGTTACAGTATAGCCTCGATGTTGCAGACAGGCTGGCTGATGAACATGTTCTCATTGGGTTGTATGTCAACATGCTCCAGAACAACCCCTCACGGTTAGTGCAGGCTGGGCACCTTGGTGGGGTCTTTAGAGGAGGGACATTTGCCTGGTAAACCCAGGTCTGAGCAGTGTGCAGTTCCTAAAAGATGGAGCAGAGGCTCAGCTGCCAAGGCAGATCCATTTGATTTCAGCAGTGTTAAATAACTTCTATGAACAACTGCGTTGTTTGGAAATATTGTTCTGCACATTGATTTGTGTCCAGTTTTTAAAGGTAGATATCAGTGTAATTATAGATCTTATACATGCTAACTCGTTGATCCTAGTAACAGATAGAAGGGGATACAACAAACCACAAGAACCAGTTCAGGGCATTTCAGATGTTTACAAGTATTCCAAACAGAAGTAACTTCTGTGTAATGTTCAAGTGAAAACTCTCACATCTGAATATCATAGGCAGATTATTTTACTCTATAGGTGAATGTAGGGAAGGTACAAATAGCCACAGCTTCCCCATGGATATAAATTGGGTGCTGAAAAATTCATGTATCAGATATGATGATCTACATGAAGACTTTATGCTGTTCTCTACATGACAAAGATCAGTAATGGGTGAGCGCTGAAATACAATTACAACATGAAAATGTGATTAAGTAATTTTAAGACTGCTTTTGCTGGTGGATGTTACTAATCATTGTTTATATCGTGCTTCTTACGTGCAGACTGCTTTCTGGCCTTTTTGTTGGTTGTTCTAAAAATAATGTTGTGAGATGAACTATGCGCAAAAGGATGTATGGTGATTTCATGGCTGAACAGAGACTGAGCCCAAATCTCTCCTGTCCTACTCTCTGCCTACTAGGAAACACTGCCTCTCCATATCAGAGGCAACACACACACACACACACACACACACACACACACTTAGCAAGATAGCAAGAAGCATTTTGAAAGTTAGGAATAAAACAAGGCTACATTTGCATTTGCCTATTCTGCTCCTGTTGTACGGGAGTGCATACTACTGGTCTCAAAGGCAGCTGATCAGAGAAGGATGCTTTGGTTTATCATATAGTACCCTGCAACATGACAAAGGTAAGACATTATATTCCTGAGATTTTTAGGACCCTCGGTCAAGAATTAAAATCTTAGAGGCTGATTTTCTCCACTATATTTTTATTGTTATGTTTTCAAAAGAGGCAGCTACTTCCAATAATCACTCATTTGCCTAGAGAGCTGTATTGTGCCACTTGCATGTAGGATACAGTCCTGTGTGTCTTACCCACCAGGGGAGCATCCTAGCGAGAGCTTTATGCTCCTGACAAGACATAGTCCTTCACCTCCAATTGTTCCTGATGCCAGCAAAATGCCAGTTGGGTTCTTCCCATTTATACCTGCAAATTTGCACTGATGTTGCTTGAGTCCACATGTTCAATAGAGATAAATCATGTACCACAATCAGCCCTTAATTTAATGTTTCTGAAGGATGGATGGGTGAATGAACCTTCATGATTCAAGTAACTGAAGCAATGTGTAGTACAAAACATCTGATTACTGGCTTTGGAAGACTGCAGCTTAATATCTTTGATTAAAAAGAGCATCAGTCATTCACACAAGCTACTTTCTTGACTTCAACAGACAAAATCAGCTAGCAGGACTAACTATCTTAACTATATATTACTTAGGGCAGCTTTTTTCTTCTCTGCTTGTAAGTAAAGAAAGGCATGGATCTTCTTCGTGGTCTCTGTGCATCACACCTCTGGGATAAAGTGCGCCTGCGCCGATCCCGATCGGTAATCTTCAAAGCCTAATGGATTTTCGCGCCAGCTCCCCGGTCACGTGCATGTCCCACTGCGCATGACCCGGGGAGAGGCACGAGAAAGGCATGGTTATGAATATTAAACACTCAGACACTATAAAGGATTCTGTTGCCCTTGAGTATTATGTCGCTATTTTTACAGGGTTCTATCACTATCCCCAGATGAACATTATAGTCAATGGATAAGTATTTAATTGATGGATGCCATGCTACAAAGTTCCAGACATTACTAAGGGTCTGCCATTCCACTGACAATTGGAAAGAATGAGACCAAACTACTGTTTACAAACCTATTGATGTTAGAACCAGAAGCAATGGACTGGAGATTCCAGCAAGGCAAACTTAGATGACAATCACAAGGGTAATAATTGTAAGAGCAGCCAACCAATAGGACAATGGAACCTAAAGAGGTTTGGAATCTCCTTCGTTAACTAGCTTTGAGTAAGGCAGAACAAAAGCTGCAGTTTCATCCAAAGCAAGTATTAATTTCCTACTTATTAAAGAACTGCTAAGAGAAAAACAATGGCCAAACAACACTAATTGGTCACAGAAGCTAGCAGTGCTGTTGAGACAATGAATTGTGCACTGCATCCTGCATGGTGTATGAAGCATCAAAGACATTTGGAAATCTGAAATGGACAGCTGATGGAGAAAAATTCGTCTGGTTCATTCATGAAACAGCATCTTGAACTTTAGAATCTATCAGGTGACACTTAAATCCCATCACAAACATTATCACCTGCTAAAACCGGCACTTCAATCTACGCTTAAAGGCATGGCTTCAGTGGCCACTTAAGAAGCTGACAACTGTATGATTATCAGAGGTTTAAATAAATTACTGATGTTAATATAAGGCAACACCAAAATGGAACATGAATTAAAATCCTTAAGATATTTGAATAAATAAGATGGAGGCATGCAGATTCTAATAGGTTTCATTAAAAATTCTCATGCTTTTTTATTTTTGGTATTTGGGGATGGAGTTTTATTTCCTTTCAGATCAGAATGGTTTGAAAAGTGGGTGTGTGGGTTTCCTTTCCCTCTAAGTTGTGATATGACTCATTTGCTTGAACCATATGCATGGATTTAGATTGAATTAACACTTAGAATGAATTAACATTAATCTCAACAAATTCATTGACTAAGAAATAACTAGTGTCATCCTTCCTTTTTTCTTTGTATTTTGATAGAGCAATTCTTTATAACTTATGAACACAATTAATATGTCCAAGAGGAAATTCATAGGTTCAGTTGATATAGTAGCAAAGTAACTATGGATTTGTCATGTTTCATCTAAAGGAGACAACACATATGTTAGTTCTAGCATTCCATTCTACCTAGTGGCTTTCTAGCTTCAAGGATCATGTACAGTGGGATATCTATAACCCTTAAAGGACATCTCATCCCCACAGCAAGAGCTGGATGGTTAGGAACCTTCCTCATAATGTTTTTGTATTTTGATAGCAATTTTGATAGCAGGGAAAAGTTCTCACTTTTCTCCTGCATCCCCTATTGCAATCATTTACTGTCTTTCACAGAATTTAATGAGAGCTACTGAGAAAGTAAATTGAAATCAAGATGATTTGGGGTTCAGATGCTTGGAGCACCAGAGAAAGGGGGTAACAAAGTTTAGTTCTGCAAATTTACTCCTCCATTCAAATAGTGTCCTAGAGTGTGCCTTATTTTCCTGCATATTTAAGTGAATAGCTGCCATGTACTCCAATTATGAAAAGTAAATGTTTGCACTTGGGGACAATGTTGGGAGGGGGGGGGAGCATCTTCCCTAGACTAGACAATTCAGCCACCAGTGCCAGGGCCTTCATGGGAATAGCAATTTATCTTTATGCCCATAGCATTGGTAGAGGTGATGAACCCCAGCAGGATCCTTGCAATATATGGTGCCATCTTCCACTCTGCCCATCCTATATTTATGTATACTGGTACATAGTTAAACCAATATGGTATAAATTGAAATTTGGCTTCTAAGAGATTATCCCAGATGAATGCTTTGTTTGCATTCCTCCTAATATGCAGGGTCTTTCTCTGCACCTTTCGCTCAGTTTCAGATTTTATACATTAAAACAGATGATTCTGCTTTGAAGGAGAGGGCGTTTTATCACAAACTAAATGGTGGTCAGTACCAAAGCAATCTAAGACAGCTTCTCCTATATGGAATTTCTACTGTTGCCTTAAGTCCCATTAGAAGGAAGTATCTTGTGATATAGGAGACATTTGCGGAAGTTTGCCAAATCTATGTTCAGAAAGAATCTTGCTGAGAGCTATGATGAAGTATTTTAAGTACCTTTTAAAATTCTAGATATAATGTAACATGTTGATATAGGAAAATCTCATAACAATACATGCTCATGCTTTACATTCTTCATTAACCTTAAATGGGAGCTGTCCAGGATAAAGAGTGATTAATAACTATTATTTAGGGCTGTGTTCTTTAATTTTTAATCAGTGTATTGCCATTGACTTTATTAATTTATATATTACTTCCATTATAATTGCCTTTTATGATTTTCAATTGTGACTCTTTGTTAGATCGAAAGATCAGTCTCAAAAAATACACTTATTTTATTTATTTATCTATTATATTCGGCTTACAGTCCTCCCTCCCTTGCACAGCAGGACTCAGGGCGGGTAACAGCACATACCAGCAACAATATTAAAACAATTAATTAATTAATTAATAATTACATATTAAAACACAATTTATAACAACAGTTTAAAACTAGTCAGTCAGATGGCAGCCAATAATTTTACACAGCTTGGTGCGTCTTCTTTCCAAAAAGATTATACTTCATGTGTTTCCATGAATGTTAGGATAATGAGGCAGTTGGATAACCAAAGGACAAGTGACAAAGCAAGGCAGGGGGAGGCCAATACAGATGGAATTGCTGCCACCTCAACCCTGGCAGAACATTTCTATTTTGCAGGCCCTGCAGAACTGCATTAGGTCCCGTGGGGCCCAGATCTCACTTGGGAGAGACACCAGGCTGCCACCAGAGCCAAGAAGGTTCTGGATCTTGTTGAAGCTAAGCGGATGTCTTTCAGGCCAGGGATCACCAGAAGATTTTGATCCATTGAGTGTAATGCCCTTTGGGGGACACACCAGGAGAGATGGTCCCATAGATATGTTGGTCCCAAACTGCAGAGGGCTTTGAAGGTGAACGTTAAAACTAGCACCTCAAACTTGATCTGGTATTCCACCCAGAGCCAGTGCAGCTGGTTGAATGTGTGCTCTTGAAAGTGTTCCAGTAAGAACATGCACCGCCACATTCTGAACCAGCTGGAGTCTCCGGGTCAGCCTCAAGGGTAGCCCTGTGTAGTGCAAATTACAGTAGCCCATCCTGGAGGTGACCATTGCATGGGTCACTGTAGCTAAGTCAGGGGGAGAGAGGAAGGGAACCAGTTGTTTGACCTGGCATAAATGGAAAAAAGCTAGTCCAGCAACATTTGTGATCTGAGCCTCCATTGAAAGGAATCCAGAATCACACCCAGACTCTTGACTATTGGCACTGAAGTCAATGGCACATTAGCAGGAGCCAAGAGCTGGATCCTAACATCCCCCTGGCCCAGATACAGGACCCCCATCTTTGATGGATTTAATTTTAGCCAGCTCTGCTTTAACCAGCCAACCACAGCCTCCAAACCCTCGGCTAGAGCTATGAGGGGCAGAATTCAGCCGGCCATCCAGAATAAAGAGTAGATAAAGAGTAGTTTTACATACGTTGTTACAGTAAAATTAAGAATAAACAAGAGGAGGCTGTTGTAAAAAAAATTATTGAAACCCAAAATTTACATAAAATTTACATCAAGATTTGGGTTTTTTCAAAAGACAAGGGTACTTGTAAATATCTCTCTGAAAGAGGGAAATAATGTCACTAGCTTCATATATTCAAATATGTTACTGGCTTCATATATTCATATAAAGAGCATGAGAACATACGAAGATCCCTACTGGAGCAGACCATAAGACTATCTCTTTCCCATAGCAGCCCCCCAGATACATCTGGGAAGCCCAAAATCAGAGCCTGAAGGAAATGACCCTCCTGCACTTTTTGACCTTGTATCCCAAGCCACTGAACACATTATAGCTAACTAGTAGCAAAGCCCATTGTAAAATCAATACAATGAGCTCTAGAAAGATGGGAGGTGGAACAAATGTATTGGCTGTTTCTCAGGGTGCTCACACACAGCCCCCCTTCACCCATCCACTTTCTCCCCATCCCCCGATGGCCTGTGGAACGTGACCTATGGGCCCATAGAATACAATGGAAAGATCGTGCTGCAGCTGTGGCACGACTCCAGAGAGAAGGGGGTTAAACTTTAAACCCCTTCTCTCTTGAGTCATCATAGAATACAAATGAAAGATCATGCTGCGGCTACAGCGTGAGTCCAGAGAGAAGGGGTTTAAACTTTAAACCCCTTCTCTCTGGAGTTGCACCGCAGCAGTGGCACAATCTTTCCATTGTAACCTATGGGGCCATAGAATACAATATGAGATTGTGTCGCTTCTTCGGCGCGACTCCAGAGAAAAGGGTTTTAAACATTAAACCCCTTCTCTCTTGAGTTATGCTGTGGCGGCATCATGATCTTTCCATTGTATTCTATGGCCCTATAAGATACAATGGGAGATCGTGCCACTTCTTCAGCGTGACTCCAGAGAGAGGGGTTTTAAACTTTAAACCCCTTCTCTCTGGAGTTGCACCGCAGCAGTGGTGTGATCTTTCCATTGTATCCTATGGGGTCATAGAATACAATAGGAGATTGTGCCCCTGCTGCAACATGACTCCAGAGAGAAGGGGTTTAAAGTTCAAAACTCTTCTCTCTTCAGGCCTTTCCCGGCTCACTCGCTTAGGCGGGCAGGCCAGGGGAGATGGGGGGCCCTCTTCAGGCCTTCCCCAGCTTGCTCACTTAGGTGGGCAGACCAGGGGAGACGGGGGGGCTCTTCAGGCCTTCCCCGGCTCACCTGCTGAGGTGGTCAGGCCAGGTGGTCAGGCCAGGGGAGGTGGGGGACCTCTTCAGGCCTTCCCCAGCTCACTCGCTTAGGCAGGCAGGCCAGGGGAGGCAGGGGGCAGGCAACGGGGAAAGGCTGGGTACTCACCTCCTGATGTTACCTCCTGAGGTGAATGTGCCTTCCGAGGGGATTTTTTGCACCTGCCGTTTCTGTGGGCAGGACTCAGGCAACACAACCAGTGGCTAGGGACACCCTCTTCTGAGTGACACACCAGGGAGCCAACTGATTTTGGGGTGTGTGGAATGCTCAGGAGAGTCCGTGACCAAAACACAATTATTATATAGAGAGATACCCATTGTTAGATCTGTTCTTCATGAATTTGCCCCCTCAAGTCATTTAAGCCAATGATAGCTACCACATATTGTGGCTGCAAATTCTATATTATACATTGTATAAAGAAATATTTTCCTTTGTCAGTTCTGAATCTACTGCCAGTGAAATACACTGGGCAATCCCAAGCAGTGGTGTTATGAGAGAAAACTCTCTCTCTCTCCATGTTTTCCCACCTTTCATAATTTTGTACTTCTCTTTCATGGCATTCCCCCTCCCCATAATCCTCATTTCTCTACATAGGTTAAATAATGTTGTCCTCTTAATATACCTATTTATGGATCTTTCTGCCCACAGTTTGATGGACAGTTCAAACCGTCTAGATGAAGAGCACAGACTGATTGCCAGGTATGCAGCAAGATTGGCAGCAGAGACTACATCATCAGTAAGTGTCTTTAATCAGGGGGAAGAAAACTTGCTTCATTTTCAGTTGCTGAAATGAATGGTTTTGCCACATGCAAGAAAGTTGTTTCTGAGTTAGTATACCTCCACCCTATGATATGTTTCCTTACCACTAATGGACTACCAGTAAGTCAGTGTGGTGTAGTAGCTAGAGTTTTGGACTAAGATCTGGGAGACCCAGGTTTGAATCCCCATTCTGCCATGGAAGCTTGCTGGGTGAATTTGGGCCAGTCACACATGTTCAGCCTAACCTACCTCACAGGGTTGTTGTGAGGATAAAATGGAGGAGAGGAGAAGAATGTAAGCTGCTTTGTGTCCCCATTGAGGAGAAAGGCAGGATATAAATGATGTAAATAAATATCAGGTAAATTTGCACCTATCTAGTAGTAAACACAATAGTTACTTGCTGGCATTTCTGCTAAGGAGCAGAACAGAACAATAAAATATATTAACAAATAAGAGCTGATGCACATGTCCGTTGTGATCCAAAGTTTTGGGTAAAGTATGTGTGTGCCTAATGTTTGTTTGTTTGTTTGTTTTTTAACTGCTGGGAGTTCCATTCATGGACCTCCCAAAATCTAATTTGGCCTTAAGGAGGTAAAGACAGTTGTCACCATCCGGTATTCTGCAGGTCTCCCATGCATGCAAGGAATGGTTCATTGCAGTGTTAACTGTCGGGAGGATGACCTGCATACACACTGGAGGACTTTCACATTGTATAAGGTGTGCTGCTTGATTTCTATGGAGCTTCATTTGCATATTTGAACCCCCAGCACTTCAGGAAAAGCTCTGGATCACGATGAATGTGGCTGTGGTCAGACTGCAGGGTTGGTGCGGTCTGGCCCTGGCTTTTAGTACTCTGTTGCAGTTTGCACAGAGTTTTAATCATATATCCCACCCTGAACTGGCCTCACTACACGCTCATCCCATGGGTGACCATTCAGATTACTGCTGCGCAGCAACCACATAGTGGGTTGTTGGGTGGCTTCCTTTTTTTAATTTGTTTTTCGCATATGTGTGTAACCGCTTATTCGAAGCACCACTCCATTTTGACAGCTGGCGGAGGGCGCCTCCCCCTCTGAAAGAAGTCATATTTTCATTTAACCTCTTCCCCAACCTGTGTGCTGCAAAGCTGTAGGTAGAGGAACCAGCATGAAAAAAGACAAAGGAGACTTCTCAGCCTGCCCTCCCCCCCCCCCACCGCAGAGGACAGCTGAAAGCTTGTTGGTGTTCATCAAGATGTAATTATGCACAGACACAAACTGGCTTTTTAAAAGGGAGCAAAAATGGAACAGAGTGATCAGACTTCTCAACCTGGTTGAGCTTGCACCAGGGGAGTTTAGACATCTGGAAATGCGGGGTGAAAGCACCGATATCCATAAACACTGGACTTTCCCCAGTGCCTGATTACCTCACTTCCAAAGTGGAGCAAAATGGGCTGGTGACAACTGGGGCATGGAAGGCAGATGTTGCTGTCTGATTGTGCTCTTTAAATCCACAAAGGTATTGCAATGATATCGGTACAAACTGCTCATGTGACCACAGCCTGTGTTGTTAGCATGTTAGTTGTTTACATGTTATATTTTTATATTTAATAACTTGGTGTAAGCTAGCCAAAGCAAAGCAATTTTCTCTCCCATTGATTTCAGCAGAAGAATAAAGCATATCCTCAACTCCTCCCAAGTGAAATCAGTGGGGTTTAATACTTTTAATTCTACCTGGATTATGTGAATCATTATTTTAGAACATATATTTATGCACTGACAACTTGCAGTTCAGTTCTATACAAAGTTACTCTACTCTAATCCCAAGGAAATCAATGGACTTAGATTGGAGGAACTCTGAATAAGATCTCACTATACATGTAATTTATATAAGACATAAATTTACACAAAATCCCAAGTTTCTTCTTATCTGAATTTGCTCTCTGTTCCCTGTATAGTTCTGTCTAATATTATTCCCATTTATCCAGAGCTTGGTTTAATTGAATTAAGAAGGTTCTAAGATAAGGACCGATTTCCCATGAGGTGCTGCTCCAGCATCGTTCTTCCCTCTGCCCTGATTGCGTGCTTGAATTTCCCACTATTTGCCCCGCACCCATTTTGACCTGCGGATTCGCCCGAATTCCCCCGCAGCTTCAGTGATCCTGTTTTTTGAGGATCACTGAAGCCGTGGGGGAATTCGGGCAAAGCTGTGGGTCAAAATGCGGCGTGGGGCAAATAGTGGGAAATTCAAGCACGTAATTGGAGCAAAGAGAAGAACAACGCCGGAGCAGCACCTCGTGGGAAATCGGTCAAGGTGTTTTCATAATGCCTCCTAATGTTGAGCTCTAAAGAGAAGAAGTTTTTAAAAATTTACTTGTTCAATAATGGTTATAAGCTGATGGATGGATTTAGCAGGGGACAGAAATGTGATTCTACCATATTCCTTAGTTCAAATGCTGCAGATACTGAAGGCCTGAATTCTGTGCCTTTTAGATAATGATCTTGGAGAAGAGGAATAATATGATGACCTGTCATATTAGCCATAGTTTCATTTTCATTGCAAAGCAGTGATTATCATTCTATGAAAACCTCATAGCAGAAAAATGATAGACTGAATATGTGCTACACACTGAACAAAAGATAGTGAAGCAGAAACTTAATAAAAGTGTGTGAAATGGTATAAATAAGGCTGGTGTCATTACATTTTTCTCCCCATCAGCATATTTTGAACAAGAGGCATCAAATGAAAGTTAAATGAAACAAAGTTCCCTGTTGACCCCCACAAAGCATAGTTCTACCGTGTGAGACCCGATTTGGCAACTGCTTTAACAGGGAAGTGTTTAAGCCAACACCATCTAACTTGTGGCGCCTCCTAGGTTTAATGTACACATTCCTGAGACAAATGAAGAAAGGACCAAAGTAACATAGGTGTTGGAGACAGAACTGGAGATCCTTCTCTGACATATTTGACACCATTTCTCTTGGCTTGAGTTAAGGCCTAGAATGACTAATGGCAGAGCTTTGTGACACATATAATTCTGTGACTGGTTTTCCCCAGAGGTTTTTTTCCTGTGGTGCAAGGCATCTGTAGACGGCTTCTGTTTAAGCAGAGGTCTGTTTTTATCTTGTCTGCACATAACTCCTTCCCTAGCTGACTTTTTTCCAAAAGAGTCAAAGATACACAGATGGGAAGGCCACTTTAGAGGAGATTGGTTTTGAATGGGCAGCCATGTGGCAAGTAAAATGTTGAACATCCTTCTTTACCTACAGCTTCTTTCTGCTATAGAAGAAAGCCCTCTAGAAAAGCAAATATGGAGCTACACATTAACCTTTTTCACAGTATCTAAATATGTTCAATGAATATACATAAAGAGAGAGTTGAATCATACACACACTCATGAAACTGCTTTTATACTGCACCAGATACATCAGGTTCAGTAGTATCTACTCTGACTCGCAGTGGCTCTCCAGGTTCTTACACATAGGTCTGTCACATCACCTATTGCCTGGTCCTTTTAACTGGAATTGAGCTTGGGATCTTCTGCATGCAGAGCAACATCCCCTCTCCACAAGTCATGGTGACAAATTCCATATCTGACCGTTCATTGAAATATATGAAAAGGGACTGCACACACACAGCTCTCCCCGTGCAATTCAGGATTCCCAGTCATACAGAGAGATCCCAGTACATGTGGATTCATATGCATGCAAGCTGTAGAGGATCCAAATAATTTTTTCCCCTGAAAAAGTAAGGAAGTGCCCCCCTTTGAGCACCCAAAAAGGCTATTCTGAGAATCGTGAGATTTGCATGGACAAAAAGCCATGTAGGTTGGGGATTGTAGTAAGGAAAGGAATTAGGTGAAATTGAGCAAAAAAGCTGGCTGGATCCAACCCTAAGTACTGTATTTTTCGCTCCATAACACGCACCTGATCATAAGACGCACCTTGTTTTTAGAGGAGGAAAACAGGAAAAAATGAAACAGAAAGAAAGAGAGAGAGATAAAGGAAGGAAGGAGGAGGAGAGAGAGAAAGAGAAAGGAAGAAAGAAAGGTGGGGACAGAGAGAGAGACAGAAAGACAGACAGACAGAAAAAAGGAAAGGAAGGAAGGAAGAAAGAAAGATAGAGAAAGGAAAGAAGACAGACACTTTCCCCCCCCCCCACTTTTTTGGGGAGGAAAAGTGCGTCTTATGAAGCGAAAAATACGGTATACATTCAAGTGAATACATGTAGGTTGTGACACTATTTGTCAACATGATCCTGCTCCGCCCCGCCCTACACACAAGTATGTTCATTGCATTCAGAATTTTTTTGGGGGGGGGAGTTGCCCTAAAGCCACAGCTGACTTATGGTGACCCTGTGAGGTTTGAAGGCAAGAGACAGTCAGAGGTGGTCTGCCATTGCTTGCCTCTGCATCATGACCCTGGATTTCCTTAGTGATGTCCCATCCAAATACTAATGAAGGCCAACCATGTTTAGCTTCCAATATCTGATAAGATCAGGCTAGCCTGAGCTATCCAGGTCAGGGCATTATATTCACTTGCAGCATGTGAAAAGGGGCTAAAAGTGTAGTTCTACCCCCCTGAAATCAATGTGACTTACTTCCATGTAAACATACATGGAATTAGTCTTCACATCACTACAAAAAGCAAGTGTCTCCCATGAGACCTCATGAAAACATGAGCACTAGATTACTTGGTTTAGGTGTACCTACACTTACCTATATTTATGGGCTTGAACCTAGTGACAGTTTTGTTAATGACAGTTGATTTTCATATGTATCATATCTCTGCTTTCAGTACGTGAGGTTCATTTCTTAAACCCACTTTGCAAAATAATTCTTCTCCGTATAGAATTAATAAGACAAATTGAATATAGGGTTTACATTTACACTAAACAGATAGAAACTCAGAATATAGGAGATAAATATAAAAATTAATATATTACAGCAGACAAAAGTCCCAATCTCATAAAATATATTGAGAAACTGATTGTTTTCACTGTGGATTGGAATGCTAAATATCAAGCAAAATATAGTCATGCATTTTTCTACATTACAGTTGACATTAGACTAGCAATGTAAATGTTTGTGCCTTGATTTGCTGTTCTTATATATAATAAAAAAGAAAGCATATATGAAAAAATTAGGGCTTAATCGAATATAATCCTCGTTTAAGAAAATACCCTACCTACAGTATAAACTGCAGCCAATTATTACATGCCCAAAGGATTCTTGGAATTGTAGTTTTGAGGGATCATTAGTATCCTCACAGGACTATAATCCCCAGAGCTCCGTAGGCATTTGCAGACATTTCAATCAGTTTCTAATCAGCTTTCGTTTGTGGTATAGGTAAGATGTAATACTGTCTCCACTGGACCATACTTGTTCTCATTTTACAGTGTTTGCCACAGGCACCCATCAGTGAAGACAAGAGACAACAGCTTGGGTTTAACTAGTTTATTTAATTGATTAAACTCATTTGCATTATAATTCAATATGCTAACATATTTAAATAGGCAAGCTGTGCTGGGCAGCCTGCCCGTGGCTGTCTTTGTTGGGCAGACCCACCCTGACTCCAAACACAGCCAGCGTCTTCTGCTGGCTTTGTTGATCATCACCTGCACATAGGATGCCAAGAGATACCCAATCCCAGGCCCTCACTTGATGCCCCACACAGCCACACCAGGTTCAGAAAGATGTCACTCAGCACCAAGGGTGCTTCATCTAGCTGCACACCACCACACAGCCAGTGATGCACTGTTCTGGACATGCCATCCAGCATTTCAGATGTCTCAGGATATTTTCTGATCATCCCTACCTATTCTGATCAATCTGCTCAATCCTGGCCACACAAGGGGCTTAACACCCTTCGCCCCACCTTCTGACTATAACATCTTACAGGCCCTGACACAGATCTGCCAAATAGGCACTGCATCCCTCATGAGAAAGATGCACACTATCTTCCCTGTACAGGTGTGGCACATTGTACCTGATGAAACTGTGGGATATACAAACCCCACCTCCATCCAAAACTACCCTACGAACTGCCTTATTTACTTTAGCTCTAGCTTGCTCTATGCACTCCATGCAAGCTAGTTTCCAATCGCACCTCCAAATTCTTCTCTACATAATAGGGTTGCCAGTCTCCAGGTGGGGCCTGGAGATCTCCTGCTTTTACAATGGATCGCCAGCTGACAGAGATTAGCTCCCCTGGAGAAAATGGCTGCTTCGCAGGGTGGACTCTATGGCATTGTACCATGCTGAGGCCCCTCCATTTCCCAAACCCCACCCCCTCCTGGATCCATCCCCAAAGTCTTTAGGATTTTCCAACCCACATCTGGCAACCCTACTGCAGAAAATCTGATCACATTAGAATCATTCCAGGGAAGGAATCTTTTACCCTTTTTAAGTCCCTGGGGATCCTCCAGGCTAACGCCATTCCTTTTGTCTGCACCAGGTCATTCTCACTCAGATGCAGGACGAGGACATTGGGATGACTGCCCTCTCTCAGAGGCTGGTAGAGGGGTAGAGAGAGGGTAGAGAGAGGCTCTATAACATTCCACACAGGACCCACCACTGTAAGCAGGCCTGGAGATAAAGGCCCAAGTGCGTCCTCTCTGCTGAGGCAGCCACCCACTTGCTTGCCCAGAAGACAATGGAATGGCCTGTCACCAGCAACCTGATTAGGCTCCTTGATATTTCAGAACTGAAACTGAGTTAAAGGCAACCTTACTTTTGTGTTGAAACCAGCAACCTGGACCATTGCCCCACATTTGCATGAACATCCTCAGTGCCAACACTGGGCACAGTTGGGGATCCCTGGCAATCTCAAGGACCACATGATACCCTTTGCCTGCTTGGTCCACCTTGGACTTACAAATCACCAGCAGTAATTTATCTGGCAAAAGTTTCAGGCCAGACACCCACAGGGCTGTATGCAATATGTCCCATTGGGAGGTGGCCAGCAGTTCACTAATGCAGAGGGCAGCATAAATGGCCATTAAAACAGTGGTCTGGAACAGTTCCACGTCAGCCATATCTGTATACCACATGCCATACCCCTGCACTAACATCTTCATGGTATCTGGGGTACACAGGAGCCTGGCATTCCTCCCTACTGGTGCTTCACACAACCAACCTTCTAACATCTTCTGAACCCTAAAACCATCTGCACCATTTCTATAACCCTCAGTCTTTGCTTTGAAGGCTAAGACAGCCAGATAGCCTTTTATAGTCCTGACTTCCAAACCTGTGGCCCTTAGGGACACCAAAACTTGTTGAACGTGAGCAACCTGCACTGGCCAAACTCACTCCAAGCCTTCCCTCTCTCTAAAACGAAAAAACCCCTCCCAGCATTGCTTATCATAGGCTGCCCTCATACATGGAGCTAAAGATTCCATCACCATTCTCTGTGCCTCAACCTCCCAAGCCGCCACAACTCTGCTGCATTGGCACTGGGCTTAGATCTGCACCCAGTGCCAGCTCTCAAAAACACTGTCCCTGAAAGCAAGACAAAGCATCAACAATGCCATTGTCCAAACCAGGCACATGCCTAGCCTTGAACAAAATATTGTGCCTCGAACACGAAATGTTAGCCAAATTGCCTTGATTTTGCAATAATATTGGGGAATTATAGCTTATTAATAATATGGCAATAGGCAAAAGGGGTCACCACCAATATATACAGAGGTCCCACCTCTTCCAGAAGCAACAGAAATAAACAGAGAGGCTGGCGTCAGTAATAAAATAGTTTCTTTACTGAAAAGGTTCTTGCACAAACAAACAATACAGATTCACTCACACACTTACACAGAGCCTAAGAAATAAAGATAAGAGCAAAGACATTCGCATTAGCAGGAATATCACTGGTATCCATCGAGGGCAATAATTACGTGTCCGGAGAGATGTTGAGTTCCCGCTGGAAAAATAAGGGGAGGCTATGAGAGAATTAGGAATCATGTCCTGAACCCGCAGCAACGTGAGGAGATTCTGACGGCGCAACCAAGAGCCGTGGAGTTAGGGTAGGGTAAGAGGTAGTAGAAGCTAGAGAGAGAACACGCTGCTGGGTGTCCTCTTTTATTAGGGGGCTCTGGGGGAAGGCTTGACTGGACACCTCCCTTGAGACCATCCCTTGAGGGTCCGCCCCAAAAGTCCTGTCCAGAAGAGGGAGGGGGCTTAAGGGGTTGGGCAATGTTACACTCTACCTGGATTGTGACAGAGATACCTGGAGGGTTGGAATGACTCATCGGCTAGCTCTATTGTGGTGTTGATGAGCTTACTGCTCTCAGAACTGCAGAACTGGTTTCTGGCTGGCCAAGTCCATTGTCTATGGAAGATGGGAAAGAGTTCTTTTGCCCCTTCATAGCAAAGAAGGTTGGGGGGGAAGTTTGCCTGCGTGATGAAGAAGAGCTTTGCTAATGGCATCTGGAAGCACATGTTTAAATCACAATGGCTGGTGGCTGTTTCTGTGTATTTGTGTTAAGGGATGTCTCTGAGAGCTGGCAACCTCAAGAACCACTGGCACATCGTCTCAGTGTTGGCTAGCATGTGTGTACAGCTGGCATCGCGATCTGGTCACATTGCATCTCAGTCCCTCTTACACAGTCAGCAACACAGTCTATTATTAACATTAATGGACTTTATGTCCATAAGAGTGCATAAGCACCTTGCAGGGCAACAATTACCCCTCAACAGCTGCAGAACCCTAATATTCTTGGAAATCTACCTATTCAACACCTGCCCCACTGTCGAACTACTACTGTCCCTCAAACTGAAAACCTAACAATTCAAAGTCCTCTGGGTGTACTGATAGAAGCCTAAATGCAGACTTTATATCATGCTTTGCTAACAATACACCCTTGCCACATGATCTAACCATGTCTGTGTCCACATCAAAAGAAGTGTACTGTACTGCACATAGCCTGTATTCTCCAGGGGCCTTCTTTGGCACAATGTCCACTGGAGACATCCTGAGGTTCCTCAGAGGAACTGTTGAAAATGGCCTGGCTATCCTGCCCTCTTTCTGCTCTTTTGCCAATTTATCTCTCACTACATACTCCAAACCTAAAACTGACTTCAGATTCCTGGCCTTGTAAAAACACCTTGAGCCTGAGTATGGAATCCAAAAACCTACCCTAAAACCCTTTGTCAGATATGCAGCATCCCCCTTTTGGGGATAGCGCTCTAGCCCAAACATAAGTGCTTCAAGACCTATTTGACTAGGTGTCTTTAGGAGGTCCACTCCCAGCAATACCTCTTCTGCCTCCCCTAGGGTTGCCGTCTCCACAACCATCTCTAAATGTAAAGCATGTGGATTCTGGGTGATTTCCCCCACACCTATTTCAGACATGTCTGAATTTACACAATTTCTTGCTGCAGCCTCCTGCATTATTGTTGTCCCAGCAAAGCAGCTGGAGTTGAACCAGCTGTTTGCTACTGCCAGCCAAATATAGCTCCAGCTCTTCTTTTGAAACAAGATAAAAACATAAGAACCCTGCTGGATCAGACCAATGGTCCATCTAGGCCAACATCCTATCTCACACAGTGGCCAGCCAGTTCCTTTGGAGATCCAACAACAGGGCATAGAGGCCAAGTCCTTCTCCTGATGTTGCCCCCAGCATGGGTATTAAGAAGTTGACTGCCTGCCTCTGAACATGAAGGGTCCCTTTAGTCACCATAGCTAGTATGGTGATAGACCTGTCCTCCATGAATTCTATCTAATTCCCTTTTTAAAGTTGTCTATTCTTGTGGCCATCACTACATAATCTGGTAGTGAATACCACATTTTAATCACTCACTGTGCAAAGAAGTATTTCCTTTTGTCCATCCTAAATCTAAGCAGGGGAGTGAAAACCCTGGGGGGACATCAGCAACTGAAAATCCCCAACTCTGTTCCCTTTGGCTTTTTTAAAAAACTGAGCTCCTTGGGGCACACACCTCCTAAAAAGCAGGGGGAAACACCAGGGTTCTGAACTGAAGCTGCCACTGCTGCCAATCAGCTGATCGACAGCTGAAAGCAGGCCAACTAGAGGCTAAGGGGGGGGGGTGAGAGAAACTACAACGGGAAGAGCCGGAAAGGCACAGGGAAAAGCAGTGTGTTAAAAACAACAGAGCATGATGCCGCACACTCTCCATGAGGACCAGGACAGCATTGATGCTAAAGTGTCCCTGCTGCACTTCAGGCTCACCACAAAGCTACCTCCTGAACCTGGCCTACTTCTCTCTCCAGCAAGTGCTCCCTGAGTGGGGGGAAGTTACCCATCCAAGGGATGGCAGTGGGATAACCCCCCACTCACAACTCTTGCTCCACTCACTTCCACTCACTCAAGCACACAGCAGTAACACTCCCAAACCATCACACAATCCTTTTTAGTCTGCAGTTAATTCTTATGCAGCCCAGGATCCATGAAAGTAGACTCCACCAGTGTTGTGTATTGATGCTGCGGTCGCCATATGCTCCTGCAATGGCAACCGCCACATGGCATTTTGCACGTGGTCCGAACCTACCTGAGCTTCAGCCAGGTAGGACAATAGATGGCTGAAGCCTAGGTTTCCTCCGGGGAACTTATGAACTGCAACCAGGGGTCCTTTCGTAGAAAAAGAGTTGCAGGAGCTCATTAGCATAACTCATTAGCATAATTCATTAGCATATGCCACATCCCCTGACATCACCGGAAGTGTGTCAGAAAGAGAATGTCCGTTTCAGCCCCATTATACCCTATGGGCCATTGAAATCAATGGCAAAAACTCATAGGGTACATGAGGGGCTGGAGGAAAGGGGGTTTGAGGGAGAGGCTCCAAACTTGCAGGATAGCTGCTGGGGCCTCTCCTTGAAATACCCACCAAGTTTCAAGAAGATTGGACCACGGGGTCCAATTCTATGTGCCCCCAAACAGGTTGCCCCATCCCCTCCATTGTTCTCTATGGTGGGAAAAAACGTTACTTTTTTCCCACCATAGAGAACAATGGAGGGAATGGGGGCAACCTGTTTGGAGGCCCGTAGAATTGGACCCCTGGTCCAATCTTCTTGAAACTTGGTGGGCATTTGGGGGAGAGGTCCCAGAAGCTACCCTGCAAGTTTGGAGCCTCTCCCTCAAACCCCCCTCCCCTACAGCCACTTTTAAAGTTGCCGCCGAATTTCGGCGGCAATTCAGTGGCGGGCCGAATCAGATCAGAGAATCTGATTCGGCCCGTGGCTGCCCTACTGCCCCTTCTGAGCTGGCGGAGTGGCGCTCCGCCTCGCTCCGGCCCCAAAGGACCCCTGACTGCAACCATAAACTTAAGGTCCTATCCGGACATTTGGGCAAGGTTGGGGGATTATCTCCAACTGGCATAAAAGCAGGCGCAAAGCCCGGGGTTTCTTATGTACCATCTGAACCCACAATAAACTACCATGCTGTTTTCACCGTTACCAGCCTACCGACTCCAGTACTTTTCAATCAGACAGCAACCTCAGAACAGCACAATCACCAGCCTCAGCAACCAGTAGCAGGGGCGGCACAGCTAGAATATAACTTGGAAAACTGCATTTCCCAATTGGGTGCTACACTTTTAATTACCCAATAGGGCTTCATGTCTTCCTTGAATCCCAGTGTGGGCTGGGAAAACTGCTCCCCAGCATTAATGCCCAGAATTCTACTTGTGTGTTTGAGTGTATTCATATTAAATCAATGGCAGAACAACTCAAAAACAAATGTGCCACACTGGCGTTCTCTTTTCTCTTTAATGCATGGAATTCTTGGGTTGTTCAGCCTCTTATAACTAATGACTAAAAGATGATAATATACTTTGTGGGATCAGAAAACTCATAAGTAAAAACAAATTAAAACTGACATTAGGAATCCAGTGTGAGATGACCTGGGTATCTGTACTTGTCTTCATGCTGCCTTTGATGTTGCTACAGATGGGCATTTGAGATTAGTTGTGCCACCTCCCTTTGTCAAGGCCCCAGTATGTGTGTGTGATAGTGACAGCACTCATCTGCTTGCGTGTAGTCTTTGGTTCTCAGTTAATGAACAGAATTATCCTGCCTAGCTATGTGAAGAACAATTCCTATAATAAAGAACAGTTTATCTAGCTGATCATATTGCAAGATCAGTCTCAGAAAATGATTACATGACAACTCATTCTAGGAAAGAAAGCAGAGCTTTAGAGAGAGGCTACCCACATGCTTGGCTTATCCTGACTGGACAAAAAGATAGGATCACTTCTAAATCCTTTTGTACCTGTGGAATAATTCCAGAGTATTTGATCTGTGCTGGCATACCAATGCTGTTTTGTCAGCCAAACACCAGCAGCACACAGGTCAAAAAAAGCAAGGCTGGAAGTATGGCAGCAGAGAAGCAGAGCTTGTGTAGAACCCTCTGTTTGCTCACATAGTGGCATAATGTTATGCCTGCAGAAGAATTAAATGCTGGGCTCATTGATTTATGCTCCCCCCCTACCTTGCCAGAAGATAGGATTTTGAAGGGAACTTCAGCAAGTGAACAGAGCTCATAAATCACCATGTCTATAAAACTATGATGGAAGACATGGGAACTTTGGTGAAAGGCATCTTGTACAAAGGAAGCGCATTGCACAAAATGAGGAGCCAAGGCAAACAATAAATACAGGAAAGGCAGACAAATAGTATTTCTGTTTTCAGACCTCTTGCAGATACTCTGCTTCATGACTCCAGACGCAAACACCCACCTGAAGCCTCAACCCCACCTGAGGCTATAAAGTTGAGGTAGCCCACACTGGTAAGCAAGAGTTGTTAGCGGATGTTGACCCCATGTCTATGGCATTTCACAATGCTATTTTATAATGGTAAATACTATGTTTATAATTATGTATATTGTTTTATTTCTCTATTTGCTTATTATCAATTAGTCTGTGAGCAATAATAATAATAAATAGAAATGGAAAATGTTTGTATTTGAGGATACCACCATTTTCCTTTCAGAATTTATGTCCATACAGAAGTTACTTGACCAAAAGGAAGGTGCAGCTGCACCCTTCATGAAGATTTAGTATTACAGAAATCTGTACCTGTTACTCCTCAGTTATGCAAGGTAGTCAAGCACAATCCTCATTCCTCCTCGGTGCCCCTGGAACTCACTCTTCAATTCGTTCTATTCAGTAAAAGCTGTGACTGTTTCAACTGTGTCTGTTCTGTTGATGTAAATGCTTTTTACTAGTCTCCGATGAGAGCCAGCATGGTGTAGTGGTTAAGAGCAACAGACTCTAATCCAAAGAACCAGGTTCGATTCCACACTCCTCCATATGAAGCCAGCTGGGTGACATTGGGTCAGTCACAGCACTTTCAGAGCTCTTTCAACCCAAAAAATGGCCAACTCACCACCTAGCATGACACTAATGAGCTAGAACTTAAGGCTGCCAGACAATCTTTGGATCTCCTGGCTATACTACACACAATGCCATATGATAATAATTATTATTTCTAGTCTCAGATGCTGTAGTGGTATAGAGAAGGTATTAAGTTCTTCTCTATCCCAACCTTGGCTGCACCTTGGCCATAGGTTCATCGGTGGATGGGGCAGCCCTAATAGGGAAATGTCCTTCTAGCTGTCCTTTGATCACTGCCTGATGTCATAAACCAAGCAGTTGTCATCCTGGAGTCATAAACCAGTTATGTGTGTTAGAGGGGTGGGGAGATTGCTAGCAAAGTTTTCTGGAGATGTAACTAGTAGGTAATGACTATCAGCTGCATGTGAGGGGCGAGCAGCTGAAGAAAATGAAGAGACTTTGGCTTCTGGTCAATAAATGAGTCTGAAAGTTGCCAGTAACTTCGATTGACAGACACACTGTTCTGTCTCCAGTGGGTGGGGTGTGTGGTTCTTCCCAGCCTTCTCTCTTGGGCGTCCAAGCCAGGGTTTGAACCTAGAACTTCTCAAATGGTAAGCCTGTAATAGGTTAAGCTCTACATAGAGCACCTCCAGCATGAATGAATATTGCTAGAAGCCCTGGTTTCCATTCATGAGGTGGGGGGGGGGGAAGGGCACATGAGGTGGGGGGGGAAGGGCACATGTCATGGGTACAGACCCTTGCTAGACTACTGTTGTTCCTGTGGCTGGGTGGTTAAGAGGTTGCTCACAGGAGTGGGAGCACTGGGTGGCTGTCTTTTTTCACCAAAAACCATTGTTGGCAAGTCATTCAAAAAGCAGGTTTCTCCCATTTACACTTCCCAGGTGTAGAACCTGTATTCCTGCTGCTATTTCCTGTTGCTTTGGTCTCTCCCAGTGAAATACTTGCTAATTCAGTGTCATTTCTTATGAACTTAGTCTTGCAGTGTACATCTGTCCTTGTCTGTGTGTTCTCCATTCCAGCCTTTTTTCAAGAAATGTTCCCCTCACAGACACCAATAAAAATGTGTTGTGTACAGTTAACATGGGATTGACTCCTTTGAATCGTTCCTACAAACAAGGGCCTTTATGCAGCCCAAGGAGCCTCCGTCCGGAAGAAGAGGTGTGTTCCATTGGAGAAGGGCTCCTTGCACCGAAGGAAGTCCCCAGTGTTAGCAAGACAGATAAATAGGAACCAATCTGTAGTCGGTTTGGACTCTCTAATGCTGCAGCAGGACTTGAACTTTTTTCTTGGCAGTGGGCTATGGGAGGCTGGGACAAGGGAGGTGATTTGGGCCATTGCTAACAATTAGCTTTTGTACTGGGTATGGGATGTGTCTAGGACACTACCCTGACATTTTACATATGGCTGTGGTCTCATACACTAAATAATCCACTTTCAATGCACTTTCCAGCTGGATTTTGCCAGTTCACACAGTAAAAATCCAGTTTGAAAGTGGATTGAAAGTGGACTATTTAGTGTGTACGACCGCAGCCTGTGACTGTGTGTTTAACTGTCAGTGGTATATTGGATTAAAAAAAAAAATTCTGCTCTTAACTTTGTTCACAGCTGTGTTCCACTGAGACATCACTGGGAAAGCAGCTACCCAGCAGAGTGGGACAGCAAAGTCTGATTTATAAATCAATCAACTTTCTCCTGTCTAACATTTGTTATATGCTTCTCATGGGAAAATATAAAAAAGCTTTTAAATATAAACTTAAAAACCTGAATATGAGAGCCTATGCCCCCACCAAAGTTGGCCTATTACAGGAGTCTTCATATTGAGTATTAAGGACCACTTCTTAGTTCTTTACCAGAATTACCTCTCTCAAGGGTGCTTCCGTTCATTTGATCACACTGGAAACGATCATGAGGAAGCCTGTGATTCTCTGGCCTCCTCTCGTCTAGAAACATTGCCTGGTAATCTTTGTCCATTGATTTTGCCTCCTCTAAACTGCACTAAAAATGGACACCATTTCTGCAGCAAAAGTGCTGCCCAAAGAACACTACAAAGACGAAGCCTCTGTTGATGTTGACTTACAAAAGGCCAATGTGAATTTTGCCTCCAACAGCACTAAGGGTTTCATCTATGATGGCAGAAACTGTCTGTACTGCTCCACTATACTTTGTGCAGTAACAGTAACTCTTCTAATTTATGTATGCTTTTGGAATGTTCAATGTCTTTCATGTACATTATCCCACTGTGTTAAGGTTAGTCATTCTTATTATCCCCATAATGAAAACAGAGAGAGACAGAGAGGCTTGTCTAATACAACCAAATGAGGTCTCAGCCAGGGCTTTTTTTAAAGAGGGGCTGGAACTCTCAAGAGAGAAATGAAGTTTTCAGTCTGTATACTGAAAACTCATGAACTTTTAAACATTCTTGAAAGACTTGTCAAAGAGGTTCCGGAACTCCATTCCAGCGTGTTCCCCCAGAAAAATAGCACTGGTTTCAGGCTGAATCCAAGAACTTTACAGCTCTTATTATTTGCTATCACATTGTGCCAACGTTGTGATACGTTTTGGATGAACAATTAGATATATTTGTACAACATGAATGTATTAAGTATTGTAATGATTTGGGCACCCTGTTTTGCAGCAGCAGCAACCACAGCAGCAGCAGCAGCAGCAACAGAGAGGTGCTCCAGATATCTCATTCTCTATTGATGCAAATAAGCAGCAAAGACAGCTCATTGCAGAACTTGAAAATAAGAACAGGTAAGAATCTTCTAGTCTATGTAAGATGTATGTCTACAAGTTGAAAAGACCACTATTATTGAGGCAAAACCAACAGAAATGGTGGTGGTGAGTTAATCTGGAAGAAATGTATAGATGCAATATGGGGTGTCAGAGTGGAAGGTAGCTTGATTTTCAGTTCAGTGCTATGAGAGCCAGTGTGGTATAGTGTAGAGTTTCAAACTAGGGTTGAATCTCTACCTTGGAAGTCACACGTTCTCTATGTAACCTACCATATTGGGTTGATGTGGAGATAAAATGGAGGAGAGAAGAACAATGGACACCACATTAGGGGAAATGATGGGGCACAAATGAAGTAAAGAAACAAATGCCATCACCATGGAGTTAAAAATTGAATTGCAACTCAATTTGGCAATGAACATGAGATAAAGCTGTGAGAACACACAGTAGAGCCCAATTGAAGGCATATGAGGTGGCAGTGAAAGTGGTGATAAGAGATTATTTTGCTGCCTCCTTTGCATCCACCAGCTCACAACCAGTTCAGTTATTCAGATTGGTTTGACAATTGAACCCCCCTTTGGTGTGCCCTAAAACTGATACTGATTTGGCTCTCAGCTGTCATTCATTTGCAGACTTTTTTGTAGATTAAGTCTCTAAACTCTGCCAGGAGTTGGCTGCTGTATTTGATAACACTAGTGGAATGGGGGCTCTGCTTGCACTGTCTGGTTCCTTTTTTCTCTTTTGGCCTGCCCACCCTTGTGGATGTTGACAGGATCCTGACAGCTGTGAAGCCAACTACCTGCTCCTTGGATCTTTGTCCCTTGTGGCACCCCCACCCTCCAGCACCCATGCCTCTCAGCCCGGGCCCCCCAGCACCCTGCAGAATGCCAGCAAACAGAACAGGGCAACTGCTGTGGGCGGCTTCCTTGCGGCGCCGTCTGAATGCCGTGCTGCGGGGCAGTTTCCCCCCCCCCCCCGCCTTGTTCTGCCACGCTCCTGTAGCGCGGCAGAACAGTAGTCTGTCCTCAGCCATAGTGTTCCATCTATACCTTGTAGTCAGTAGCCATTCATGGACCTCTGCTTCATATGTTTATCCAGTCCCCTCTTGAAGCTGTCTATGCTTGTAGTTGCCACCACTTCTTGCAGCAGTGAATTCCATGTGTTAATTAGTCTTTGGGTGAAGAAGTACTTCCTTTTATCTGTTCTAGGTTTACTGCTCATTATTTTCATTCAGTGCCCACAAGTTCTTTTATTGTAAGCAAGGGAGAAAAGTACTTCTTTCTTTGCCTTCTCTATCCCATGCATAATTTTGTAAATCTCTATCATGTCACCCCTCAGTTGTCATTTCTCCAAGCTAAAGAGCACTACCTTCTTTAATTTTTCTTCATAGGGAAGGTATTCATCCCCTTAATCATTTTAGTTGCCCTTTTTTGCATTGTTTCTGATGCTATAATATCTTTTTTGAGGTGCAGCTACCAGAACTGTACAAATATTCCAAATTAGGCCGCACCATCAATTTATACAGGGTCATTATGATACTGGCCGTTTTCAGTCCCCTTCCTAATAATCCCCAGCATAGCATTTACCTTTCTTTATTTCAGTGGCACATTGACAACATAAAAAGTAGCATTTTTAACTTAGCTAACATACAAAATTGTACTTTGACATATTTATGGAATTTTTTTTTGATTCTCAATAAGAAGTATTACAAGGCTAGCTAACACTTGAGAAAGAGTTACAAACCACTGCACCGTTTCTTATAATAGCATAGGTACCTTATTTTTTTGCCCTTTTTTGTCATTTGAAAACAGAAAACAAATTCTGTAGTAATTCTGTAGTGAACAAAAGAAAGTGTATTGTTTGGACAGAAACTCTCATACAGACACAATAGGCCCAGTCTGCATCTAGCATTTGCTCTGCTGTTTTACCAAACCCACATTGGAACAGAAATCCCCCTCTGCATTGCATGCCACTTTCACTTTGATTGTTGGCTCTTATGGCAGTGTCCATGCAGCTTTCACTTCATTTGATCTCTTGATTTGATGGAACTGTCTGCATAGATTTATGGCTGTTTTATGGCTGTTCAGGGCTGATCTGCAGTCAGTACTGTGTTGGCCCGGGGTATTTGAATGTGGTTTTGAGCCCCATCTTTTTCTGTTCCATTGTGGGTTTGGTAAAACAACAGAGCAAATGTTAGAGGCAGATTGGGCCACTAGATAAGACAACCAGCATATTTAGAAATTAAGTTAAGCTCTATAACATTGAAAGCACTGAACTCTTTCATACTGTATTGTCTTAATATTATATTATTAAGCACATTATAGCATATTAACTGTTGTGAAAATTATTTACATTTAACCAAAAAACTTCTTGAAAATGTTGTATATGTCTACAGAATACATAGGAATTGTCATTATCTAATGTTGTAGATCGTCTTGCATACTGCACATTTTGAGTAAAACCTTGTCTTTTATTCTAAAAGGAAAAGTCATGTGTTTTATATTTTTAGTGTCCTCCTAATTTTTTCCACTGAAAAAACTGAATTTTTTATGCCATGTGTTTTGAGTGTGAAAAACCTTGTCTTAAGAAGCATGTCGCTCATTCTAAAAAAGAAAACATTTCATAAGAATTTCTTTCAGTGCTCCATGTTTTCTAGTTTTTCCTGTTTCAGCAAACATTGGAGATAACCGGAAGGGACCCTTCTGACTTGCTTCCTCAGCCACCTCTTCTCCCCAAATGTCCAGGTCTCTCACCAAAACCCAGCCTGCAGAATATTCTACTTTGCTTCCTTAGTATTTCCATTGCTCCCCTCCCTAGGGCCCACTTTCCACCATTATATTTTCTCTGTAACACCACCTTCACACCCTATTTATAACCAAATGTGTCGTCCATTTAAACAGAGCTTCCAAGTTGCCATAATTATATTTTCAGTGAAGAATTATTTTTTCCATAAACACAATGTTTGAATATAGCATGGCAGTAGTCTTTTGTGCGTGCATGCAGAGTGACAGAGCCTTGCACTGCACCAGAGCCCACTCCTGAAGTTCCCGTTGTTTGATTGCACAGGAGGCTGCTTTTGCAAAGGGAGTCTCAGAAGTCTCACTGTATTTATGAAGCTCCCCCATTATGAAGCTCCCTTCCATTTGAATGAGGCTTCTCTTTGGTCTCTGGCTTGGTGCTGTATATATGAAGTTTATTCAGGGAAAATAACTGTCTCATTGCCTCTTCTTTCTCTCTCTCTCCCCATAAGAGAAATCTTACAAGAGATTCACAGGCTGCGGCTTGAACATGAGCAGGCATCTCAGCCAACTCCGGAGAAAGCAGCCCAGAATCCGACTCTCCTGGCAGAACTCCGGCTCCTGAGGTAACGTGAAAATAATTAGTTTTCATGAATAAGTAACTTTGTTTATGTTTCATTTAGTTCCATGTAGAGAATTATTTTGAAAACAATGAAAACATTCTGTTTTCCCCCCCACTGGGGAGGAATCCTGTTTATTTTATTGATATTTAAATAAGCACATGGACTTAGTTCCCATGGTAAATCTCCACTGATGGAAGGGATTTCCACCAGAGCTTTCTTATGTGTCTCCTTTCCAACCACAGCCCCAAATGATCTCCAACTGAAATACTGCTTCTGCTAGACAGGGGGCTGCCAGGAACAGCATCAGCCAGACCCCAAGGTCTAGGCAAAGCAAATTGAAAAACCCATGAAAATGCCCCCTCCTCCATTAGTGGAAATTTTCCACAGGATCCAGCCTATGTTCTCCTATGTCCTTTTTCTATCTTGTCCTGCTCCTTGGTCTATTTATGTGACCAATGTGAGAGCCAGTTTGGTGTAGTGGTTAAGTGCATGGACTCTAACCTGGGAGAACCGGGTTTGATTCTCCACTCCTCCACTTGCAGCTGCTAGATGACCTTGGGCAAGCCATAGCTCTGTACCAGCTGTTCCCTCACGGACAGCTTGGGAAAGAGCTCTCTCAGCCCCACCTACCTCACAGGGTGTCTGTTGTGGGGAGGGGAAGGGAAAGGAGTTTGTAAGCCGCTCTGAGACTTCAAGTGAAGGGCGGGGTATAAATCCAGTCTCCTTTTCTTCTCTTCTTATGTGGCCTATGTTTTTTGTGAGTAGTCTCATAATTACTAAAGCAGGGGTGTCAAACATGTGGCCCGCAGACTAGATCAGGCCCTTGGAGGGCCCCAATCAGGTCCACAAGGCCCTGGCTGTTTCCTACTTCCATTCGCAGTTCTGCTGCTGCTGCTGCTGCCATGTTACAGCTTGCTTTACCAGTCTCTCTCAATCACACAGGAGAGATCAATAGGCAAGGCTTTCCTATACAATTGAGAGAACCTGGTAAAGAACTGGCTAAGGCTCCTCCCCCTCCTCCTTCCAGGGGCAAAGAGGGAACAGCCAGAGCTCGCTTCCTGGCCAGGCTGCAGGAGACAAAGGGCAGCCTTTCTTTCATTCCACTGGCTGAGGCTCCTCCCTGAAGGGAGGGAGGGAACGAGGGAGAGTTTGCTTTGCTGGGCTGCCTCAATCGCACGGGAGAAGTACCAAGCACCTTTCAGACCAATAAGTTTTTGTTCAAGGTATGAGCTTTTGTGTGCCTTGCTACTGTGTGTTTTGTTGGGCTCTTTATGCCACCCCTTCGTAGGAAGTTGTAGTTATTTCTCTGAGGAAGAGTACAGTTTTGTAGACAAACACATGGCCCTCAGTCTGTGTTAGGATGCCTTCTCATGTTCTTGACCAGCACATGAAGCAACTTACGTACAAAAGGTTGCAATGCCCAGCCATTTCATGTTTTCCCCTGGGTCCCAGGCTAGGAACACTGAGCATGAGATTTCTGTAATAAATGTCAATAAATCAAAAGGTTTGCAGCTTACAGATATACATCTGAACAGCATACTCAAGATTGCTACAGTGCAGACATTTTGATGCAATAATTCAGAGCAGAGCTGTCAGTTAACAGAGACTGTTAAACAGACAAACTATTGCAAGATTGCTAGTGTTTTATGTATTTATTTAAAGTTTTAAAAATCTTTAATTGTGTTTGTCTGTGTCCTTTATAAAGTTTATATCTCCGCTACCTGGCATTACATTTTATGACACACATGGCCCAGCCCAACAAGGTCTCATTTATGTCAGATCCAGCCCTCATAACAAATGAGTTCAACAGCCCTGTACCAAAGGGCCTGGGGAGTATGCCCCCCTCAAAGATATCCTCTAGATCACTTTCCTTGAAGCGTCAGGTTTCATTTTCAAGAAGTATGTATCTAGTCTGTATACAAGGAAAAGTCTAATCACGCAGTAAGTAGTAATCTTATGCCTTGTTTCCCACCCAAAGATGCATGCTGAAGGGGAAAGGATAAGCAAGGATAGTGACAAGTCTGTGATTCTCCCAGCCTTCCTTCTAACCAGCAAAATCCGTGCCAGTAATATACAGCATGTGCTCAGTAGAACAAGAAACGAAGTGAGATCAAAATGAATAAATTGTGCCAGACTGACTGTCTTTTTGCAACCCCTTTTAGAAGATCATGCCTAAAATCTATTTTAATCATTCTTCGAAGATTTCAATTGATAGGGCAAGATTGTTATACTTTAAAAAACATCGAGTGATTATTCTGTGCTGACACTTCTACTCTACTTAAACATTTCTTCAGTTTTGCTTCACAGATTAAAAACATAATAACTTAGTTTAAATTTCCTGACATTGAGTGTCCTTAGGGAGCTTTGTCAACTGAGATCTTTACATTTTTAATTTGCATTGACAGAGGAAGCAGTATCCATCTTGCTTCGTGTGTGTTCAGAATGATAATCACTGAATAACAGTTTAAAAGGCTTCTATTAATTCCTTGTGCAACATTTATCAAATAGCAAAATGAAAGCTAAATCCTCAGTACAGTAAAAATACAACCACACAGTAGGCTTGCCAGCTCTGGTTGGGAAATTTCTGGAGATTTAGGGGGTGGAGCCAGGGGAGGGCAGGGTATAATGCCATACAGTCCACTCTCCAAAAACTGTCAGTTTCTCCAAGGGAACTGATCTTTGTAGTCTGGAGGTCTGTTGTAACTTGGGAGATCTTTAGTCCTCATCTGGCAGTTGATAATCCTAATATACTGTTATGCCCTGGGTTTTAACATGGCTCCTGAGTGCTACTGCCCAAACCAGCAATTTATCATGGGTCTAGGTTTTCTAATATGTACACAGAGTGCCTCAGCCCACTCGGGTTCTCCAGTGTCCAGAAGGAAGTGCACAAATTCAAGAGACTTCAGGATTACACTAAATAATAGGGGCCCTCAGAGTGCACACCAAGGTGGAGCATGCTCTGTATTTTTATGGGAATTCTGGGGGCGGTCTCTCAGGCCAGAACTTGACGAGGTTAATGCCTGATTTCTCTGCCTGGCTCTGCTGGGCTGGGCTCATCCATGCACCGCCATCCCCAAAACATATACCAACTCACCCAAGACTGGCACTGGCTCACCCAGAAAAGGGACCCCCCCTTTCTCAGGCCATACATGGCACTTCTCCCCTAGGGTGGACCAGCCCAAGTTGGGGGGGCATTGTCCCTCCCAGAAATTTAATGCCTGTTGATGGTCCTACCGGAGCTGGCTAAATGGGTTTGATGACCACTGATGAGCCTACCACAGTAGGTTGAATGGGTTCCTAGTCTTAGACAAAAGGGGGAAATTGGTCCCTGATAGTCGTTACAAAGGATCGCTGATGAGATTAATGCTTGATCAATTTATCTCAGTATCCTGAAGGAGAGGGCAGGAAGGACCGGTGTTGAGACAAAGGATTTCCACATAGACATGGATGTCACGCAAAAGGAACTACGTGAGGGTTTTGGAAACAGAGGAGCTTCGCCAGGTGGCTACTGAATAGCTATGGAAATGCAGATACTTCACCTGGTGGAACTAGCGATTGTTTCACATGCATACCTCTACTGGGTAGGTGGGGCCGAAGATTGCTTTGAGGATTGCCTTGTGCAACCTGAAATTGAAAACCTTATGCAGAACTTTAGTTAGCTGTATGGCACAGGTCAAGAGTGTCCTCTTTGACCTGACTTTGTGGGTCTCTGGTTCAGGTCCAAAGTGGGGTGCCCCTGTGTTGGGGCTACCTGCGAGTAGGCAGTGCCTCTAAGCTACACTATGAATAAGTATCGACCTCACTGCCTGGTGCTGGTATGGTGATGCATGCCACCAGTGTGGCACTTCACCTCCTTTGAGCCATTTCAGCTTGGGGCTTCTGTTGCTGCCATTCCTGCAGAGAGGGGACAGGTCGCGGGGGGCTATGGGTCCATGTTTGAGCCCTATGCTGTGAAGGCACGGTGGCTATCTCAGGGGCCAGTGGTGAGATTTCACGTGTAAGTTCCAATAGGTTGGTCTCTGGCACATTGTCCACTGTCACCTCTGCCATGTCAGGCTCTCCCTGGTCCTAGAAGTCCTCTTCATCTGGTGGCCTTGGTTCTCAGGCTCTTCCCCTGAGGACTCTCAGAATTGCCAGGTCCCCTCTGAGAGCTCAGTGCATATTCTTAAAGCTATGGGTGTTGTTTCTATCATTTGTGGGGGTTAATCTCCCTATATCTATATCGATCTATATCGATATAGATATCATATTTTTCTACAAACTTTAGACTTCCTTCAGGGTTGTCCTGAAATCCCCCACCTATCTATCCCTAACTCCATTTTGCAGGTCTATTAATCCATATTCTGTTGCCTGCTTTGGAATTAGATATATCATATTGAAACCATTGCACAGACTAACAATTCATTCCTGTGTTCAATTCAAGGTAATATTTGTTACTTTTAAAGCGCTTAAGGATCTGGAGTGTATATCACTTGACTGCTTTGTCTGGAAAAAACCTGTGTGCCTACTTAGGTGTGGTCACCAGTCTCTTCTGTTGCCTCATATTAGGTAGTCCAGCTGACTTCAATCAGAAACTGAGTTTTATCACTGGTTGCTCTCTCTTTGTAAAATAGTCTGCCTGACTCTATATTAGTCCAGTTCCTTTCAGCCCTCAGGAAAGCATATGTGTTTATTTCACAAGGCCTTCTCCTGAAAATTTGACTTGAATGTTTGGACTCTTGGTATTTTAATTATTGATGTTTCTAAATTTGTGTTTCTGTCATTGCTTGGTGGCTTAATTTAGGTTTGTAATTTAGCTTTGCTCGAATCATAATGCATATGTATAGTTTTACTATGTTTTGTTATAAACTATTGTTTCTAGTCTCTCTAAACCCCTCAGAAGTGTGGTATAAAAATGTTTTCAATAAATATTTATAATGGTCAACTGATGCACAGTCCAGCAAACTGAACTGGAGCACTATTCCTCCATGTAAAATGCTCCAGTGTAGGAAATCCCATGAAATATACATTTATTCATTCATTCATTCAACTTGCATGCTGCTCTCCCCACCATGTAGATTTTCTTATGAGACATTAGTAAGTTTAGGCTTTTCATTATATGTAGCTGCACTGCAAAGTGATTCAATATCTAATCTTAAACATGATTTTTCTTAGACAAAGGAAGGATGAATTGGAACAGAGGATGTCTGCTCTACAGGAAAGCCGGAGAGAGCTCATGGTTCAGTTAGAAGGCCTCATGAAATTGCTTAAGGTAAGGTACTCCGATTTTATACTGAATAGAGGAAAGGTATTAAATAAAGGAAAGGTATGTCACAGGGAAGGGGAGAAAGGGAATGTTGTTGGAACCAGCCCAGGCAGTTCCTCAACAGATATTTGTGATGAGAAATGGTTCCTCACTTATGTTTGTGCTGTAACTGTTACAAACTCTTGTGTTGCCTTTACAACTTTTGCAGCTTGTAACCAGCTATGGACTGGGAGGAAAAAACTGGACAAGGGCCCCATCCCAAGGCCCACACAGGCCCCACTCCCACAAAGGAGGGAAGGAGAAAGACCCAGCCAGCCCAGCAACTCACGTGGTTGGATTGGGTGTCTCCCACAGCTCTGATTTCTCTGCCTGGCTCTGCTGGGCTGGGCTCATCCATGCACCGCCATCCCCAAAACATATACCAACTCACCCAAGACTGGCACTGGCTCACCCAGAAAAGGGACCCCCCTTTCTCAGGCCATACATGGCACTTCTCCCCTAGGGTGGACCAGCCCAAGTTGGGGGGGCATTGTCCCTCCCAGAAATTTCTCTGTGGCTATAATGGCCGTTTTGCACCTGCTTGTAAAATGACTATCCATCCTTCTCATTAAAAACATCAGTGATGGAGATGGGATACAAACAGGCTTTTCTCCACATAATAAGGTATTTTCTTGTTGCTTTCAGACATTAAGGCACTGCATTGCCGTATGCTGTATTTTATACATCCCCTGCACATTAACTTCATCAACATGAGTGATCTGAAAAGCAACAAATGTATAAATATTCACATTCTTGACAACAGAGTAATAAAGCTGAAAAATATAACTTCAGTTATTTGGAGCTTTTCTAATGCATAATATGCAGTTCTAGCATATTGTCACTGATTTTACAAGGGAAACACCTCCTTTTAACAGGTGATAAATTTTGCCCACTGTTCTTTTTTCTGCTGATGATAACTATTTCTGTTTCCCAAGGTGCCTCGTTTGGTTTTTTGTAGAATCACAGAAGTGTTTGTAAACTATCTTTGTTACTATTCAGAGGTGTACTGCCCTGAAGTCAAAGGAAGTATTTTTAACAGACTGTGGATGGCAACAGGTTTTTTACCTGCTCTCTCACTCATGTTTTACTTTAAACTCAGATTAATCTGACTCTTAATGGTCCAATCTTTCTTTAGGAAGAAGAACTGAAGCAGGGAGTAAGTTATTTGCCCTGTAGATGTCACTAACTCTTAAGGAGTGCTGCTGTGATCCAAATGGGTGCTGTGCTACATCTGCTTGAAATGCCTGTTCATTCTTGAGACCGATAAATAACACTACCTTGCACGCCTTTAACCTTTTATCACAGGAGTTAAAGTACTTTACACAGTCAGCTAATTAAGATTTATAGTTCTCTTGAGAGGTTAGTAATAAATGTAAGAGATCTCTTTGGCTCACTACTGATATACAGTCACCTTTGCCTTGAAGAGCTGTAACTCTTTAACACTGTTCAGTACAAGCTATAATGGTATAGGGATGTGAGCAGCTTCCAACTAATTTGAAAGTGCAGAGATAATATAGGTAAGGTGAAATGCAACTAGATGAGATGAAACATCTCCTGAATAACAGCCTTGAAAAATCCTGTTCATTGTTTTCAAAAATATCTGTTGTTCTCAAGCAATTATGGTGGGGAGGGGGTTTGAAGATAATTTTCTTATCTCTTTTTTTTAATTAGAAAAAAGGATAGACCCAGTAAACGCTGCTCATATAACAGATAAAGTATTATTACATCAATGTACAATTTCTGTGCAAAGGCATTGTCAACCATGAGGCTATATTGTAACTCTGCAAGTCTATGGTCTAGATCAGGGGTGGGCAAACTTGCTCAGCGTAAGAGCCACCTAGAACAGGGGTGGCCAGACTTGCTTAACGTAAGAGCCGCATAGAATAAACATCAGATGTTTGAGAGCCACAAGACATGAACAAATATTACCTGCTTTTATTGGAAAATAAGCAAATTTGCTTTTTATTAACATTAAATGAGACTGCCAAAAATAATAACAAAAGGGGTAAAAGCAGATATTGATAATGATATTAATTTGTCCAATGATATTTGTTTGCTAATGATATTTAGCCTCCCCAGCCGCCCTGCTGGGAGCCACATAATATCTGTGAAAGAGCCGCATGCGGCTCCTGAGCCACAGTTTGCCCACCCCTGGTCTAGATCAAAGTGAGAAGATAATTTTTAAAGGATGCATCCAAGTTAATAATTCAGAATGTTTCAAAAATAATTTTTCAGCATTTTAGTATTTAAATGCACAATGTAGTTGGTTTAGCTTATTTATTTATATATTATTCAGTCATCACTCACCCAAAGGTTCATGTGACAACTTACAACATTAAAACCAATAAGATAAAAACAACATAAAAACAAATACAAATATAAAATATTAACATTAAAATAGTAAACTATTAAAATATGTGGTTGGCTCCATACCACTAATAAAAACAGCCCAAACACTGGAGGTTACCCTCCAAAGGCCAACCTAAACAATTCAGCCTTGAATGCCCTGCCGAAACTAAAGTCTAGCAGGGCATGGGTGTCATCCAAGAGTGCATTCCACAGGGTAGGGGCCACAACTGAGAAGGCCCTTCCCCTGTAGACAGGGGCCTGGTACCTGCAAGATGCCCTAGAGAATGACCGAAGAGAGCGTGGTGGGTTGTAACGAGAGAGGTGGCCCTGTTGGTATGAGGGTCCCAGACCGTTAAGGGTTTTGAAGGTTCACACCAGCACCTTAAATTGGATCTGAAAACTAATTGGTAGCCAGTGCAGCTGCTGCAGAATTGGAGTCTGACCATGATGTTTCAGTCATGACCTGTGCAAATGTAGGGCTGCATTTATTTGTCCATTTGCACATGTATAAGCCACACTGAAATCAGTAGGTGAATATGGCTTGTTGCTTACTTCTTCTATTTTCTTAGGAAATGCTGTGAGGAATTTCTCCATATAAACATCAGGTTGCAGTAGAGAGATGCAAGCACAGACTAATAAGATTTAGTTATTTAATTTACTTCTGTACCACTACTTCTAGCTGAAAGACTCCCAAGGTAACTTGAAAAACATTGTTAAAAACACCAAGACAATTAAAACAGCAGAATTAATTTTCTTTTTAAAAAAACAACACAAAACATGAATGATGTTGTCGAGCCATAGATGCTCTAGCATCTTGCCTTTATTACTTCTTGGCTGGGACCTGATTTAATTTAGTAAAAAAAATTCTGAGTTAAGCTTGATGAGCTAAAAAGGAAGCATAATAGCATAATTAATTTCAGTACATGTGCTTTGATTTTTGCTTTATGGGAAAGAGGTAAAAAGAGAAAAGAAAGCCCTAAGATTAGTTTGTTAGAAATCATACTTCTTCATAATTAGAAAAAATAGATTGAAGATACTGTTTGCAGTAATAGTAATTAGTAATAGTAATGCTTTTTTTAGAATCCACATTAATTTAAAGTGTATGACGTGTTCCTGCTGCTGCACTGGATTTCCGTACTTGAAAATTCTCATGGTGAAAAATGGGCTTTGAGTGTCACAAAAAGCCCCTCGGAAAAATACGACATTAGTGGTCTTTCACTTTATTTCAAGCCTACTCAGGGTCCCTACACACTGTTGCTCTCATCCTATCCAGTGGACTTTCTTCTTTGCGTCCTGTGCTGCAAAGTTCATGTAGTGAGTGGGATGACATCACTGCCCCCATAGCCAATCAGATTTAAGAACCTGACAGCATCATTGAAGGCAAATGAAGTTCATTGCCTTTACTCTGAGTGGGGAGAAAAAACACATCCTTGCTACTGAGCAGCCAGGCCAGTGCTTCTGATTTTGCTAGGCTTCATAGCAAACTGTTAGCACATTGGTTCCAATTCTGATCATACGCATTTATGTGTGCCTAACTGCAGAAATAGTATAGTAGAGATGGATGACAGCCACATTTGGATATGCATCCAAATATGCATGTTGTCGATCTTCATTGTTTCACTGTCAACAGACAGATGTGCTTCCAGATGTGCATCTCCATTTATATTCTGTCCCCTCTATAGAACTTTCCAAATAATTACTTATTTCTTCTTCCCACCAAAGGCACCATCTTGAAAACAGTGGTGGCTTCCACACAGGGATGAGATTTTGTGGTTTCCACATTGCTAGTGTGTCTGCAAATAAATTGCAGCAGCTTCCCCACCCCAGTCCCCCAGAAGTCGCTGTGCCACTCCCCCCTCCCCGGGCCACCAGAGCTTTTTTAAAAAAAATTGGCACTAGAATATTGTTATATTGATATACTTTTGTAACAATAAGTGTAGAGAATTCATTGAATTCCCAGCTTTATTTAAAAACAAAAAAGTATGCCTTTTTCCTTATATCTCTGCAAGGGAAGGAGCTGCAGACTTACCTTTTACTAATGAAAGCTGGAATTTCAGAGAATCCCTGGAGGTGGCTGAATGCACCAAGATGCTGTGAGGAAGCAGGAAAAGCCCATTTTCCAAAAGCATTAAATTGGGGCAGATAGTCTGTGTGGAAATGGCCACTGTCATAAAAGGCTTAAATATGCTTTCATGGAGACAAAAGGATTTGTAAAAAAAGGTCCACTGTTATTTACACTGTTATAAAAGGCAAAGATTCTACTATTGGCTGCAGGTGCTCGCTCAGTGCTGCTTACATGATAATTCCCACCCCACATTTCAAAAGAAGCTATTACCAGCCAGTTAATTTTCCCTGATGAAGTATCCTTGGATTCCAGCAGAGGGAGCTACATACCAAAGACCAACTAAAACCAGATTTTGCTTTGAGTATATTATTATACTGGGGAGTTCTTGGCAGAATAAATCTAAACTATATTTCTGCCATATTTTATAGATATGCAGTTAGTGAGAAAGTAGAGTTGTACTTGTCATAAAAAATGTCTACATGGCTGACTCTGCAAAAGAAAAGGAAGCATCTGTTTCAGAATCCGGCAAAATAAATCTCCAGTGGCTCCTTTCAGTATGAGCTTCTGTGATTCATATCTTATTCCCTCCGCGTATTCGAGGAAGTGAGATGTGACTCAGCAAATTTTGTTAGTCTTCAGGGTACCACTGGACTTCTGTTTTATTTTTCTACAACAGACTACCATGACTACACCTTTGCAATCCAACGACATTATGAGCTTCAGACAGTAGACAGCCCTGCTAAAGCAAGACCTGGAAAGGCTAACTGGATCCTTCTGAGACTAAGAGTCCCAAGCAGCTCCTTTCCTTCCTGCAAAAAAACCCACCCTTCTTTTGTTTATCTAGGTTTCAGGCCTCCATAAAAGGGGGAGGGACTATGTATGGCACAGAATTTTGCTCCCATCAGTATCCTTACAGGACTTCCAGAGTGAGCCCAGGACTCTCCACTTCCCTGCATGTTCCAGACCCTCTTCAGAAATAAATGGAAGCCAAAGTGGCAAAAGGGGATGCATTTATGTCTCTCCCTGCCTGCCTCTGAGGTCTTAGGGCAAGCATGAGAGAATAACTAGAATGCCACCTAACATCCTGAAGGTTTCCATTCCTGCCAGTAGCTTGGTTTTTAACCTTTCCCTCACTGCATTGGAGGACTTCCGTCCTGGGATACAGAAAGGCCCTTGGATCCTGGGAATGGATCAAGCCCTTTCAGTGTGGATGGGTCTGAAGGACACCAGCTTGGGGTAGGCTGCTGTTTTTAATTATCTTCACAGTCTGAGGAGTGCCCTCAGTACCAGTGAGGAAGATGTAGTAAAGATACCAGTCCTGTGGAATCAGAGATCTTTGTATGCATTGGGGGAACAGGTCATAGAGGACATAGCAGTCTACAGTCCAGGCAGTGGGCAGTGAAGAATTCAATGATTCCACTGACCAAGTATCGTATAGAGTGGATTGCAGTGGTTTTGGTCAGCCCAGGATTTATCAGTCAACCAAGAAGAGAAGCACAGTAACTATGCCATATGCCTGCTTTAACTAAATATTACCTGAAGATACAGAGAAGAAATGTGGTGTAGCTGTAGCCAGTGTTCCCTCTAAGCTGAGTTAGTGTGAGCTAGCTCACATGGGTTTTTTTATCCTCCAGTTCACACATTTTTGTCTTTGCTCAGGAAGGATGGCTCCAGAGCAAACTAATTTATGCAGCAGCCAAATCGCTTGGTCACAATGTTAATGCCAGTAGCTCACAAAGTAGAATTTTTGCTCACAAGGCTCCACAGCTTAGAGGGAGCATTGGCTGTGGCCATGCATTTCAAACAATGTCTGGTTTAGTCTAGAGGCAGCTTCAGAAGGAGGAGGCGGTGTTGAGTCACAACTGGCTCATGGCGACCCCATCCACAGGGTAATCCAGGCAAGAGATGAGCAGAGGTGGTTTGCCATTTCCTTCCTCTGTGGTCTCCCATCCAAGTACTGACTGTCTTCTGAAGTGTCCCCAGATTTCAAGGTTATCTTATGTTGGCCAATCACGGATACTTCTGGAATGAGGCCATTCAGTAATGCCATTGAATTCAGAAGCCAATTTAGGGAAAGCTGCATAAATAATATTGCATTGCAAGTCTCTTGCTGTGAGAAGAATTTGGTGAGGAATTGTTTAATAAATCTTAAAACAAGCCCCCCCCCCTTAAAAAGAGAAATAATAAAACAGTTTTTGAAAATCTCAAAAGAGCTTTCTCAGCCCCACTGAACTCACAGGGTGTCGGTTGTGGGGAGGGGAAGGGAAAGGAGTTTGTAGGCCGCTCTGAGACTTCGAGTGAAGGGTGGGGTATAAATCCGGTCTCTTATCTTCTTCTTCTTCTTCTTATCATCATCATCCAGTAAGGAATATCTACATTTAATTCATTAAGCTTCCTTATACTTAGCCAGACTATTTGTCTACTCTGACAGGAAGTAGGTCTCCAGGGTCTCAGGTCTAGGTCTTTCTTGTCACCCACTACCTAATCAATGTACTGCATTGATTTTTTAAAATTTTTATTTTTAAAACATTGGTTTAGCTTCTTTACTGGTTTCCCCCCCACACCATCCTATGCTGTTGAGCGCCTCTGTTTTTGCTAGCATGTGCATCAAAAAGCTTTCACTAACAAAAAGGAATTATGCATTAGCTTCCCCTCAGGATTATCCTACTATTTGGCGTGACATGATCTGTTTTCTGACTGTGGTGCAGCTGCAGTGGATACACTTTCTCTCATCAGGCATCCTCATCCGCATGTCCTCTTCTTTTCTTTCCAGACCCAAGGGGCAGGCTCCCCTCGCTCTTCTCCCAGCCACACTATCAGTCGGCCTATTCCTATGCCCATCCGATCTGCCTCCGCTTGCTCTACTCCAGCCCACACACCTCAGGACTCTCTGACCGGCGTGGGAGGAGATGTGCAGGAAGCTTTCGCACAAGGTGAGCGGGGTGAACTCTCCTTCTTTACAAATAAGCGGTGGTCAGGTACAGCCAGTAAATATGCTGCTGGTTTATCGTGGCCTGCTTTCACACAGTGGATTTTCCCCACTTCAGCCACCTGACTGGTACTTTCTTCTCCTGTTTCCACATGGTGTCACCCTTCATTCAAGCAAAAATCATAAACAGCCCATTCGTCTCAAGTAAAACTTCGCTTTGTTTTAAACCTTACAAAAACAGGTGTTTTTTCCAAGCAGGACATTATCCCCACAAGATTAGATCTACAAAGTAAACTATGCCTTGTTGCTTTAATGTAAGGAAACATCCACTTTGTTCTCTTCCTTTCTTCACATTAGGTGTCAGTAAACTACCCTTCTTGGATCCCTCACACACACACACACACACACACACACACACACTGACTGGCGTTGTTGTATACTAGTGCAGTGTCAAGAGAAGGATGATAAGCCTTTCCTCCAGCCTTCATCATTTGTCCTGTTTGGGTGTTAATGACCTTCAAAGTGAGGGTGATTCTCTTTGTTTCTGCTTATTAGAAACACTGCTCCTCAAGGCACACACTTTGGGGGGGGGGGGACCCTTACTGAACTGCTGCTGTTGGGTTTTACAATCCAGCACTGGGGTATTCCCCAGCCCCTTTATGAATTTCTTATTAGTTTTCTGCACTATTTCTGCATAGGAAAGTGCTTCCCCCCCATATTTGTAATTTCTTCCTCTGTCACTCCAGTGCAGGAAAAGTTCCCTCTCCCTGCCTGGTTAATGACCTTCAAAGTGAGGACAATTCTTTGTTTCTGCTAATTAGAAACTCCCTGGCCCATATAGGAAAGCGCCTCTCCCCTGGGTAATGAATTGCTTCCACTTGGTCTCTGCAGTCCAGCACTGGGGAAGCCCCCTATCTCTTTTTTAAAAATACTACTGCAGAACAGCCCAATTACAATACTTCTCTCACATTAGTAATATGTGTATTGCCAGAAGCCAGGCTTCCAGAAGAGCAATACTGGGATCTTTTCCTCTCTGATGCAACAGTTCTTGGAAGGGACAGGGAGGGACAGATGTCCTGTGGCAAAACAGTAAGCAAGTCTGATTGGGGATGAGGGCATTCCTGTGGGCAGGAGATGACAAGTAGTGCATATGGGGTGCCCCTGTTCTGTCTCCCCCTCTGAATGAATTGATTCCACCTGGGCTCAGCAGTCCGGCACTGGGGAAGTCCCCTCCTCAAGTTAATCCATTTCTTACAAAGCAGTGGAATTGTGGTATTCCTGTACAACACTGCACAGGTGCCACAATTTTTTTAAAGGATAGGTTGAGAATCATGACACTCACATGACAATACAGTGGCTGAAGGGGGAGCTTCAGTGTGCATTGGGTTTGAAAGGGAAACTATGGCTGACAACAGGCAGAAAACAGATTGTCCTGAGCAGTCTGGAACCTCCATTGCAAAGATGATTTTAGCCCAATTGCACCGGCAACAGGATCACTGCACATGACCACACGGGTGTGTGAAAGCAGCTGTGGTGCTCTGCCACTCTGTCCCAACCAGATGTATACCCTATTGTATGTGAAGAAGTGCCTGTAATTTAAGGAAGTTACTTAAAAAACTTACATTGAGGGTAAGTAATATTTAATAAGACTGCTGTATAATGGAGGGGGAAAGTAGGATTGCCACCCCTCTCCAGATGACCAGGAGTAGTCCTGTCCAAGAGACAGAGATCAGTTCACCTGGACAAAATGGGCTGCTTTGAAGGGTGGACTCAATGGCATTATACCCTGCTGAGGTCCTTCCCCTCCTCAAACCCTGCCCTCCCCAGGCTCCACCCCCAAAATCTCCAGGTAGTTCCCAACCCAGAGCTGCAGCCCTAGGGAGGAGTGAGAATACAAGTCAACCTGGCTCATCAGTGTATGAGATACAACATCCTTTATTAAGTCAAAAGGAGAAAGATGCACTGCATTCTTCTGACTATAGCAACTTTTATACTTCTGCATAATTTGCTGCTATGCTTTATACTGAATGGTAAAGTGATAATTTTTCATGCCAGCTGCTTGACTGCCGAGAGCCTTCTTCACCTGACCCTATACCAAAGTGGTTCTTTAATTACAAGCACCACTTTCCCCTGTGTGATCGAGGGAGACATGGGGTAGTGCAGTACAGAGCAGCCAGGTATATAAGACTGCAGGAGGAGGGGGAAGAAATATCTGTAGTTCAGCCAGGCAGTAAAGAAACACAGCTTTTCTCAGTTTTACGTCCAATTCATTAGAAGTGGAAGAGGAAAATTCATTTTAAATCAGCTAACTTGGGTGGATTCACAAATTAGATTGTTTCTATGCACAGGGTTATACTTTGCTGTTCTACTTTCAGCAGATCACCCAAGGTAGCTTACAGTCACAAAATAATAACAATGTGCAATAAAAATATCAAAGAGCTGTTATAGTGCTTGGACATGCCCAGTGGGATGTTTGTGCTTTTTCCGTTGATAACTGGCCATCATGTTTTGGAGCATCTTTTCAGTTTCCAAAGCAATTTGCCACATTGGGGGGGGGGGGGGGCTATTCTTCAGAAAACGCCAGCACAAAGCAGCTTTGGCCACACAGAACTAGTTGTACTGTGCTTTGGTTTCCAGTCATTGTCTTTGACTCTGGATTAGTGGCATTTAATTAAATGAAGCTGCCCTTGCTGTACAGTACAGGAAAACAGAAAACATATCCAAACAAGCCTCCCTTCTTGCAACAAAATGTTTTTGGTGGTTTTTTTTAATTTGCTATGTGGCTGTCTTCATTGGCTGTCAATCTTGTGTGACATTAAAAAGCTCAAACAAATACGTTTTGCCAGAAACAGATGAGTCCTTTGCTTCTCTTCTCTCTCAGGCGCAAGAAGAAATTTAAGAAATGACTTACTGGTAGCAGCAGATTCTATTACCAATACTATGTCATCGCTGGTAAAAGAACTCAACTCAGGTCTGATGCTTTAAATGTGTAATTATGTTATAGTCATTTAACTTTAAAAAAAATTGCAACGGGGGGAGCAAATACTTACGTTCTATATGATGATTTTTAACAATTCAGATATAATATTAAAAAGTCAAAGGCACTTAAATGCCAAATTAATTACCCCAATCCAAGGTTTAGAAGTACAGCAGGGGGTCACATACCTGGGGATGTGCTTTGGAAGTCCCCCTCTGATAGATTGTGTGGCTAGATTTGCCTCCACAAACAGACACACTCCTCTCTACAACCACCCTTTGTGCATGAAGCAAAGTTGTATGCTTTCATGCTACTTAGGTAGTGCAGGAAGTGGTCCTGAAAAAAGCAGTCCAAACTTGCACAGGGATTTGCACAAGAATGAAAGCGAACAAGCCACTGTTTTGACTATGACTTCGTGCTAGCCCTGCTAACTACCTGCTTGGTTACTGGAGATCTCCACGGAGATTAGCATCGTCCCTGAGTAGTTTAGAAATGGTAGGTGCACTAAATCATCACACCGAGCACCTCAGCAAATTGGCTTTTTGCAGGCACCCTGTTAAATAGCAAGTGTGAACAACAGAAGAATGAAATATTCAACTCTGTAGTTAAAACAGAACATGCACGAGGCTGGAGACATAGCCATTTAAAATGACAGTGTAAACTTAAGCAATGCTAGAAATTAAAATAGAAACATACTAGAGTATAGGTAATCAGAGTGTCATCATCACTCTTCTCAGGTTTGGATTAACCATTAAGCACAATAAACCCGTGCTTGGGGCACCAAGGGAAGGGGGGCATCATAGCGTTCCACCCACCCACCCCAGCTATCATGCCCTTAATTCTTTCACTGCCACACTCGACTTCAGTCAATTTTTTTGTAATTGTCCTTATCTGCCATGGTCAAATTTCACCTGCGTTGTTAAAAAAAAGTTTTCATTGGCATGGTGAGCACTTACTGAGTCTTAATGTCTTGTCAATTAAGCAACAGAAGGGCCGAGGAGCACCATTGCTGGGCTGTGCTTAGGGCATCAGCTGGCCTTAACCCGGCCCTGACTCTTCTTCCCACAGAAGCTGGAAGTGAAACAGAGAGTAATGTGGACTCTGAGTTTGGTCGGACCCATTTTGATGACCTTGTTCCATCACCAACTTCTGAAAAGGCTTTCCTTGCACAGATCCATGCCCGGAAGCCAGGATACCTTCATAGCGCAGTGGCCACCGGGACCATTCGCAGTGATATGTGGGTACCTACTCTCTTTTTTCCTTCTTCTTACATACTGTCTCCAGTAAAGTTCTGAAGCTAAGTGGAGATGGTTTGTGTACATGAAAGCTTACACTGAAATGAACAGCAAGAATAGCAACCTGAATGTAAACCCCCCGCCCCACACACACACACACACACACACTTAAAATTGTAGGAGAAACAGTTGTGCAGTGTTTTTAACTTGGAAATTTAGCATGGAATATTTACCATGATAACAGTAGAAATTCAACTTGTTTTCAGTGCAAACCTCTTTGCAGATTAATTTGGTAGTTGCCAACCTTAAACAGTGGAAAGGATCATATCCATTTGATAGGATATGATGGAAATATTCTTACGTTTTGATCTTTGGGATGGGAAGATGATGGTGTCGTCTGCTGAAGATTATTGATGAAAGAATAAAGTCTTGCAATGGTTTTAGATGTAAAGTGCAAAGAATTGCAGGTGTGAGCATAGCACAAAGTGGGAATTGGAAGTCTGCTGCAGGAAGGAGGGATCAGTGAAAATTCCTCCTTTCCATCAGTGGAAATCCTCCATGGGGTCAAAGCTGTTAACAGGAACCACTCAACTAATGACTCATGACCAAGATGACTTTGGGATTTGTCTTTCTCAAAGTGCAGCCCCTCGGCCACATGGCAATTTCTGAAACTGGGGAAACTTTTAAACACAGTTAGAAATGTAGCATGGAGGTGTACAGTTGAAAGAAAAAGTCTGAAATTCAACTTTTTAGAATTGCCTTTTATCTTGGCCTTTGTATGGTAAATATCCAGATTTCCTACAGATGGCTGCACTGTTGGAGCTCAGGAGTGCTGGTTCTTTACTTTCATACCACATAAGCCAGTGCATTATTTTCTCTTGGTTCTTTCTAGTTCAGACGTTTGACAGTGACCAGCATGAGCTGTTTAGTATGCATTTATCCACTCACTGCATTTTCCGGGGAAAGTAGTAATTATCTTTCCTCAAGACACTTCTTATGCTGTGAGTTGTGCATCCCAGAGCCAGATAGCAAACATGGATAGAGTCCTTCCTGGACTGTACCACTTAAGACTACATGTGCTGGAGATTGTGTTTTTGAATGCTCCACATGTTAAAAAGATGCTCCCCGCAGAAGCTGTGCTAGAATTTCTTTCTGTCATCTGGTTTTTTTCCAAAGCAGGGAATTCTTTCCATGAGGGAGCATTCACAATCCAAAAGAGCCCTCCCAGTTTTGTATAGAACATGTTGCTAGACCCCAGAATTCATTGCAAGGGGTGATTATAGCCATATGGAAAAGGAAATGTTACAGAAGATATGACATAAACCCACATCTCTGATGGGAAGTGTGTTTGTCTTTCTCTCTGTGCAATATGTAGTTCAAAGAAAAAGCATAGTAATGACCTTACCTCTCAAACCTTCCTGGGAACTATTTATTTGTAATTGTCTTTAGGGTTACAGAAGATGGAGACCCCTATGTCAGAGCAGATGATGAGAACTATGAAAATGATTCCGTGCGCCAACTAGAGAATGAGCTCAAGATGGAGGAGTATTTGAAACAAAAACTGCAGGATGAAGCTTATCAGGTAATACAATCACAGCAAAATTATCTACATTAAATTGAAATCAATGAGCTACCCCATGATAGATTTTCTTCTTGTTGGATCACAGCTATATTAAGTAGGTGTCATTTTCCAGATAATACTGGAATCCACTTATTTTTCTGTGTAAGTTTGCAGGAAGTCTTGTTGACTCATTGGGGGGGCAGGATCCAAACTAAACGGCAGTGTAATACGAAAGCCAGTAGTAGTACGACCAGGCCAGATAGCTGGAACAAGAAGGGGGAGGGAGGACTTCATCTAGATGATCTCTTCTCCCCCTCCGTCTAACCTCCATGCATTCTAATCCCCATGTCATTACTTTTTTAGTTCAGAATAATAATGGTATTGACTAAAATGGATTTCTGCACTTCATTTCATTGTTTTATTAGTCAGCATCCAACTATGTATAACTACTAAGGATATGCTTGGACATTTCTTTTCAGGGTCAACTTGTTTTGATTTTTAAAAATTATTTGGATTCTTACAGTATGAGTTCTGGGACTTTCATCAATTTAGTAGTTACTTCAATGGGAAATATACTTGTAACTTCACTCCTTAGACTTGGGTGAAATTCTTGAGGGATTGTATCTTTTCACCCAAGGGAATCTCCCTCCCAAATTCCAGGCAAATATGTTAAAGAGATCTTGTTCGAAATGCAAAGAAAGGCACAACACATTTTCAACTCTACTCCACCCCCATGTCCATTATTGAGCTGGGGCATTATTGGACTGGGGCAAGAGGACAGGTCCTTTTCTCCCATCCTCTGATTGAGTAGTACCTTACAGCTTCTACCCTGGTTTCACTTTAGCCAGTTTGCCAGCTTCTCTCATCATGTTTCAGTCTGGTTCTGAGACTCTCTTTTGAGCTTCTGGACACTGCCTCCTTAAAGATCCTCACTCAAGACTCTTTTCCTACCAGATATATTACCTGCCAGCAGAGTTTATGAGCCTGGAGTCCCCCTTTGCATTTTTAACAGAATAAAATCTCTCTAATGCTTAATTTCCAAGATTAGCATAGGATCTTATTCTGCTGTCCAGCTGCCCACATTAATTTGTCGCTCAAGGAGACAGAATGGCATCCCTTGGTGATCTAGGTCCTGCAGTTCTACAGCATCTTCACCAAGCCACACATAAAACATTGGAGTTTCTTTATCTCTTTCCATCCCTTCTCTCTAGGGAAGTAGGTATCTACATCTCCTCAAATAGTTGAGGGCAGTCTAACCTTGGCCTATAATACAGGTCCCATATAGTCTTCTAGATTGCCTGTCCCTGGAGGGCATGCTTGCCCATTCCATCAGGGGAGCATCTGCATCCTACTCACCAACTTGGAGGCCAAGTTGAGTGCAGATTCGGTACCGGAAGTGTCAGAAGCACCTTATCATCCTTCTGTTACAAATAGTTTCAGAGTGATCTTGTCTATGGATGCTGACAGGGTCTTTGGGAGTGTGATGGCCACCCCTTGTGCTCTGGACTCATACCCATCCTGGCTTTTAAAATGTTGCCAGGAAAAGGCATTAACCGTCATTTCCTCTCTGATTGAGGGGGCTCTACCTAGGCCTTTGAACGAGGCAGTTATTAGACCTTTGCTCAAATAACCTTCATTGGCTAGTGATTAGGTGGCCAGTTACAGGCCAATCTCCAACTTACCTTTTCTAGGGAAGGTGATAGAGTGTGTGGTGGCCGAGCAGCTCCAGAGTTTTCTGTCCTTGACCCATTTATGTGGTTTCAGCCTCCATTTGGTACTGAGACAGCTTTAGTTGCCCTAGTGGGTAATTTTTGTATAAAGTTTGACAGGAGACAGTCTTCCCTGTTGATACTGTTAGTCCTCTCAGTGGCCTTTGATACAGTTGACCACTCCATTCTTATCCACTGGCTTGAATATGGAGTTAGTATTAAGGGTGTAACCCTTCAGTGTTTTCACTGTTTTCTGTCTGACTGGACACAAAGAGTCTTGATCAGAATCAGACTGGGTGAGATTTTCCAGAGCTTTGGAGCTGGGTGTCCACAATATGCAGATGACACCCAGCTCTGTATTTCATTACCCAAGCCTCCAGATGCATCCATCTTGGCTCTGAACTGATGCTTTGATGCAGAGGTCAGGTGCCTAAGGCAGAACAAACTGAAGCTGAATCCAGAAAATACAATGAAGATACGAGTTGGGAATGCTGATATTCTAGAGATACTGAATCCACTTGTCCTAGATGGAGTGGAACTGGCTTTTTCAGAGCAGGGTAAGAGTTTGGGGGTGCTCATGGATCCTGCCTTGTGGTTTGAAAAGCAAATTGCCATGGTGACCAGGCGTGCCTTCTATCAGCTGCATCTGATTTGCTGATTCTTTCATTACCTAGACTTAACAAACCTGGCCATGCTGATCCTTGCGTCTGTAAACTCACAGCTGGTTTACTGCAACACACCGTATGTGGGGCTGCTGTTTAATACAACCCAGAAACTACAACTGGTCCAGACGTTTGGTTATGAAGTAACATCACCACTATGCCAGATAAATTCACAATATAATTTGGAGTTGTGCAAGCACAGTGGCAATCATTTTCTTACGATGTACTGTTGCAATTGTTTTGTACGATGTACTGTTGCAATTGTAATGCACAATACAGTTAACTGAGAGTACAGACTTGATGATTGTACCTCCAAATAGTTATGTATACTGCTGGGCAGCATGATTTCAGTAGCTGGGGGAAAAGAGGAAAGGCTGTTTCAATACAAGGCTCACTACACTTTACCTTAGATCAAAGATAATAGCAATATGAGAATGCAGTTTATACTTCAGTATATGTAAGAGAGACTCCTTAAACAGAGAAGATTGATTGTGGACAAGAAGGCAGAACAGGCCTCACCAGAGAGCACATGCCATCAGCTCTTGAAGGGACCAGCAGCAGCCTGAAAGAGTCCACCTGTGAGGCAACGCCTCCCCCATCTTTCCAGGAACGAATAAAATGCTGTGGAAACGGCAAGAAGGAAGAAGGAATAGGGAGCTCATACCATGAGTTCCGAAAGAGACCACCAGATGTATGCTGTTTATAACTTAAAAGTATTAAAAGCCAAAATAAGTAGCTGCCAAGCTAGATAAGCAGTATGTACGTGGAGAAAACAAATAAGGTGGTACCATGTAGTACCAGTAATTTTGTTCTATTTCTGTATTCTGAGACTTTAAGCTGGTCAGATCTTGACTAAAACTTGCCTTTCCAAGCAATTATATTCCTTTTATACTGCAAAGTGCCATACATGAGCAAGAGTTCCATGAGAGTCCTTGTTTTTCTGGAACTTGGAGCAAATGGAATTTGTATTCAGTTGAACAAATCCAATGTTTACTCTCCCACTCCTAATCAGCTGCAACATTCTTACAGCTGTTTCTTGCATGCAAACTGTCCTGTTTCTCATAAGATATTATTGCATGTCAGCACACTTTTACCTCTCTTGTGTACTGCTACAAGAATGCTGGTTTGACCGTTCAGATATTTTACTTTTGTTTTGTTTTTCTTTGTTCACAGGTCAGCTTGCAAGGATGAATACCCCATCCTTGTATCACTCTCCTCTGAAGTAAGTATCATTCTAGGATTGTGGGCTACTGTTCATTGTACCAGCAGGCTACTTGGAGGAGAGAAGAGGTGTGCATGTAAAAGACAGCACCAACCCAACTCCCAAAGTAGACTAGTGGCAAACCCAGATGTCTGACCTCTCTGTTGCTCTCCCTTGCGCAACCTAAGATTGGGGTAGTGCATCAGCAAAATGAATGTTCCTATTGGTCTGTCTGTCCTTCTGCCTCCTTTCTAGGGTGGGCAAGGAATACAAAAAATTAGATGACAGGAGGTTCTACCTGTGTAGGCTGAGACCAGCAAAAAAAGGATTCTCACTCTTGTGCTCACATTTCCATCTCTCCCTGCATCTGGGGTATTTCCAGTAGAGAGGAGAAGCAGAGAGAGAGAAAGTTGGCAGCTGGGGAACAGATGATCCTCACAGTACACTCCACTCCAGATTAAGCCTCCATTCTGCTAGTTGGTACTTCTAGTCTAGAAAAATTATATGAATGGAATTTTGGCTCCCTGGTAATTTACCATCTAGAATGTGCAGGTGACATGATCCACAATGCTTAGTTAATGCATGATATAGCAAATGGCAATCACGTATACATCTCACAAAGGTAGCCTCTATTATTTCATTGTTTTTTATTCATGAGCCATATTTTAAAGCATTTGTTATTTGCTACTTGTTATACATGAGGAAAAACAAAGCAAGTTAATGAAACTAGAGCTGAAATAATAATCCCATCCACCTTTATAATTTGTTTCCATTTTTAAAACACTCGCAGTGGCTCACAAATGAATAAGATGAAGAAGTTATCGCAGTTATTAAAATAAAGATGTAAAATATTAACAGGATAAAAAATTATGTGCAGAGTTTAAAACCAAGATAAGGACCTAGTTTTGACATACTTCCAGAAACAAGTAAATCTTCAACTGGCATCAGAATGCCTGTAATAAAAGAGCAAAGCCCAGTTCCTAGGGAGGAAGCACCAGAGTTTAGGGCTTCAGAGAATGCCCTTGTGCAGGCCCCCACCAGCCATGCCTCTGTAATTGTGGGCTCATGCAGATGAGCTTCCTTGGCCAAGCCCACAGTACAGGCCGGAATATACACGTGGAGGCCATCCTTCACATATTCATTTATTTGTTTAAAACATTTCTATGCTGCCTTTCCATCAGTGGCAAACATTAAAACATCAATACATTAAAAGAAGCATTTAAAACAGCGTATATAAAATATTTGAACAAATCAATAAAAACATATAAACACAAAATACAGAGAACATAACCAAAAGAAGGAGGGCCAATAACAGTTATTAGGATAGGCCATAGACAAAAACAAAAAAGTCTTCACCCACTGGCAGAGGACAACTGAGAGAGAGAGATGAATCTCCCTGGGGAGGAATTCTAAAGTTTTGGCACCACAACCAAAAAGATCCTTTCTTTGGGTGGCACCTGCCTAGCTTCAGCAGGCGTGGGCACCCAAAGCAAGGCCTCCAAAAATGACCTGATTGGATGGGTATGTTCATCTGCTTGCCCCAAAGCATATAAAGTTTTAGTGATTAATACCAGCACCTTGAATTGGGCCTGGAAGCAAATTAGGGGCCAGTGTAGAAGGAGTTTTGCACCCAAACTGTTTAGGACTTTAAAGGCAAAAAACAACACTTTGTATTGAGCTTGAAACAAACTAGGAGCCAAAGTACTTGGTACAAAATAGATGTTAAATGCTCACTGCAGTAAATCACAGTTAACATTCCCACTGCTTTTTTTTCTGAACTACAGAAGGTTTCTGGACCAAAAGCAACCCCACACAGAGCATATCCATACAACAACAATAATAAAGTTGCGCCCTGTTGCTTTTCACAGTATTATTGTGCAAACAATATTTGCTTCCAAGGTAGACTTCAATAAGGCTTATAATAATCCAGGCACAGTATAAGACTAAAATCAAGGACGTCTCTGTTTGTAGGCTCACAATCTAAAAACCTTCTTAAGGCTGTGAGCTTCAGCTATGTATGTAAGACAATAAAAGAGTAGCTAAGCTGTTCTTCTAACCTAGGGATTCACTTGTTTTCGTGGTGAACCTTTGCCCCAGTTTACTCAAGAGCTGAAACTATATGCATCATCCACTAGGTATGAGAAGTGACAGATCATGGTGCTGACTATTATTCTTTATGCTGTTTGGGTGTATCACTATAGAAACTATCCATGCCTTCACATAACTAAAAAAAGCTGTTCAGCTCAAAATGTTGGTGTATTATATCCACATTTTCTCTCCATATTTTTATATAGATATACTACCATAATAGCTAAGAGCCTGTTCCTGTTAGGTCAGGTGGAAAACTGTGGAAAGAGGGCATTGCTCATGCCAAGTGGCTTATCTTGAGGACTTGTATAAAAATGTTTCTAGAGGATGCCAATATATATTGAATGTATATGAATCAATATATCTAATTTTCAATGTGGCCAGATCTGTAGACTTAAATCCAGATAATGGAACCATAAACACACAAGACAGCTCTTTCTACAACCTGAAAAAAGCCCTGAGTTTGTAGAAATATCTGAAATCTTTAAAAAAATGAACTGGGTTTTTTAAAAGCCTGGAAAATAAAACAAGTCGCGCATATAGCTTTAAGAAACTCAACAGCCATTGTGGGGATTACTAGGCAACCACAACAGTATTGTGAGTTTCCAGCTCTTGGTTGCTGTCAGTTAAAGGCAGGAAAAGGAGACAAGACTCTTTCCAGGGTTGTTTGGTCCTTTGAGGGAGGACTCCTTGGGACCAGGCCTGACAGCAGCCACCAGGCAACTTGATAGCAAGCAATATGCATGACTCACCCAGGACTGGCTGCTTGCTACTATTCAGTGTCAGCCACCCCATGAAAGCCAGTGTGCTGTGGTGGTTAGAGTTTCAGACTAGAATTTGGGAAACCCAGGTTCAAATCACTACACTGGGTGACTTTGAGCCTGTTACATATTTTCAGCCTATACTACTTCACAGATTGTTAGGATAAAACTGAGTAAAAAAGAATAGGGTTGCCAGGTCCCCCCGGGGGGCGGGGAAATCCCCGCTCAATGGGAACCCCACCCCCCAAATGCCGGGCTTGCGAAAACATGCCCAGCGTGATGACGTCACTCAGAGGTGACGTCATCACGCCAGGCACATTACAGGGGGATGTTCTATAATTCGAGGGGAAACTCTGTGTTTTTCCCTTGAATGGTAGTGGTCCCGCCCCCAACGTGCCTGACGTGATGATGTCACTTCCAGGCGATGTCATCGCGGCACACATGCCAAGGAACTCCAGTACAGCACCTGGGACTCCCCTGCTAAAAAGAAGGTAAGACTTGGCAACCCTAGAAAAGAATTATGTAAGCTGCTTTGGGTCCCCATTGTGGATAGGGTTGCCAGGTCCCCTTGGCTTGCCGATGGGGGGATTTGAGGGGCTTTCCGGGAGTGGGTGGGGACACTGTGTGACATCCCTGATGCAGTGACATCATGCAGAAGTGACATCATCACGTCAGGTATGTTGCATGGCAACGCTCTGCATTTGGGGCAAAACTCTGGGTTTTTTGGCCTAAAACCATAGAGTTTTGCCCCAAAAGCAGAATGTCGTTGTGTGGCATCCCTATGTGATCAGAGGAATCCCCACCCGGACTGGGGGGGTCTGGCAACCCTAATTGTGGAGAAAGATGAGGCATAAATTAGGTAAATAAATAAATAATAGAGGTTGTTGATAGGAGGCAGATTAAAGGACCATTGCTGGATGGGAAGGAGACAAGGAATCAGAGAAAGGGGGATGGGATGGGGGGGGCTTTCAGAAAAGGGAAAGAGAAAATAGTGGGGGGATAAGAAGCCCTTTGCAAGTCCTTGTGAGTCCCCCAGTTGCTGGTTGTAATAGCTTTTGCAACAGGAGTTACATGGAACCTTGCCCAGAAACATGGCTTTTATTTAGGTTCCACTGATTTCAGTTTAGAAATCTGCCAGCTGATGCAATCTAACTAGCCCCTGCAAAACTCAGTTAAAAGGTGCTGTTATGAGTGATATGCCAGCTACATCTGACTGACCTTGTTATCTAGAAACAACACCTAATTTTTAACCATAATGTGTTGCTCTGTATTATAGAAGTCATGTACAGTTATGGCTGAATTCTGAAGTTACGCAGTTTGCACTTGCAAATTCTCTGATACCAGCAAAAGGTTATTCCAAAAAAATTGGCTGAAACATTGTGGTTTTAAATCTGCAACAAATATTTCTCCATTTCTAGAGGCTTAAAATTAACTTTGATAACCCAAGGTACGGTTGAACAAAGAAAGTCAGAGGCGCTTCTGAAAATTGTTGGAAATGATTCATTCCAGCTCACCTGTATTACTACCACATTTCACTGTATAATGTTTATATTCCTTTGCACTGCTTGTTCTTCCTTCCTGTAAACAAGTGGGGTAATAGTACCTGCTGGCCCACGTTCCTGTGCAGAGAAATATATGAGGCATCAATATGCAAAAACAAAGCTTTCCCTATTTATATTAATAATGCATGGCTTTTTCACTGCTTATTAAAAACAATATAATTTAGCCACTTTATCTCAATCACTTACAAAACAGACCAGATTTTTATTGTAAAACTGAATTTTCACATAGTTAATGAAGAACAACACTATAGCTATAAAGAATTTAAATAAAATTTAATAAAGACAAATAACCCAATCCATCAATGAAGATTCACATGCAGAAGGAGCTTTCTACATGTGAAGCACACATTAAGGAAATCACATCTGCATGGATGTCCCTGTCTGCATCACAGAACAGGATGCATCTTTTGATGTGCAGGGAGGGTGCACATTCCCACATGAGACAACTAGCTGTTGCATGCAGCTGATTGCCTGTGACTAGAGCTGGAGCAATGACAAACTATCAGGAACGCCAGACTGTAGAAGAATGAGTCGTTCCATGCTGGCCTAAATCAACCAAGGAAGAGAGCTGAAGCTCCCCACCTGGACAGGCCAGACAAAAATAAAAGAGGAAGAGCTGATGTCTCCAACCTGGACATGATTGCTGTACAGCTTCCACATACAGAAATGCCAGGGGTACGTTTGTAACAGTTATCATGTTGGGGTCCTTTGCTTTAACTTGGGAAAGACCTCATCAAGATAATTAAACAGAAATCCAGTGGCACCTTAAAGACTAGCAAGCAGACTAACATGGATGACCCTCTGGAGTTATCAACAGGATAACTGAACATTGACATAAAGCCAACAAGCTCTGGCTGTCTGTGAAATGTCAAATATGCACGCTGTATGCACAGAGACTGGTCCAGTGAACCTATAGAAGCTGTGGTGTACACACCAAGCTTCTATATAGCAATTTCTATAGAGGGGAGATTTCCACACACAGTTCCACACACTCAAAGAGATACATACATAGTTGTATTCCCTTCCAATTTAAGTCACCAGCAAAGCCTATATTTTGTTACAGTGTGCGCTGATGTGCTTTGCACCGTGTCCATGTATATTACCACAGTGACTGTCATCACAATTCTTTTAGGCATTTCTCAACAAGCAAGCTGCAGTGAAACAAACAATGAAGGCTACATGAGAAGTGACAAGGAGGAGAGCTGTACTCCAGTTGCTGACAGCAAGAGCTTGCCTGCCGACTTCACAGAAGAAGCGCAACAACAAGCGCAGCACCTCTGACATCAGTTAAACCAACTCGTTTTGAAGACTGTAGCACATTACTTTTGTTCTACAAGTTGTAGTTTGTAGTTGTTTATTTTGAAGAAAAAAAGGACATTTTATTTAAAGTTAACTTATAGCAGCTACATCTTATGTAACATGGCTCATTACTGGTGAAGAACACAGGCTGACAAAAAAAAGTTGCTGTTACAATTAACAGCAGTAGTAACAAAATACTCAAACCCTTTGCACATAACGTTGAACCTGTTCAGTTTACAATATTACAATATTAATGCTGTTTATAGTAGGTGTTTGATTTCTGAATAGTTTGAGATTTTAGAACACTTTCCTATACACTGTACATTGTTTTTCCACAGCGGAAATTTTAAAAGCTACAATGACACATTTAACACTGGATGAATATACTCCTGAGTGTATATATTTATAGCCCCAAAGCTAAGTACCTGACTATAGTTGCAATCCGGCACCCAGTTCTATGTACTTAAACATCATCAATTTCGGTGGGGCTAGAGTTCATGACCAGGTGCAGGATAGCAGCCTTAGACTGCAGTTTGTTTTACAGTCTTTCTGCAAAAAATGAGAGAAAGACTTGTACAAAATGCACTAAGAGTATCTCTATGATTTAGGGCTACTACATAACTTAGGAATGTTTTCTTTTGACGTAAACTAACAAATCAGCCATACAAGTTAGTGTAAATATTTTCTTTCCAAATAGATATCATATACAAAAGGCAACATTCAGATGATATAGAATCTAGTTTTTAAAATCAGCACAGATCTTCTTAAAACTGTGAACTATGTTTTGAAATACTCGTTGCTAAAGCTGTTTATAAACCACAGGTGCCATAAAATCCCTAAACTGACTCACGTTATGTATAATCTTCCATGGTATTATTTTATTGCTGTTTTAGAGCTTTAGTAAGCATGTGTTCTTTCACTTTTCTCCATTCTTCATACTGTTTGTTGAGGCCTTCAGCTTTAAATGTACAGGCTTTAAAAGTGCGCTTGCAACTATTACCTTTTATTTCTGAATGTGCATTGCCTTAGCCAGCCACCAGGTGTTCTGCATGCATTCTTGGAAATGTGTAGTGAGACTTTCTTTCAGGCTGAATGGGGACTTAGCTATCTATGAAAAGCACAGGGGAGAAGTGTGTCCATTAAAAAAAAAGAGAGAATTACAAAGGTGTCCCTTTGATTAACATCCTCTTTTAACTATGCTGGGGGAGGACAGAGAAAAAGAGTGGGCTTTTTGGTCTATGGGGGTTATAAAAAGAAACAAATGTTGGAGTGAGGTTACTCAACCATTGCTATACTGTGAATTAGCTAGTAACATCTCTTGCCAAATCTCTTTTAGCTAGGAACAAAACAGAAAGTAATCAAGAAATTGCCAGGGACCCATTCAAGTTCTTCATTCACAGTGCAAGTATCTGAATTTCAGGCATCAGTTTAGAACAGGTTCTTCAGTTTAACAGAAAACATTATAGAAAGTGTGCTGTTATGAACAAATATATTTAACTTCAATGAAGCTGGTCCCAAAGAGTTTGCGTATAATTTGTCTGAATGAGAAGTTTACCCTTTCTGCGAATTCTACCGAGGAAGAGCACCACAAAAAAAGCTTATATGGATTCAGTGTTTATTGCTAATTTTTTACATACATGCACAAAATCATTTGCTACCATTGGGAATCTTCCTCCTTGTGTATGTTTCAACATTGTCTCCAAGGGGTCAAAATCATGCAGTCCAGACAAGTAAAGAAAATAAAATACGTTTCCATGGAGACAACTCCCACCACACCTTTGCAATAACTAATCTACTGCTGTGATATCTGCCAGCCTGACAAGGTAGGCACTATACATAACCTGTGACAGCTTACCTCTCCTACACCCTTCTCTCAGGAACCAGTTACTCTCTACTTGTGCCTAGCACTCAGCAGATAACACTTACTACAGTATATTGGCAAATGTTGCTGACAGCTCAGGACTCCAGTCAGGCGTATCCTGAAGAGAGACAAAATGGACAAGACCACAGTACGTCTGAATGACCAAATCTAGCCACAAAACTACATGTGGAGTAATATCCATGTTGCTTTAACACCAACATTTGTTTCCATGCCAAAACTGCATCTAGGGCCCATGCCTTCGTCTAGCCATTGCCGGAGCTGTGTAGCACTATTATTGATGGGACATCTCCACCAGGCAACTCATGCATCATTCCCTCCAGCCTCATTTTGGCTCTAAAGCCCAAGCAGAGCTCTAGGTGGCCTCAAATTCTGGAACTCCCAGATGAAGCACTTTTTTAAATTTGTCTCTCCTGAAACAAAATGTAGGTTTACCACATCATCCAGCCTAAGCTGGTTATGACTCAGTAAGGCTCATGCTCTTCCCCAATCTCTCTGCTGTGCACCGTGGGGGGAAAGGGAATGTGCCTCTTTGCTCCCTGCCTGCCTGACATGACAGCCCCACCTCTGAAGCTAGTAAACCATGTATGGATATAATGTTTGAATAGGGTTGTATGCATATAAAAGCGTATGCACACAGGCACAGGTCATGTGGTCACTTCCTGGATTTTATCTCAGGCAGCAGCCATGTTGTTCAGACCTGTACATGTGGGATTTTAGGGGCATGTACCCTATACAAGCAGTACACAATATGTGGCTGTTCAGTGGGGACATGGTAGACAGGACACATGTAGGAGAGAGAGATCAGGGAAGTGCATCCTGCAAACTGGATCTGTGTTTTAGCCCACTTAGTCCTTGTTTGTTTGTTAAAATGTGTTGAATTGTGTGGACACTAAAGTTATAGAACTGGTTGAATCGGCCTTTTGTGTGTCTTTATGGCCAACAACTGCAGCCAAAAACTCTTTGTGGATTGTCAGTGGAAAGGTAGTTAAGGGGCAAGAATCAGAATGTGAAGAGGAATAGGGTTCTTGAATGTGGAAAGGAAAGATGGAGAATGGATTCTCTGTAAGTAGTAATGTTAAACTAAAAACTGCATTAAAAGGTGTGTGGCCTTTGTTGTGATAATATGTATTTTCTTATATGCATGAGAAAAAATGTTGCATCATTATTTAGCACAGATGTCTGCCTTTAGTTTAATCATCTTCTTCCATCCTTATTAGTTTCTTGAAATTGCTGTAGATATATCTTGTAAATACTGCAGCCTCAGGTTGCTACAGTTACATTGGTTCAGTTCAGTGCAAGGAGCCTCGAACGACAAGCACTTCGCTGTGTCCAGAGAAGAGAGGGCATTTTTACATGTGAACCAAAAATGTATGAAGAGTTACATCTTGAAGCTACTAACTGTCTGACATTTTTAACTACTGTTATTTCACACCAGTCCAGACAGGCACACAATAAAAATTTCACAATATTCATTGGTATTGTAAACGGAACTATTATTGTATGGGGTTTTTTGTATTGCCGTTAAGTATTGTTTTGTGTGTGTGTGTGTGTGTGCGTGTGTTCAAGCCTACTGGGGACATGTTATATTTTGAAGTGATTAAACTATTTAATTGTGTGTCTATATTTTGGAATGGAATTATTTCTTCATTAAAAAAAAAGATTTTTAAAAGTAAGTCATCAATGCTGTCTTGCTGTCATTTCCATTGATTTAAGGACTCCTTTTCTGGCATCAGGAGGAGTCTTCTTCGGGCTCATTCATTTATGTATTTATTTCATTGATGTCTGACCTTTCTCACCAAGACTCAAGGCAGATTACTAAACTCAAGGCAGATTGGGGCCAGGGTGCCTGAAGGACCGTTTTCTCCAGTACTATCCAGCCTGCCAGTTAAAATATGCCTCTCTAACTCTGTTCTCTGTGATCCCACCTTCAGAGGAAAGACATGTGATGACTGGAGACAGGGCACTTTCTGTGGTGGCATCTCACCTTTAGAATGCCTCCCCCCTTGAGACTCACCTGTCACCTACTTTACTTTCTTTAAGGCATCAAGCTTTAGCACATCTTTTTACCCATGCTTTTAATTGGGGGAGTTTTTCTTACCAGCTTTTTAATGGTATTTATCTTTTTCCTGGCATGGCACTCAGAAGTTAAGCAAGTGAAGCAGCATTATCCATCACGGTCCCTCTAGGCCAAGAACTTGTTAGATTTGTCAGCCACAGAGCTCTTCTGGTTAAAGGCACAACAGTGTCACCAGAAAAGGCAAAGGCCATAATTAGTAAGATTAGTAGTAGTACTATATGGACTCTACTAATCATGGCTCTAACCTTGGACACGCTGTTCCTCTCTTCCAACTAGGGTTGCCAATCTCCAGGTAAGGCCTGGAGATCTCCCAGAATCACTACTCCTCTCCAGATTACGGAGATCAGTTCCCCTGGAGAAAATGTCTGCTTTGGAGGGTAGCTGCTCTGGCATTATCCCCTACTGAGGTCCATCCCTCCCTAAACCTTACCCTCCCAGGCTCCAACCCGAAATCTCTAGGAATCTCTCAACCCGGAGTTGGCAACCATACTTCTGATTGAGAACAAGAAGAAAAAGAGTGGATTTACACCCTGCCCTTCACTAACTGAAGGTTGTGGTCACACATGCCTTTAGATCTAACATAGTTGCGAATGCCTGATGGATCTAAAGGGCACGATCAGACAGCAACATCTGGGAAAGGTCCCATGCTGCTCCACCACAGAAACGGAGTTAAAAGACACCAGGGAAAGTCCAGTCCTAACACTTGCCGATGGGCCATGGATGGACTTTTCCCTGTCTGATCACTTTAGCATGCTCTCAAGCTGTTGGGATGGTCTGATCATTCCATTCCGACTTGGTGCTGTTCCCAACACACACACACTTAGCAGTATGCACATAATCGCATACTCCATGGGGAACCCTCAGTGTGGAGGTGCGATTCCCTGTTTATGCGCATGGGAAACAAACGGCAAAAAAAACCCCACTCGCACGCAGTAGTGTCTGATCACACAGTGACAGGCTGAGCCCACAGCACAAAGGGATGTGTGATCTCACAACTGCAAGTCAAATTCCTCTGGAGGAAATAGGGGTGCTTCCCCTCCACCCCAAATAGCACTTGTGATCGCAGCCTCAGAATGGTTTACAATCTCCTTCCCCTTCTCCTCCCCACAATAGACACCTGTGAGGTAGGTGGGGCTGAGAGAGCTCTTTCAAGAAGTGCTCATGAGAGAACAGCTCTGAAATAACTTGTAACTGACCCAAGGTCACACCAGCAGCTGCATGTGGAGGAGTGGGGAATCAAACCCAGTTCTCCCAGATTAGAGTCTGCGCTCTTAGCCACTACACCAAACCGTGCTCCTAACCACTATACCAAACTTTGGCCATTCCAACTCTTATCTAAAACAAAAGTGCAATTAATTTCTCATATATCACTAATAAACTTTAAACAGGTGATATAAAAGTTCAGGCACTGACTCACCCAAGGTCCCTTCCATGAACACTGCTTCCTAGCTTTGGGAGGCTGTCAATGGGAATGGGAATAAGAACCACCAAATTCCCGAGTCCAGACCAGCAAAGGAGGGGCAGGGAAGAGACTGGAGAGTAGTGAATGTTATACTGATTTTTTAAAAGTCCATTGGGCAACTATAAATTACAGGCCAGATCGCCCAATGCCTGTCCTAGGAAAATTAGTATAAACTGCAATCAAATATAGAATTATTAGATACATAGAGGAACAAAGCCTGCTGAGGGAAAATTAACACAGCTTCTGCAAAGAAGTCCTGCCTCACCAAACTTTTGGTGTTCTTTGAGAAACTGAATAAACATGTAAATTATGGTGACCTGGCAGGCATTGTATACTTGGACTTTCAAAAGGCTTTTAACGAGGTACATTACCAAAGAGTCCTGAGTAAGCTTAGCAGTCATGGGATAAGTGGATGTGTTTTCTTATAGATTAAGCAGGAAGAAGTCAACCATTCTCTTAGTGGAGGGAAGTAAAGCAGCTGGGTTTCACAAGGATCAGCATTGGAGTTGGTACTATTTAATTTGTTCATAAATGATCCAGAAGTGTGGGTGAGCTATGTACTGGCCAAGGTTGCAGACAATTAAAAATTATTCAAAATCCAAGACTGACCGTAGGATCCAGGAGGATCTCCACAGGTTGTATGGATGGGCAACAATGTGGCAAAGGAAGTCAAATGTAGGTGAGCATAAGGTGATACAAACTGGAACAAAAAATCTCAAATTCATGTATATGCTAAATGATCTGAATGTGTTAAGACCAAGAAGAAAAGAGTTGGTTTTTATTTCGCTTTTCTCTACTTTAAGGAGTCTCAAAGCAATTTACAATTGCCTTCCCTTCCTCTCCCCACAACAGGCACCTTGTGAGGTAGGTGGGGCTGAAAGAGTTCTGAGACAGTTGTGACTGGCCCAAAGTCACTCAATAGGCTTCATGTGGAGGAGTGGGGAATCAAACCCAATTCTCCAGATTAGAGAGAGTGCTGCTCCTAACCATTACACCACACTGGCTGTCCAAGAAGGAAAAGAGACGTCAGGGTTATACTGGGTAGTTCAATGAAAATGTCAACCCAGCAGCTAAAAATAAAAAAGTAAACTCTATGCTGGGGGTTATTAGGAAAGTGATTGAAAACAAAACAGCCAAAGCACCTGTATAGATCTATGTTGCAGCCTCTTTTGTGTGCAGTTCTGGTCTCTATATGACAAAAAGGACATTGCAGAGCTGTAAAAAGTAAAGAAGATGATGACCAAGATGATTAAGGGGTTGGAGCCTTTGGAGAAAAACCTGAAGAGTCTGGGACTTCCCAGTTTTGAAAAGAGGTTACTAAGGAGGTATATGGTAGAGGCTTATAAAATTGTGCAAAGGATGGATAGAGTGGACAGGGAAATTTTTCTCCCTCTCCCCAAATACTGGAACTCAGGGGCAGCCAGTTAAGTTAATGGGCAGTAGATTCAGGATAGACAAAAGGAAATGCTGCTTCTCAACAAGTTATTAAAATGTAGAATTTGCTGCCATTCAGAGAATGTAGCAATGGCCAGAAGCCTAGATGGCTTTGAGAGGGGATTAGACAGATAAATGGAGGAAAGTTCTCTCAGGGGCTACTGAATGACTAAAAGGAACCTTCACATTCAGAGGCACTAAGCAGTGCTGGGAGGCAACATCAGGAGAAGGCCTTGCCCTCTATGCCCTGTTGTTGACCATTCAAAGTAACTGGTTGGCCACTGTGTGAAACAAGAGACTGGACACTGGTTTGCTCTGGCAGGGCATTTCCTATGAAGACTGAGGCAGCCCCTAATTATTATTAACTCTCTCATTACAGGCGTGTATTTCACAACTAGTTATCATTGAACAGAATTAAAACAAAAACAAAAAAATCATCTGCCCCAGCCTTTAAAAAGTCAGTTTGGATGATATAACCAGGATTTCTACCATTTTACTATTGCTTATTTTAATTTTAAAATGTTGAAAACTCTTGTTACTTTCTTGTCATATCTGGCAATGGACTGATTCCAGCTCCTGAGCATGTACCAAGATTTAGTAGACTTCTCACTGAGTACTATATACATATAGTCAGGAGCATTCTCTACCGTATTTCTTATTTTATCAATCCCAAGTAAGGGGAAACGCTGGGACATCAGAAAGGGTTCCAACTGAGCCCTGACTTCAAATAAGTACTCTTTAAAAACAAACAAAATACAGGAGCAAAGGAAAACTGTTCTTTTGGCAAAATGTGATTCACCATGAACCTGAGAACACCAGGTTCTGTTTTATAAAGGCCAGGAGATCAGGGAGGAATGCACAGATTGGAAGCAATTCCAGTTAATTAAGTGAGCCATTCAACCAAGCCACAAAACATATGAAATCTCTTTTTTCCTCTGCAAGCCATGGCAGCAGATGAGCCTCAGTCTCGAAAACAGAACTAGTTCTGAGTGGCTTGAAGTTGCTTTCCTTTTCAGTCAGTTTCCAAAGCAGCATCTGAACCCCTTTCTTGTGTATCTCTGAACATGCAGTAGAAGCTGAGAGTTTTCATCAGGCTCAAGTAGTGACTCTAAAATGCACACAACAGTCTCCTTGTGTTATACACAATTTGGAAGTTTTCCATGTAGGCAAGAGTTTTTTACTTCCTGTTCATTTCCTTCCAAAGGCTGAACAAATCATCACATATCCTGAAACCTCTGAGATGAAAAACCCAGTGGCTTCGGAAAACAGAATAATTAACACTCAAGGGGACACTGCTTCTAGGAAATTCACTTTGCATCTCTGTAAATAGGTCTGTTTGCAATATGTAATGAGCATTAGGTAGAAAAACAAATATTGTACAAGGGCATACAGAACTGCAGACAGTTTAGTTAAAGAGAAGGAGAAAGTGATATAGATTATTTTTTCTGGAAAACAAATGTTTTTGAGTATCACATCAAACAATTTACTTTGTCATGGATTAATTGTTTACTAATATGTACCTCATTTAAAGTTGTTGTTGTTTTGCTCTAGTTTTGGTCTGAACAGCCAATATAATAATAATGATGCCAGGAAAAAAAAACTGAAGCATTTTAATTAATTAATTATTTTGGTTGCACTTCTGAACATAATCCTGGGATAACCCCCTGAATTCGCCGGCTGAATCTATATATCTAATTCCAAAGTGGCCCCCTCCGTGCGGATAGCTAAATCTGTGGGGGGGGGGGCACTTGGGGTGCAAGGAGATTTTCCTACACACGTGGAGGAGTCTCCATGTGTGCAGAAAAATCCTAAAAGTTAAGAAAACTTTTGGGGGATATTTAAATCCCCCCAAAAGTCAAAGAGCGTTCCCTGTGCATGCTCAGGGAACGCTCTGAGAACTCCTGCGGTGGGGGCAGGGGTGGGGGGAGAGCGGTGAGGCCCAGTGGCTGTGTGCCACACGGGCCTCGCTGGGGCAACCGGGGGCGGGAGGGGGGAGAGAGCGGTGAGGCTCGGTGGCTGTGTGCTGTGCGGGTCTTGCTGGGGCAGGTGGGGGCGGGGGAGAGCAGCAAGGCCTGGCGGCTGTGTGCCATACGGGCCTCGCTGGGGCAACTGAGGGCAGGAGGGGAGAGTGGTGAAGCCTGGTGGCTGTGTGCCGCGCAGACCTCGCCAGGGCAACTGGGGCAGGAGGGGGAAGAGCAGTGAGGCCCAGTGGCTATGTGCCATGCAGGCCTCACTGGGGCAACTGGGGGCGGGGGGAAGGCGGGGGAAAGAGGCAGCCTTACCTTGGGCTGCCACTGCACACGAGCTCCTTCTCTCCTTCTCCCTCCGCGGGTCCCGGCTCTCCGGAAGCCAGGTCTACCCAGCCCTTTCCACATTATTGGTAGACCTGGCCTCTTGAGGTCCTTTGGAGGCCAGGTCTACCAAAAAAGTGTAAAGGGCTGGGTAGACCTGTTCTCTGGAGGCCAAGTCTACCCGACCCTTTCCACTCTATTGGTAGACCTGGCCTCCGGACAACAGGTCTACCCACCCCAGTAGCAGTTGGAGTGGGAGGAGGAATCGCCGGGGGGGGGGGGGGAGAGGACTTACCTGGGGCTGCAGCCTTTAGGAATCCTCCCCCCCCCCACAAGTATCGTGGGTCCCTGCCTCTTGTCTATATACTAATTCCCATGACATCCCCTCCGTGCAGATATCTAAATCCACATGGAGGGGGCACTTGGGGGACTCCCCAGATGTGCAGAAAAATCTAAAAAGTAAAAAAAAACTTTGGGGGAATATTTAAATCCCCCAAAAAGTTAAAGAGCATTCCCTGCACATGTGCAGGGAATGCTCTCGGAACTCTGCAGTGGCCTGGTGGCTGGGAGGCATCCAAGCCTCGCTGTCGGTGCTGGGGGGTGGGAGGGAAGATTGGCGGGCCCAGTGGCTGAGAGCCACTCAGGCCTCACCACCAGAGCCAGGGGGGTGGGGGGGAATCAGCGGATCCAGCGAGAGCCTCTCAGGCCTCGCCGGTTCCCATGGGGGAGGGAGAGAACCAGCAGGTCTGGCAGCTAGAAGCCTCAGGCCTCACCGTCAGTACAGGGAGGAGGAGAAGGATTGGCGGGCCCAGGCCTCGCTATGGGTGCCAGGGTGGGGTGGGGTGGGGGAGAAGACTCACCTGCGGCTGCTTCCTCCACTCGGTGGAGCTCCTTCTCCTCCCCCCACAAGTATCGTGGGTCCCCCCTTCTTGTAGTTTACTTATTTCCATTTTATATTGTAAGTCACCTTGAATGCTTTGTGGTAAGGCAATACATGAATCCTCAAAATAATAAATGGGGCTTACTGCCAAGTAGACATCAGAAAGTGTTCATTTGGTGAACACTCCCAAGCCTCAAAAAGCATGCAACATTCCCTTTAATAAGAAAGGGTGTTCCCACTTTAAGTAGTTTCATATTACAAATTCTGTTTCATCACCACTGTGCTTAAAACATGTGAGGGATGTTAAGCAAGTGATGACCATTTTGGCTGACCTCATACTCTTTCAGCTGCATACACAAAGGTCTTCATTCAGTCTGTGTCCTGTCACTGGCCAACCTCCACTGAGAAAAACCTCTTAGGGAATGAGATGTGTGTCTACCTGCAAACAACATTGCACGCTCCCCAAAGGGTCTTGCAAATACTCTTTCTACTCCACCTGTTATAATGACAGGCGTATTGCTAGTGTGGTGATAAAACAGGCTTGTGCACAGAATCTGGCTTCCCCATCACATAATAATAATGTAAACAATCCTGCTAAAGTTAATCACATCCAAGCCCAATCAAAATAATGGGACTAACTCGTTTCATTGGTTTTAGTGTGAATTAGTCACAAAGCTGGGCAGATTTAATTTATTCTTTTATTTCAATGGCACAGTGGATGCTACCTAAAGAGACACGCTGACCTCACAAATCTAGTACTCCACCACAGAGTGGCTGAAGGTGGACACCTGTAATATTTACAAGTCTAAAAATATCTATCCAACTGAAGTTAGTGTGAGATAAACTATATTTATTTACAGGGCTTTTTTTGCCGGAAAAGCCCAGCAGGAATTCATTAGCATAATAGGCCACACCCAACAAAAACATATTAGCATATTAGGCCGCACCCCTGACAGCACAGCTCCCTCCCAGGATCTGCTTCCCCAGGTGCCCCGTGGCTTGCAGGGTGCATGGGGAACCCAGGGGAAGGAAGGCAGTTTCTGGATTGGCTTTCCCAGACACCCTGCAGCTGCAGGGCACCTGGGGAACCTGGGGGGGGGGGGCTGTAGGTGTGGCCAACTCGGAAGCTAGCCGGAACTCCATTCCTGTGCAATCCTGCCCCAAAATAGCCCTGTTTATTTATCTGGAATATTTATATGCCGCATCTTCAGAGTCCTGTTTGAGGCAGCACACAGTATAAAAATAAGTCATTAGATATAAGCAGTATAAAAACTGTACATAAAACCGAGCAGATTATTAAAAGGCTGACGAGATTAAACTCCTAATAAAAGCCTACATAAAAAAAAGATGTGTTTTAGCCTGGTGCCTAAAAGAAAGTATAGGCAAGCTTCAAGGGGGAGGGCATTCCAGAAGCAAGGTGCCACCACAGAAAATGCCCTGTCTCTAGTCACCACCTACCTCACCTCTGGATGCAGAGGCACAGAGAGCAGGGCTTGAAAGGCAGATCTTAACTGGTGGGCTGGGTAATATGGGAGGAGACTGTCCTTCGGTACCTTGACCTCAAGCCATTTAGGGCCTTCAAGGTAAATGGCCAGTAGTAGGCTTGCCAGGTCCCCACTGGTGGTGAGGGATCCTCCACCACCAGCAGGCAATTCCCACTGCTGCTCAGGTGGAATGTGGGAAAAAAACAAGTGGGACAATTAGGGGTGGCAGGCAATGTCCTGATGTGCTGATGTCATTCCCCACATGCCCAGAAATGATGTCAGCACACCACCAAGGATACCCTCGAGCATTTAGGCAAAACTCTATGCTAATATCCGTGCATCACTGGTGATGTCATTATGTCACCAAAGACCGCTTAATTCCCCTGCCCAACTTGTAAGTCTCCTGGTGGTGGCCAGCCTTGTGCTGGCAACCCAAGATAGGAAAGAACATGTTTTCAGTTTGCAGTGTTCTAAGAGAGGCTTTTCTTCTTCTGTTCCAGCTATTCTATCACATGTATTAGGGACAAGTAAACAAATAATGACAAGCACTTTTATTTTGGCATCCATATTGCAGCTTTGAACAGTCTGTTTGTGAATGTGATGCACCCACAAAGGGCCTACTGTTTGGTAAGCCAATTCTCTACAGTTTTTCTCCATTTCCTCCCCTCCTCCTCCCGCAGTCCCAGATATTTTTCCAATTTGTTTTAGGAAGTAAACTCTTATATTTGATTTGTGTTTCTCTTCCTTTTCAGTTTAATGTTCGTCAGGCACCTGGAAAAGTGACAATAATTTGAGAATATAATAAAAGAATAATTTGAGAATTAATAACACATTTCATCAGCAAACAGAGAAGGAATAAAATAAAGGAGAAGAGAATGATATAAGCTGCTTTGAGTCCCCACTTGGTAGAAAAGCAAGGTACAGGGAGTATTTTGTAGAAAAAGAGGTGCAGAAGCTCATTAGCATAACTCATTAGCATAACTTATTTGCACATGCCACACCTCTGACATCACCGGAAGTGTGTCAGAAGGCAATACCCAGCTGAAAAGAGATCAGCTGCCCTGGAGAAAATGGCCACTTTGGAGGGTGGACTCTATGGCATTGTACCGTGCTGAGGCCCCGCCCCCCCCCAAACCCTGCCCTCTCCCGGCTCCACTCCCAAAGTTTCCAGGTATTTTCCAACTCAAGCCTGGCAACCCTATGGTACTTTGATGGTTGGCTGGGAAGGAGATAGGGTTGCCACCTCCAGGTGGGGAATTCCTGGAGATTTGAGGGGTGGAGCCTGGAGAGAGAGGCGTTTGAGGAGGGGTGGGACCTCAGACAGGTGCAATGCCATAGACTTCACCCTCCAAACCAGCTATTTCCTCCTGGGAAACCACCATTGCCGATCTCTAGGTGAGGGCTGAAGATCACTCAGAATTACAACTGCTCTTCTGATGGCAAAGATCAGTTCCCCTGGAGAAAACAGTGGACTTTGTGTCATTATACCCTGCTGAAGTTGCCACAGCAAATTGACACTGAGTGCCCAAGGCCGGGGCACCTGCCCAGTGCCTCTTTCTAGAGCCCGTTGTATTTATTTCCACAATGGGCCTTATTCCTAGTAAGTCAATAAATAAATACTTGTACTCCTTGTGTAACCTCTGCACAATCAAAATATCCCAGGTTCATACTAGGTACAGTATGGGTTGATAAGAGAGAAAGGGAATCTGATGATATAGAATATGGATTCTCAGAATCTCTGCTTTAGTTAAAAGACCAAGTAACAACATACGTAAAAACAAGAGCTGACTTTGTTTCTTCCTCTGCTTGTGTGCTGCAGTTGATGGTTTGCTTTCACCCCACCCTTCTCCCATGCTTCAGATAAACAGCTACCTTTTAAATTTTATTTTTTTATTTTTTTATTTTTAATATTTTATTTTACTTTTTTGGTTATATCCACATTACAATGATTCAAAATTTTTGCTTACAAAGAGAGTTGACGGATTTACAGTTGTAACTCATATCAATTTGTCTATACATGTACATATTTCTTATCATACCAAACATAAAATTTTTCCCACATTGACTTAAATGTTTCCTGTTTGTTTTTTAACCTTACACTTAAATTATCAATTTCTACCATTCCGAATAGTTTCCTTACAATTTCCTCTTGTTCAGGTATTTTGTTAGTCTTCCAATATTTCGCATATAGGATTCTTGCGGCCGTAACTACGTAAATTATTAATCTTTTGTCTTTATAATCATACTCTTCCGGAATAACATTAAGCAAATATAGTTCTGGGGAACCAGGTATATTATGTTGTAGTATTTCTTGCATAATAATCATTACATTTGACCAAAAAATTTTTGCTTTTTGGCATGTCCACCACATATGGTAAAAATTTCCTGTACATTTTTTGCATTTCCTTCAGCTACCTTTTAAATTTTATAAGCACCAGTTTGTACTGACCCCGGTGGGTCTGGTGTGGGAGCAGGCAGAAATTCCACAGGTCAACCAGGCAGAAGGGACAGGTAATCACTCACAGTACAGGTGCAAGCAGGAGAGTGGTCAACAGGCATCTGGTCAGGTATCTTGTATGGGGAATCATCAGTCAATCCAAGAGTCAGGGGTGCAAAAGTTAGGAGGTCCAGGGTCCGGTCCAGGTTCAGAGCAACAGAGGTTTCAGTCAGCAAGTCAGGAGACAAGGTGGGTGGTGATGCAGCCGTGGTACACGTTCCGTCCACAATGAGCAGCTTTCCCTTTCCTGGATTTATAGCTGATTCTCCAGGGGCTGGTTAGCTGCTGCTAACTGTGGCACACATCCCTGCAACTACTCATCTGGTGACAGGTGTCTGCGACTCATCAAACGTTCACTGCCACGGGCTCTGAGCTCTGATCTCCACTGACAGCGATGGCGCTCAAGGGGTGTTGGAGAACTACTGGGCCCAGCGTCCTCCCTCTCCTCTGTGTCTGATGCCGGTAACTTGCTTGCATCCGGATGAGAGGGCAAGTTGGTTACAGCCAGTGTTTAGTCAAGAGCTTGCATCTCCTGTCCCTGAAGATTTATGGGATCTATTGCAGCTGGCTATTCCTCCCCCTCAGAGGAGGAGATATCGTTATCAGGCTGAGCCCCCATCCGGTCAGACTGGGAACAAGGGAAACGTATGTGTCAGCTAATGCTGTCATTCCCTGGGTGGGAGGTGGTACGCCTTCCCCTTCTAGACCTGTCTCTGGAATGTCTCCTTTGTTCCCATGCCTGCTCTGGCTTATCGCCTCCAGCACCTCCCTAACCTTGAGTGCTCCGCTCTCAGCCGCCTTTGCCTTCCAGGTGCTAACTGTAACTTTTTCCTGCTTTTTGCCTGAGAACAACTGACCAGTTTACTTGGGCGCAATTTTCCTTTTGTCTTTTGACAGATTGGCAGTCTCGGCCGCTCTGCCTCCGCTTCAAAAGTGAAGGCAGAGCGGCCGTTCAGACGGCCGCATCTGCCCTGAGGAGGCGGCCCGGACACATCGCGTCCAGCGCCGCGCTCCTCCCACAGCAGCTGAACACCACTTCAAAGTGGTGCTCGGCTGCTGCAGCACGCGTTCCACCCGCCAGAGCGGGTGTGAACGTGCGTGGGCAGGGGGAGCCGCTTGGTGTCTGCCCGCCGCTGTAGGAAGCCGCCCGCAGTCTGAACGCTGCGGGCGGCTTCCTTCCGGCGGTGTGCGAACGCCGCACCGCGGGGGAAATTCCCCCCGCCTTAGTCTGCCATGCTGCAGTTTCCTCTGCCATGCTAAGTTTCCTCTGCTCTGTATTACTAACTCAGGACGTGTAGATGACTATCAGATCCAATCACAATAAAGGACTTTCTGGTTAAGAACTACTTGTTGTGGATTGCAATCTATTAGACTCTCACAGTATGACACAGTTGAATATTTGTGTGATCCAATGTTAATGAGGTATATTTAAAAAAAAACATTTTATATTCCAAAGCTTTTCCATATGGAAGTGCATCAAACCAACTTAATGATATATGCTATATTCTGCTTCCAACCACAGGACTTACTTTCCTGAGCTCAGCCTTGGAAAGGAATAGCTACATCTGACAACAGCACTGCAAGTGCTCTCCCTGAGGACAAAGGCCCTTGTTTTTAAAGATCTCTTTATGCTCTCACACACAGAGACACAGGCTCCTGGTGCTGTTCAGATACTCCTGTTTTGGGGTTTTTTGCCACAACAAATACAGCCTCCCCCTCACCCGAATTATTACAAACCATAATGTTGGTCAGCTAACTTGTCTCTAATGCATACACAAGCCTTTCCTGCTTACACTAGTTTTCCCCTTCATTTCTTTGAATGGGACTATTTCACATGTGCATAATTTGAATGCCTCCAATCCATTGCAATAAATGCAGAATCCTATATACTCAGATTTATGCACAGAGATCATGGTGACTGTTTATAGAGGATAACGTGTTCAGGAGGCAGAATCTATATGCCATGCATAACAGGTAATCTAACCCTTCCTTAGGGCCATCACCCATGTCCATGACAGTAACTGTTTAAAATCCCCACCATCACAGTACTGTTCCTTGTACAAATATTCTAATATTTTAATATATGATCCAGCCAATGGTAAGCTGCTCTAAGAATCTCCGGGAGACAGTTCATGCTTAAATCTGTTCTTAACCTTTGGCTGGGTGGTGTCCTTTTTCAGCATTTTAGCTTCAGAAAGTTTTTTGTGGAACATTTACTTACAATTTAGTTTTTCCCAGATAATGTACCAATTTTCAGAGCCCATAAGCTGGTAGGGAATAGGTTGGTGCAGATTTTAGACTTCTCTAGAGCACAAATAAGAATTTGACTATTTTTTACTTACAGACTATATATTAATTGCTCATGGGAAATATACAGTGCAAAATAATTCACAGCATCCATGTTGCATCTCTCTCTCTCACACACACACACACAAACAAAAAGTCAGGCTTATTGTTGTAGAACATGTTCCTCCATGATATTCACCAGTCGCCTGTGCCTTCTGAAGGCAGGGTAAGACTGAGTTATTCTATGGAGAGTTTATGATGTTGGGCTATAAGACTCAGACCTTCTTCCGATTTTTATGCTGCTGGCTATTATGTTGCTGCTTGAGCTTTGAAGAAAAACTGGTGTTTAGAGATGCATTGCCTCTGAACATGGATATTTATTAAGCCATTACAACTAATAGCTATGAAAACTCTTCAGAAAGCAGTTCCTAGCAAACATTTGATGTCCCTCTTTATTTTTATCTCTTTATTTAAAACATGCCATGCACGTACAACATGTCTGACACAATATTCACTCAATTTGTACCAGGCAGAGTCTGGCTAGTTGTGGGATCATTATTAATTAACAAAGAACGGTGATGTACTTCTCAAATGAGGGTCTATTCACAGTAGACTAGTCATTTGACTGAAACACATTGAATGTTTATGAAAATTGTCTATTTTCAATAAGCAATAATAACTTTAGAATACGCAAGCAGGAAGTATGAGCCCAGTGGCACCTTTAAGACCAACAAAGTTTAATTCAAGGTATAAGCTTTCATGTGCAAGCACATGTATTTCACACGAAAACTTATACCTTGAATTTAACTTTGTTGGTCTTAAAGGTGCCACTAGACTCAAATCTTGTTCTGCTGCTTCAGATCAACAAGGCTACCCACCTGAACTTAACAGGAAGTAGATTGACTATCAAACATTTCATGTTCGAACAAACTACCTCTTTCCAGAATTCACCAACCACTCTGACCTGAGCAATATTATGACCAATCCAAAAACCCCCAAAGAACTTTGAAAAAAATTCCATCCTCCTGAACCCCAAGGTTTAAAATACACACTGCTTGCAAGCTAACTGCAGAAGAAACATCAGAGGATAAAAGGCTATGTTTTGATAGTATAGAAGAAAAATTAGTTAAAAAAACAACCCCAACCTCATTTTGGTTCCTTCCAAATTGTATTTTTACATCCTGCTTCAGTCACTGAGGGGCTGCAGTGGCTCAGTGGTTAAGACATTGAGCTACAGACCGGAAGGTTGGTAGCTCAGCAGTTCGAGACCCAAGTGCCACGTGATGGAGTGAGCTCCCGTCTCTGGCCCCAGCTTCTGCTAACCTAAGAGTTCAAAAAGCAAGAAACTGCAAGTAGCTAAATAGGTACTGCTTTGGTGGGAAGGTAAAAGTGTTCCGTGTGCCTCGGTGTCTAGTCATGCTGGCCACATGACCACAGAGAAGTCTTTGGACAGTGCTGGCTCTTCGGCTTGGAAACGGAGAGAACTGCCCCTACAGTTGGATTTGACTGGCTTTCGAGCAAGGGAAACCTTTACCTTTATATTGCAATTTTGGTGTTATTCAGATTTATTCTTGGGGTGCCCCTCCAACTGGGTTTTGGGCTTTGGCTCAGTAAGTGTTTTTGAGGGGTGCATTGTTTCCCCCCAAGATCATTGCTGGCTCTAGAACCCTTTTGTAATTGCTGAAGAAAGCTACTGAGGTCTGACAGATGCCAAGAAAGGGCTGGATGCCATTTTGTATTATGTAATAATGGGGGCCTAAGTAGTGGATGTCAAAGAGCTTCTGTGGTGGTAAGCTCTGAGGCCCATTAGAATTTAGGCGTATAGAAAAGTGGCTGGAGATCACAAATTTAACTATGCAGAATGTTGAAATATTTCCTCTTGAGTACCAGTGGTATGGCCTCCATATGCAACCATGAGATGAGCACCGTCCCCTAGAGTCATATTTGACTAGCTTTCGAGCAAGGGAAACCTTTAACTTTACCTCAGTCACTGACAGTGCAACTCTAAGCACAGTCACACCCTTCTAAATCCAGACCAATTTCACACTAGCGTTTGCCCCGCGCTTCCCTTCATGCTTGCCCTGGGTCTTCTGGTCAATTTCACACCAGTTGACCCAGGCTCACGTTTTGCCCCGGAGAATCACCCTTCCCCCCCCCCCGTTTTTCCCTGGGGGTAAACAGATCCTGTTTTTAGAGGATTTTCCTGTTTGCTGAAATGAACACTTCCATTTCCACGCCCACTCGCCCGCCTTCCATCTGGCCCGCCCCGTGGTGGGAGTTTCTTCCTTTTTAACCCCCACTCATTTCGTTATATCGTACTATCAAAATAGTGAGGCAGCGAAACAAGTCCTCACCATTGCTTTCTGTATATAATACACATGTGTTCACTTGACATTTATTATTTATTCATTTGGGGGGGGACTTTTTTTAGCAAGGCTCACAGGAGGACGTGGGTCTCATGCTGCTGCTTTCTTTGGCTTTTGCCTCTCTCCTGGGCCCGCTTCTCGCTCTCCTCTCTGTCGGCCCCCCTCCTCCTCCACGGGTTCCAGGGCAAACGAGTACCTGGGTCGCTTTGGTCTCCTGGGATTGACGCCCACAGCCTCCTGAGTCACTACCACTGCGCCAGGGTCCCCTTGAGCGCCATGCCTCATGGGCAGCTGCAGAGCCAATGGCGGTCCCGCGCCTGGAAACCCTGGCTGGCAGCCATCCCGCCCTCTGGGGTGGGTGGGCAGGCACCGGCCGGCGCTCGGCACTTTCTCACTGCCCTTTTGGCTCTGGAGCAGCGGGCAGGCATGTGGGCAGGGTGGAGGAGCTGCTGCCCGCCCTCCTTGCCCTCTGAAGGGCAAAGCGGCTTAAAGAAAGAGGGGAGGGGGAGGGTTGTTATATCGAAATTGCAGATGATCGCTGCCCTGTGACCTGGCCACAGCCCCCGCAGAGCAGGTGGGGGCACATTTCTCCCAGCCCCCACGGGGGAGCGGTGAGTGGGCAGCACAGGGGCGTGAATCCTCTGCTCTGCTGCCTGGGTGGGCTCCTCCCTGCCTGAGGCTGGACTCCCTCTACCTCCAATGAGTGGGTGCAGGACGACGACCCAAAGGGGGCAGCCAGAGGGGGAACGTGCCAGAGAGAGCTGGCTCCTCCCGCCGAGGCAGTGCCGCCCCCGCTTGTTGAAGTTCCAGCCTGGTATGCCAGAAGTTCCAGCCTGGTATGCCAGAAAAGTGACGGAGGACACAGCTCCGGCAGGATTTCTAGGCTGTAACACCGCCACAGAAGTCTTGGTGGGTTTCCCCCTCCCTCCCCCAGCAAGGGGGAATGAAAAGCAAGTATTGTGAATTGAAACAGCATTCTATAGGTTTCACAGCCATCGCCAAACAGGTGTTCGGCTTGGTGCGCAAGCTGAGGGAATCCGAAAGCCACCTTTGAAAGCTGCACGGCCCCCAAAGCAAAACCTGTTATGCGTACAAATAAAAAAGGGCCACCATTTTGTGCCTGAGATCCCGCTGGCAACGTGCCCGACATTTTGCATTATAACGAAATAATGCAATCACACATGTGTTTAAAAAAGGGTAAAAAAAACCTAGGAGGGAAAGAGGAAGAGGCTAGGAGGGGAATGGGAGGGGGCAGCAGCAGCAAGCCTCGCAGCAGCCCCGGAGCAGCCAGTAATGAGAAAAGAAACATGCGGGGCAGATGAGGAGCTGCGGCTTCAAGTGCGAAATTGACTAAAATGGTCCGGGGCAATTTTGATGGGGAAACTCCGGAGAGAATGAGAGACAATGTGTGAAATCGGTCCCACTGATTTAGCCTGTTGTGAATTCTGCCCATCACATGGAAGCACTTGCTTCTCTCAGCAGAGCCCTTACATCTAAGCAGAGACCATGTCAAGGTCCTCATATGACTCCCTGATGTTTCAACAGATTTAAAACATGTGTCCAGGAATTAAAGTTCTTAATTGTGTTGAATTAATAAATAACTGATTAATTTTTTTAAAAACCCAGTTTGCTGTGTCTTCAGTATGACAAAACAACTAAGATGTTTGTTTAACTACATGTCGGACACATGGGGAGATTTGTCACCCTGCCCCCAGAAATCTATTGCATAGATGTCTCCTCTTGAATGCAAGAAACACCCCCTTCCATAAAATATCCTGTAATGATATTTATACAGTCTCTTTTGCCCACAGGCTCAGAATATTATTACTGTAATCACTGCAAAAGCCTTGTAAGGTGGGCTGTTTTTCAAATATCCTTCTAATTATAGTGCCTTCCCTTAGGACTGTTCATATGGCAACAGCCAAGTCACAGGCCTTTTCCCATGGTGAGTCTAGTCCTTTGAGATGGCCTACTGGAGGGCGTGCAGAAGACACCTTCACTCACTGCATTTAGGAAAGCGTCTAAGATTGTTTTATTATAGAGAGCATTTGATGAAGGGTAAAATGTTTCAGGATATTTCGCTGGGTATCTTTTAATTCTCTGTGTTCTTGATTCTTTGTGTGCTTGTAATTCTGAATTTTTAAAAATTGTGTTATCTTATTAATGAGCAGTCTTAAAATTCTATGCACTTTTATTCTGCAATCTATGCATTTAAAAAAAGATTTTCATGGGGTGGGGGGAACTGCTTATCACAGTTACCATCAAAAAAGAATCTAGTGCATACAGCTTGAAGTCCTTAGATATCAAATGAAATCAGCACAGTTGCAAAACAACCTGTGGCAGCTGTCAAATGTGTGGAAAATCTTCTTCAAAGGGTTTTTCTCAGTTCAGTGGAATCTCCCTTTCAGACTGTAGCCAAATTTATAAGAGCTATTTCTAACTCTTTCAAGGAATCAGATAATTAGCCTGCCTGAAGTTGATGGGATATGCAAATGAGAGACTATCAGCTATAGATAATATTACAGCTGTCACCCTACATCTAAGGCACAGTGAATGTATGGGATTGACAAGCATTAAGTCCATACTGTGTTACCCAAATTGGTCTCTTAATTAATTGAGGAAATTAGCTAGAAGAGGCAGATGACACAGGGATCTCCACCAAATGTATACCAGGATCCTTCCCTTAGAGAACTCTCAAATAAACCAGTCTAATATTCAACTGGTAGGTTTTTTAAATTGAAAAACAATAAAAGAGCACAACATAAGAACATAAGAGAAGCCAATGCTGGATCATGCCTGTGGCCCATCCAGTCCAACACTCTGACACACAGTGGCCAAAAACACCAGGTGCCCTCAGGAGGTCCAGCAGTGGGGCCAGGACACTAGAAGCCCTCCCACTGTTGCCCCCCCAAGCACCAAGAATACAGAGCATCACTTGCCCCAGACTGAGAGTTCCTATCTATACTTTGTGGCTAATAGCCACTGATGGACCTCTGCTCCATATGTTTATCAATTCCCTCTTGAATTCCCTTGAATCTAATTCCCTCCATATGTTTATCTAATTCCCTCTTATCCATGCTTGTAGCCGCCACCACCTCCTGTGGCAGTGAATTCCATGTTAATCATTCTTTGGGTGAAGAAGTACTTCCTTTTATCTGTTCTTGTTTTTATTAAAGCAATTTTTAAAATTATTATTATTTGTTTTAGTCTGTTACATTGAGTATTTATAGTTATTTACAATTACACCCCTTCGATACCCTCCCTCCCTCTCTTTTAATCATAGTCTTTTCACCCCAGCCATGGGCACAAAGTCTTAATCTTCCACTGAATGTCTTTCCTTCTTTCTTTCAGTATCCAATCTAGGTAGGTCTTCCATCTGGTCTTGATTTCCGTGGATTTTTCTTCCCATGATATTCCCTTGTTGATTGACGCCACAATATCTGACTGTATAAAGTCAAACAAATAGTTGTGCCAGATTTCTATTGTCCATTTACTTTTGTCTTTCCAACCCAGAGCAATAGCCTCCTTTCCCACCAGTATCATAGCCTTAACTAGATTTTGAATAGTCCTATCCAATAATGGGCTTCCTATTATACTTAACAACATTAGATTAAAGTCTACAGTTAGTGTTATATTGCATTTTCTAATAATTTCAATAATTTCCCCCCAAAAGGTCTTTACTTCTACACATTCCCACCACATGTGTGCATACCAGCCCTTAGAATGGTTACAGTGCCAGCACAGGGAACTCAATCCTGGAATCATATTAGCTAGCTGTGCTGGTGTCTTGTACCATTTTGTGAAGAATTTGTATTCAAGTTCTTTAAATCTGGTTACTTTAATCTCTTCTATTCCTTTCATAATTTTAATTTTTTAGCCATCCTCTCTGTTATCTGACCTTCATGACACCATCTCTTTTGTAAATAGTCTATTATTTTATTTTTATTTGTTATCATCTTTTTATATATTTTCCCTACCAGTCCCTTTTTTTGCTTAGCCATTTCTTTGCATATTTCTTCCTTTGGTGCGTCTGTCCAGAGGTCTTCCTTTTTGCTGATCTTTTTAACTTATATAGCCCTGCTATTTTTAACTAATAATGTTTACCTATCTCTTCTGTTATTTCCTGTAAGGGTTTTAAATTTCCACCACTAAACATATCGCCCACTCTATAATAGCCTTTATTTTTTAGCATTTCCCACCATTTAATTTCTTGCACTTCCTTGTTGATAGTTTCGAGGGGTGCCCATCTTGAGACTTTCCCTAGCCAGTAGGGTTGCCATTTCTTCTAAATTTCTAATTATACTTTTCTAGGGCCTATTGTTAGTTTTAAGTGTTTTGTCGTTACTATAGAAAAGATGCCAAATCTACCTATATCACTGCTAATTTTGTTCTCAAGTTTAACCCACTTCTGTGCCTTTTCCTCGCCTATTTCCAATATTGGTTTTAGTTGAAAGGCTTCATAATAGTTGTTTAAGTCCGGGATTCCCCATCCTAATTCTGATTTGCGGCTATATATTATTCTCTTATGAAACCTACATTTTTTAACTGTTAAATATCCACTCTTTTAATACTCTGTTCCATTGTTCAATTTTTTTTTTCATCGATCGCAGGGGTAGCGTTTGGAATAGGTACGTTAATTTAGGTACCCAGAACATGTTAACACTTCTTATTCTAGTTAGTATCCCTAGTGTTTTATATTTCCATCTTTTCATGTCCCTCTCTATTTTTTTCCATATCTTTTCATAATTACCCTTTATCATTTTGTCAATATTTTTTTTGCAAAACTATGCCTAGGTATTTAAATTTCTTAACACCCAGTCCTATGTTTGTGCTCCTATTTATCTCCTGCCTTTCTTCTCTATTTACATTAAGGTATAGGATTTCTGATTTTGCCATGTTAACTCATAGCCCTGAACACTTTTCAAAGTCTTCTAGAATGATCTTAATCTCTTTGACCCCTTCCTTAGGGTTTGTCATGATTACTATGATGTCATCAGCAAATAAATTGAGCTTCATTTCTTCGTTACCTATCTTATATCCTTCTATTCTTCCCAAATTTCTAATCCGTTCTGCTAATTGTTCTATTGCTATTATGAATATAAGTGGAGATAGTGGGCAGCCTTGTCTAACTCCTCCTTGTATGGGAAATGCTTGTGAGTATTCATTGTTTACTCTTACTTTCGCATTCCCTCCTTTGTATAACTCCTGAACTGCTTGTAAGAACCCTTTCTCTACCCCTATTTTCTTCATTATTTGCCATAAGTATTCGTGTGAGAGAGTGTCAAAAGCTTTGTACACATCCAATTTTAGTAATCCTATTTTCTTTTGTTGGCCATGGTATAAGACATTTAAAATGTTTCTAATAGGATGTGCTATATTTCTGCCTTTAATGAACCCGTACTGATCCCCTTTTATAATTGTCGGAATAACTTTCTTTAGTCTATTTGCCAGTATTTTAGCAAAGATCTTATAGTCTTGGTTTAGGAGACTTATAGGTCTGTACGAACCTACTTCTTGTGGATCCTTCTGAGGTTTTAATATCAATATTATTTCTGTTTCCTTCCATGTATCAGGCATAGGCGTAGACTACTGGGGGGGGGGCTCAAGGGCTCGAGCCTCCCCCGAAATTTCCCGGGAGACTGAGCCCCCCCTGGGAAAATGTAGCGCCTGCCGCCGCGCCTCCCGGGGCCCTTCCAAGGCCGGCAGCTACTGCTGCCGATGCCTCCCCCCCGCCTGGCCACTCTTCCATCCTTCCCTCTTCCTCCCTCTTTTCCTGGGAAGGGATAGGGAAGGAGTGGGGGGGGGGGGAGAGAGGCCCCGGCAGCAGCGGCTGGCGGGCCTCAGAAGGGCCCGAGAAGGTGTGGAGGTTTCCCGGCGGGGGGGACATCACCCCAGCGAGTGCGCATGCGAAGCACGCTAAAGAGCCCCTCCCCCCCCGGAATTTACAAAACTCTACGCCCCTGGTATCAGGAGCCTTTTTCCCTTCCAAGACTTAATTGAATACTACCTGCAGTTCGGGTGTTATAATCTCTATCATTTCTTTGTAGAATTCATTTGTAAAACCATCTAGCCCTGGTGATTTGCCTTTTTAAAGTTCTTTTATTACGTCCCTTATTTCCTGAATTGTAATCTCACCCTCTAGTACATCTTTCCCTTCTTTCTCCAAGGGTAAACTAGTTGTTTCCTGGGACTCTATTGTGGTCTTTTTCTTATATAAAGTTTTATAGAAATTCTCGAAGGCATTAGTAATTTCCTTGGGACTTTGTGTTATGTGATTATTAATTTTTATACTTCTAACCATCTGTTTTGCTTTTTTAATCTTCAGATAATTTGCCAGTCTTTTCGCTGTGTTGATGCTATTCCTCTGGAAGTCATTCCTTACCATTGTTTCCTTTTTCCAAATTGTTGCTGTATCTAATGCTTCCAACTGTTTTTGTATCTCTTTGATTTTCCTCTGTAAACTAAGGCTATACTTTTTCATTATTTCCCTTTGTAACTTCTTTAGTTCCTGGATTTTGGTTTGTCTTTTTTTATACCATTCTCTTTTTATGCTCTTTTCTTTCTTTATACAATGGCCCCTTATTACCACTTTAGCAGCATCCCATAGTATATTAGTGGGCACTATTTTCCTCGAAGTATAGTTTTATCTGTGTCATCATATATTCCCTGTCCTCTTCTTTTGCCATTATTAAATTATTATATCTCCAGGGTCTATTTGTCATGGGTAGTTTTAGTTCCAGATCAATACTTATAGGGGCATGGTCAGATATCCAGATTGGAAAGGCTGTAATCTCTTTTACAGACATATTAATTTTTTCCAGGATTATATAATCTATGCGTGACGCTGTTTTATGCCTACTGGATATATGTGTAGGTCTAGGTCCTGTACCTGTAAACTCATGTGCTTCTTTCAGGCCCCATTCTCCTAGCTTAATACTTTTATTCTTTGTTATATCAATATTTAGATCCCCTGCTACAATTAATTCTCCCTCTGAGAACTGTTGGGTCTTCTTAAAGACCTTAGTTAGAAATTTCTTTTGCTTTTTATTTGGTGCATAGATGTTCACTATAGTTACTCGTTTGCCTTCCAGTTTAAACTTAACTAATAGGTATCTGCCCTCCTTATCTACTAACTTTTCGATCTCCTCCACTTTAAGGTTCTTATGAATCAGGGTTGCCACTCCCCTGGCCTTGGAATTCCCTCTTGCTTCTGCTAAAACCTGCCACTTCGGGTCTTTTATTAATGGCTTTCTATCTTTTGTGTGTGTGTGTGTCTCCTGTAGATACATCAGATCTATCCTTTGTTCTCTGGCCATTTTAGTTAATCTGAATCTCTTAAGGTTTGATGTTAGACCATTTACATTCAGTGAAAACACTCTTAAAGACCTATCCATTTTCTTAGTTTTTTTTAATCTTAGGCCTCCCTGGCTGTGGGTACTTTACTTTATTTATTAAGAGAAACCCTCCCCCCTCCCTTCCCCTGTGGATTAGACATATGTTTGGATAAAGACATCATCCTGTCTTCCCACCTTCCAGAGTGTATGCACCCCAAACCTTCCCTTCCTTCTTATTCCTAAAGTTGGCTCATTAAACTTTTAAATACTTTCCTATAAGTGGTATCTTCATGAGAGTCCGTCCGTCCTTATCTTTAGTTCAAGTTCCTTCACCCGAGTCGTCCGCATCCTCCATGGCTTCTTCCTCTTTCTGGTCTGTCAGGTCTTCTGTGTCGATACCCAGTTGTCTGCAGAGTTCTCTTGCTTCCTTGGAGTTTCGTGCTAACAACCTCTTGCCTTCTTTGAATATTATTATTGAAGCTGGATATCCTCATGAGAATTTGATATTGTTATCATATAATTTTTGCCCATAGGGCCTCATTTGGTTTTTCTTCCTAATAGTTTCTTGGCAAAAATCCTCTCTCACCCAGACCTTTTTCCCTCTGAAAGCCAGGTCCTTCTTTTTTTTCAAGGTCTTAAAAACTTCCTGCTGTAACTTTTATCTTGTAAATTTGATTATAACATCCTGTGGGGCTCCTCCTTCCTTTCTCCTTTGCAATCTATGGGCTCTTTCAATGTCTTGGGGTTGCACCTTATCCCCATTTTCTTCTATCCATTCTCTAAGTGTTTCTTCTAGAAGCTTATTATTTATCTCTTCAGAAATCCCTGCCAGGATAAGGTTTGCTCTTCTGTTCTGGTCTGATAACTCTGTAAGCTGGGTAGTTAACTGTTCTATCTTCTGTTTGTTGTGTGACGCCAGCTGATTAGCAGGGTTTGCTGTCTGCTTTATTTCTTTAACCTCGGCTGCCAACTCTGTAATAGCATCTTTTACTGTCCTAATTTCAGCTTTTATCTGTTCCTGAGAAGTTATCATCATATTTTGGAATGCAGACAGTTGCTCAGAGAGTTCTTTTATTGTTTTGGCCATTGCTCTCGCTATCTTCCGGAGCATCAGATAAGGACTGTGAGTTTAGCCTGGGCGTTGCCTCCTTAACACAGTAATAAATAAATGCTATCTTACCCTCTGAGGTCTCAAAGAGGAATTCCTGTATTCTCCAGAGGTTTGTACGTCAATTTCTTCTTGTAGTTATCCTTGCAGGCGGACTAATTACATTATTTTTGAGCTTTTAAGATAATATTTCTAAGGAGAGGTCGGGCAAACAACCATCTTCCTCAGTACATGTGTACGATCTCCTCCTTTTATCTGTTCTAACCTGACTGCTCAGCAATGTCATGGAGTGCCCACGAGTTCTTGTATTGTGAGAAAGGGAGAAAAGTACCTCTTTCTCTACCTGCTCTATCCCATGTATAATCTTATAAACCTCGATCATGTCACCCCTCAGCCGTCGTTTCTCCAAGCTAAAGAGTCCCAAGTGTTTCAACCTTTCTTCATAGGGAAAGTGTTCCAACCCCTTTATCATTTTAGTTGCCCTTTTCTGCACTTTTTCCAATGCTATAATATCTTTTTTGAGGTGTGGCAACCAGAACTGTACACAGTACTCCAAATGAGGTCGTGCCATCGATTTATACAGGGGCATTATGATACTGGCTGATTTGTTTCAGTTCCCTTCCTAATAACTCCCAGCATAGCGTTGTCCTTTTTTCATTGCAGTTGCACACTGTCTTGACATTTTCATTGAGTTATCTACTATGACTCCAAGATCTCTCTCTTGGTCAGTCTCCGCCAGTTCGGACCCCATCAACGTGTATTTATAGTTAGGATTTTTGGCTCCAATGTGCATCACCACACTGAACCCCATTTGCCATGTTGATGCCCACTCGCCCATCCTCGACAGATCCCTTTGGAGTGCCTCACAATCCTCCCCGGTTCTCACCACCCTGAACAACTTCGTGTCATCTGCAAATTTAGCCACTTCACTGCTTACTCCCAACTCCAAATCATTAATAAATAAGTTAAAAAGCATTGAACCGAGTACTGATCCCTGCGGTACCCTATTGCTTACCTCCCTCCACTGAGAAAATTGCCCATTTATACTCACTGTTTCCTTTTAATTAGCCAGTTTTTGATCCACAAAAGGACTTGTCCTTTTATCTCATGACTATTGAGCTTACTTAGGAGCCTTTGATGAGGAACTTTATCAAAAGCTTTCTAGAAGTCAAGGTCAACAACATCTATTGGGTCCCCCTTGTCCTCGTTTGTTTACTCCCTCAAAAAACACTAGGTTAGTGAGACAAGATCTTCCCTTACACAACCCATGCTGAGTCTTCCACAATAGATTTTGTTCATCAATGTGCCTACTAATTTTTTCCTTAATAACAGTTTCCACCAACTTACCCAGTATCGATGTCAGACTGACTGGCCTGTAATTTCCTGGATCTCCTCTGGAACCCTTTTTAAAGATGGGAGTGACATTCGCTACCTTCCAGTCCTCAGGAATGGAGGCAGATTTTAATGAAAGATTACATATTTTTGTCAGGAGATCCACAAGTTCACATTTGAGTTCTTTCAGAACTCTCGGATATATGCCATCCAGGCCCGGTGATTTGTTTTTAAGTTGTCTATCAGTCATATGACCTCCTCTCTTGTCACCTCAATCTGACTCAGGTCTTTCAACCTCCCTCCTGAAATCAGCGGTTCTGGAGTGGGCAATCACTTCTCATCTTCCAAAGTGAAGACAGAGGCAAAAAATGCATTCAACTTCTCAGCCATTTCCTATCATCCTTCAGTACACCTTTTTCCCCTTGGTCATCCAAGGGCCCCACTGCTTCCCTCGCTGGTTTCCTACTGCTAATGTATTTGAAGAAAGTTTTATTGTTGGTCTTTACGTTTTTTGCGATATGCTTCTCATATTCCCTTTTTGCCTGCCTGATCACAGACTTGCACTTTATTTGCCACAGCCTGTGTTCCCTTTTATCAACCTCACTGAGACTAGCTTTCCACTGCTTAAAGGAATCCTTCTTACCTTTTACAGCTTCCATTACTTTGTTTGTTAACCATGCAGGCTTTTTTCTGTACCTATTTGTACCTTTCCTAACCCGGCTTTCCTAAAACTTTCCTAACAACATACACACAAACCACACAAGATAGCTAAGAGAAAATAAAGGAGATAGTTTTGGGATAGGTTATGTTTCTTAGTCTTATAGATTCAGGTCCACAGAAGAGAGAAGCGACCAGTTCTTTGGGATATCACACATGCAAATGGGAAGTGTGAGACTGATGTTGAGAGCACTCACACACATATCTGTAGCTGAGTGCTACCATTATACCCAAAGGTGGTACTTAGGGCATGCCTATATGTTTGATTCAAAAACAGTGGCCATGTGGTCTTCTGGGGATACCTTTGATGTAATTGTGGGAACTCTTTGATGGGATACTGGGGAATCTTTGATGTATAATCTATGTGTGAATGTTTATTGGTGACCCTTGAATACAGGATGGGATGTTACAATTTGGGTGGAAGGTTTTGCTTACTTGGGAAACCCATTGTCCTGATAATGCATGTCCCTTTGAAGTGGGGAGGAGGATGTCAGGTGGTCAGCCATTATAATTCAACTTCCAAAATAGTTTCTCAGGTTCTTCCTTGACAGTACTCATTTTGTTTCAGAACCATTTTGATTCAATTTTCTAGGCTGGGTAATGCACTGTACAAATTATTTTGGGGTGATAGTTATTGTTGGGAAAATGAGGGGCGCAGGAACCTTTTCATGCACTTCCATTCCCCTGTGTTCATTTTGGGGAGGGAGAGAAGCTGGCTTCCCAATTTCATCGAGACAGTTGTTCTAAACCAATACCCAGTTTATTCCATTACACACTCTTAAATCAGAAAACATTTTTGTAGCATTTCAATATTCAGCACAGAATATTTCAACACATCCCCAATACATAAATAGTGCACTTAAAGTTCTATAAAAGATATCCTTGGTTGTTCCGCCAAGACCCATAATGGCAGGGTGGTTGATCAGAACAACCACAAACAAAACTAATTCAGACATCAAGTACCCTTTTCCACCCATTGATGCTAATGTAACTGTCAGTCAAGTCTGTGATGAGCATTTGACGTATACCACAGTCAGCCCCTTTCTTTATATCTCTGAGGTCAGGAAAGTACAGGAAAGTCAAGGAAAGCTGCGTTACGCTAGGGTGACTCAAAGAGTCAAGGAAACTAGTTGCAGATACCAGAGCAGGTGAGGTACAGACAAAAATATCTAGATATTCAGCCTTGGGGTTTAGTGCATTTTGGCTAAAGGAAATGTGAGGCATGTGTGGGAAACAGTTCGTTCACAGCCAGGCACCGCTTTGCACCTAGGAAGCAGGCATTGGGCATCCTTCAGTGCTTCATGGGAAGAAACCAAACTCTGCTTTTGCTACATCTATTCAATATGCCTTGGCTATTCAATATTCAATAAATGGCTAAGTTTCCCTTAATCCAAAATTCTGCCACAACTGTGCTGATGACAACTTTTGAGATGGTCGTGAAGGGACAGTGTAGTAGTTAGTGTTGGGCTTAGAACCAGATTTAAATCTCCACTCTGTCATGATGCTTGCTGGGTGACCTGGACCAGTCACTCTCTTTCAGTGTAACCTGTACTCATAGGGTCATTATCGTTCAGAGGATAAAATGGAGGAAGAGAGAACAATGTTGTAAGCTGCTTTGAGTTGCCATTGGGAAGAAAAGTGAAGGATAAATAAATAAAAGATGGTACAACATGGACAAATGGCTGCAAAACTAAATCAAAATTTGTCAACTACAGTGGAGGCTGAGGGATCACTGTTACAAATAAGCTTTATAAAGAAATAATGGATAAAAGAAGCAACGGGTTTGTAAATAATGAGATTAAATACAACCTCTCCTTGTGATGAATGTAACTTTTGTTCTCACAGCTACTGCAGCATGTGATGATCATGGGGGGAAACTTAGCCATGTTAGCTCTGTCAACTTCATGTGTATAGTCTAGGCACTGGAGTTGGCTTCAGCATGCCAGTATAACCACTGAGATCAAAAGCCAAGCCCTGCACATGGCGGCATATATTGGCTTGTAAGAAGCTGACACAGTAGGGAGAAAATACGACAAAGCTTTCCATGAAATCACCACATTCGGAAATAGTTGAACACACGATTATTTTAAGACCAACAGCCCCTTCCCATCAAGACCTTCAAAAAGGCACCACCAGTCAAGTCTGGCGATAGGTGAATGTGTTTAAAGGTAAGCCATCTATTCCCCCCCTCCCCTGAAGGTATGAATTGCCACTGTGCCATGGAAGCTTGATGGGTGGCCTTGGGCCAGTCACATACTCTCAGCCTGAACTAATTAACCAGAACCACCCTTGCTTAGTTACCTCACAGGAGAACAATGTAAGCTGTGTTGGGTCCCTATCAGGAAGAAAGGCAGGATATCAATGAAGCAAATAAATAAAATAAATATTTACTTCATTCATAGCCCACCTTTCTTATTGAGACTCAAGGTGGAATATGGAATTAGAAAACAAAGAAATGAAGATCAGTATAATATGCACAACAGTTAGTAGATGGAACCCCACAGAACGATCAACAGTAAGATATACCATGCAGGTGCTTCTTTGGCCCACAAGCCTTTGCTGCAACCTGTTTTGTTTTTTAAATTGCATCTAAGTCTGCACAACACCTCATTCATTTCATTTTAAGACTCCAAAACTGCAAAGAGGGCTCTTCCTCATGTCCACCAACATCTTCCTCATCCACTGTATTTTTTCTTAACCGCATGAAAAAAGATAAGATTCATCTGGGTAGCTGCACTAGTCTGAAGCAACAGAACAAAGTTTGAGTCTAGCGACACCTTTAAGACCAACAAAGTTTAATTGTGGGTATAAACTTTTGTGTGCATATAACTAGGGTTGCCAAGTCTGGGTTGGAAAATACCTGGAGACTTTGGGGGTGGATCCAGGAGAGGGCGGGGTTTGGGGAGGGGAGGAGCCTCAGCATGGTACAATGCCATAGAGTCCACCCTTCAGAGCATCCTTTTTCTCCAGGGGAGTTGATCTCTGTCAGCTTGAGATCAGTTGTAAAAGCAGGAGATCCCCAGGCTCCACCTGGAGGCTGGCAACCCTACATACAACGCTTCATCAGCTTATACCCAGAATTAAACCTTGTTGGTCTTAAAGGTGCCACTGGGCTCAAGCGTGACGAAGAATTCTAGTTCACCTGAAAGCTTGCATACTATGCTGCAACCGTTTTAGTCTTGAACAAGATATGAGGCTACCGTTTATTGTTCGCTTCATTTTTTATTCCATCCGCCTTCTTCCGAGGAGCTCAGAGAGGAGTACATCAGCCCCTCCTTGGCTCCACTGTACCCTCCCAACAACCCTGTGTGAGGCAGGTGAGGCTGAGAGCGTCTGACTGCCCCAAGGGCGCCCACCAAAAAGCTTCCGCGGTAGAGAGCGGGGGATCGAACGTGGCTCTCCCAGACTGCAGGCCCACCCTGCAACCAGGGGCTGTTGCTTTGGGAATTGCTGCAAAGCGGCTGCCCCGAGCCAGAAAAGGGCGGCCTCCCCAAAGGAAAGCAACCCAGAAAACATCTCTCTGCGGTCGCGCTGCCGCTGACGGTGGCCTCGGCTTGGCTGAGGCGATGACTGAGCAAGCCGGAAGCTCAGGCAGGCTTGGCTGGTCGCCGGCGTGACAGCACTCTCCCGCCTCCACTCGCCGCCTCAGAGACGCTCGGCTCACTCTGCCTCCTCCTCCTGCTCCAGGCTGGGCTACGGCAATTGGCCCCGTTTCCACTCGCCTTCCCCCGCTGCTGCGCGCCAGGACCGCCCCTCCCCAGAGCAGCCCGGCTTGCCCGCCCGCCCGGCCGATTCACGTGGCTCTCGGGGTGGAGCGGCAGGCGAGGCGGCGACGGAGGGAGGGGAAAACAAAAGGCAGCTGTCAAAGGCGAAGCGGCGGTGGCGGCCCAGCCCGGCAGGGAGCAGGTGAGTGAAGTGCAAGCGAGGGCGGCTCACACCAGGCCACCTCGGCGGGCGCAGCGCCAGGAATGGCGGGCGCAGGGAGTGACCGGCGGTAGGGGGAGCTCTCCGGCGGCGCCCGGACGCCAAAGAAGTTGTCCCGCCCGAGAGCCGCGTACCTGGCCGGCGGCACCCCGGTCGGCTTCGGGTCCTCTTGGCGGCGTGGACTGGGCTTGCCACGCTGGCAGCAGGGACGTGCCAGGCTGGAGCCGATCTCCGCCAAGGGCTGGACGGGGAGCCGTTCCTCAGGCAAAGTGGAGCGGAGGCGCCGAAAAGAGGAACGAGCGAGGTGGCTTTCGCGCCTGGGCAGGAAGGGAGGGACTGGTCGCTAGGCGCTGTGCAGCTGGCAAGAGGCGGCCGAGGTACAAAGAAGCCCTGTCTGCGGAGGAGCGCAGCCGCTGCCAGCTCCAGCAGGAGCCTGTGGCCAAAAAAAGGGGCTGCCTTGGCTGGGGATGGTACCTCCTTCTCCCCCTTCTTGGACTGCCAGCTTGTGAGTTTAAAAATATCTGGCCGGAGGGTTGTGCCAGGGCCATCAGGAGGTGGAGCTGGGTGCCTTTTTTTTTACAGGTCAGGGTCAAAGCTTGGCAGGTTTGAGTCAGGGGATTGGTACAGTTTAGTGTGTGGTCAATAAGGAAACAACAGAACAAGCAAACCTTGTGCCATGCACCTCACTCAGCCTGGTTTGTTCAGCAAAGTACCCAATTCCAAATGGGCAGATAAAGTATTTGCTGGCTGGGCCAAGCTACCTATTCCCTTTGCATTAGTAGCACTGCTGAATTTGGGCCCTGACTGGTGTTTTTATTTGAATCTTTACCCAGCCCAAATGCTGTTACCCATAAGGCAGGGTGTTGTTTTTGTACCTGCCATGAAGCAGTGTCTACCAAAGTCTGTGAACTCAGGCTTTTCTTCAAAACTTACTCCTGGCTTTGGAGCCCCCCAAGCCATCATTTGGCAGACAGAATCTTAACATGCAGTTCTGCTGCCTATTGCTGTGTGCATCAGGATCTGTGAACTGTGGCATGAATCCAAGCAGCCCTGTTAGAAGACTAAACCAGAGCATCTCAAATTCCTTCCTAAATCAAGCCAGCTGGGGAAAAAAGCAGGGGAGGGTGAGCTTCTGAGCCACTTCCTGTGTTGGTGTGGCAGTTCTGATGGCTGCAGTGCTTCCACATACTTCACACCTCACGCAGTGTCTGGTGTATGGGAGTGTATGACTCCCCCGTTTGAGAACCCTGCCATTGAGGAAACAGTATATGCTTAAGCCATCTGGATGATGGCTATAGAGTTTTATTTCTATGGATGGGCAGAGGAGTGCATATACAAATATCCCTAGCAAGCAACCTGCGTATTTGATTTCATTGGGCACAGGGATTTACTTGCCAGAGTGATCTATTTTAAGACATGCATTCATGTTGGAGAACAGCTAAATTCATCACTCACGTCTAAAGGCTAAATATGATGTGGAGGTTGGAAAGATTAAGCTTCTTGTTTCACATATGCACAGGGGGATTGTGGGGAAATTACTTCAGGCTGTTCTGTACAGAAATCTCCTGAAGAAACCAAACCCAGTAGGAATGGGGGTCCTGGATGTCATACAAATGAGCACAGCAGCAAAGAAAAGACTTCCCAGTGCTGGCAAGTTACTCCCACCCATTTCATGGTTTTGCATTATTAAGGTGCCCAGAGCCAAGCATTTCTATATGAGTTGTAGTACTTCTAGAGAGATTATTTCCATATCTTTGGCTGCTTTGACTTAACAGTGAATCTCAGGATTATTCGAGTTTAAAGTCAACATGGACTACTGTTTTATTTATGCTAAATGCTTTAGTTAGTTCTGCTTGCTGAGCTAGATGAGAGTGGGACAGTGTGTGTGTTTAATAAAAGATTCAGTGGATAAAGTGCACAGCTGTTTGAACGGAACATTAATGGGTGTGACCTCAGGAGCTAGTTAGCGTCCAAGATTCCCCTGTGCACTGAAACACTCTGATGTATGAGTTATCTCCAGCTGGTCTCAGGTGTAGTGGATATATAGGCTAGGTTTTCCTTAGAAATCTTGTTCTGCCTGCTGTGCTCTGTGTCACCAGGGGTAGCCACAGTTGGGGATTCTAGGAGAAGCATGTGTAGGGTGGGATTTGTAGCTACGGGAAAAACACACTAAAGGGCAATTTAGAAAACTTGAGTAGTACCAACAATTTTTGTTTCATAGCAGAGGGACATACAGAACAGAATTAGAGAAACTTTGCATGAGGTCCATGCAGATACTTCTATTTGCGCTCTCCACACAGACACCTAGGTCTGCTCTAAAGAAACCCACATTCATCTTATAGTAAACTTCCTGAGACTATGGAAGTTACTAAACATGCCCGTTTCTTATTGTCAGTAAGCTTACACTAGGATTGGTGACCTATGTATTTAGTAAACTGTCCTCTTCCTGTGTTGTCTTGACGAAAATGCTCTCCAGTTGTCAAAGCAGAACCTTTGCAGGTGTTTTGGCAATACGGCCAAAGCCATAAGCCTGATGTTCATGAAAGCGCCAAAGGTACAGGCAGCAGCTTCTCCCAGAAGAGGTTCCTTAGAGAACATCACAACAGTATAAATACAATAGAATTCTCTGTCTCCCCACATCAGCATTCAGAGATACAGAGTTACGCTGGTCATGGCACCAAAGAGGATTGCCCTGATTGGGTCTGCCTTTCCAAAGTGTTTTCTCAGTCACCCTGCTGGCTCATTGGCTTGGAGAAGAGTTGGCTTCTGTATAAGGAGCATCCCGTTTGTTTGCTATACTGTTAGCTGGTGCTGTCTGCTTGGCACCACGGCAAATGTGCGTACACCCTGGCATATAGGTAGTGTTGTCAGCCTGGGGATGTATATGTAAATTCTGTATCTTCCACCCCGCAGTAGTGTGCAGTGCTGTTTCTGAAGAAGACAGAAGCAAATATTTTGCTTGCATGCCCCCCTTGGGAAGTTAGCTGCAAATGCCGCAATTGATACCCCAGTTGCTAGGCAGCAACTTATCTCAATAGTGTGTGTATGCACAACAGTCAGTAATCCATGGAAAGCCTATGGCGCCTTGGTGTTGCTCTGATCAGTAAGACATAACTAGGTAACCTCAGATGGGATCACAGGAGATGACAGAGCAAAAGAAGAAAAATGCACACTCTGGCATCACAGTAGAGAGTCCAGTAGCGCCTTAAAGACTAACAAAATTTGTGGTAGCCAACCTAGCAGTTCGAAAGCAAGAAACTGCAAGTAGATAAATAGGTACCACTTTGGTGGGAAGCTAACAGCGTTCTGTGCACCTTGACATCTAGTCAGGCCAGCTGTCTTCGGACAGCGCTGGCTCTTCGGTTTGGAAACGGAAATGAGCACCGCCCCCTGGTGTTGAATTTGACTGGCTTTCGAGCAAGGGAAACCTTTACCTTTTATGAGCTTTCATGAGTCACTTATTTATTTCTTCGGATATCTGGTGCTACTGGACTCTTACTCTTTTCTACTGCTGCAGACAGACTAACGTGGTTACCCATCTTGATCTGTCTCCATGGTATCACAGAGCAGGCAGAGAGTTACACGGTGGCTCTACAAGTTGCACCCTCACCTGATCTGCTGCAGGCCCGCCATTTTCTTGCTAAACATGATGAACATAAGAACATAAGAGAAGCCAATGTTGGATCAGGCCAGTGGCCCATGCAGTCCAACACTCTGTCACAGAGTGGCCAAAAACACCAGGTGCCCTCAGGAGGTCCAGCAGTGGGGCCAGGATACCAGAAGCCCTCCCACTGTTGCCCCCCGTCAAGCACCAAGAATACAGAGCATCACTTGCCCCAGACTGAGTGTTCCTATCTATACTTTGTGGCTAATAGCCACTGATGGACCTCTGCTCCATATGTTTATCTAATTCCCTCTTTAAGCTGTCCATGCTTGTAGCCGCCACCACCTCCTGTGGCAGTGAATTCCACGTGTTAATCACTCTTTGGGTGAAGAAGTACTTCCTTTTATCTGTTCTAACCTGACTGCTCAGCAATTTCATGGAGTGCAAATGCCTGCTTGATGGACTTTCATTACTTATACATTTCAAACATATGGAACCACAGGGACATTTTCTTCAGTTCATGTGAAATTTAGTAGATTGGGAGAGGTTCAGTTTCTGAGAATATCAACCCCCTTGGATGGGAGGAGGAAATAACAAGCAGAAATGATTTCTTATTAAAGCCAATGAAACAAAAATGAATAATACTAAATAGTTTGAATAACAAATGTAATGAAACTTAATCAAGTTGGGGGGAAAAACCAAAAATTAAGGAAAGAAGATTCTGCACAGCCCTATTTATATAGACCTTTCTCTATATAATTTTATATCTGTGGAGCTGCAGTACATTATACTTTGTTGTTAGTTTAAAATTTCAGCCATCTGGAGGGGATTTGGAGAAAGATCTGGTGGAGGGGTACAAAAGTGAGGGAGAAGAAAAATGGAAAGGGTCACAGATCCTGCGAAGACTGGACGGATAAAGGAAGAAATACTGGGAGAGGACTAGAAATACTGGGAGAGGACTAGAAGAAAAAAGGGGAGATTAAGTCCTGTATGAAGTATAATGATTGCTTGAAACAACTCGTTCTGGTAGGGCAAGAACACTGAAAAGTTGTTTCTCTCATGTAATTCAGGGGCACTTTTCATTAACTTAATTGTTTTGCCACCTAATTGTTTTGTTCCAGCACTAACAAATATAAATGGCAAGGGAACCCAGACAGACTGCTATCTGGAATTCTTTTTTCTCCGGGGTCTAATACCTAGGCCTATATGGCATCCAGAAGTGATGCAAGACTCTTTTGATTAAGAGAGGAGTTCGAGTGAGCAAGAAATTGTTTTAGGAATATGCTTATATATTTTAAAGAGATTTCATATGTTCTTAAATTTTTCTGCTTCACCCTGAACCTTGGTTGATTGTGGCAAGTTAAAACTTGCTTGTTTTTAGGTGCCTGTATTGCAATTGCAGTGGCTCAAATGGTTAAGATGCTGAACTGCAGACCAGAAAATCGGTAGTTCAGCAGTTCGAGATCCGAGTGGTGCATGATGGAATGAGCTCCCATCTCTGGTCCCAGCTCCTGCCAACCTAGCCATTGGAAAGCAAGAAATTGCAAGTAGATAAATAGGTGCTGCTTAGGTGAGAAAGTAGCAGTGTTCTGTGTGCCTCGGCATCTAATCATGCCGGCCACGTGACCACAGAGAAGTCTTCAGACAGTGCTGGCTCTTCGGCTTGGAAACAGAGAGGAGCATCGCCCCTAGAGTCGCATTTTGCTGGCTTTCGAGCAAGGGAAACCTTTATCTTTATATTGCAATTTTGGTATTATCCAAATTTATTCTTGGGGGTGCCCCTCCAACTGGGCTTTGGGCTTTGGCTCAGTAGGTGTTTTTGAGGGGTGCACTGTTTTCCTCCAAGATCATTGCTGGCTCTAGAACCCTTTTGTAATTGCTGAAGAAAGCTACTGAGGTCTGACAGATGTCAAGAAAGGGCTGGATGCCATTTTGTATTATGTAATAATGGGGGCCTGAGTAATGGATGTCAAAGAGCTTGTGTTGTGGTAAGCTCTGTGGCCCAGTAGAATTTAGGCTTATAGAAAAGTGGCTGGAGATCACAAATTTAACTATGCAGAATGTTGAAATATTTCATCTTGAGTATCAGTGGTACAGCCTCCATATGCAACCATGAGAGCTATAATTTTTTTTAAATGAAAATGGAGACTCCAGGGAATCCACATTCTGTGATAGACATTAGTTTCCAGTAAAAGTTCACACACAGAAGGTAAAGAAATGCAGTATATTATGTAATGTTACTTGTTACCCACATCCCGTGCTCCACCCACACATCACTTAATTCTTCTTAATTATCTGTTTTTGTTTTTATTATTCCTACTTGATTCATTAGAATTCATTTCCTGATAATCTTAGCATTGAAGCCCAAGTCAACTGTATAGATATTTTGTGTCATATCCTGCTCTGTGAACTCTGCTAGTTTTGTGCTTGGCATTGTATTTTTCTAAAATATGAGCAGTATCTTTCTCAGCCATCTTTGATGGACTGTCTCCAATTTACATTGACATCAGCAAAGTCTCGGCTCCATGCAATATATTCTGCTTCTTATATTCCATTGTGCGATAGCGTTGAAATTGCAGGAACTGTTCATTCTTCAAAAAGTGCAATTAACTTCCCAAGTTATATGCTAACATTTTCTTTTACTTAAATCCCCAGATTATTTTGCTAAATAATATCTTGAATTCAGTAGATATCCTATAATATGAAGCACCTTTTTATTTTTTATGCTTCCATAATGTAGGTTATATAGCTTAACTTCTAGCTACAAAGATTAATGTTTTGAGAATATGGGATATTTGTATAGATAATCCTTCTATCCCAGATTATTTGTTTTATGTATTTTAAATATTTATACACTACATCACTACTGGTGGGTGGAAGGTCTGACCTGGGATTTAAGGGGTCACCCAGTCTGGAAGGTGTTGCACACCCCTTGAAGGAACAGGTCCATAGTCTGGGGTGCCCTTGGACCCAAGCCTGCTGCTGGATAAACAGATGGCAGCTGTAGCCAAGAGCACCTTTTATCAGCTGTGACTGGTTAGTCAGTTCTGTCCTTTCCTGGACAGAAAAGATATGGCCACTGTGGTATATGCCCCGGTTACATCTAGATTAGGTTACTGCAGTGCACGCTACAAGGGGGTGGCCTTGAAATATGTTTGGAAACTTCAGTTGGTACAGAATGCTGCAGCCAGGATGTTGATTGCAGTCTTGGCCCACCTACACTGGATTCCAGTTTGTTTCCAGGCACAATTCAAGGTGCTGGTCTTGATCATCAAAGTCCTATATGGTTTAAGACCAACATACCTGAAGGACCACCTAATCCCATATGAATCTGCCCGACTGTTATGGTCATCTTCAGAGGCCCTGCTTTGGGTGCCCTCACCTTCTGAGATTAGTTGGGTGGCAACCTGGAAGAGGGCCTTCTTGGTCATGGCACCAAAGCTCTGGAACTTTCTCCCCAGGGAGATTCTTCTGTTGCCATCTTCTGCTAGCAGGTGAAGACTTTTTTGTTTTGGTTGGCATTTTCTCAATGATTCCTCCTTCCTAACCAATTTATATATCTAATAGCTAAGTGTGTGCAAATATCTAAATCCACACATCGGGGGCACTTGGGGGGCAGAGAGATTTTCCTCCATACTTGGGGGACTCCCCAGGTGTGCAGAAAAATCCTAAAAGTTTAAAAACTATACAGAGGATATTTAAATCCCCTCAAAAGTTAAAGAGCATTTCCTGTGCATGTGCAGAGGACGCTTTGGGAACTCTGTGGCTGACCGGTGGCTGAGAGCCGCTGAGGCATCGCCGCCTATGCTGGGGGGTGAGGTGGGGGAAAGACTTACCTGGAGCTGCAGGCTTTAGGAATCCCCCCCTCGCGAGTATTGTGGGTCCTGCCCCTTGTATTTTATATTTTGCATGTATTTAAACTGTCTTATATGTATTTTAACTGTTTTTAGCACTTTTAAAAGTTTTTTTTAATGAGGTGTGTTTGGGAGGGGGGTTATTTTAATGGTTTTATAATGTATTTTATCATGTATGTTTTAAATTGTTAGCCATCTCAGTGGCCCTTGTAATGGCAGAAAGGCGGGATACACATTTTGTAAATAAAAAGATCATGGCAAACAGTTACTCTTGAGGTGGCTTACTTGGAATAAAAAAATACAATAGTTTCACTTAACAATAATAAGCAGCAGCAGTAAAATTTAATAATGGTTTAACACATAATCATAAAGCAGCAGCAGATTTCATTCACAACCTTACATTTTTATAAGACTTCGTGTTCCTGAAATAGCTAAACTCCAGCTACACATCTTTTCAGCTTTTGTTAGCCCATGTTTTGAGGTTTCTTAGTCAGAAATGGAGCACAGTTTATTATACTATGGGTTTGATGTATGAGGTTTCATGGCCTGCAAAATCAAAAACTTGTCGCTTGGACCACACAGTTAATTTCATACCATCAGTTCTACTGTATTGACAATTTCATAACCTACTCTATTGCTACAGGCTATTGTAAAGTGAACGGGGGATGGCATATATCCCAGCTATACACCTGTCACTTTAACAATCCTTTTGGTCAGGCCCATATTGGATTGTTCTGCATCCACCTGGAGGGAAAGGAGCCTCATTAATACCTGGCTATTTTGCAAGGCGTTGTGGTTGGATGTCTTGTGCAGTCAGCTCACATTATCACAATTGCTGCTAAAACAACAAATAGGATCAAAGTTTTATGATAACTCTCCCTACATTTTACATCAAATACATAGTACAACTGAGTTTAATATCTCCCTCAGATTATTATCCTAGGATTGAATACAATTTGGAGTTGTGTATGCCGAGTGGAAGAAGACAGATTAAAAAGTATACTGCCAGAAGGAATAAGGATACTTCAGCAGGTTGGCTTCCTCAGAAATAATACCTGAAAATATATCACAGAAGAATTACGTGTTAGCTAAGGGGTGTGTAGCTACTGCCCTTTTGTGAGATGGTTGCTGTGACCCCATGAGCTGGCCAGCATGCTACTTGGAAATAGATATCATTGATGTCTGGCTTGTGGACGTTCAGCATGTCAAGCAGATATCTGAAAGCACCAAAGTAATCACAGGGAAAATACAGGGCATTTTGCCTAATAGCAAGAATCACTGGTAGATAAATCTTGTTAAAGGGAAGTTTTCTACGCCCTGGCAGATGCTGCTATAAATAACTATTGTGACTCTGTTACAACAAGGGCTTTTGTGAATTGTGGAAATCCTCCCTATAACAAAGCTGCAAAAGAATGAGGACCTGTTATCAAATTATACAGTATTTTGTTTTAGCTGGGGTTTTCCTGAGATGATACAGTTAAGGAGTAGCATACAATGTGTTTTATTTTCCTCCTTGAGGACTGGACTAGATACTTTGTGAAGTTCTTTGATTCTTATTTCAGACTTACTGGGTTTTCTTACAGTGCAGTTTGAGTTATAAGCAGTTGCGGGGGGGCAAGGCTTCTTTCTGCTGAAAACACACACATGTTTTACCCTTACTGGGGCAAAAATAGAAGCTACAATTTATACAGTAAAATTCAGAGGTCCTGGTTCAGCTAAAGTTAACTGACTAAATTCCACTGAAATCAATCGAACCAGTTATTTTAATTAATTTTAATTTAATGGTTTTTTAATCTTACCACTCCATCCAGTTAAGGGTGGCACATCCCATCAGTGAAAGGAGCCTTTGCACCAGCAGAATGTCCATGGGACATACCCTGCATCATCAGAATTCACTACCGAGCTCAATGCTTTTAGTGGAACTTAGACACCAGTTGAAGGAGAATCTGTAGCACACTCTATTTAGTTTATTAATTCTGAAATCCTATTTCCTAAAAAGGCACATCTACTAATTACACCAATAATCCCAAACAGCTATATGCCTTAGAATAAGTACTGTAGCATTTTTTTTCTTTTCTTCTTTTGCTGTCAAGTCACACCTGTAGGGTTTTGAAGGCAAGAGACATTCAGAGGTGGTTTGCCTGCCTCTGTGTTGCAACCTTGGACTTCCTTGATGGTCTCCCATCCAAATATTAACCAGGGCTGGGCTTTCTTAGCCTCTGAGATCCAGGTCAGGGCACTGCAGCCTTTACAGGGGCAATATGTAAGCTTACGGTGCATATTTATGTGGCACACTGAGTTGGAAGAAACCCACCCTGTTGCACTTATACGCATAATCTCTATTTTGTGTTGTGTTCTAGTTCTAAACTACAGAAGAAGTTTAAAACAGTCTGTTGATTCCATTCTTTCAATTGATGATACAGAATTTTTTAATCATAGCTTCTGTGCTAGATAAGAATTCAGTTATGCTTTTGGTAACACAGCCATTTTGTTGGAAACGTAATTCATTGAAAAAGGTAGCACAGTTTCTGAAAGAAAAAGATGTTCGAAAGTGGAAGAGGAATGTGATTGAAGCTCTGAGAGTTTGTTTCATCCTGAGCACTGAAGACTAGTAAAGAACATTAAAGAGGTAAAATTGTAGGGAGAGAAGGCCAAGCCACAATTATTTAATATCTCATTATTCATACTAGCATTTGAAATATTCAGTAGCTCCCCAAAACTGTACTTTTTGTAATCAATTTATGAATAAGCAGATGAAAACCTTATTTCAAAATAAAGAACATGCATGTCACTTCCCGCCTGATCAATTGCTGCTACATGTATATTTTTATTCATTTCTGGGCAGCAGACTGTACAGCCTGTGGTGCTTGCTCTTTCTTTGTTTAAATTGAGCCTCGTAAGTTATAGTTAGAGACAGGGCTTTTTTTATAGAAAAAACCCAGCAGGAACTTATTAGCATAATAGGCCACACCCAACAGCAGAAATGCATTAGCATATTAGGCCACACCCCTGACAGTGCAGTTCCCTCCCAGGATCAGCTTCCTCAGGTGCCCTGCGGCTTGCGGGGTGCATGGGGAAAACTGAGAGAAGGAAGGCAGTTTCTGGATCGACTTCCCCAGGCACACTGCAGCTGCGGAGTGCCTAGGGAACCCGAGGAGGGGAGGCAGTTTAAACTGCCTTCCCTCCCTGGATCAGCTTGGCTTTCAGGTGCCCTGTGGCTTGTGAGGCGCCTGGGGACCCCGGGGGGGGGGGGGAGGCTGTAGGTGTGGCCAACTCTGAAGCCAGCTGGAACTCTGTTCCTGTGCGTTCCTGCCCCAAAATAGCCCTGATTAGAGAAACGTTTAAAGCCTCTATTAAAGCAACGGGCACTTCCATGGTCCCTTTCTAATGCTATGGATTCCTTTTAGGGAAATTTACAAAGAGCTGATAATTGCTTGGAGGTGAAACTGAAAGTAAGGCTGAAGACAGACATGCACACTCCCTGCATTCCCAGGCATTTCTTTTCATGACAAAGAATGTGTGGCCCCAAACTACTTTCACCACACTTAGAATGTCTGTCTCTCTTCACCCTAATAAACAAGAATTCCCTCATGAATGAGAATTAATGCCAGTCACTCTGGGCTCTACTTTTTCAGTAATGTACCTTCAACCTTGTCCTGAATGTCTCCAGTAAGAATGCAGCACACCATGAACCTGTCAAAAGGGGAGGTCTGCTCTTACAACCAGTGAACGGCAAACTGAAATCTACATGTTATTGTTCCAGGAGGTTACTTTGAGCCAGAATTCAAGCTGAACTATGTTGAACTACAGTAGTCTGTAACAGCTTTTACTGTCAGGTGACCACAGGGGTATGTTGAGGACTTTGAGAATTTTCTAAAAGAGAAGGGGGGGGCAGACAACAATTGGAATTGTCCACTGTTTAAATTACAATATGATTAAAATCCATGTTCTCACAGCTTATTCTAAATACGATAGTAACAAAGTAAGGCCTGACATGTTCATTACCATTTTGGAAATCCAGCTAGCTTGCATCAAGATGAAGTAACAAACACCAGGGCTACATCTAGTCTTGGCTGTGTTTCAGGACATAGAATGACAAACGTTTGCCTTGCTTCACTTCTTGGGTCAGGAGTTTAATTTGCCTATATGAAAGAAAACTCTTATCTTCCAGCTGCATGAGCACTTTCTGTTTAATAAATATGGGTAAGAATGAAGTCTGACTTTAAAATAGCCTTTCTTGGCAATCTGTCAGCTGTCTGGTGCTTGTGTTTTCAAGGTTAGGTTACTAATAATAGCCTATCAACAATGTGTGCCAAACATTGTACAGAACCCAAAAATGACAGAGTTGCTTGGCCAGAAGGATTACAATCTAATGGCCATGACAAAAGAAGAGATCTGTATTTGATAACGGAACTTTAAAGTTGGGGGAGTAATTGTTAGCAGTCAGTACAGAATGGATAAATCAGTGTGCCCCCCCCCCCCAAAACACTCCTGTTTGATCTAGGATTTAAGGAAAGGGAGACAGCTTGTTGGATAGTGTAGGAGAAGTTTTAAGAGGGGATTAGATGGATTCATAAAGGATAGATCTATCAGTGGCTACTAACCGTGGTGGCTAAAGGGAACATCTTGGTTCAGAGGCAGTAAACCTCTGAATACCAGTGTGAGTAGGCAGCATCAGGGGAGGCCTCTATGCCCTGTTGTTGGACTTCCAGAGGAACTGGTTGGCTACTGTATGAGACAGATGAACCACAGATCTGATCCAGAAGAGGTCTTCTTGTGTTCCTAAGCATGTTCAGCATGTGGGCTGGGGAGAGAGAAGTCTGGATGGAGTAAAAAAGTATTTTCCGGATAGGGACAGACTTGTAAAGTTTCCCTGTTGCTGCTGTAGCTGCCAGTATAGCATAGTGGTAACAGGACTTCTTCATGGCAGGTTCCCCAGTAGCAGCCATTCCCTCCCACGTAGACCAGGCTTTTCTTAATTGGCAGTTGAGGATTGTTATAACTGTTTATTCGTTTTTCTGAATTCCTACCTTTCAGTTAAAAAATCTCTTTTGTTGCAGAGATTGGCCCTTTCCCTTCTGCAACAAAAAAGGGCTACAGACTTTAAAAAAAGAATGCTGGGAATTCAGACAATCTGATAGACAGGATGTTATAATGATATTCAGTTCCTGATTTTTAAAAAAAAAAACACACCGTGGTGGAGTGGGGAGGCTGTGGTGACAGGGGAAATGGCTGCCATGTGGGCTGGACTGGGAAAATTTGAACTTTTCCACCCACATGGCAGCTATCATCTTTGCCGCAAGAAGTAACACCCCCCCCCCCCCCACTTCCCAACAACATTGGACCTGGGGCAAATAGCCCATATAGAGAAAGCCAAAGATAGGCACAGTGAAAGGCACTACTACCTTTATTTTGTCTTTTAGTAAAACCTTTATAATTACACAGAGATGGAATACTGTAGATTAGCTTGCCCAGAGGAAGATACCAAAATGTGGGAGAAGGGAAGACTGGGAAAGAGAGGTTCTTAGGACCAGGATAGCACACAGGTCTGAACAGAAGAATAAATTGATACGCGGAGTTACAGAACGAAGTGTGCAGAATGAAGGAGACTGATGACTGGATCATGGCAATGAGGGGGGAATAACTTTAACAGGGGAAATTTTTGAGTTCGTCTTTTGTAATATAGTAAAATATATATGGCAATAATTTGTGACCTCTGCTATTAATTTTGTTCCATATGGTAGCTACGTTGTACGTAAAGGCTAAATAATATTTCCACTGTTTATGACTTGGAAATGCATTGTTCAGACCATCTTCATTTTGTGTCTCTCTTCTAGCTAGTGCATCTGCTTCATAAATACTACTTATTCTTTTTTTTTTCTGGAAGCCAAATATCAGCTAAGGAGGCAATTTGCATCTGGGAAATAGTATCATGAAAAGAGTTAAATCTTGCTCCCCTGGGGCTGAGGCCCTAATCACTAATTACTGTTAGTGTTAAAAAAAAAAAAAAAAACTCTGAGAAATCTTGATCACAGATTTCCTGTGTCTACTACATTAGCCCTACTTCCCAAGAAGAACTTGTATCTTAATTACTAGGTGGGATTATTTGTTTATAAGGGGGAGGGAATCACTTTTTCCTTCACTTCTTCACTAGACAGTTCATAAACTGCTTTAGATTTTTCAAACTTGAAACTTTGCTTCCTTTTTGTTATCCATCTATGCAACTTTCTTCTAATTTAAAAAAAGAGCACTAAAGCACTTTATAGACTTAATACATTTATTAAGCTAGAACCCAATCCCCAAGGCTTATGCATCAATAAATGTTTGTCTTTAAGGTGCCATAAGACCACTCTATTGCAACAAAAACAAGGTTACTCCAATTTTAAAGTTTGCAATGTCTTTTAAACCATAGTATTCTAAGATGATTCATTTCAGAGACAGAACCAACGCAGTTTGCGGTTTCAGAGCAGGGCTGGTGCGCCACCCAGTACTTGCATGATACACAAGGGAAGAAGAAGAGAAGAGATTGGATTTATACCCCGCCCTTCACTTGGAGTCTGAGAGCGGCTTACAAACTCCTTTCCCTCCCCCCCCCCACAACAGACACCCTGTGAGGTAGGGGGGGCTGAGAAAGCTCTGACAGAAACTGCTCTTTTTCAAGTACAGCTGTGCCAGAACTATGGCTTGTCCAAGGTCATCCAGCAGCTGCAAGTGGAGGAGTGGGGAATCAAACCCGGTTCTCCCAGATTAGAGTCTGCGCACTTAACCACTACATCAAACTGGTTCTCAACGCTGTGGGAGTGACTGTGTTCATAATTCTCTGCTTTGGAGTAAAAATTAAGCAATTAACTAGTGTAATTTATTAAGAGAAGTTCTGTAATATACGTAATATTTAACTGGGAGTGCCAGATCAAGTTTTCAAAAGCAGAGAACAGTGAAAACTAATAGTGCTGGGACAGGGCTGAAGAAAGGTGAGAAGCAAAATAAAGAAGAGTATCTACTTTGCACTTGATGATTCAGAATGGGAGAGCCCAAGAGTAAGCCTCATCATTAAAAAAATGTTGTGTTAACGAAAGGATTCATTTTAGTTCTCACATAGGTCAGTCACCTCTGATTCCACACCTAAATATTTTTGTCCTTTATTATCTTGATTCCAATGCTGAAGGTTTCAGACTGAAAAATAAAAATTAGTATTGGCTTTAGTAAATACACAAGTGGGAACCTGCAAGGCCTTGGGGGAAGCATCTTGTTTCCCCCGCCCTCTTTATTTCCTCTTTTCTGTTCCTGAACATCCCCATAGCCCTCTCCCCTTTTCCTGATTCCTTCTCCCCTTCCCATCCAACAGCCAACCTACATTTATCTGCCCCTCTGTCTTCAGGTTTTCCTCTCCCTCCAGCAGCCTATATCTAGGAAAACTATGGTCCAGCTCTGTGGTGCTGGCCACTTGGCCAGGCCCACTTGCATGGTAGGGAACCCTCACGGACTTGTGGGGGACCACCCTGTATCCCTCTTCCCACAATATTTCCTCTTTCCATCCTCCTGTCCACTCCCATATCCTCTCCTCTTTGCCTGCCTTGTAGTCGCCACCTTAGCCATTCACCAACCTACCTTTTATCTGCCTCCCACCTTCAGCTATATTTATGATTTATTTACTTCATTTATATCCCACCTTTCTTCACAGGGGGGACCAAAGCAGCTTACATTTTCTCCTCTCTTCCTTTTTTTTGTCCTCACAACAACCCCATGTGGTAGGTTAGGCTGAAAGTATGAGACTGGCCCCTAATCACCCAGTTAACTTCCACAGCAAGATGATTTGAACCTGGGTCTCCCAGACCTTCCTCTGAAGTCCAGAGTGCTACACCACACTGTCTTTTATAGGGTGGCTGTTGTTGAAGAGTCACAAGTAACCTGGCCTAGGTGAGCAAGCAGCCATATTCTCCAAGGGAACTGATCTCTCATCTAGAGAGAAGTTGTAATTCCAGATGATCTCCAGCCCCTGCCTGGCTGTTTTTAAACAAAGAGAGATCACGGGATGAGGTGAAACAATCAAACTACATACAACTGTGATATGATTAATACATTTAGTGTAAACAGTCTAATAAATATTTCATAAGTAGTGTTAACATTATTTTTATAATTGCATAGAAAAGGTAAAGTGCCTGTGCCAAGTGTCTTGAAATACTTCCCAAAGTTTTAAATTTTTAAGTCCTGTTCCATAATCAAGTCATGTCCATATTTCACTTGTACACTGCATTTCATTGCTTTCTTAAGGCAGATCTCGCATAGTCTCGATTCTGTATCCAAATTCTCAATTCATTTTTTAGCTCTAAGTTTTGTTTACTTACATTCCAATTAGCAGCTGCCTCTTCTATACTGCTATAGTGAATGGGTGGCAGAGGAGATATTTATTTATTTAGATATCCAATTTTTCTTCCCAGTGGGCGCCCAAAGCATCTTATAATTTTGATCGCCCCTCGTCCATTTCATCCTTTCATCAGCCACCCTGTATGGTAGGTTAGATTGAGAATAAGTGGCAAGCCCAAAGTCACCCATTGAGCTTCCATGGCAGAGTGGGCATTGGAGTCTGGGTCTCCCAGATCCTAGCCTGATACACCAACCACTACATCACCTGGGCTGCTGTACCAGAGATCTAGTCTGCCTTTGATATCAAGATGACTGATAAAATAAATATTGGAAAGTTGCAATAGTCTCTTGTGCTTAGTAGGCTTACTGAATTTATATGGCAAAACATCTTTATGGAAGATATGTGGAAATAAAATGAATGTTCATTTCAGTTTACATTCCCCTTGACTGAGCCCCTGTTATGTTTGTAATTCTCTTAAGTGAGACTTGTTTGGATTTCAGTCTGTGTAACTGGCTATGATAGTTGATGTGCATTGCTTGTACTCTTAATGTCAAAAATTTCAGTAACTTTAAAATTGATAAGCTCTGGCTGAAAGCCTAATACTTTTTTCAGGTCTGTGTTTAAGCCAGATTTCGTTATCTAGGCAAATTTTCAACGTGCATTTAAAATTTGCATGAATTTTCAGTTGGCACACTACAGATTCTTCATAAAACTGCATTCTGAAGTTTGATGGACCTGCTTTTTGAGGGGTTTGTTGAACTTTGTTACCTTAGAACAGGAGTCTTCCATTGGCAAATGAATATGGTAAAAAAAAGAAGACAGTGTTCTTCCATGATAGGGTTGCAGAATGACAGGAGCTAAAACACTGATGATTCTTGGCAGCCAGAAATGATGGCACAGGTATGACTTCCTTCTGCTTGAAAGGAACTATTGGTTGGTTGGTGATACTACTTTTTGACCCTGGAAATAAATCCCACTGCATTAGATGGAGTATTGCTCCATCAGAAAGCAGTCCATTCCTTGTGTGTGCCAGTATGTTGAACACCATTATTTTAAGTATAGAAATTTATTTTAAAAATAGTTATAATTCCTTGCTGGTTTTTGTACTGCACCGCTTTATCAGTAAACTAGGAATAAGGCCCGTTGTGGAAATAAATACAACGGGCTCTAGAAAGAGGCTCTGGGAGAGTGCCCCGGCCTTGGGCACTCAGTGTCAATTTGCTGTGGCAACCTCAGCAGGGTATAATGACACAGAGTCCAGGGGAAGATCTCTGCCATCTGAAGAGCAGTTGTAATTCAGCGTGATCTCCATTCCTCCCCTGGAGATTAGCAACAATGGTTCCCCATGAGGGAACGGGTGGTTTGAAGGGTGGAGTTGATGGCATTGAACCTGTGTGAGGTCCCATCCCTCCTAAAACCTCACCCTCTCCAGGGTCCAGCCCTCAAATCTCCAGGGATGTCCCCACCTGGAGTTGGCAACTCTACCTCCCAGCCAACTGTCAATGTATCGTTATCTGCTCCCTGGCTTCAGCTTTCCATCCCTCCCCCCTCCTCCCTACAGAGCAGTTGTAATTCTGAATGATCTCCAGCCCCCACCTGGAGATTGGCAACAGTGATTCCCCATGAGGTACTCGCTGGCTTGGAGGATGGAGTCTATGGCATTGTACCTGTCTGAGGTCCCACTCCTCCTCAAACCTCACTGTCTCCAGGCTCCATCCCTCAAGTCTCCAGGAATTTTCCAACTGGAGTTGGCAACCCTATGTCCTTCCCAGCCAATCATCAACCTCACTCTTTAAGTTTTCATTCCGCCCCCTCGCAGCTGCCACCATGCTCTGAAGCCCTGACTGCTATGTTACATTGGCTGTCATAAAGGGTCCCTCTTAGCAGGGTATAAGGAGTCTCCAGGGGGAACTGATCTCTACCATCTGGAGAGCACTTGTAATTCTGAGTGATTTCCAGCCCTCACCTGGAGATTGGCATACTTCCCCTGGAGGAAAAATAGTCTTTCTCTGCAGTGGGGACCAAAGCAGCTGACATCATTCTCCTCTCCCCCTTTTTGACTTGCACAACCACCCTGTGAGGTAGGTTAGGCTTAAAGTCTGTGACTGGCCCAAAATCACCCACTCAGCAAGAACCTGGGTCTAGCAAATCCTGCTCTGAAGCACTGACTGCTACACCTAGGGTAGCCAACCTCCAGGTGGAGCCTGAAGATCGCCAGGTATTACAATTGAACTCCAGACAACAGATCTTCCCCCCTCCCTTGGAGAAAATGACTGCTTTGGAGGGTGGCCTCTATGGCATTCTGTTCAGCTGGCCCCAACGAGTTTTCTCCCAAAGGCCAACATAGGTGTGGAAAGGTGCTTTCAGAGAAGCAAGCTTGGTAGCTATGGGCACTGAAGGGATAGTTGCCGGCTCTGATGATGGAATAGGGTTCCTAACCTCCAGGTGGGGCCTGTGGATCTCCCACTTTTACAAAGGATCTCCAGCTGACAGAGATCAGCTCCCCTGGAGAAAATGGCTGCTTTGGAGGGTGGACTCTATGGCATTGTACCATGCTGAGGCCCCTCCCCTCCCCAAACCCCACCCTCTCCTGGATCCACCCCCAAAGTCTCCAGGGATTTTCCAACCCAGACCTGGCAACCCTATGATGGAAATACCTGAAGATTTTGGGGGGGGGGGTGGATCCTGTGGAGGGCAGCATTTTTGGGGGGGGGGATGAAAGGACTCAGCAAGCTATAATGCCATAAGGTCTACCCTCCAAAGCAGCCATTTTCTCCAGGGGAACTTATCTCTGTCATCTGGAGATCTATTGTAACAGTGAGAGATCTCCAGGTCCCACCTGGAGATTGGCAACCCTAGGGGGAAAGTCAGCCACCCAACAGGGGGTTGAAGGGAATGGTTTGATGGTTGCTGGCCCACCTCATTAGCCAGCCAGCCGTGGTGGAGCTAAGCAGGAGAAAGAGCCTGAGGAGTTTCACACAGCCAGTATGTTCTGTTTCAGGAATTCTTCAGTAATAGTTTCTGTCAGGCATTTTACACAGAACCGTATTAGTACCAGTTCCCTAACGGAACATATTGGCCCTTTCACACAGAAACATGCCTCTCCCGTTGGGGAAGCGTTCCTGAGCCAGTTTACCTTGAAACCTTCTCCCAAGCGTTCTTCAGTTTTTGTACCAGTCCTGAAGCGCTACGGGGTGCTGTTTGAAACGCCCCGTTTCTGACAGTTTATTCTGGGCACGCTAGCAGTGTGTGGGGGAGGGGGTTATGGTGTAAGTCCATTGTCTTTTCACTGACAGAAGTAGGCCACTGAGGGGACAGTTAGACCCACCTGGCAGTGGGCGGAGGAGAAGAGTGGACCCAGCACCCAGTCAGTCCTTCCCCTTCACTGGCTCCCTCCAGACTGAGGCCAAGATGCTGGCCAGTGGCTCTGTGGGCAGGACTGAGGCAAAGCAGAGAAAGAATGCAGCCAGTGGCCAGGGACCCCTTTTGAGTGGCAGTCTGTCCAGCCAACTGATTTTGGTGCCCCATGGAATCTTGAAAACAGCTTTATATAATAGAAAAGATGCATTGTGCTTAGTCGTTAACTTCAGTCTAGAGCTAGTAAAAATCAGTGGCTGTGGGCAAGTTGTCAAGAGCAATTTCCTATCTGTAAAGTGGGGCTGGTTACCTTAGCCACAACCAAATTGTTGGTTTAGATATGAGCAGATTAATTATTGAGAGTAGCACTTAAAATGGAAAGATATTCTCTTCCCTTCCCACCAAGCATATTCACAGGCTTCCTGATGGAAATCTATTAATACTTAATTGTGGGCTTGGCAGTGTTTTAATAAAAGACATGTTTTTGTACCATTGGCAGTAAAATAGGCTTGTAAGTGTGATCTTTGTTTGGTTTTCTGTGTCCAGAAACCAGATGGGATAATAGACCTATCTGAAAACTGACACCACCTCCAAATTAGCAGTCTATCTCCTCTGCTTTACTACAGAACAGTAATGTTTCTTGTCAAGTAACTGAAAATCAGGAGTTTCAGTTATTTAAATCAATAGTCCCTCCCTACCCACATTTCATTAAGGATTTACAGCTGCAATTACAGAAGTGCTTCTCCCTAGATAAACAGCTCTGCATCTTGCAGTTTTTCCATAAACTTATGTGCCTGAATATGTATTGACATGATATATTTCTATCTTTATGTCTATCTATTACTGCTTATACAGCTATAGCCTTAAGCAGAAAATAAAATAATAAAATAAAATATGTCTTACTTGGTATTCTTCTTCTGTTTGATTATTGCCCCTACAAATTTTCCCACAGAAAGAGTAACAGAATCATTTGTATCTGATAATAACCAAATCACCTGTGTCCCCTTACTATCAGGTACTTTTTTAGACTTTTCCATCATTTGGAATAAAGGAATAATTAAACTGCCCCTTAGCTCATTTAATATAGGGCACTCCATAATCATGTACTCAATAGTTCACATCATATAGAAAATAAGCCACCTTGAGCAAGTTCTCTAGTGAGGTGGCATAATCTCTCCCCCCCCCCCAATAAATAAACACTCTTGAATAGAGCTTCAGAGTAAGGGTTGTGATTTTTTAAAATGGTGTATGCATTTGGATAGATTCTTGAAACCACTTGGACTACTCACAATCCTCTGACTACTTGTGACTTTGAACTGACCCTGAACTGACTTTCTTGTGGCTAAAATGCATTTAAGGGTGTTGACACAAGATATTTATTAGCAAATCACTGTGGAGCGTTTATTCAGTGAAGTTCCAGTAGGCAAAATAGTAACTTCTCTAAACCAGTATTGTAATCTGGAAAATCACTAATAGGTCTGCACAAACCTTAAAGTTACAAAGGACTGTCTCCTGTAATATCAAAACCACTGGGTAAAAGATTTGTTCTGCTTGCTGTGTTTCCTTCCCATTGTGCTGAAATACCAAACAAGATTTATGGTGCATTATCTGATATTTCAAAGGCTCTGTATTCCTCTTGATACCATCACTTACTCATGAAAGCTTTGGAGCTTCTTTAGATAGTATGATTGAGAACTTTGACAGTGGTTCCCATGGCCTTGAGTGAATTTTATAGATCTTGGTCAGGTTAGGTTCTGCAAGCACTTAACTCACCATGAAATCAATTGAAGAAGGCTCAGCTGAGAGTGGTTGAGATGAATGCTTGTCAGACTCAATGGGAATGAAAAGCAGCATCCATGACACTGAAGATTAAGATTCTTACAAATACTGTCCACCAAAGTGCACAAGTTGCATGGTGCTAAAATTCCCTAACCATCTGGTTACTTCAGTGAACAGTTTCTTCTTTTGCTGAAGGATGTATCTGCTTAATCTTTTAATGGTTAAACTCAGATATTAACAAACATAGGTAACTTCTACTGGCATGGAATTTAAGTTATTTTAATGTAAAATCCCAATTTAGTAGGGTATACAACATGTTCTATACAAGTCAGGATGTCAACTAGAAGTGGCCTATTCATATTTTTTAAATTGTGGGAATTCACCCTTCATGAATATCCTGCATAATAAGACAAAAGCAGTTTGGAGATGGTGAGTTTAGTAATAACACGGAACCTGTTGTTCCCGTGGCCAGTGTGAAAGCAAAGTCCCGCAGGATAATTTTGTGAACCGGTACATCTCTTGAATTTAGTAAACTGAGGTTTGTGGAACCCTCTGTCTCCTCTGCATCTCTTTTTATGAATATTAATCATTACACTAATTTTTAGCACTTCATATTCCTGGAAGTTTAAATTTACACCTCTGTCATGTGTGTAAGCGTTGGGAAAAGACTGCTGGCGAACTCTCAATACGTTTCAGAAAAAATGTGACGGCTTCTGTTTAGAAGCAATCAAATTGTGTGTTGAAGCAACCAGAAACTGTGAGCACGGGCAAATGGGAGAAAAACATTTGCAGTCCAGTCAATGCATTTCCAGATGTTGCTATCCAAGAGCAAAGCATCCCTTCACTGTGAGCTTGAAAGATCACCAACACCTCTGAAGGCAAAGTTGTTTATAAGAAGCAAGTATATACCTTGTAAGAGCAAATAAAGGAACCTATAGACATACCCAGTATATAAGTGTTGGGTGTATTTATTGGGATATTTGGTTAACTTATAGTTTTGCCCAAAAATAGAAGTGTGATACTGAGTGCAGTTTGAGAGCCAGTTTGGTGTAGTGGTTAAGTGCGCGGACTCTAATCTGGGAGAACCGGGTTTGATTCCCCACTCTTCCACTTGCACCTGCTGGATGACCTTGGGCAAGCCATAGCTCTGGCACAGCTGTTCTTGAAAAAGAGCAGTTTCCGTCAGAGCTCTCTCAGCCCCACTTACCTCACAGGGTGTCTGTTGTGGGGAGGGGAAGGGAAAGGAGTTCGTAAGCCGCTCTGAGACTCCCTTGGGTAGTGAAGGGCGGGGTATAAATCCAATCTCTTCTTCTTGAGTTCAGTAAATAAATCCCCCAAGAAATATATTGAAAAAAAATCTACTTATTTTGCTCATTCAAGTAGATCCTGTTCACATTCAGGTTGCTGTTGAAGGGAGAGAAAGAAGCCTTTGTTTGTTCTTTGAGGGAGTAAACAAACATGTGGACAAGGGGGACCCAATAGATGTTGTTTACCTTGACTTCCAGAAAGTTTTTGATAAAGTTCCTCATCAAAGGCTCATAAGTAAGCTCAGTAGTCATGGGATAAAAGGACAAGTCCTTTTGTGGATCAAAAACTAGCTAATTAAAAGGAAACAGAGAGTGAGTATAAATGGGCAATTTTCTCAGTGGAGGGAGATAAGCAGTGGGGTACCGCAGGGATCAGTACTCGGTCCGATGCTTTTTAGCTTGTTTATTAATGATTTGGAGTTGGCAGTAAGCAGTGAAGTGGCTAAATTTGCAGATGACACGAACTTGTTCAGGGTGGTGAGAACCAGATAGGATTGTGAGGCACTCCAAAGGGATCTGTCAAGGATGGGCGAGTGGGCATCAGTGTTGCAAATGGGGTTTAATGTGGCCAAGTGCAAAGTGATGAACACTGGAGCCAAAAATCCTAACTATAAATACACGTTGATGGGATCCAAACTGGCAGAGACTGACAAGAGAGAGATCTTGGAGTCATAGTAGATAACTCAATGAAAATGTCGAGACAGTGTGCAACTGCAATGAAAAAGGCCAATGCTATGCTGGGGGTTATTAGGAAGGGGATAGATAACAAATCAGCCAGTATCATAATACCCCTGTATAAATCGATGGTGCGACCTCATTTGAAGTACTGTGTACAGTTCTGGTCGCCACACCTCAAGAAAGATATTATAGCATTGGAAAAAGTGCAGAAAAGGGCAATTAAAATGATAAAAAGGTTGGAACTCTTTTCCTATGAAGAAAGGCTGAAGCACTTGGGGCTCTTTAGCTTGGAGAAACGACGGCTGAGGAGTGACATGATTGAGGTTTATAAGATTATACATAGGATAGAGCAGGTAGAGAAAGAAGTCCTTTTCTCCCTTTCTCACAATACAAGAACTCGTGGGCACTCCATGAAATTGCTGAGCAGTCGGGTTAGAACAGATAAAAGGAAGTACTTCTTCACCCAAAGAGTGATTAACATGTGGAATTCACTGCCACAGGAGGTGGTGGCAGCCAAAAGCATGGATGGCTTCGAGGGAATTAGATAAACATATGGAGCCGAAGTCCATCAGTAGCTATTAGCCACAAAGTAAAGATAGGAACTCTCAGTCTGGGGCAAGTGACGCTCTGTATTCTTGGTGCTTGACGGGGAGGGGGGGGAGGCAACAGTGGGAGGGCTTCTAGTGTCCTGCCGGACCTTCTGAGGGTACCTGGTGTTTTTGGCCACTGTGTGACAGAGTGTTGGACTGGATGGGCCATCGGTCTGATCCAACATTGGCTTTTCTTATGTTCTTAAGCCTAATCTAAAGAGTACCTTCCATATCACAAATTGGCCAGCTTGTCCGGCATCATGTGTGTGGGAGTGTGAGGGCATTGTATCTACAAGAGAGACCTGCAGAGACATGTGTCTCCATGGAAAGCCATGTGAAGTACAGAGAGGACAAAGTGAGAGAGAGGAGGGATCTGAGGGGAGCTCCCAGGTTAAGACAAAAAGAGGCATCACGTTCAAGGAAATAACACCTATACACATTTATGTAGCGTGTTCGGAGCACGACAGAAGACAGGAGGGCCTGGCGTGATGTGGTCCATGGGGTCGCAAAGAGTCAGACTCGACTGTGCGACTGAACAACAACAAGAAGCACCCCCAAAGTCCAGGCATGCTGTGTCTCTCACTCCAACAATATTTAACTGCTCACATGCAGTACAGGGCCAGATGTTACATCATTCACAAAGCAGCACTGCTGTTGTGTTTGTACTGATGCAAACAAATAATGCTGCTGCTGCTGCTTTGGACTTTCTGTAGGGCTCAGTCTCTGTGAGCTCAGGGCACAGTGGGTACACTTATCCTCTCCCTCCACATCTGATCGGGTGTTGTCTAGAAAGAGGTCTAGGCTGTGCACAGAGAGCAATGTTGGCGTGTGAAATCCTGCACAGCAGTGTACCATTTCTTCTTTGCTACTCACACTATTTATTTGTCCTTTGTGAATGCTGGCAAAGTCAGTAATTCTTAAACTTTGCAACACTGTGGACAACTATTCTGATTTGTTTGTTCAGTGGGGACCACCATTTCCTCCATCACATTATGATAATGCAGTGGAAACCTCTTGCCTGACTGGAGCAGGAAGTGCATCTGATCAAGTACAAAATTTATTTTCTTTTTATGCTGTCACCCCTTCCAGCTCCTGTGCCTCTAGGATGAGAGGCCTAGCTTTAAGGCAGACTGAATCAATTGACAGTTGAGCATTGTACATTGTCCCTGTATAAAATCTCCACAGAGGGGGGAAAAGCCTAAAGATTTCAAGAGAAGCTGCTTTATGCCTCTTTTAGATTGGCTTCTGGCCTGGCTGTGGAATGGAAGCTGCCTCAGTTGTCCTGTCTGATCTTTGCTGGGCACCTGCAGGGACAGTTCATCCCTGTTGGTGCTTTTAGGCCTCTCAGTGGTCTTCAGTGCCATTGACCACGGTATCCTTCTGGGATGGGTCTTGGAGGGGGCACTGCCATGTGGTGGCTCCTGCCCTGTATAGCTGAATGGTTCCAGAAAGGGGTGCTGGGAAATTACTATTCCTTGTGTCTTATTCTACTGGGAGAGGTGATTTGGAGTACGGTGCCTTCTGTGCCAGCTCTATCTCTCCTTTCCATCTTAATTCCAGAAAGAACTGAAGGCATGGGATCCATGTCTGGAGGTGGTGAAGGGCTGAATGTGGGTGGGAAAATAAATTGAAGTTTAATCCAGACAAAACAGGAGAATGGTTAGCTGAAAATAAAACTAAACTGGAAGTCATCTTACAGCTGGTCCTGCATGAGGTTGTACTTTCCTTAAGGAGCAGTTTTGTAGTCTAGAGGCACTGTCTTGGAGCCTGCCCTGCTTCTTGGGGAACAGGTAGCCTGATAAGTATTGGAGTCGGGAGTCCATGGAATAGTGAAACAGCTAGATCTTTATTGCTGGTCTGGATGAAGCATACAACCCAGGGCTCCAAGCCCTCCTTTTATGCTGGTCAGGGACAATCCCCTGACCTCACCCAACTGGCCTGATAGGCTATTAGAAGTCTATTTACATTTCATAGGTTCCCTGGGAGAAACCTAGGTACAGGATTGGTGGCCGGTTTGAATCCACCTGGCCTTTGTTCTACCTGGCTGAAGCTCAGGTAGTTTCTTGGCCATGTGCTCTGGCCATGCTCTGGCCATGTGCTCTGGCCATGCGGTCGCAATGAAGAGAGCACATGGCGACCGCATGGTCAATACATAACACCCCTCCCCCCATAGTCCAGAACCCCTCTGCACACATAGTCTTTGAGATAGTCCGGGCGTCTGCGCTCACGTCCAGAGCGCCGGGGGGTTGTAAGGCGGGGTGTGTTGCTAGTGTCGGCAGGTTGCGGTGTGGGTAGTTGTTCTGCTGGCGGGGCCTGTCTGCTCGGGGGTTGTTCAGGTGTGGATGGTGCGACTGCTTCGTCCGCGGGCAGGAGCGGCATCTCCGCAGTCTCCGGATCAGGGTCTGGCGCTGCTTCTGGAGTCGTGTCGATGTCACGGTCTGTTGGTGCAGGGAGTTCGGGGGCCTGGGTATCATCGTGGTTCTGGGTACGGCGTCGAATCTGGTCAATGTGCCGTTTCCAGACTACGCCATCTTCCGTAAGGACCTCATAGGAATAAGGCCCTGTGACTCGGACGATCCTCGCGGGGAGCCATGTTGGACCCCGCGCGAAGTTCTTTGCGTATACGGGGTCTTCGGGAGCAAATCCTCGGGCAGCTGGCCGGTCCTCCATTGTCGGGTTCCCCTCGATTGCTCGGTCGGGATGTAGGCGGTCCAAGACGGTTCCCAGTCGTCTTCCCATCAGAAGTTCGGCTGGCCGGCGCCCGGTCCCTGAGTGGGGTGTGTTCCGTTGGCAGAACAGGAACTTGTACAGCTGCTCTTCCCAGTCGCCATGCTCCATCTTCTTTAACGCGTCCTTCGTTGTCCTCACCATGCGCTCGGCCTGGCCATTGGTTGCGGGGTGGAACGGAGCGGAGCGGATGTGGCGCAGACCGCAGGCTTCCACAAACCGTTGAAACTCGCCGGAGGTGAAGGCGGTCCCGTTGTCGGTCACGAGAGTTTCTGGCATTCCGTGTGTCGCGAAGATCGGCCAGAGACTTCTTAAGGCAGCGTTGGTGGAGGTCGAAGCTACCGGCACTACCTCAAGCCACTTGCTGTAGCTGTCAACAACGATAAGAAACAACCGGCCCTGGACCGGTCCCGCGAAGTCTAGGTGCAGGCGGGACCAGGGCTTGTTAGTAGATTCCCAGGATCGGACAGGAGCGTGTGGCGGATCTGGCCGTGACTCCTGGCATTTGGTACACTTCTGGACCCGCCCCTCAATGTCTTTGTCCAGGCCTGGCCACCATACGTAACTCCGGGCCAGAGCTTTCATGCGCACAATTCCCGGGTGAGCCTCGTGGAGGGCCTCTAGCACTCGGGGCCGCAGGGGCCCGGGGATCACCACTCGAGATCCCCATAGCAGGCATCCCTTGTGGGCCGATAGTTCGTGCCTGCGTGCCGTGAAAGCGGCAAAATCTGGTCCCGGTTTTTCCGGCCACCCCCTTCCCACCCAGTCCGAGACACGGGAAAGGATGCGGTCCCGCCGCGTGCGACGGGCCACATCTGATACCTGTACGGGGCGCTCCGGTAGATCCTCTAGGAGCGCGACGTGGAAAGCGGGAGCCGGATCAGGGTCGCAGGACGGGAGGGGAAGACGGCTGAGGGCGTCTGCATGACCCATCGCCTTCCCCGGGCGATGTACCAATTCGTAGGAGTAGCCTGACAAAAAAATTGACCACCGCAGGACCCGCGGGGACAGCATGTGAGGGGTCTGCCTGTGGGGGGCAAGGAGACCCAGCAGTGGCTTGTGATCTGTGGCCACGGTGAACGACCGTCCGTAGAGATAGTCGTGAAATTTCCTGACGCCAGCTACGATTGCTAGGGCCTCCTTGTCGATCTGGGCGTAGTTCCGTTCTGCCGACGACAGGGTCCTGGAGTAGTAGGCAACCGGTACCTCCTTTCCGTTGGGTAGCTGGTGTCCCAAGACCGCCCCAACGCCGTAGGGGGATGCGTCGCAGGCCAGGATGACAGGGAGCCTCTCATCGAAATGCGCTAAGACCGCATTTGAAATTAATAAGTCTTTGACGGCCCGGAAGGCTGCATCATGCTTGGGACCCCAGGCCCAAGCCGCTCCCTTGTCCAGGAGACGATGCAGGGGTTCAGCGACCGCCGCCTTGTGCGGAAGGAAGGCGTGGTAGAAGTTCACAAGTCCCAAGAACGCCTGGAGTTCCGCCTTTGAGGACGGGCGGGGTGCACCTGTAATTGCCACTACCTTCTCCTTTGTAGGGTGAATGCCGTCTGCGGTGACTTGGAACCCCAAGAAGGTCACCGAGGAGACTCCCAGGGTGCACTTGTCTTTTCGAACCTTGAGACCCGCGTCCTGGAACCTTTGCAGCACCATCCGGAGGCGAGCTGCGAACGTGTCGGCGTCCGGGGCGGCGATGAGGACGTCGTCGAAGAACGGCTTCACTCCTGGAACATCTTTTAGGAGAGAATCCATTAGATTTTGAAAGATTCCGGGTGCTACGCTGACCCCAAATTGGAGGCGTTTTACCTTGAACGCTCCCTTGTGAGTCACAATCGTTTGTGCCTCGGCCGTTGCTTCGTCTACGGGAAGCTGCTGATAGGCTTGGGCCAAGTCTAATTTTCCAAATATTTTGGCACCCGCGAGGGAGGCCAGAACATGGCTGACCACCGGTACCGGGTACGCGTGGTCCTGTAATGCCTTATTAATTGTACATTTGTAATCCGCGCAGATGCGGACTTCCCCGTTAGCTTTGAGGGGGGTCACAATGGGAGTCTCCCACTTGGCGTGGGAGACCGGCTCAAGCACCCCTTGTGCCACGAGCTTTTCCAACTCTGCCTCCACTTTGGGCTGGAAGGCGAGTGGTGGCCGGCGGACGGCCACGCGGATGGGCCGGACTGCCGGGTCCAGGTCGAAGGAAACCGGGGGTCCTTTGTAGCAGCCCAATGAGCCATCGAAAACGGCGGGAAATTCCTCGCAGATGGATGAGAAGTCAGTAGAGCCCATGCGGTGTATTCCGGTCCACTGCACTCCGAGTGGCTTGAACCAGGCGCGACCTAGGAGACTGGTTAGATTGCGCTCCACCACGAGAAGGTCCAGCAGGCCATTAAAGGCATGGTACTGGACCCGGACCCTGGCTAGCCCCTTAATAGCCACTGGGTTTTTCTGGAAGTCCCGGAGGACCAACCCAGCCGGCAGCCGCAGCCAGCGTGCCCCCTTCGGGCAGAGGCGGCGGAACGTAGCTGCGGACACAATTGAATATGCTGACCCTGAGTCCAGTTCCATGGAGCAAGGAACTCCCTCTATTCGGAGAGACACGGGAATTGCGCCCGGGATGGGCTGAGGCAAGTTCATTACCGTGGCCGTGGGAACGACACTACCCACTTCTTCGAAGTTCGCTGCTGGGGCACGGTGGCTGTTCCTCAGGCGGCAGGCCCGGGCGAGATGTCCTGCTTTCCCGCAGGCGCGGCAGATGGCATCACGGAAGCGGCATGTCCGTCTGTCGTGGGGGTCCCCACAGCTGGCGCACGTTGGGGCCTGCCTGTTGAGGGAAGCAGGAGAGGGAACAGAGACAGATGCTGGGCGCCGGCCCTTGGGCCTGGGGACGCCGGGCTCACCCTTCTTCGAGCGTGGTTGCATCCGGTGGACGTCCTCTTCTTCGCTTGAGTCGGGTTCGGGAGGAGCCGCCTGGTGGACTTTGGTGGCTGCCTTGTCCTTTTGCGTTGTCTCGAAGGCTGCCGCAGTTTCGAGCATCTTCTCCAAGGTTGGCTCCGGCATTGCAATGAGGCGCCGGCGGAGCTTGGCTTCCCGGACCCCTCCCATGAAGGCCGTCTCCACGTGGTCATCCATGTGGTGGAATTCGCAGCCCACGGCTAGTCGACGGAGTTCAGCCAGGAAAGTGGCGGCTGACTCCCCCGGCTGCTGCTGGCGCTGTATGAACTCCCAGCGCCTGGCCAGTTTTGATGGCTTCGGGGCGAAGTAATCGCCGAGGGTCTTGGTGAGCACGTCGTAAGACACCTCGGTGGGGTCTTGCGGGGCTAGTAGGTTCTGGGCCACCCGCATGACCTCCACCCCTCCGGAACTCAAGAGCCAGGCACTCTTCAGGTCCGCATCTGTGATTCCGCGGACCTTAAAGGCACAACCCAGAGTCTTGAGCCAGGACTCCCACGTCTCGGGGCGAGACGTATTGAAAGGGGTAATTGGTCCCGGAGCGTTTGCCATATTTACCAGAGCAGGAGCGGCAGCGGTTGTTTGAGCGATGTCCTCGTGTCTTGCGGCGGTGCCGGGGAGCGCTGAGGCTTGGCGCTGGCTAGTGCCGGAGGATTGGGCTCAGAGCGGCTTGCGGCGAGGCGTTGGAGCGCTGGAGCTCGGAGATGCCTGCGGCCGGCGGGACGGAGCTCGCTGTGCTGCTGTGGTCTGCTGGAGAGTCGCTCATCGGGATCCCATCCTCGTCGCCACTGATAAGTATTGGAGTCGGGAGTCCATGGAATAGTGAAACAGCTAGATCTTTATTGCTGGTCTGGATGAAGCATACAACCCAGGGCTCCAAGCCCTCCTTTTATGCTGGTCAGGGACAATCCCCTGACCTCACCCAACTGGCCTGATAGGCTATTAGAAGTCTATTTACATTTCATAGGTTCCCTGGGAGAAACCTAGGTACAGGATTGGTGGCCGGTTTGAATCCACCTGGCCTTTGTTCTACCTGGCTGAAGCTCAGGTAGTTTCTTGGCCATGTGCTCTGGCCATGCTCTGGCCATGTGCTCTGGCCATGCGGTCGCAATGAAGAGAGCACATGGCGACCGCATGGTCAATACATAACATAGCCGAAGTAGCCAGGTATCTTTTTCCACTTAAGGCTTATCTGAGCCAATGGCATGCCAAGGGTGGGGCAGGTGCTGCGCTCCACCCCAGGTGCAGGTTGAGGAAGGTCCTTGGAAGAGGGCTCGTGAAGCCAGCGTCCTGCTGTGTCCTGCTGAATGTCTTTTCTTTTACTTTTAAAGGGCAAGTCTGGCTGCAGCCACTAGGGACACAGGGAAGTCTAAGCATAGCCACAAAAAAAAAAGATTCCCCTTTCTTTAAGACTGAAGCAAACTTCATTACCAGATTTTGCAGCCAAGCCAGCATGCTGATAGCTGCTACAGTAATTGCCAGCCTGCAGGTCATTAGTAGTCTAGCCCACGGGTGTCAAACATAAGGTCTGGGGGTTGGAACTGGCCTATCCAGGGCTCTCCCCTGGCCCACAAGCAACTGGTGTGAGGGAGGGAAAGTAGGAGGCTGCTTGGGTGGGCAAGCAGACAAGCAGGTGCATGTGGGGAGGTGTGTGAGTTTGTGTGTGTGGTTGAAGCTGTCAAGAAATAGGAAATGGCTAGGGGGTGGGGCTAAGAGGTAAAATAGTGTGGGGGGAATAGAAGTGCAGGCAGAGAAAGAGGAGGCATATCCCCCCCCCTTCTGCCTCCCTCAACTGCAGCTTAGTGAGGATTGGAAAAACCACTACATGGGGGGCGGGGAGCCGAGTAGCTGGCCCTGCCACTGCTGGACCAACTGTCTTCACATTTTTTCAAATGGTGACCAAGAGGGGGTTGGGAAGAGCAGGCACATGGAGCGGCAGTTAGCCGACGAAGGAAGAGGGCCAGTGGGGAAGAGAGGAGGAGGAGGGCCACAACATGGATTGGGAGACAACTGGGCTGTCTTGTGCATGCCACTGTGAGGGGAAAGACCTCCCAGCCTTGGAAGCGAGGAACAAAGGGTAAAAGGAGTGCTGATGTCGCTGCTGCATGTCTGAACAGTTGCAGAGCCAGGAGGCAGAGTGAGTGTTGGGGCAGGTGGAGGGTGGCAACCTCCCTTCTCCCTCCCCCAATCTGTTCTCAGCCTGTGAGGGAAAGGGGATCATGGGAGGACAAAAAGCACCTCCTGGGGATTTCAGAAACAACCTCTCCATCAGGCCTTCCCTCAGCCCCACCGCATCTGTGGGAAACCCTGGAGGGATGAGAAGTGGGGGTGGGGGATTTGGGAGAGCCAGGTTCAGATCCCCCCCCTCCTCCTGATCCAGGACCCTGTCATCTGCGTCACTGTCGCTCAGCCTGGCTCACTTGTTGTTGGGGATGGGGTGGTGGAGGTGGGTGTCCAGTATGCCTTGAGCTCCTTAGAGGTAGGATGGGGGAAGAGAAGAAACAAAGAGTGAGAAATGGATGGTAGTCATGCTTTGCTACTGAGGCTGAGTGTGGGGGGTGGGGTGCTAAAAAACTACCTTATTTGCTTGCAAGGATGATGACTCATCTCCTAAAAGTGCTATATATACAAAAATAGCTAATTTGGATGGCAGTGTAAGATACCCCCCCTCTTTTATGATATCCCTTGAGTTCAGTGGCACCTAGTCTTGCATTTGATTAAATACATTTATTGGGGCATTCATGGGTTCCCCAGTAAATAAACTGCTTTCACTACTAGAAATCCATTGCTTTTGTTTGTATTTTGAGTAAAAAAATAAAATTCTTAATTGGGTTTGCCTGTGTCCATAGGCGTCAACTACGGGGGGGCTTGAGGGCTCGAGCCTCCCCTGAAATTTCCTGGGGGGGGCTCAGCCACCCCCGGGAAAATGGAGCGCCCACCGGTGGGGGAGGCGGGGAGGGCCACCTGGAGCCGGGGGGGGGGGGGTGCCGGGCGCGGCAAAAGGCAGCCGCCGAGGAGGGGGGGTGGAGGGAGGGCAAGAGCCGGCGATGGGTGGGCACAGGGACTCTGCCGAAAGACGAAACTCTTCCCAGAACTGCGGCTGAATCAGTCTGGGAGAGAGAGAGAGAGACGGCGTGGAGTTGCCGCCCACGTGACCTCCCAGGCCCCTTTCCTGGGAAGGCGGACGAAACCCCACATGCTGCAGCGCAACAGCCTGTATACTTTGGCCTCCTCCGCCTCCCGTCCCGAGAGACCCGCGAAGGAAGGAGCAGCCAGAGCCTTCCCCCTTCCTTCCCCCGGAGCCCTCTGCCGTCCCCACGCTCATTACCTTCCCCTCCTTTCTGCTTGAGAAAAAGCGTCGATCCTTCCCGAGGGTGGGGAAGGCGAAAGGAGCCCTGGCGGCGGGTGGGGCGGGGAGCCTCGCTCCCCAAAGAGCGGCCTGCCCCCTGTCTTCTAGAGCCGGCTTGCTCCGCGACCGCCCCAAGCAGGCGGTAAGAAACCGGGTCTGCTGGCCGGGGGGCGGGGGAAAAGCGGCGGGGACATGGTCCCGTGCGCGCACGCGCGCTTTGTGCACGCGCACAAAAGAGCCCCCGCCCCCCCAGGGATTTAAAAAGTCTACGCCCCTGCCTGTGTCCTTTATAAAGTTTATATCTTCAGTACCTGGCCTGAACATTTATGTCAGATCTGGCCCTCGTATCAAATGAATTTGACACCCCTGGTCTAGGCTTTCTCTTTCCTTGCACCCAGTTCAGCCAGATCTTGCAAAGCAATAGTTAGGGTGTTGCAGCAAGGGGGAAAAAAACCTTAATTTCTCTCCCTCTTTTCCACATGTTTCTCATTCGTTTCTGTCTCCCTCCACTAATTTTTCCATGTCCCCCCTCCCCCAGTTTTCACTTTTTGGTCTCAAGACCACCTCATCCCCATCCTGCTTGGTGACAGACTGTATTTAAGAGTAGTACAGTAGCAAACCTTTGTTAGTATTATATTAATATAATGAACAGAAGGCAAAGGGTTTGCTGGGCACTGTACATTGCACTGATTCTGCTGAGCTTCCAGCTCCTCTTGCTTGGACTGTGATTCTGTGCTTGACATCAGGTGTTTGGGACGGCCAGTTCTTAAGCTTCAAAGTGGAGAACAGAGGCCCTCCCAGGTGCCTGCTCAGAACACAAGTGCTGTGATGGATTTTTTTTTGACGTCAAGTCACAGCTGACTTATGGTGACACTGTAGGGTTTTCAAGGCAAGAGACATTCGGAGGTGGTTGGCCATTGCCTGCCTCCATGTCAGTCCTGCTCAGCTTTTGAGATCTGACAAGATCAGGCTATCCTGGGGCCATCCAGGTCAGGGCTAGGCTGAGAGTAATGCGATTTGCCCAAGGTCATCCAGCAAGCTTTCATGGCATGAGTGGGGATTTGAACCTGGATTTTTGAGATTCTAGTCTGACACTTTAATCACTACACCATGCTGCGCGAGTGAGCTTTCAAATGGCGAGTTCACTCAGCAGGTGTTTAAACACCTTCTCCAAGTGGTGAGTTCCGAAATTTTTTTGGAAACCCAAATATTTCCAGCTTTGTTTAAAGGTGGGGGATATCAATACAGTAAGTAAAATAAATGCTTATTCTAGGTATTTTATGCAAACTTTTATTCCCCAGTATAAAATTATATATGACTGATTTTCAGAGACAGAAGTGACTTGGCTACCAGTGTTGGTATGCTGCAAGTTGCTGCCTATTAAGCATTGCTACAACACATTTTACAGGCATATGTCTTTCAAGAGGGGTTTTTTGTGCATGCTGGCTGTGTTTCTTGTGCTTGATGGCCACTGGTGACAATGCTGAGCTGTGATCCATTCATGTGATTAGGCCTGTTATAGCTACAAAATATCCATTACATGATGCTAGCTGATTGAATTACGTTGCGGTTTTCAGTTAGGGCCTATATTAGTACAGGTAAAATGCACTGTTAACTTAATCCAGAGTAGAATTTGTTTTGGAGGCAATATCTGCAGTCATAAGCACATTGTTATATGCAGAAGCTCCTTTGACTCCAGTTGGGCTTGTGCCTGAAGAAGTCCAGTTACACTTACATGGATGTTAATGTAATTAAATGGGACTATATGAACTACCTTAACTTATTTGTAGACCATCTGCCTAGATAGAGGAATTAAATCTGTATTTCTATGCATGCTTGCTTGGAAGTAAGCCCCCCCCCCCTTTACTCACTGCCACCATTCATTCATATCCTATAATATATGTGTGTCGCACCTCCTCCTCCACCCCCAGGCTGGCCCCTCCCATCAATGGGGCCCTTGGCCTTGCTCTTCCCCTTTCTGGGGGGCTACCCTGTGGCCTCAGAAATGGTTGGGTGAGGCAGTTCGTTCCCTGGCCCTTCTTTCCGACCCACTGGTGCTTCTTGCTCTCTCTGTGGCTGCCTCGGAGACACCAGCTATCTCCTCCCCAGCCTGTTGGGCTTGCCCTCTTTTATAGCCTGGCCCCTCTGTTGCCCCACCCTTGTACCTCCCCCTGCCCATCCCCTGGCTTGCCCTACCCCCAGATATAAGCCCCAACACTCAGTGTCGGGCTGGGGTGGAGCTGTTATGGGCCCTGCATTCCTTGCTGGTCTGAGGAGGCAGGGTGGCCCAGATCCTTGCTTGCCATCCTGCGTCACCACCTCCTTTTCAGCTTCCTGGCCCTTCCGGGTAAATCGGGGACGCTTTGCTGCTGGTGCCAGAAAAAACCCTTTTCATCTCAGCCCTTAAGCTGTCAGTTTCTCTCTGGTGCTAACCCCTGTCATTTTTCAATTCCTGTTTTTTAAGTCTCCCTCTCTCAGCATCCCACCAATTCTCATTGACTGCTGTTAGGGAGATGCTGAACCTAGCCTATTGTTCACACCTTGCTTTAGGGTTGCCAGCTCTTCCCCCCACTGCTCAGTTGTGGGGGTGGGAGAAGAAAAGGGGAAATGGGAAGAGCAATTGCCAGTGTCCCTGTGTGGTAACGTCACTTCTGCTTTCACAGTGTTGCCGGTGATGCTCTGCATTCAGTCTAAACTTGATGGTTAAAACATAGAAGTTTAGCCAAATGCTAGAGCAGTGTCAGTGACATCACTTCCAGCTGCACCAGAAGTGGTGGTGCCTGAGGCCCCCATCATGTCAGTCCCCTGCTAGTTGCAAGCTTCATGCTAGCAACCCTAGTTAGGACATGTCCATGGGATTGCCAGCTCTTTAAATAAAGGGTCCTGGTATGTGGGCAGGACTGGAGGTAGAGTTCTCTGGCATAGGGGTTTGAGTCCAGAGTGGGTCCCAGGGTGGGCTGAAGGAAAATAAAATTCATTTTGAGTGAATTCAGAGAACTCAGTTCAAAAGCTGTCTACTGAACTAAGATGTACACTAAGGGGTGGGTGGATGAGGATAAGGGAAAAGTACCTTGCTTTTTGCTCTTCCAGCTGTTGAGTATAAAGCAACAAAGCTGGCCAAGCAATTTTTCTTCTGATTGGTTGCCAACTAGGCTTGCCATTTGCCCTCCCATTTTGGGTTGATCCCCACCCTTGAGAAATTGAGGGGGGGTGGGGAAATGGCTACAAAATAGCCTGAAATTTAACACTCTTAGAATTTCTCCAGGATTGGGGGAAATTCCTAGAGCATCACCTGAAAGAGACATTGCATCCTTCCAAAATTCCACCCTTCCCAGGCACCCCTCTCAAAATCTCCTGGTATTTGCCAAGACTGTGCTGACAACCCTATTGCCAACCCTTCCTATCCAGTCAAAAGGGATGGATGAATCTTGTGAGGCTTGCTACCATTTTTCTTCCTGCTGTCATGCCCCCTCGCATATATTACCTACATTTGGGAGTTGATCCAACTGTTGTTTTTTCTGTTTGATTTGTATTTGTATCCCCTGCCCTATTCTGTGGGCTCAGGAATCCTAAGGAGATTTATGTGAATTTCATTGATTTATTATTTACAGGCATTTCGTGCTTATTAAACTAATCAGTATTCATTTTGGAAAGAATAAAAACATTGCGACTTTGCTCAAAACATCTCTGGGAAGTTTTGTGTGTGTGTGTGTGGGGGGGGGAGAACAGGGGTGTGTTTTTTTTAACCACATGATGTAACTATTGGACAGATACCCTAATATGTCCTTAGGGGTATTTCCATTATCTGTGTAAACTATATAGTGTAAGGATTGCACCATATCTCTTTCCCATGGGCCTGCTCATTGTGATGGAGAAGCAGTGAAAAACAGTGCTTGAAAATCTGAATATGATCTCCTTTGAGAGACCGTGGATTCACCACAATATAGAAAATGAATATCTTGTGGACAGGCATATGTATCAGTCTGATAACATGAATTTTCCTGAGTTACAGTACTGTAATAAAAGGTTCCTGTTCATTTACTTTCTAAAACCAGATGAGACAGCTCTATGGCTGTGTTTCTATGTAAAATCAGAAGCAATGTATTACTTGCTAAGTTGTTGTTTTCATGGTTTATGTGTTGACCTAAACTTTGCTATGTTCTCTTTTCTAGTACCTAATTGCTGCAAGATATAGTCCATTCCAGCTATCGAAGAAAGTGTGTGAATGCACAAAGTAAGTTCTGTATTCTTGATGCATTACTAAAATAGATTCAGAATATAGATGACTGTATAGGAAATTAGTTTTTCACTTCAACACAGAGAAAATTGTACACTGAAACTAAAGAAGTATTTGACCAGCCCTTAATAGCTATATATACTCATTGGCAAGCCTATTTGACCTAACAAGATATAGCTGGTGAGTTTGCATAGTGTTATTTGCCATTTACTGCCTGAATGTATGACTGTACCAGTCAGTTGTTACCATAATGAAGAACTATCACAGACTTTATGCCTTTTGCCACCACAAACAATAGATTCATCTGTAATGACTGGTGCATAGGATATTTTCCTCATTAGCCTTTGTTCATGAGTACTGAATTGGAACAATTGCAAGAATTGTGAAACTCTGTAAAATAAAAAGGGAGGCAAATATTTCTACATTACATGGGAGTCTCTCTAGTTTCTCAGCTTCACCTAACCTATTTTCTCCTCCCTTTGCTAAAAGGATTTGTGAACATCACTACCTGCATTGTTTCACATATTTTCTGTAGATTCAGACTAACAAGCCATTCGTCTGTTGGATTTTAAGTTTTCTTTTACTCCTCTTAGGAAATTTATAGTCTAACATAACTGTGAAGAAGGATTAAGGAAAGTAATATGATTGATTTAGCAATACATCCACAAGGTGGCAATGTTTAGAAAGCCTTTGAAAATGTAAACCACAAAAGAGATGTTTCTTGCAGGATAAACTATCGCAACAATCTCCCCTTCTTTAGAATAATATCCTTTCATTAAGATAAATCTATATTTAGAGAATTCTAGTGTGCAGCGTGGTTCTGTAATACATACAACATGCACATCTGCTTTATGCAATAGGTTTTCTTTTACTTTCAAGTCCTCTTTCAGGTTGGAAGACTAATGCAGAAACATTCATCAGGGTTGGTGCTTTTGAAAAAAGTCACTGTTTGCATTCATACCCTGAGTTAAATCATGCATTGATGTCCTGAATACTCTGGGAAAAGCTGTCTTTTCAGATTTAGCTGGCTGAAAAAAGGGAAAAATTAGTGAAAGTAGACGTTTTCACAATTTCCCCGTGGAATTCAATCCCTGGCATATCTAATAAAAGGATCTCTATTAACAGGCATTGGTAAAGACTTTTCTCTGCCTAAGAACCTAGTGAGCTGCTGATAGTTTAGGTGATATTGTGCTAGATTGACCTAGCTCTGTATAAGGCACTAGGGCAGTAGAACTGGCAGTGCTGCAGTTCTCCCTCTGAGGTGGAGGCCATCTTGTGGGTGATTCCCACCTATCTCCAGGGAGGCAGGATTAAGTTAAACTTCTTCCTGTTTCCTGTGGTGGGCGTCACCCTCAACCCAGTTCTTTTCCTGCCTCTGAAGGGAGAGCAGCTGGGTATTGGCTCTGCCTAACCCTTTCCTCTACTTTCACCAAACTTTCACCAAACTTCCATACTGTATTTTCCTTTCACAGCTTCCTCTCTTTATTCTTCTCCAAACCAAAAAAAAAAAAAAAAAAAAAAAAAAAAAAAAAGAACCCTCTCCTCCCTCCTCTCCTTGCAGTCTTTTCTATACCCCCCCCTCCACCCGCTGCCGATCGCAGAGGCAAAAAGGGATTAGAACAAGCCCGTTGCGCTCTATGGAGTCTGCTGGGCACTCGGAGGAGCGGCGCGACCGCGCGCCGAAGAAGCGCCCAGTCCCTCACAACCGGGACACGGAGCCTCGCAGCGATGGCGCCGGCGGCAAAAAGCGCGCCAAATCGGTCCGCCCTACTACGCCAGAGGGCGCGAGGAGACCGGCGGCAGCGGCAGCGGCGGCCATTTTGTCTGAGCACGGCCGCGATTCTGAAGTCGGGTATGGCCTTTCGTGCCCCCCCCCGCACTCTGATACCCCCGGGGCATCTAGCCGATCCGGGGAAGAACAAGTGAGGATGATACAGGAGAGTTTCGCCTGTGGAGAGGCGCAGGAGGACGAGGTAGAAGACGACCAGGGTAATGTAGACGACGACCCCATTCCCTTTTCCCCTGCAGCCATGGCATTTTTTCAAAGGGCCATGAGGGCCGAGATTTTTCGTTTCTGTGCCTCGGGGGGGCATACTACACCCAGACCGGGGTCCTCTCCCTCTCCTCCCCCTTCTACCCATCACCTGAGTTCAGGGGGTAAATGGCCCACTAAGGCAGCCAAAAAGAGTAGCCAGATGGCTCATCAAGTGGCAGGGCCCCACTATTCGGACTTAGACGATTTTTCCCAATCTGCCAGTGATAAGGAGGAGGGAGAATTTTCCTCTAACGAGGATGAAACAGATGCAAATCCAAAACCTCCCTCTGCCAAAGAACAGTCTTTCAGGTTTTTTAAGCCAGAGGATTTGCACTATTTACTTTCAAAAACTCTGGCTGCACTACAAGTACAAAGCAGTCAAAAAATACAACAACATACCCCTCCCTCACTAGAACAAGGAGAGGGAAGTGAGATTTTTGATGAGTTCTTTCCCCCGGTGGACCCGGCTGAAATAGCCTTTCCCTTTCCGAGCTTCTATTTAAGAAAGGTTAAAGCAGAATGGGAGAGACCCCTCACAGCAAAGCCTTTCCCAGGTTCTACCAAAAGGCTTTATCCTTTGCATTCTTCAGCTTATGATTTACTACAGGTTCCAGTGGTAGACGCACCAGTAGCAGCACTCCAGTCCTCTGGTGTAGTCTCAGAGGACGGCCACGGCACCCTCAGGGACAACCTAGACAAGAGGGCAGAATTCGCTCTACGCAGGGCACACGAGGCCAATGCCCTAGCCATTCGGGCATCATCTGCAGCATCCACAGTCTCCAGAGCCTCCATAGTCTGGATGAGGAGGCTCATCCAAATGTTGCCCGAAGGAAATCGTGGACTACTCGAAGGGGCAAATAGGCTGTTAAAGGCCATGTCCTTTTCCGCTGACGCGACACTGGATGCTATGGTGTTTTCGGCTAGAGCCATCTCCACGGCAGCAGCCGCACGTCGCACCTTATGGCTGAGGTCCTGGCCAGCTGACTATCAGTCTAAGGCCATGGTATCAGCTTACCCCTTTCAGGGAGACAAACTATTTGGGGAACCGCTAGAGAAGATTTTGGTCGAGACCAGAGACAAAAAGAAGACCTTACCCAGAACAATCCGACAGGGGGACAAAAGACCAACTGCATCAACATCCTTTCGTCCCTATAACACTCCATACCGGTTTCGCCAAGACAATAGAAGACCAGCCTGGGGTCAAAACAAGCAGTCCTTTCGTAGAGGCGGCTATCGAAACGCCAACAGATTCAACAGGAACTTCAACAACAGATCAGACAAGGGCATGGACTCCAAGTCCTCCAAGGCGTGACTATGCAGACGTTCCGGTGGGAGGCCGCCTTCTCCTATTCAATCAAAGGTGGCTAAGCCCAGAAACCGATACATGGACAGCGGATATCATCACCAACGGCTACAAAATAGAATTCAGAACCATTCCCCCACCACGCTACCTTACCTCCCCGACCCACAGGAATCTGGAAAAGCGGGACAGGACGTTGATGGCAATCGAACATCTCAGTCAGACTCGTGCAATAGAACCGGTTCCGTACCAAGAACAGCGGACCGGTGTTTATTCAATTTTCTTCACTGTGCCCAAGAGAAACGGGGATTGGAGAGCAATCCTCGATTTAAAATACTTAAACAAATATGTACATCTCAGGCACTTTCGAATGGAAACCCTCAGGTCTATTGCAGAGTCTCTTCAGCCCCGAGAGTTTCTAGCCTCCGTGGACTTGACGGAGGCATATTTACACGTGCCAATCTTCCACCAGCACAAAAAATTCCTGAGGTTCTGCACGGGGGAAGCGCACTGGCAGTTCAGAGCACTTCCCTTCGGTCTTTCTTCAGCCCCTCGGGTCTTTACCAAGGTCCTGGTTCATCCTGTCGTCTGTCTCAGAAAACTGGGAATTCACATTCACCCTTATCTCGACGACCTGCTGATCCGATCATCCTCAAAACAGCAAGCTTACAGGGATATAGCCAAGACCATTCAAGTCCTGGAGGAACACGGCTTTCTGATAAACAGGAAAAAGAGTCATCTGCAACCGTCTCAGCGTCTAGAGCATTTAGGAGTCGTGATAGACACTCACTCCTCAAAACTCCTCTTGCCAAAGGAAAAAATCCTCAAGCTCAAAAGGATTGCAACCCAAATAATCACGGCTCGCACCTCGTCCCTCTCCCTACTCACCAAGTTGATGGGAATGATGGTTTCCACATTCGATGCTCTACAGTGGGGAAGATTTCATTCAAGACCTCTTCAGGCCCTATTAAGACCTTTTCAGAACTACATTACGCTCAAATTGGACAGATCTCTAAAAGTTCCCTTACACGTGAAGTCCAGCCTTCGATGGTGGACCAAAACTTCCAATTTAGGTCGGGGCAAGTCCTTCTGGAGTCACGAACAGATCCAAATATTCACAGACGCCAGTCTGACAGGTTGGGGGGCGACCCTCAATCATCAACCGACTCAAGGAACATGGTCGCCATCAGAAACCTTCCTGCCCATCAACCTGTTGGAACTACGAGCTATCCGACTAGCTCTACTGCATTTCCTACCTCAGATACAGGACAGACACATTCTTATCTGCACGGACAACATTGCGGCCAAGGCTTACTTAAGCAAACAAGGCGGTCTGAGATCTCTAGCCTTGTCAAGAGAAGCGAATTTACTCTTGGCTTGGGCGGAAACGCATCTGGCATCCCTTCAAGCGGAACACATCCAAGGGTCGATCAACACCCAGGCCGACTGGCTCAGTCGACAGATCCTCCAAGAAGGGGAGTGGTCTCTTCACCAAGACATCTTTCTGCTGATCGTTTCAAAGCTGGGGATGCCTTTACTAGATCTCTTTGCAACTCCGAACAATGCCAAACTGGACAGGTTCTTCTCTCGCTTTTTTCATCCGGCAGCAGAGCAGACAGACGCACTTCTAGCTCCATGGCCGGCGGGTCTACTTTACGCCTTTCCTCCACTACCAGTACTTCCTCGTCTTCTGCGCAAGATAAGGGCCCTGAGAGCAGAGATTATAGTCATAGCTCCGTATTGGCCGCGACGGCCATGGTTCACTTCCCTACAGGAACTAGCAGTATCACCTCCATTCCGTCTGCCAGTCCGAGTAGACATGCTTCAACAGGGTCCCATCTGCCATCCAGACCCGGGATGGTTTCATCTGACCGCATGGAGATTGAGAGGGAGAAGCTCCTCAGACTAGGTTACCACGATTCTGTCATCAACACTATTCTGAATTCCAGAAAACCATCCACGAACAGGATCTATAACGTTACCTGGAAGGCCTTTGTTAGATGGACCAGGAGGAAGAAAGTGGATCCTCTGCACCCCAAGATCCGTTCAGTCCTAGACTTCCTCCAAGACGGCAAGTCGGCGGGCCTCAGGGCATCCACGCTCAGGAGACAGATGGCAGCGTTAGCTTCGGTTTTGCCTTATTATAAAGGCTTACCTATCACTCGACACCCTCACATACGCAGGTTTCTCCAAGGAGCCTCTAACAGTGACCCGCCAGTACACCATAGATTCCCTACGTGGAAACTTAACTCAGTCCTGTCGGCATTGACAAAGACCCCCTTTGAACCCCTCAGAAGTATCTCAATCAAGTTCCTCCGTATGAAGACACTATTCCTCGTAGCCATCACTACGGCCAGAAGGGTCTCAGAACTGGGGGCCCTTTCCATCCGATCGGACCTGTGTGTATTCCATAAGGACAAAGTCGTTCTTCGCACAGATCCGTCTTTTTGCCCAAAAATCAATGCCAATTTCCATAGATCTCAGGAGATTTTTCTACCTTCCTTCGTCCCCAAGCCATCACACCCTAAGGAAAAGATCTGGCACACACTGGACGTACGTCGGGCTCTTAAAGGTTATATTCTCAGGACAGCGCCCTTTAGGAAGACGGAAGCTATGTTCATTAACATTTCACCTCCTCACTTAGGAAAAAAGATGTCCACTCCAGCTATCAGTTCGACCATAAGGTCCTGCATTACGGAGGCTTATAAAGCCCTGCGCCTTCCAGTTCCAGAGGGTATCACAGCTCACTCTACCCGCAGCGCGGCCACTAATGCAGCATTTTCTAATAGAGCCTCAGTGGATGAAGTCTGTAGGGCAGCGACATGGTCATCCCTGTCCACTTTCATTAGGCATTACAAGATCAATGCTTATGCCTCGGCTGATGCTACCTTTGGTCGTAGGGTCCTTCAATCAATTGTACATGAGGATGACGATCCCCCACCCATCGATTAGGACCATTGCTCTGGGAGGTCCCACAAGATGGCCTCCACCTCAGAGGGAGAACGACCAGTGGTTACTTACCGTGAGGGGTCCTTCTCCTCTGAGGGTTGGAGGACATCTTGGCCCTCCCGGATCGTCAAATGTATTACACATAACGGACCATTACAGAATTTCTTAAGAAAAGGAGAGAGAGAGTGGAGTTGGAGAGAGGTTTGTTTGTTTATTGAATTTATATTGGATTGAGCGATTAACCTCACGTAATCGCAAAAATTTGGTTTACGAAACAGTTCCTAATTTGTTTTCATTCTTCCTGTTATATCTGTTCTTTCTGTTCCTATGCTATTCTTAATGTGTGACTAAGTTTCTTCAGCTTTGGGAGCACCCGAACTGGGTTGAGGGTGACGCCCACCACAGGAAACAGGAAGAAGTTTAACTTAATCCTGCCTCCCTGGAGATAGGTGGGAATCACCCACAAGATGTCCTCCAACCCTCAGAGGAGAAGGACCCCTCACGGTAAGTAACCACTGGTCGTTTACAAGAGGAGTGAAAGTTACATATCCCTGGGGACAGAATGGACAGCCCTTACAGCAACCCACTGTACTATAGCTACTGAAAACCAGTCTTGGGAACTCTATATTTCCTGGATTAGTTGTTCTTAGCTCAACAATACAGTTTCCCAGAGAATTCCCTATTATATTCTATTGTCTGTGCAATTTTTCTTCCTAAAAAATATTCTCTGAGATATTAAACACACTTCGTAAATGCTAGCATTAGCCTTTCAGTACAAGGCTTCATTTTTTTAAAAAATCTGGAAGTATATCCAGAAAATCATTAACAGAGTTTTTATTTGGGGCTTGAAAATGCAGTTATAGCTGTCTGTACTACATTATTTGTGCAACTACATTTAGCAGAATTTAACAACTATATTGGGCTGCACATCTACATCTTCTTGTAATGGTGAATTTATCAGTTTATCATATAACATGTAGCAAGCCATAACGTTTAAAGGCACATTTTCCAGTTGCCAGGGAGTGGCTTGATGAAAGCCCTGCCCCCTGGGGTCCAGACTCCAGTCTTTGGTCTAGTGCCCTTTCCTGTGGCCTCAGATTGGGAGGGGGGTTGTCAGGTCCCCTTGTCATTGTTGTTCTCTTCCTGCTGACCAATATTCTGCACAGTCCACATTGGCTGCCCCCAAGGCCCCCTTTGTAGTGTGTTTGCTCTCTAGGCTGCTCTACAGCACTGTCACACAGTTGTTGCCATGTTGCCTCAAAGGCAACCCCTGTTCTATGAGCCATCCAGTTGGGTGATGTCCTTGCCCCATTTACGGAATAGCTACCCGTCAAAGGCATGGAAGTTCCGAATCCTAAACACAAGCCTACAAACTACTGTTGTCTTAACTCTGCCATATTTTAACAAATGAACTGCAGTGATTTAGGGTAAAATCCATTCTTGTTGAGATCTGTAGCTTTGTAGCTCCATACCCTTAGCCATACATGGATAAGGGGGTAAGGATGCCAACATCCAGGTGGAACCTGGTTTTCCCCCAGACTAACACCTCATCTCCTGACTACAGAGATCAGTTTCCCTGGAGAAAATGGCTACTTTGGAGGGTGGACTTAATGGTGTTGTACCCAACTGAGGTCCCTGTCCTCCCCAGGCTCAATCCCCAAACCTCCAGGAGTTTTCCAACCTGGATCTGGCAACTATACCCCCCCCCCATCTCCTGCAAGTGGCTGGGGGGGGGGGACCTGGCAACCCTACAAGGGGGGAAAACTTCCATTTGTGTGATCCTAGCTGCAGGGGTGATTGTAAAACCCTCTGTGTGATCTGGAGCTGGTTTCAAGAAGGCGTTTGAATTGATCTTAAATATCAAATACTGTGGACAGTGGTCACTCATAACAGAGTCAACAACTTCAGACTTGACCACAAAATTCAACAGAGTGGGAGAAATAGCAATATAGTCTATTGTGCTGGCCCTACAGGTGGACAAGTAGGTAAAAGTCCCACCAGATGTGTCATAATAAGTACCATGAAGAATATGTAAGTTAGTTAAAGAAAGCAGTTCCAGGAATTTTGAACCAAGCTAATTTACCACCATGTCCTTTGCTGAATGATCCAAGAAGTGGGTGTGAGCTGCAATCTGTGCATTCAGACCAGCTCTTGGGACTATTTTTCCTGAACCTATTCTTGCATTAAAATCCCCACATAGAATAATATGGAAGATTGAATAACAGGAGATCAACTATTCGAGTATTGCAATTAGGGCATCCCAGAGGCTCCCCCCAGTCTTCAAATCTGAACCTCTTGGAGGAATGTATGTGTTTACACATAAGATGGTACTGACTTGAGAACTTTTAACTAGTAGATTCTGAAAATTATTGGGACAACTATTCTGTATCACCTGAATTTCAACTTTTAAATTGACTGTAATAAAGATTACCAAACCTCCACTTCCACGTCCCTTCTAATGGAATTTAATCATTGGTAAGGGAAATGCCCTATAATCTTGCATAAAGAGAAGATCAGGGTTCTGTAGTCCAGGTTTCCTGCAAACAAAGTATATCATGGCAAAGGGTCCCTTTAAATGCTTTGAGTAAGAAACCGGGGGGGGGGGCACTCTTGAACTCCAAGTGGCAAATTTGCTGCTTGGAGTACAGAGGTGGGAGGCGCTGGTCCCCAACATGATGACATCACTTTTATGTGACATCATTGCATTGGGGATGTCACCACCCCCTCTAGAAATGCCCCCCAAAGTCCCCCGCTGGGGACTAAGAAGGATCTGGCAACCCTATTGGTCTCCAAGGTGCTACTGGACTTGAATCTAGCTGTTCTACCACAAGCCAACATGGATACTCTCTGAAACTATCTGATGTAAGTAATGGATCGAGAGAATTATGGTTTGCCTTCTCAGATGGGATACTAATAATTGCATTATTACTGTGCCCTGGTGGCCCTGCCTTAGAGAAAGAAATGGTGCCATTTCCATTTTACCTTTAGCTATAGGTGTGGGGGAGTGTTATCAAGAACGCCTTTCCTACCTGGATGTGTGCTGTTCACCTGATTCTATCCTGGCTAAATTTGTCTTGGCAGCCATTTCAGGAGCTAGCAATGCCTTGCCTTGGAGAAGGTGATGTCAGGGCTCTCAGGCTATGCTAACGAGTGTCCAAAACCTTGGGCGGAAGACTGATTCATTGATGGGATATCTGCATGCCTACCCATTGCCACAGGGGCTTGCAAACCTTTGTTTATCAATACAAGTCTTTCTGAGTGCAAAATCTAATTACTATCAAGTAGCCATATGAGCTGATCACCTTTCGCTGAACTTACCCAAATGTCTCCTAGCCTACCAGCCTGTTTCAGGCATCAGGGAAGCCTCCTTTTTCACCTTCTGGGAAGCCCCTCCCCCCTTAACACAGTCAGAGCCAGGAAATCTATAGATCCTCATCTTGGACTCACCCTGAATTCCTGGACTTTATGTCTTTGAAGTTCTTTTGTGCTGGCTCCTATAATTATCACTGTTCTTCCTGTCTTGTCCTTTCCACTCGTGCAGAGGCTGCCAACTCCATTTTTCTTCCTCTGGAACTTTGGGACAAGTACCTGCCACACAGGGACATGTACTTGCCACTATCTTACCTTACCTTTTCCTTGGCATCTTTGGACATTCTGCCTAAAGCCCCTACTTTCAAACTGTGGATCATCGAAACAGACAACATACTGGAAGTTAAGGTGATTTTGATATCCTGGGACTTGCAGCTTTAGAGAAAAAGAAGTGGAAGAGATGGGAATATTTCTGTTTTTAGCTCTCTGTGTTGGGGGTGTGAGCAGAGTTGGAAGCCTTGTGGCTCCAGTTGGAAGTTAAGTTGATTTTGGTGTCCTGAGATTTGCAACTCCCCCCCCCCCTCCCGCGGTTCTGTACATTGGGGGTGGGTGGGATAAAGCTGGTTCCCCAAGTATGAAAAGTGAGGTGATTCTCCTGCCCTGGACCCTACTTCAATGAAACAAATCCTCCCATATTTTCAGGACATGGTATCTGAAAACTCAGTGTTTACTGTGAATTCTGAGATGCATTTAGGGATTCGTACTTAGTATCCAGTATGTGAGTGGTGTAGTGTTAGAATGTTGGTCTAAGACTGGGGAGACCAGAGTTCAAATCCCTATTTAGCCACAAAGCACACTATGTAATCTTGTGCCATCATTACACAGTCAGCCTAAGTTGTGAGGAAAAGAGAGGGGGAGGAAGCATTTCCTTTCATACATGAATGAAATATTTATTCAAATTTTCTCAGTGAAGGAGCTTATGACATCTTTCCTCTCCTCTTTCTTCAACAAAGATTCAGAATATTACGAGTGAAAAAAGCTATAGTTTTAAACCACATGATTAATTGTTGATGGCACATGGTTTTTGGAAATATAAATAATTTCATATTGAAATAATTCAGTATAGATAATGGGGCCTGGGCCTGGACCAGGTTCAACCTGTGCCCCCCCCCCCCCCCACAGCTGGACTGACTTTGTTGCTGCTACTCTAACAAGGGCTGTGTGTGGTCATAATATTTAGTATAAGGTAGTATAAGTGAAAACAGCCAAAATAATAGAAATTGAATTGAAATGATATTGCAAAACAGAACATTAATTCTGTATTGTATTTTTCTAATACTAGGTATAGGAAAACCTTTTTTGCATTTAAAAAATCATAGGAAAAGCTTTATTGTTTTGAATGTGTTTTTATCTTAGCTGGCAGAAAATTGCATACAACTTTCCCCCTTGAATAGATAACTAAGGACTCCGTGACTTTTTTCTACATATTGTCTTTCAACCTTATGGTTCTTTACAAATTTCATTGATTTCCCTGGATGCTTGGGTGTTCGGCTTCCTTAAACCATGCATCTTCCACTACTCCAGTGCTTCAGGAGGCAACCCAAAACATTGTGGGTTATATAAATTAGCAATGGTGTAATGGCAAAGTATAAATCCCTCAAATTCTAAGTCTCTTTACACTTTTTGGTCGAAGAGCTATTAACAGCTCACTTCCCACTCTATGTACCTGGGAGATTGCATGCTGTGAATATAAATGTGCCTAATGCTGTTGGCACTGGCAGCTCAACTGCATAGGGATGTTCAGGTTTAATCTGAAAGCATTTCAGTGTTTTGTCTGTAACAGGAATGGGTATCCACATCCATGGCTTCTAACTGTCATATGAAACTGGTCTTACATAGCAAGCTCTTTTGAAACTATAGTTAATGTGCTGAAATGGAAATGAATCCTAAAACAAAATTCATACTATATTGTTTAAGTCCCACTGATTTCAGTGCAGACTAACTCTTGCTCACTTCAGTATGATATTAGTCTGATTTATGTGTGGTTGTCTTAAACCAGTGTATTAAGGACTCAGTGCAAATTTGCTTACTGCAAGAGTTAGGGTTTCACTAGTACTGTTCAAGGCTTCACCTATCATTAACATTGTACATTATGATATTTCTAGTTAAGTAATTGCACCTTACCATTATTAGCTAGTTTTAAATCTATTATTATATAGCCATTTTGGTCAAATGTGGGAAGAAAATGGGATGCGGGGGGGAGAGTAGTTAACATACATAGAATGTTTGTTTATAGCTCCAGGCTGCTTACTTAATTTAGAAATAAGATAGGTTCAATGCCCTTTTATGGCCTTGTTTTAAAATGATCTGAAATTCTGCATGACTTTTTCCCACTGCTCTGTAACCAGAAAGTATCCCTTGAGAATTACAGTAAGTGACTAATCAGAAGGTTTAAAAGTCCCAGTTTTAAAAGACAGCACTCTCTGATTTACTCAAGTACTAATATAATATAAAGCTATGTAGATAGTAGTTTTTATTTTACTAAGTTCTAGAGTCTTTGATCCACTGGCAGTACCATCCTAAGCAGAGTTACACCCATCTAAATCCATTGACTTTGATGGACTTAGAGAAATGTCACTCTGTTTAGAATGGCACAGTTAATTTAGTATTTTATCTCTGGTGGGTCCCCCCCCCCTCCAATGACAACTTCTTTGCTACAGCACTGGATCCAGATCCTGTAATGCACAGCCATAAATGTTGGATGGGGATGCATGCTTGCATCCACATCAAAATAATTATCTGGTCATTTTTTGTAGCCCACATGAGCATTTGATTGATTGGTTGATTGTTGATTGGATTTGTAGACCGCCATCCCCCAGATAGGGTTTAGGGTGGTTTACAACATTCAATGAATACATCACAGCATTTCAATATATAATTGTACAAACAGATTAAAAACTTGAAACAATACGATCAACTATTCCAGATGGCGTTTAAACTATATATGGAGAGGTGAAGGAGGCCAGCCTTGATGTTAAACTGTTACTGTCCTCAACCATAGGCCTGGTGGAACATCTCTGTCTTGGAGACCCTGCAGAACTAAGTTAGGTCCTGCAAGGGACAGATGTCATTGGGCAGAGAGTTCCAACCAGACTGGGGCCAGGGCCAAAAAGGCCCTGGCTCTGGTTGAGGACAGCCAGATATCCTTCAGGCCAGAGATCACCAGGAGGTTCTTCTCTCCAGGGTGTAATGGTCTTTGGGGGGGGGGGGTACACCGGGAGGGGCAGTCCCGTAGATGTGTTGGTCCCAGACCATTTAGGGCTTTGAACCTTGAACCTGATCAACCTGGAGCCAGTGAAGCTGGCACAGCACCGGTTGGATATGTGCTGTTAATGGGGTTCCAGTAAGGACCTGGGCCACTGCAATCTGGACCAGTTGTAATTTCTGGGTCAATCTCAAGGGTAGTCCTGCTTAGAGTGAGTTACAGTAGTCTAGCCTGGAGGTGACCGTTGCATGGATTACTATGGCTAGGTCAGTACCTACTGCCAATTGCCTGACCTGGTATGGCTGGAGAAACGCCAGTCTAGCAACGTTTGTGACCTGGAACTCCATCAATAATGAGGCATCCATGAGCACATCCAGGCTCCTGGCAGTAGGTACTGGTATTACAGGTATGCCATCAAGAGCCCAGAACCACTCCCACCCCCCAGCCACAGAACCTCTGTCTTTGAAAGATTCAGTTTCAGCTGGCTCTGCCTCAACTATCCCGACATGGCCTCCAACCCTTCAGCCAAGATGGATGGGGTGGTAGCCAGCCAGCCAGCCAGCCATCAACAGATACAGCTGGGTGTCATCCACATACTGGGGGCAACGCAGCCTGAAACGCCATGCCAGCTGGGCGAGGGGGCACATATAGATGTTAAACAACATTGGAGAGAGGATTGCCCCTTGAGGGACCCCACATACCAGGAGGTATTGAGGCAACACCTTCTCTACTAGTTGACACCCTCTGTCCCTGACCCTGGAAGAGCATCGTAATGCAGACACAAATGAGCATCTGAATGCACATGAAGTGAAAGCATGGACACGCACTTGTGCACATGGATCATCTGTACTGTTGGACAATAATTGAGATAATACCCTGCTTTTGACATTAAAAGTTGGTTCAAGCTTCTTATTTTTTTTTTTAAAAAAATTTTGTTTAAGCTTTTTAGCTGTACCATTTAACAACTAACCAAGCAAACAACCCCCCCTCCCATAAAAACTACAGTAAGGCAAGCCAAATGATACATACCTATTATTATTTGCTATTGCTCCCTGAGGATAAAATTAGAGTTTAGCTAGCTATTTTATTTAGAAAGTGAGTTTTCTATTTCAGTGCATTTAATTTAAGTGAATGGTAATTGTTGAGTCAGAAGATTGCTTTGCAATGTGACAAGTAGATACTACTGTTTAAACTATAGTCATTATTTTCATTCTCAAATGTCAAATGTTGTTTCTCCCCCCCCCACTACAGCAGCTGAGAAGTTTTTATAAATAATGAAAATGAAATTTGGAGGAAGGGGATTAAGTATTTGCGTTTCTTTTCTTCTGAGATTTAAGCTTTGCGATTTTAAAAACATGTACAGCATAACACATACAATTGTACTGTTTGGTATATTTATTAAATTTAGAAGTATAAATGTCATTAGTTTTTATTAAAACAGCTGTTACAACTATACCCAGTATTTGAGATGGATATGTAAACTTATGCACCATAAGGAATTATCACATAATTTAGGTATTCCTTTATGGGAAAGCAGAATAAAAATAGTTAAAAGTTGAAATTTAAAACCACACACATCATTAGAAACAAACCACTCATATGAGGACATTCCCTACACAAAAGAATCAATGGACTCACATTGGCCATTAAAAATCACAATATTTAGAAACCAGTGGTAGAACATTTCAGGGTTTGAAACCATAATATTGCTGATCTAAAAGTGACCGTTCCCCAGCTAAAGATACTCTAGGGGAGATTCCAGCATGGAATTGCCGAATTAAAATCCTCAAAAGGCTTGATTTTGATCTCCTTCCTTTAGGACTGAATAAGGGCGTGGGATTTCTTAAACAGCAATACTAAACAGAAGTACACACTTGTAAATTCATTGACTTCGATAGACTTAGAAGGGTGTAGCTCTTAAAATTTCCCTGTCACAGTGACATCCTAAGCAATCATATACTTCTAAGTCCATTGAAGTAGAAGGGTATAACTCTGTTTAGGATTGTGGTGTGCATGACTCCCTTGTTGTATTTCTGGGCCAAATAAACATGTCCTGTATTCAGCAACTTTTGAAAGTATTTTTCCACCATCATAGTGAAGTACAATACTTGTTCAGTAATTGGTCAAATATGGTAGCAATGCTATAGGGTGGGATCCAGCTTTTCTACTGGTGAAAAGAGGAGGAAGTGTTCCCTTTCACTGTCCAAAAAGTCTATGCTTGGGACTGTGGGACTCAACAATAGCATATGGGATAGAGGCTTTACTAAGGAGAAGAAAGCTGACTGAATCCAGGCCCTGATCCCCAATATTGCTGCCTTTGGTTGAAGAGTCTTACTAGCAGCATGATCTGCTGTAAACAAATAATGTTAAAATAATAACTCTAAAAATTTTGACTCACCAGTCTGAATGAGAAGAGTCCGCCCCCCCCCCCATTTTTTCATTTCAAGTCTTAAAACTCTAGGGTTCCCAGACTGATTTTCCCCTCCATGTGCTTTCTCTTCTCCAAAGGATGGTGTACATGGCTTCACTTCCAAAGGATGGTGTACATGGTTCTCCCTTCAGAGCTGAACCATGGAGGAGTAATGATTAGGGATGGGCATGAACTGAGAAAATATGGTTTTGTTCACAATTCGTGGCTGAACCACAAACGGAACTGAACCGAGATGGGAGTCTCATTTACAAACTGAACCGGTTTGTGCAGTTTGTGACCCTGCAAACCCCATTGAAAGGGACTGCAGTCCCACGTGTTACCACGATTAATGTTTTTGTTTCAAACTATTCCAATTGTGAAGGATGTAAAAACATTCAAATGCTGGCAGAAGGAATTGTCTAAGTTAGTGTGGGGAGGGAAAAAACCAAGAATCAAGATGAAAATAATGTGTGATGCTAAAGAAAGAGGAGGGTTTCAATTACCAAACTTAAGGTTATACCATGATGCAATATGTTTGACCTGGGTAGGGACATGGACTATGTTACAAGATAGAAAGTTATTGTCCCTGGAAGGTCATGATTGTAGATTTGGGTGGCATGCATATTTGTATTATGGTAAAACAAAAATGGACAATATGTTTAAACATCATTATTTGAGAAGAACACTAATGGATACGTGGACAAGATATAAAAACTTTTTTTCAGAAGAGATACCTATGTGGATTGTACCCGCAGAAGTTTTGCATCCAGCATCACAGTACAAAGGACAAGATTGGCTGAAGTATAGAGACTTATTAACAAGACATGGTAAAGACTTCAAATTGAAGGAGTAGCATCAGATGGACTTTGATTATGGTTGGCTAAGATATAGACAAATATATGACATGTATAGAAGTGATTAAAAACACGGCTTTAGGGGAAAAAACAATGAAATAGAACAAGTTTGGGAGGAAGGTGGGGAAAAAATGATTTCTAAAATGTATAAAGTTTTGCTAAAATGGTTTAATGCTGATGAAATGGTAAAAGAACAAATGGTAAAATGGGCGATACACTTTAACAAAGACATTGAAATGGAATCTTGGGAATTTTTATGGAAAAATGCTATGAGTATATCTACGTGTTATAACTTAAAAGAAAATTGTTTTAAAATGATGTATAGATGGTATATGACACCAAAAAAAATTGCAAATATTGGTCAGAATATGTCTAACAAATGTTGGAAATGTAAAAAGAAAGAAGGTTCTTTTTATCATATGTGGTGGACTTGTGATAAAGCAAAGATTTATTGGTCCAAAATACATGCAGAAATGGAAAAAATCTTGAAATGTACATTTAAGAAGTTGCCTGAAATGTTATTGCTTGGACTTAAATTAGAAGAGATAAATGTAAAGAAAAGGACAATAATATGGTATATGATAACAACAGCAAGAATGGTGTATGCACAAAATTGGAAAAATGAAAAAATACCAGAGGTGTGGGAATGGTTGAAAAAACTGTTATATATGGCTGAAATGGATAAATGGACTAGAAAACTGAATGATCTGTACTCAGAGACCTTTTTAGAAGATTGGAAGGATTTGAAAGAATGTGTTGAAAAATACTGGGATATGAAAAATTGCATTTATACATGGTTATAATAACATAAAGCAATAGAATTAGAGTATATGAATGTATTAAGGATAATTAGATAATGAAGTTGTTTTTTATTTTAGAATTATATAAGAATATAGAAAGTAAGAATTAGTGTATAAGTATTTTTAAGAAATATGACCGTTACCAGATATGTAAACATAGATAGAAGTGTTACTATTTTAGATGGAGTGGAAAATATGTTATGCTTCAGATGTGGTGGGAAACCGCTAATACAAGATAAAAACAAAACTATACAAACAGAACAAAATGTTATATAATATGGAAAAATGGATTTGTATAAGATAAATGTATTATTTTTAATGTTTTGAAAAATAAAAATTTTTACAAAAAAAAGGGACTGCAGTCCCTTTAAAAAGGGTTTACAGAAAGCCCCAAAAACAGCTGAGCGGGGGGGGGGGGCAGCTTCCTTTCCGCTGCTCAACTGTTTTGGGCTGTCTTATGCAAAGGGACTGTAGAAGACAGCGAGAAAAACAGCTGTGGGGTGGGGAGGAAGCTACTTCTCGCCACTCAGCTGTTTTGGGCTGTCTTGTGCAGTCCCTTTAAACTTTAAAAAGACTGCACAAGACAGCCCAAAAAATAGCAACCAGCAGAAAGGGAGAGGATCTCCCGGGAAGGGACTTCCCACCCATTTTTCTGCTGGTCACAGCAAGAAAGGGGGGATCTCCCAGGAAGGATCTTTGCAGGGAGCCTCTGCCAGCAGAAATGAAGGGAGGAAAGATGTCAGATCTTCCTCCCTGCCTTTCTGCTGGCAGGGGGGGCTGTCATCAGCAGAAAGGGAAGAAAGATACCAGATCCTTTCCGCTGACGGTGTGGGAATCGCTGCGACTAGGAGAAAGGGGGCAGGAATCGTCTGGGAAGGGGCTTCATTTAACCCTTTGGTTTTGCTCCTCTCCAAGGAGGAGGAGCAAAACTGGAGGGTTAAATATGGGGGTGAAATGCCTCCCAGGGGGCATTTCACCTCCTCCTTTCTGCTGACCCAGCTGTCTTGAGCTCCCTCGTACAGCCTGTTTAAAGGGGCTGTGCAAGAGAGACGGAAGCCCCGAACAGCCGAACTGGCCAAAAATCCAGTAAGTGTTTAGGGAATGCACCTTCCCCTAACATCAGTTCCCGAGCTCCAAACCAGCCCAAGTTCGGCCCGAATTTTGGCTCATCAGCCAGTTTATGCCCATCCCTAGTCATGTTTCCACAGCCATCTCACTGCTTTGAAAATCCTGTATTTGTCTTCACCTATTTTTTGTTCAAATATTTATATAAAGAACAACTGGGTGCTTCTCAGCATGTCAATTACATGAGCAGGAACTGCACATTTAAAACTTGGGCTCTTCGTGTACAATATGAGCACAGAACTGGGGATCTAAAGTCTTGAAATAAATTTGTTCAGAGGGCTGGTTTTCATAACCACTGAGTGAAGGGCAGTCTTACTAGCAGATCAGCTTTCTCTGTGGCATTGTGGGTGCCAAAGCCAAAGCCACTCTGGCAGCAATGTGATCCATATCAATCCATCCAGTGTTCTGTGCATTGTGTCCAGTGTCCCATATGGGTGGAATGACATACAGAAAGGATCCCATACTAAAAGTCAGCAGTAATCTTGCATGATTAAAATGCATGCTAGCTGTCATGAAACTAAGAGAGTCACTGATGTAATAGTTAATTTTAGTTTGGTCAAATGATCATTATAATTTTTGTAATTTGCCGTAAATTCTTTACTTTGGATTTTTTTTCTTTCTGCTGATTCTTGCATGCTGCAGAGGAGTGTACTTGAAGACGAACAGCTGTTGCCACTGTGCTAAATTCAGTGCCGGTTCCATTCACCCCCTGCTGTCTTGTTTCTTTGTGCTCCCTCTTCGGTTGTATTCTTCTCTTGTTGTCTTGAGATTTATTGCCCGCCACATCTCAGGGTCTAAGGATTAGTAACAATCTGTTTCCCTAAAAACAAGCTAGAATGTCCACATCATGCCAATGCCCTCCCCCATCCATAGGCTTCCATCCAGACTTCTTAATGCAGTCCACATTATAAATTCTTGTGGCACTTCTAAAACATCTGCATACTCTGATTCTCAGAGATCTTCAGGGGGGAGACTATGTGGTTGGTTTGAGCAGCCACAGAGAATGCATACCCATGCTGTATAGGGTGATGGTATTAGACACAGTACTCTAAATGTGAGGCATTTTGGAGCAAAGGTGATGATCCCTGTATTCTACTTAGTACTTATTTAGTTATTTTGTTTAATCAGATGCCCAATCAGGTCCATCAAGGTAGGTAACAATTCAAAACAGAGCATGATGGAAGCACATCATGGGATGAGTTAAAACCAAAACTGAAAAACATAGCAAATTGGAGGAATCATCGAGGGTGTGGCAGATGAAACAAAAGTCCTCACCTGCTGGCAGAAGACAGTGCCATGTGCACAGAATGCTACTTAACATGAAGATTAATAATTAGAATTTATAAGTTTAAATGGCTTATTCATGAATTGGAATGAGAACTGAAGACTAAGTGGAATGCATCTTTTTTTTTGTCATGAGAAAATGAAATGGAACATTTTTGCTCTTGTTCATTTAATTATACTCTGCCACTATACTTTCCAACCTACAAACTATAATCTTCTTCTTTCCTATCAGGTCACCTTAACTTTTGTGGCTGTTCAAACTTTTGTAGCCAGCAATGCAGTCTTATACAGAGTTACTCCAGTCTAAACGTAGTGAAGACAATCAGCTGAGCCTGGCATATCTCTGCATAGCATTGTGCTGGGAGACTACTGATGAAACTGAGCAATGCTTATTCTTTTTATCTTTAACTCCCCCCCTTTCCTCCTCATGGCTCTTTTGATTCCACCCTCCACCCCCATGATGCTGCCTACCATAATAGTCAAAGCAGCACTTTAGAGAGGGAGTTTGCTTCTGCTTGCAGAGGAAGTGACTTTTTTATCCTACCTGACGTCAGTCACTTTCATGTAAGAGCACATTTAGGAGGTCCTTTTTTAAAAACCATGAAAGAGTCTATGAGGAAATGACAATACTGAATCTTAAAATAATACTTTGCTGTTTACATACAGGAAGTGTGTAGGGAAACTTGTGTCTTACTATTCTGTTCCAGAAGAGAGTAAATTTCTGACTCAATTATCGAGATATTGCAATTGCTTCCTAAATTTAAATTTGACTGTAAGTACCTGAGATATCAATCCATGTTTGTGTTAATGTTAAGAGATCTCAGGAGGCTTCATGATGTAGTTAAGGATGTCTCATGGGACTACTAAGCAGTGTGACTATGGTAACCTGTCATAAAGAAAGGAGAGGAGAATGCTTTGGGTTCCCATTGGGGAGAAAAGTGGTATATAAATGAAACCAGTATGTACTCTTCCTGTCCCACTTTAAGTGATATTTTAAAATTTTGTATAAATACCTTAACAAAATCAATAGCATGAACTGAAATTACTCATCCTGCCCTGTCTGAACAGATGGACTGATAACACTGTTATCAGTTGCTATTTGGTTACTTCATCATAAGCATGTGATACTTCAATGACAAATATGTTAATGTTTGAATTGAATCTGTAGGTTAATATGACCTAGCATGACCCGACCAAATCTGATAGGCACAACTACATCTGCATATTGAAACAATTGCAAAATAACGTGTTGTTATTCCTATCACTGTAAATATTAAAATATCAAATATTTAAATATATTTTTTTAAAAATCAGATCATCTGAGTTTTGAGAGCATGACCCCTAATGGTGTAGACCTTATAGCATATGATATTCAACTGAAACTATGAGATGCCCAGTGCACCCTTACTTGGGAAAGCCAAGTATTTATTCCTTTTGAATATCACAAATTTTCTGCAGTATCCTCAGAAGCCAGTCTTTTTGATTTGACAGACTATTCTCTCTTTTGTTTGTTCTTGATTCAGAGTATATTAGCCAAATCAAGGTTAGCTATTATATCTGTACCAGTTTTGAATTAGAATTAGGGAAAGAGTGCATTTCTAGAAGACCAGGATTTCCCTATTTCTACAGAACCAGTATTACAGAGCAAGTGATGCTCTGTATTCTTGGTGCTGGGGGGGGGCAACAGTGGGAGCGCTTCTAGTGCCCTGGCCCCACTTTTGGACCTCCTGATGGCATCTGTGTGACAGAGTGTTGGACTGGATGGGCCATTGGCCTGATCCAACATTGGCTTCTCTTATGTTTTTACTCCCAGACATGCAATGATCCTCTCCTGTTCCACATACAGATGTAGTTTAGGGGTCTGTGTGCAACTTTAGGTCAGTGGTAATCTGTTTTTGCTGCTAAACATACCCTAAATTATCACAATGCACTCAGCATATAGGATTGCTTACTAGGAGCAGACAGAGGGCAGTCTTGTATTAATGGAGCAGTTTCTGAAATGTATTTACAGTTCTACATCAGCCTTCGAGAAAGGCTAAAGAAGGGTTGTCTCAAGTCACAGCTGACTTATGGTGACCGGCAGTGTTCCCTCTAAGCCAAGTTAGTGTGAGCTAGCTCACAGTTTTTAAGCCTCCAGCTCACACATTTTTGTCTTAGCTCAGGAAGGATGGCTCCAGAGCAAACTAATGTATGCAGTAGCAGAATCACTTGCTCACAACTTTAATGCCAGTAGCTCACAAAGCAGAATTTTTGCTCACAAGACTCCACAGCTTAGAGGGAGCATTGGCGACCAGTAGGGTTTTCAAGGCAAGAGACGTTCAGAAGTGGTTTGCCATGGCCTGCCTCCATGTAACGACCCTGGTATTCCTCGGAGGTCTCTCATCCAAATACTGACCAAGGCTGACCTTGCTTAGTTCCAAGATCTGATGAGATCAGGATAGCTTGGGCTGTCCAGGTCTGGTTGTCTCTACTGATCCAAAAATATCTCGTGCTCTTTAATGGTTTGATCTAATTTAATAAATTATTTGTTAAATATTCTGCCTGTTCATTAATCGATATACAAGGCGACAATTCCAGATGGGTAATTAGTCTATAGCAGCAAAATAAGAGTCCAGTGGCACCTTAAAGACATGACAAATTATTCAAGAATAATACTGGAATAAATTTTGCTGGTTCTTAAGATCCACTGGACTGCTGTTTTTATAAATGTACAAGGTAGCAAACAGAAAAAGCAACAACAGTAAGCTGCAGTCAGTCATTAAAAATATATATATCTGTAGATCCTATCTTTTGTCCTTCACAGTGCCAAGAGAGTTTAGCCATCCATCTTTCTTTTAATTATCAAAGACTGAAAGCTCCCTGCTGCAGCATCTGGGATACATGGACATGTGCCTGGACAGCTTAGCAATGGAGGAGTAAGGCAGCAGCTGCTCACAGAACATTTTGAGGCATAAATCTCCTTTGAGCTGCTTTTCTGCTGTTTGTATGGATGTCTGATCATAGTTAATGCCAAAGAGACAGTGGTGTGGGGTGGAAGAGCATTTTGGAAGATGTGGGTTTAATATTCTTATTACAAACTGACTTAAGCTTGTTTTAAAAAGGCCTTCCTTTCCTGGGGACTTTAAAAGACTGATCTTTAAGTCATGTGCTGACAGTCAGTCATAGTCTGTAAACAAATTAACATCCTATTCCACTCCCTACAGTTTTTAACAAAACTTTTGTTATATATGTATCCATGTAAAATGCTGTAATAGTAAATAAAATTAGTTTTTTCCTGAGAAATAATGGTGCTTGTGAAAGTAAGATTGTCATTTCTTCTGTTTATACAATCTAGGCTACAGTTTGGTTTACTATTCATGCCGGTCCCCTTAAGAATGGATCAAATAATGCCTTCATGTATTATTTTCAGTAATTTATTTGGTCATAATATAAAAGAGGGGGAAAGAAGATTCCTTGTTTTTAAAGACTTTTCTTTTACTCACTGAAAGTTGTCAATGGTTCAGTTGTCAGTGTGTGTGGGGGGGAATAGTGGGTTTTCATATTTAATGAGAAATCTTTGGTTTTCATTAATCTTGATGGAAAAAACTATGTTTTCCCAACTATACTTACAATCTCCAAAACTACATTCTAGCCTGCATTTTGACTTGTTTCTGGTCAGTGTTTTCTATCAGAAGCGCTATATATATAGGATTGTTTTGCACAAAACTATGTGTATGGGAGGAGTAAACCTCCAGGATGATGTACTGTAGATACAGTAGTAACTTGCATTGTGTGCAAAATTAACTACATCTGTAATGTGTTCAGTATTTCCAAATGGTAAATGTCAGCTAGGCCAGGTCTGTTGTCCATATGGATCCCACATTGTTCCTCCCCTCCTTTCTCAGTATTGCATGTGGTTGACTTGTCAATTGGGGGGTGGGGGGAATGTTCACGGAAAGCTGACTCACCCTTCTCCCTTTTTGCCATTATAATTTAAAAAGACAAAATTAGAATAAAAGAGCTGTTGTTAGGAATAGCTCCACCAGGAAATGTAGTCAGTTACTGAGTGCTGAAGTGAGACGACTAATAAATAATGCTGTATTCAAACTCTCACTCTCAGTTGGAATGGGCCTTTTGAAGTTGCTATCTTGGTGGCATCAATAAGTTGATGCTTCATTTTCTCTTTGTCTATATTTTTTAAAAGTCAGTTCTAAATGTTATTTTTATACAATCTAGCACTCTTCAGCAGTTCTCACCTCAGTATTGCCCCTAATAATTTTCAGGATATCCATTAGCTTACTTGGCAGTCACTGCTCTGTTGTTGCTTGTTTGTAACAGTACCAGTAAATGGCAAAGTTCATCCTTTGTTTATTGCATCTTCCAAACCATGGCAACAGTATTGCCCACTGTGTAAGTATATGAAGTCTACTGGCTTGTCCTTATCTGCATGATTGATAGCCTCTCTCAAAGCACCAGGCTCTTCCCTCAGAGAGGATCTTGGGCCATCCGCAGAAGAAATACCCACTCCAAGCACGGCAGAACATTACAGATACATGTACTTGGGGGCAGGGCTTTTTTTCTGGGGGAATGCGCTGGAATGGAGTTCCAGAACCTCTTCAACAAAATACTTTTAAAAATGTTTAAAAGTTCATGAGTTTTTAGTATACAGATTGAAAACTTCATTTTCCTCTTGAGAGTTCCAGCACTCCCCTCCCCCCAAAAAAGCCCTGCTTGAACCTCTTTGGATGGAGGAAACCAATCACCCCATCCCCCAACCAAGGAATAGACACAAAATGGTGGATGGTTACTTCACACAGCTTTCTCTGTCCCTCTCAATAGGAAGAGTGAATGAGCTATCTAGGAAGATGTGTGGTGTTACTAGAGCCAGTATATGGGATGAGACTGAGAGAATGCCAAGTCTATCAGACCCATTCACCACTATTAACCCCTTTTGATCCGCATCTGCAGAGGACAGGATTAGGTCAAGGCAAGAGGTGGTGGTTCACCACTGTCTGCCTCTGCAGTGACCCTGATATTCCTTGGTGGTCTCCCATCCAAATACTAACCAGGGCCAACCCTCTTAGCTCCTGAGATCTGATCTAGCCCAGGCTAGCCCAGACTATCCACAGCAAGGCTAATTAGGTTTAGAACTAATGGGTGGAAATTATAAGGAAGTAGATTTCTGCTGAATATTTAGAGAAACTTTCTAATGGTAAAATATTCAACAGTGGAACAGATTACTTCAGGAACTGGTGGACTCTCTCTCCCTGAAGGTCTTCAGGTAGAGGATGGATGGCCCTCTACTGGGGATGCTGTAGTTGCGTGTTTCCACATGTAGACGAATGTTGGACTAGATGATGTCTAAGGTACCTTCCAACCTTAGGACTTCAAAAGGTTGGTGAGGCAGAACTTTCCTTTGCAGAAGCCAAGCTGATTTTAGTGATAATTTACATGCTTTTATTAAAAGACAAAAACATTCCACATTTGAGTTCTTTATGAACCTATAGGTATATGCCATCCGGATCCAGTGACTTGTTAGTTTTTAATTTGTACTGGAACCATTTTTGTATCACTTCTGTGAGACACAGGTCCTCTAGATTCCTCTCTGAAAACAGCAGATCTTTGACGTGGTCTCTGTGCTTCACACCTATGGGTTTACTGTGCCTGCGCGAAAATCCGTCGATGTCATAGAAAGCTTTCAACTGATTTTCACACCCAGCAGCTCCGGACATGCGTGGAGGCCCCATCGCGCATGCCCAGAGGAGCAGGGCGCGGATATCCCGCCAGTTCTCTTCTGACCGCCGCGCGAGTGACAGCCTTCTGTTTCTCTTCGTCGGGCAGTTGTAGGAAAGCATGCTTCTCCAAGCCTGTAGGTTTGGAGTGGCTTTTTTCTTCTCTTTTCTCTTCTTATTCTTCATTTTCTTCTAAAAAAATTAAAATAAATCTTTCTTTCTTTCTTCTTTGGGCCCATTGGGCCACCGGGCTTTATTCGTTACTGGCTAGCAACTGGGGGTGCTTTAAAAAGTGCTCCTCTTGTGGCAGTAAACTTGCCGCTCCAGATGGACATTCTCTCTGTCTGATTTGTTTGGGTGAGGGACACCGCCCGGAATCTTGTGCTCACTGCGCAAAATTCTCCAACCAAATGAGGAAAAATAGAGCAACTCGTCTGCGTGTTGCCCTTTTGGAAGCTGTGCTGTCCCCCGTGTCTCCTATGGATCCGAGCGCGTCAGGATCAACCGTCGACGTCATCGCTTCAACATCGAGAGCAGCGTCTGATGTGGCCCTGTCAACGTCGAAGGGACCAGCTGTACCTTCTTCAGCTGCGTCTACGCCAGTGAAGAAGAAGAAGTGTGACAAATGGGGAAAGCGCCGTAGACTGGAGGCGAACACCGAGAAGGGGAGTTCGGCTGTTACGGCTAAACCACCTAAAAGGCCCCCTGTGTCGAGACCGTCGCATTCTTCACAGACGGCTGCCATGCCTCTGAGTTTTGAGGTAGTAGCCCAATTGGCGCCACAACCTTCAGAGCTCCCGATCATCCGTCTGCTCGATTCCCCTATCAGACCAGTTGAAGCAGCTCCGCCACCGACCATTTTAGAGACACAGGATTTCGTCAGTATTGAGCAGGGTCAGGACCCTACTCCGGCCTCAAGTCAACACCAATCGGTCTCTAATTCAAGGTCGGACTGCTCCCCCTCGCCGTTCCAAATGGATCACGCACGATACAGAGGCCGACATTTTGCAGACACTGAACCTCCACCTTACCAGCCCTTCGGTAGGACGACTTACCGAGACTGCTCCCTTTCACGATCTCCACATCATCGATCTCCATCTCGGTCCCAGTGGGGTTACCCTCCACATTGGGACCATCGACACTGATACCAATACGAGCACTACTCCGCAGTCCCCTGGTCCTCCCCTATGCCTCACCTGGAGGGGGACTGTTGCTCTCGATACTGGAGCCAAACACAGAGGACACTTGGCCAAACATCGGCTACAGTCTCCAGACCTCCAGATCCAACTCCTCTCAAACCGAAACGGTGCACCCCACCTTCACCGCTGAAGCAGTTTCCGATACAGACATCGATACCGACTGCATCTTGGGATTAAAGACAACTGGTGTTGCCAAGGCTCCCGACGCTGACTCTTCCACCTCAACAACTTGATGTCAATATGGGTGGTCCCTCAGATATCCCCCTGCCGACATCTGATTCCTCCGACAAGGACTCTGAGGATGATCAATCGGATAACCACTCCCCCAATAAACCATCCCCAAAGCCGGATGTGGCAGATAACCTCCCGATTTCGCCCTCGGAGGATCTCTCATCGTATGGGGACCTAATAAAGCGGATGGCACTGTCCTTGGGGTTATCAGTGGTACAACCCAAACCAGCCATCACCGACGCAGTGTTCGATGTGGTGCAGTTGGATGTCTCCACCTCTATAGCTCTGCCTATGTCCGCAGTCTTGTTACAGGCAGCCAAGGCCACCTGGGATAGACCTTCATCTACGCTGGTCTCCTCCAGAAGATTGGACCATATGTATCGGGTCCAAGACACTGGAGCAGAGTTCCTGCTCAGTCACCCCTGCCCCAACTCCATGGTTGTAAACTCCTTGTCTAGATCCAAGCGTACCCACTCCACCCCATCTGACAAAGAAGGGAGGAAACTCGATGCGTTTGGAAGGAAATTTTATTCAGCTGGAGCTTTAGGCCTCAAAACATCCAATTATCTGGCATGCATGAGCAGATACCAATATGCACTCTGGGAACAGCTTACACCGTTCCTTGCCTCCCTTCCAGAGGAACAACGTCAGGCCACCCGTAAAATTCAGAAAGGGGGCTTAATTCTGGCTAAGAAACAAATTAACATGGCCAAGCATGTGCTGGACTCCTGCTCGAGAACTATGACCTCTGCTATCGTCCTGCAGCACCACTCCTGGTTGCGAACCACTACGCTTCAGAATGACACCAGGTCATATGTAGAGGACCTTCCCTTTGATGGACTGGGATTATTCCACTCTACCACTGATACAGTCCTACAGGATATGGGCAAAAGCATTAAGGCTTCTAGGACCTTACGGGTATCCTCTGCCCCAAGACAATTCAAGCCACGGTCCTGGGCCCACCCTTGGTCCAAGAGATCTACCAGCAGGAGTTCTCCAGATCGTTCATGGCGATCTTGCAGTTCTTCATCAACACAAAGAGTTCCCTATGGGCAGAAGCAGAAATTTGCGCCACCACAGCAGTCAGGCCAATCTAAAACCGCTTGCCAGCCTAAGCAGAGTCTTTGACTTGCCCCAGCCGTTTATCCGTCTGGCCCCCTTCCTGGATGCCTGGAGATCAGTGACCACAGATGCATGGGTACTCTCCATCATTACCCACGGTTATGCTATAGAGTTCCTTCAGCCCCCGTTGCACTCTCAAATGCTCCATACACCACCATCACAGCCCCTCCTCCAGGAGGTTCTAACCCTCCTCTCCAAGGACACGATAGAGCAGGTGCCTACCCGCCAGCAAAGAACGGGCTTTTACTCCCGCTATTTTGCAATTCCCAAAAAGGATGGGGGCACCAGACCTATTGTGGACCTACGAAAACTGAACAAATTCATTCTCTACTGTCGCTTCAGGATTGTCACTCTCTTCTCCCTGCTTCCACTCATCCGAAGACACTCGTGGATGGCCACCACAGACCTCCAGGATGCTTACTTCCATCTCACCATCTCCCCGCCACATCGCAAATACCTTTGTTTTGCGAAAGGCAATGCCCATTATCGATACAAGGCACTCCCATTTGGCCTTTCCACAGCACCCCGGGTTTTCACCAAGACCATGGTGGTAGTGGCGGCCTACCTGCAACTGCAAGGCGTCATTGTTTTTCCTTACATCGACGACTGGCTCTTGGTGGCAAACTCCAGGGAAGATCTGCTCTGCAACATCTCTCTTACCTGTTCCCTTCTGAACCGTTTGGGCCTCACCATCAACAGAGAAAAGTCGCATCTCACTCCAGCACAGCAAGTACAATACATAGGAGCCATCCTCGACTCCAATGCTCTTCATGCTTACCTCCCAAAAGACAGAGCACTCACGATCATAGCTCTGGCCACCCAGATTCGTTTGCAGCCATGCTCGACTGCCCTTACCGTCCAACCCCTCCTGGGGCATATGGCGGCTACAATGGCAGTCCTTTTGTTCACCAAACTAAAGATGAGACCCCTTCAACTATGGTTCATCCGGTCCTTCAAACCACGACGACATCTGCAGACTCACCATCTCTGCCCACCACCAGAAGTGAGAGATTCCCTGGTATGGTGGACTCACCTCCCAACCCTTCTTCAAGGGGCCCCCTTTCACCTCCCCTCGCCACAACTAATGCTGACTACCAACGCATCCAGATGGGGATGGGGCACACATCTCTTGGGACACAATGCAGTTGGCCGGTGGGACCAACACTCCTTGCCCCATCATATCAACTATCTAGAACTTCTTGCAATCTTCTATGCTCTTCGCACCTTCCTGCCACTGTTGCAAGGAAAATGTGTGGCAATTCTAACAGACAACACCACAGCAGTTGCCTACGGTAGTCAACAAGGAGGTACAAGATCATGTCGCCTCTGCCTCCTGGCTATACAAATTTGGAATTGGTGCGGAGTCAATGATACCTTCATCCGCACCACCCACATACCTGGATCGCTCAATACCCGAGCAGATCACTTAAGCAGGGGGAGGATACTCGCCCACAACTGGGAACTGACATGGACATATCTTTACCCCATTTTCTTCCGTTGGGGATTTCCGGACATAGACATCTTCACCACCCGATCCACCAAGAAATGCCCCCTGTTTTGTATTCAGGGGGGCCTAGATCCTCTTTCCCTAGGAGACGGTCTTCTCTACCCTTGGTCCAGGGGTCTCCTGTACCTGTTCCCGCCTATGCCTCTTCTAACACGTGTGGTGCACAAGATCCTAAGGGACAAGGCGAATTGTATTCTAATAGCTCCCTGGTGGCCCAGGCAACCCTGGTTCCCAGTCCTCCTATCCCTGGTCGACGGGAACTACCTCCATCTCCCCCCACAGCCGGACCTGCTCAGAATGGCATCCTCCCCTCTACTACACCATGACATCCCACAACTGAAACTCACGGCATGGAGAGTTTCACCCTCCAATTTACAGACAAGGTAGCCAATGTCTTGCTCAACTCCCGCAAGGCTTCCACACGCAAGTCCTATGGCTACAAATGGGCTCGCTTCTGTTCATTCCTAACATCCAGTTCCACCTCGCCTACTGCAGCAGGACTCTCAAAAGTTTTTGAATTTCTGCTTTCTTTGGCTGAGTCTGGTCTCTCACATTCCTCCCTACGGGTATATCTGGCAGCCATATCAGCATCTCACAACCCTGTAGACGGCTTCTCGGTTTTCACGCACCCACTCTCAAAATGCGTTATGAAGGGTCTGCTCCATCTCTTCCCTCTAATCAGACAACTGGCCCATCCCTGGGACCTGCTGTTAGTGCTACGCGCTCTCACCAGAAAGCCCTTTGAACCCTTAGCTTCATGTGAATTGTGACTCTTATCATGGAAAACGGCGTTCCTGGTTGCAATAACCTTGGCCAGAAGAGTGGGAGAGCTTCTTGCATTCTGGCACGATCCACCATTCCTTTCCTTTCTACCAGATGCAGTCAAACTCGTGCCGGACATCTCCTTCCTACTGAAGGTCGTTTCCGAATTCCATCTGAATGCTGAAGTTATCCTTCCTAACTTCTATTCTAATTATTCCACGGAAGCGAAACGTTTCCTTCACACTCTGGACGTTAAACGAGCTTTACTTTTCTACCTGTCATGCACAAGACCTGGCAGGAAATCTCCTAGGCTCTTCGTATCGTATGCACCCAATAAGCTAGGCGCACCTATCTCTGCGCAAAGACTCTCCAGATGGATTGTCCAGTTGATAACTCTGTCATACCAGCTGGCCAGAGTTCCAGTCCCAATCTCGCTGAAAGCTCATTCCACAAGAGCGATGGCCACCTCTACAGCCTTCCTGAGTGGAGCGTCTCTGGTGGATATATGCCAGGCGGCCACGTGGATAACACCGAACACGTTCATCCGCCATTACGCATTGGATGTGAGAGCTTCTCAGCGTGCTTGGTTGGGTCGCCTTGTCCTCTCCACCACTTCTCAGTGACAGCCTGACAGCACCCTCCTTCAGGTAGGTCACTGCTCGCTACTCTCCCATAGGTGTGAAGCACAGAGACCATGTTGAAGATAAACAGGTTGTCTACTTGTAACTGATGATCTTCTGTCCAGTTTTACTGGACTCTCCGACATACAGAGCCACTCCACCTCTGACCCTTCCCATCTTCCTTCTGATATAATTTATATCCAGGAATCACTGTATCCCTCTGATTATCCTTATCCTACTAAGTTTCTGAAATGCTCACAATGTCCATGTTCTCTTCCGTCACTAAGCATTCCAGCTCCCCCATTTTATCTTAGACACTTCTAGCATTTGTATATAGACATCTATAACTTCCCAGACATGTTAGGCCTGCAACCTTTCTCCTGTAGCCTCTAGACCTTGTTAGGCAGTCAGTATTGTTTGTCTCCCTCTCAGTGGCCAGTCCTAATCCATTTCCCTAATCCATTTCCCAGTAACAGCCACCCCTTTATCTTTTAGAGATGAGCCATCCCAAACCAGAGACATTTCATCCCTTGCTGGCTTTCACCCAGGATTTAGTTTTAAAACTTCTCTGCCCTTTTTGATTTTAAGTGCCAGCATCCTGGTTCCTTCTTGGTAGAAGCGGAGGCAGTCTCTTTTGTACAGGTCCTGCTTGTTCCAAAAAGCATCCAAGGGCCTAACAAACTTAAACACTTCCTCCCTACACCATCACCTCATCCATCCATTGAGATTCCTAATTTGTGCCTGTCTAGCTGGCCGTGCACATGGAGCAGGCAGCACTTCTGAAAAGGCTACCTTGGGAGTCCTGTCCTTGAGTCTCCTGCCTAGCAGCCTAAATTTTTCCTCCAGGACCACACAGCTACATTACCCACATTGTTGGTGCCAACATGTACCACAACCACTGGCTCCTCCCCAGCACTGTCTATCAGGCTATAGTACTAGGTAGGCGAGTGACCATGTGGTCAGTATGCGGGTTTGCAACCCATCAATCTACATGCCTAAGGACTGAATCACCAGCTACCAAGACTAACTCTTCCAATGCCCAGTGATTTATGATATATAGCCCTTTATGATATCTTTGTCACTTCTAAGGTTGCCCATTATAAACTTTGGTTGTCCCTTAGATTTCTTTCTCCATTACAAGGTCACCCTCAGAATTTTTGCTGATGGGTAATAATATGATCCCTACTGTTAAGTTACTTTGTTGGCCTATAGTTTCTCTAAGTAAGTGTAGTGGAATTTTCTGCTTTATAAGACTCCGTGCCTCCAACATACTAAGCTACACCACCTCAATACATTCTTCTCTGACATTTTAATGGAGTTTATATCCAGAGATAACAGCATCTCATTGATTTTCTCTATTCCAATGGGCCTTTGGAATGCCCACTAAAATACCTATGTTTCTGTTTAGTTCCAAGCCATGTCAGGATCCCTATTTTAGCTGGGAAGGTCTTAGCATTTACATACAAACACCTATACCTTGTTTTCTGCTCCACATGTTTTTGGGACAGTGTGCATACCAATAGCCTTTCAATCCCCTTAAATTGCTGTCATTTATTTCCATATGTTCATCGCCAACTTCTAGCCTATCCTAGAACCCAGAAGAATTTGTCATTCTGGGAATAACAGGGAAAACCACGGGAGAAATGCAATTGTTTCATCATCTAGAACCCCAGCTATGACAGCATGTGCAACTGATGGCAACTGTCTGGTGTGTAATGATCTCTAGGGATTTTCAGAAAAGGTGCATATCCCCTCTCATCTGAATGAAACTGTCTAGGCAAAAGCTTACTTGGTGGAAGGAATAGTGAGACAATAGTAATCTCAGTAACACCCCCCTCCCGCCACCCATGGTAATGATTGCTTTTTGATATTTAAAATGTCCTAAGACCAAATATTTGTTTACCTTGGTATGTTAATTGGCTGAGAACTGTTGGTATGTAGGGGCATCTGGAGATCAAAGGAGCCTGACTGACAGACATGGTTCATGAGCTGTGAACAAAAAGGAAGAGGTGCTTAACATGGCTATTTAAAGATCTGGTAACAAAAAATGGTAATGCAAGTAACTTCTTGCAAAATACAGCCTATCCTCTACCCCCCCCCCCCCTTGCAGGGATACTCAAGAGGAAGAAAGCCATCACAGAGGTTCAGTAAATGCCCTGAGGCTTTTTAAATGTGTTTGAACTTTTCAAAGTGATTTCAGCCCATTCTTTGTCTAAGAGAGCAACTCTTTCCGGCCAGCAGTTTGTAACAGGAATAGGAAGAAGGCAAACACTTATTAGGAATGGGAGCAGTTGTGAAAGTCACACTTTCAAGCCATTGCAAAACATCACCACCACCCCCTTCAATAAATAAGAGCCAGATGTACATCATTGTATAATTAGAACTAAGAAGTAATGTGCAAGGATCAGATCCTGTCATAAGTAACTGAAATTTGAAAGAAAAAACTGGAGAAATGAGAGCCTCTGTGCCTTTTTGCTGATGTTTGGTTTATTGCTGACATCTGGGTTTAGTAGGGGAGAGGCTGGTGTTGATACTAATTCCAGTAGCTTGAGACCCAAAATAACTTGGTATTATCAGGGACAGAGATGATGATGGATTATGAGGCTTTGAAAAAAATGCTTGGTTCTTGTTTTGTTTTTTCCTCCTAAATGTAGGACAAACAATGACTCAAGCGCTTGAGTGCGAGGGGCTGAAGAAAACCATGCTGCATCTTTGCTTGTCTCTGGGTTTAGCATGGCGAAAATGTATGTTTCTGTGACATTGAAAATCTTGTAACCTATTATTTTAAGAGATGATTTATGCTCTTTTGGTGTGGTGCAATCCCGCCTCCTTACCCATTGAGAACTTCCCCTTCCACCCTGCTTTGTGGAAGCTTCAGCCAACGTGATGTATTGTAAAACGGTCGTTTAAAAAGAGATCCCCTCCTAATTTTAAACCTCTTAGATTTTGCCAAGTGTGTGTGTGTGTCTGTCTCGTCTACGCCCATCAGCCCTCGATTACAATGTGGCTGCTGTGGGTTTTCACGCAACTTAAATCTGCACGAAATGTGTATGTCTTTCCACGTTGCACCGTTGCTCGTTTTGTTTAACCAGGGGAGGAGGAAGAAATGGGAAAAAATGGCCAGTGCTGCCCCCGCTTAAGCGCCCCCCCCCCTTTCAGCAGACCCTTAACGTAAAAAGCTGGCTCTTTGTATCTGCAGCTGCATTTTCTTGAATGTGGGACTGAAGGGAAATCATAGCGGAAGGGGGGGATCAACCTGGTGCTCGACGCGCCAGATGTGAGGCCCGCGTGCCCCTTGCGCCTCCCCGGCTGCGCTGGTGTGGTCGCGCTCTCGCCCTGTGCGAATGGAGCAGATATGATGAGTTAGCTGGTTGCCATGGCGAGGAGCCTCGTCACGTGGCCCGAGTGCTGCTCCCGGCTGTTCGACGTCAGCGGCCAGAGAGGAAAGGGGAGGGGGCGCGAGGGAGACGGACAGAATCCGTAGCGAAGGAGCAGACGAGCCCGGCGAGCCAGCGCGCGAGCCCGCCCCAGCTTCTCCGCACCGGGTGAGGGCTGCTTGCCTGTCGGGAGCGCTCCAATGCCTGGACCTACCCAAGCGCTGTCCCCAAATGGCGAGAACAACAACGACATCATCCAGGACAACGGCACCATCATCCCCTTCAGGAAGCACACGGTGCGAGGGGAGCGTTCCTACAGGTAACCGGCAGCTCCCTTTCTCTCGGGGCTCTGCTGGGCGGACGCGCGAGGCGCGCACACGGACCCGGGCATGGGAAACTACAGCAGAGCGGGGGGAGGCTTGCAGGCGGTTGCATAACAGAAACAGCGGCGCTTTAAACGGAATCTGGCGCGGCTCCCTCTCTCGAGCATGCGGCGTTGTCTAGCAGGTCGAGCCTTTGGCATTGTCCAGATGACAAAACATCTCGTGAATAGACTCCCTCTGTCTCGTAAGGGCTTGACTTCCTCCCTCCCTCCCTTTGCTTTGCATATTGAGAAGCAAGCCGCCTTGTGCAGAAAAGATGCAGCCTGCAACGCTGCTCTCGGCTTGCATTTTTGCAGCGGTGCCGGGGAAGAGAAGAAGGCTGGCGACGAGAAGAAAGGGCGGGGGGGGGGGGGGGAGAGAGGGGCTTGTGGCGGTGTGGAAGGGAAAATGGAATCCTCTAGATTAAACTGCAGTCTGCGATGCTAAACCGTCGGATTGATGGAGCTTTGTAAGACTGGCGCAGCCCGATTGGCGGAAAGGTTGACAGCAGAGGTCAGGGTTTCAGGCGTACACTCCGAAATTGCCTCCCCCCGAATCTTGGGTTTGGAAACAAGATGGGCTGCACAGCAGGTTCCGAAAGGGCATAGCACCTGGTCTGCGCATGTCGACTATGCCGCCTTGCACTGACCTTCTCCCTTTTTGATGTGCTACGTTTCCATTGCATTCCTTGCTTGTAGAGAAAGAGGAGGAGGATGGTGGCTGTGGGTTCTTTGTCACAGTTCTGAGCGTTTTTTTAATTAATGGCTGGGCATGTACCTTTGGGCAGCAGGGCCCCCCCCCCCTTTCCTTGCATTAACATATCTGACAATATGTTCCCTAAGATAAGCTTATTAAGGACGTTGGTTTGCACAGTTCAGTACCGATAACAATAGAACGGCGAATGCAACTGGAGGGCTTCTTTTCAGCTTCCTGCTTTCAAACACAAGAGTAATAAAATGCAGTCATACATGTCTTCATTGTGTTTCCGCCCCTTTCCCCTCCCTCGCCCTAGAATCACTCCCCCCCCCCCCCCCCCCCCCGTTCATACTGTCGAGCAAACTGCAGGAAATGAAACTGTCCCTAAAACCGTTACAAAAATATTTGTCGAAGCTATATTGTGTAGTGAAATGTAGCACTGGAACAAAAAGAAGCAAATGTGTTTGCTCAGATGAGTATTGGATAGCCTGTTTTGGATGGATATTGTTTAGGAGCAGTGTTGCTGTGTTTGCTATCAGCTCATTTAAACAGACCTGACTCTGGGATTGTTATTTTTTTCCCACCTTTTCTTCATTTGGTAAAGTGTCAGTAACATTTGAAATATTTGTGGAATTCAAGGGATTTCCCCCCCACTAGAATAACCTATACACATTTAGTCTGTACTACTTGAGTTTCCTAGGCTTTTATAGCTATTCAAGAAATCTCTTAATTATTTTCCTTTTTGCTGATTTTGAAAATAACACACATAGAATTAGTTGGAAATGGCAATATGGAATGAAGATTTTTACACCAAACCCTTCAGTTGATTCTGTTTAGCCTTTCCTAAATATATATTTCTCTATTCTTCTGGGCCTGTTCCTCTAAGAAAAACTGACATTCATCATTCTTGTTTTGTGTGTAAAGATCAAGTCACAAACAACTTATAGCAACAGAAACAGGGTTTTCAAAGCAACAGAATAGCAGAGGTAGTTGGCCATTGCCTTCCTCTGCATAGCAACTGGGCCATCCAGGTCAGGGTACATCTTTCTTACTAAAACATAAAATTGTTGATTTAAAGTGTTTAATCACATGTATTAGGAAAAATGAAGATTTAATACTTGTTTATACATTGCTCAGCATGGTTCACTGGATCAATTCCATCTGTTTTTAAGTGTGTGTTTATCGGGCACGGTGTACTGTTGAATAGAACTTAAATTATTAGTTAATCTGCATAATATGCACATAACAGATGACCTTGCCCAGTTCTTAATGTTGCAGTAGGAATCTTTCATAATCGGGATAAAAATACAGAGTTTCATTTAGGGTCTGGTTGCCAAAATATTCCAAAACTACGTTGTGTAGAACTAGTTGGGATGGAATTTATTCCATAATAAGGATTAACTGCAGATGTTCTTTTTGAAGAGTTTGATCATTTATTCCCAGACTTCCTAACTCATCACAGCAGGATTCCTGTATCACAGCATTATTCAATGTACAGGGCAGTGGTTGTTTACTTTATGTCTCGTTTCCCTAACGTGAGATGGTTTTGGACAATGCTGAGTGTCATTTCCAGCTTGCTGATTGGAGCAGAGTGTGGGGTACAGTGTTCTTGACTATCTGTCACATAATAAGTGAAGTCAGATTATTCAGTCTATTCTGGATGGGGAAATGTTAAATTATTATAATCATCAACATTTTTATTTATAGTCTGCTGTTCTTACTGGGACTCAAGGTAGACTGCAAGTATGATACAATAAAATAGAAACTTTTCAGTCAGTCAGTAAGCAGAGTACAAAATAAAACAACATTTGAAACAGCAAAGATTCCTGGCCAGGGATTCTAGAATTGGGGGGGGGGGGGGGGGACAAGAACAACACATGCGAATGTATCTGTTTAAGGCAATAAGACAATCAATATAAGAAAAACTTTGTCCTAATACCTGAGCAGATCCATTATACTGCAGCTTTGCTCCTTCTACGAGCACACCCTCCTGAACAAATCTGTTTGGGGCATTTTGCAAAATGATAAAAGTGTGGAGGCCTTCCTAATAACCTCAGGCAGACCATTTCATAATGTGGGAACTGCCGCAGGGAATGCACATGAATGGGCAGTTTTTGATTCACCTGCTTGCTGGGTGGCACCTTAAGAAGGCTTTGTTCTAACAAGGAGAGCTGTTGCAACAGAACATAGCAGGGAAATTGTCCTGTGCCCTTAAAGGCCTTGATACCTAGAACATCTAATTCAGCTCTGTACCTGATCAGTGGAGGGTCTGCAAAGTGAAAGTGATATGCAGATATGCCCAACAGGGTTATGGCATTCCGTACCAACTACAGTTTGCATTTAAGGACCTGCCCATGTAGAGTGCATTATAGTAGCTTAGCCTTGAGAGAACCACAGCATGGATCTGCATCACCAGGTATGCAGTGTCAAGATAGGGGGTCATTTACCAAGCTAAGTGGAGTTGATGCAATGCATTTTTTGCAGCTGCATCATCTTGCTTCTCCAGCAGTAAAGCTGGATCAAGAATCACCCCATGTCTCCTTAACCAAGTCAGCAAGAGTCAGCTGGGCCCCATCAAAAGTGGGGAGCACCATGTCAATTCTAAATCTATGAATAATCCAAAACCCAGGATATAAAGGTGGTAGATAAGTCAGTTCATACTTCACCAGGGTGCATTCTTTGCAGCCACCATGAAATGGTCATTACCTCAGCTGGTGTGGTTCTCTGAAGTCTGCCAAGATTAACTGAGATGGAAGCCTCTTTATGCCACAAATATAGTAGCAATTTGTGATGCAGCAGGATGCTATTAGACTACCATTAGATTGTTATTTCCTTCGTATTGATTTACAAAAGAAAACCATGCACATAGCTTATCTGTTACACAACTGTTGTGCAACTTGTTGCTGTAATTTGGCTTTACTTCTTACTGGTACCTCTAAATGCATTGATGAGAGCCAGAAAGTTTGAAGATTGTTGAAAAGGTAGGTCAGTTTAAATAAAGATAATTTTTTTAAATTCATATAATTCTTGAAGAAGCTGTGGTTGCTAATTGTTTGCTGTAATTAAAGAAACATCAGTTTGCATTAGAGCATTTATATTATCTATGAGTGAGCAATGAAGAATATCTGACTGTGCAACTGTAATGACTTTTACTTTGCAGAATTTGCATCTGCTTAGTTTGATACTCTCTCTTTTTTAAACTCTTGATATGATATATCTTCAAGGAGACTAATTCAGATAATCCTCTAAATCATGGCTTGGAGACACACTGACGTGTGTTCCTTGGGTGTGGCTTCCTTCTCAATTGCCTGTTTCTCAGTAGTGACAGTATGTTGTGTTGCCTGAATTGGTGAACCATGGTTAGTCTTTGTTGTTCAAGGCGTATGTGGAAAAGCATGGCTTCTGGTTTTGGTTTGGAGTTAAGCCGTGCTTGAATGACAGGAGAGCAGAGGGTCCTTCCTCCATCTCTTTGATTGGTGCCTCCTTATCCATTATTTTAGAAGGCACTAGGAGGCCAATTCAAGGCCTCCCCCATGGTCCCATACCTGGATCACCTAGGAATGTCTCTCTGTAGCTATGTGCCTTCTCTGGAGGATGGTCTTAGCTCTGCCTTGCTTTGATCACTGTCTGACTCTAAGTAGGGCTTTTTATTCTGCTGGCTACTACCTGTCCATCCCCCTCCCCCACACAAACACATTCATGGTTGGTTGGGTCACATGTTCCTTCAAATCCACCATCAGAATCTATAATCACAGAACCTATAATCCAGCTGCCTCAGAATCTACGACATACACTGGCTGAGGGAACTTTCCAGCCAAGTGGAAAGTGCCTCACTAACTGCATTAAAGCGTCCCTTCTATAGGGCAACGTCAGGAATCCCATAGAATCCTAGTACCAAGTTGAGCTGTGCATTGACTTGAACTCTAGCAGGGTGAATGGTCAGAAAAGAGTTAGGGGAATCCAACTTAAGCCTTTGCTGTGGAGGACAGGGGCAGAATGGCTACCTGAGCAGAAAGACTTTGGCTTAGCAGTTGGACTCTTTACTAGCAACAAAAGTTGCCTGGAGATTCTGTGGGCTTGATGTTATTTTGTCACAGTGGAGGGATAGACTGGTGCAGAGACTTCACTGGTCCGCAGTGAAAGGACTAATGCACCGTTCATCATTGCTGTGCCATCTGCCCTTTATCTGTTCCTGTGGATGTCCTGTTGGTTGAGCCCAATTCCCTTTCTGGACTATGGCCTCTCACAAGCTTAGTTAGAACAAATGGGAGAGAGCTAATGCTAAAGATTGGAGATGCAGTTGGTAATGGGAATAAACTGTCACACTTGTGATAACATAAGTCTCTCACTTTCAGTGCAGTTGAACAGATAACCCAGTTTGTGGTCTGAAGTGAAAAGGGCAAAAGATTGCCAAGCTCTTGAGTACTATGCATATGCTCTTGTAAACCGGGCTCTCAATGATCCCAAAATTGTATGAAAAATTTGTAAAACTGCATGTAGGAAGAGAGTGGGAGATATGGATTACAAAGGGCCAGTGAGAGAGGCTAAAATTGAAGGGGATCAGTAGGTGGGGGTTATGGATTTCCTTAAGGGCCCCTCTTACTCCTTTCTCCAAGATCTCTGGAGGCAGCATATACATTAAATAAATATTTCGGCTCTGGAGTCTGGTGATGGCTATAGATTGACTCTGAGATCAAGGTTTACAAATACCACACTTTATGGTTAGTACAAAACAGAAAGTTAAGAGGGATGCTTCAAGAGACAGGGCGAGCATACAGGTTCATGGGTTGTTTTCTAGTTCTCCAAACCAATTTAAGGATTGTCTGAGCTTGCACAAGCCTACTTGCTTGAAGACTTAAGTACCCAGAAAGTTTCAGAACTGTTCTCTTGGTAGCCACTGTGTGGCTGAGAGTCAGTGTGCTGGCATGGTTGACATGACCAGCAAGATCTAGATTCAGATCCTCATTCAGTCATGATAAAGCTCAGTGGGTGGCCTTGGGCCACTAAGTTTCTCAATCTACCCTACCTCATATGGTTATTGTGAAGATAAAATGGAAGTGGAGAGAGCCCTATATGCCACCCTGAGTTCCCTGAAGGAAGGTTTGAATATGTAAATAAACAAATAGTTAACGGGCAGATTGATGGCTTTTATGGGACAGTGACAACTTTTGGTTGACAGTCTAAATAGTCAGTTTGCCTTCTAATGAATTTGTTTAATATTTTATGCTGCCTTTCCACGCTGTTAGAGTTCACAAGGTAGTAAACATTTTAAAAAAGTACAGCCACTAAAAATACAGTTAAAAATTATTAAATAATTCAATTAAAACACATAAACAACACCAGAAGGATGGCCAGTAACAGCTACTGGGGGTAAGCCAGACAAAATGCTTCAGTTTTATATGCATGTTAGACAGTGTTATCGATGCAGTGAACATGAAGCTGAGCGGACACTGGAGGATGGTGGAGGACAGGAGGGCTTGGCTTGATGTGGTCCATGGGGTCGCGAAAAGTTGGACTAGAATGTGTGACTGAACAACAACAACAAATATAATAACATGCATTTGTAATATACATGACCCATTACATTTATAAACAATAGTTGACATCACAATATTTTTGATCCTGATTTATGACCCTGAAAACAATGGAAAATTAAGATTTTAATGTAGTATTTTTCATTTTTACACTAGGTTGTTTTTAAAGGACATTTAACATAATTGAAACACTTTAAAATCTTTCCCCCAAATCACTTCGTATCCTCTAAATAATTCTTTGTACTCAGTAAAACTGATATTTTGAAATCTACTGATTAAATAGAAATCACATTTTTATAACATACATGTAACATAGTGGGATTTAATATTTTATACTGATGTTCTTTCAAACTATGTTCTTGCAAAATTGAAAAGTGCAGTCTGTTTTTCAAAAATTAGTAATATCTTTTTCTTTCAAAGTCATATTTTTCCAGAAAAACTGAATCACAAACTTTTAAAAAACTGACCTAGCTGCATTATTCTGGCAGCAGTTCTACCAGCTTTCCAAATTAGTTTATTATCTAGGAATATGTGTCACATTTAATTCTGTATGCAGGTTTTAATAGGGTAGTTTGGTATATGCAACATAAGTACAGCCCTGCTGGATCAGACCAATACTCCATCTAATCCAGCATCCTGTCACACACAAAGGCTAACCAGTTTCTCTGGATGGCCAACAACAGGGCATAGAGGCCAAGAGCCTCCTGTGATGTTGATTCCTGACTCTGGGATTCAGAGGCTTAGTGCCTCTGAATGTGGAGGTTCCGCTCAAGTTTGACGCTATAGATTCTTGGGTTTTACATTGGCAGTGATTCTTGGGATTTACATTGCTAAATTCTTGGGTTGTACCTTGGTTGGATTATTTAATTTTTTACATTTACTAGGGTTGCAACAGCATTCCTGTTTTGTTTGGCATTGGTAATTTTTGGGTTGTACGTTGTTATGAATTCTTGGGCTTTACATTTAGAAATTCCACCCCCCCATAGGGATCAATGACAGATGGCTAGGGGCACCTTGTTCAGGGGCCCATAGAATTGGACCTCTTGGTCCAATTAACTTGAAATTTGGGGGTTATTTAAAGGGCAGGCATGAACAACTCTGCTACAATTTTGGTGCCAGTAACTTTAAAAACAGCCCCACCAGCTTCCCAAAAATTCCCCTTAGGGAACAATGAAGCCAAAAAAATACCAGAATCATGGGGCCGCCGGGGGGGTGGGGGCGCACCCAGATATGAATACCAAACTGGTATTTGGAACCTGGGAATACCAGAATTTTTTGGCTTCCTAATATCCGGAGCCAGAACATCTTCCCCCTTTATTTGAGCTGCACATCCCTAGGGCTGATGAATATTCTTCTACCAGAGGCCTTCTCTGTTAAGTGGATTGGTGGATGCCCTCCAGAAGTGACCTTGTTTGCAAGGCTCTAGAGAACAAGAGAAGACCAGTACAGTGTCCGGTGTTGACAGTTCCCAGTTTTGACAGTATTTGAAGAGCAATGTACAAGTATATTATTCACAGACTTTCCCCCATGAGGATTTAGAACCTAGGGAATTAATGGGATCTGGTTGCTGACAAACAGTGCTTTAATTTCATCACAAAAGTCATTCTTCTGCTTCTTATCAAGCTCTTGCTAATTTATCTAAACTGAGGAGGTGGCAAGTACAAGATGCACATTAAAAATAAACTAGGTTGATAGTTGTAATGCTGTATTGATTTTATTTTTGGAAAACCTTCAAAAACTTTAAAAAATCAAATAGTCAAGGTTGCTCTTGCTGTACTATTTAAACTTGATAGACTTCACCATTAAGTCAACAGATGAGTACTTATGAAAATCATGATTTTTAATATTGCATTTGGCTCTAATACTTCAGCTTGTTCTGATTTGGGCTTCTGGTTATTGTACTTTGCACTACACGTACTTGCAGTGAAATGGTATTGTTATTAGATGGTTAGGCCCAATAAATAATTTGGATACAAGCTAACCTTATGACCTCTTTCATTTTTTCCTCTCATTGTCTTTTTTTAGATGATTTTGCTAAATCAAAATTAATTGTAAGTTACTTTTGTGATGTCTCAAATTTACCTTGTTTATTAATTTAGTAAACCAGTAATTGAAAATAAGCTGAAATAAATTTTGGGGTCGTAACAGTATACTGGTTATTTTCAACAATCTTCTAAATGTGCATGCTCACATGAGAAATGAAATAATTAGTGGTTGTGGAAAGTGTCATAAAATTGCAGCTGAATTATGATTGGGTTTTCAAAGAAAGAGACAGTTTGCCATTGCCTGCCTCTGTGTAGAAACCTTGGACTTCTTGATCATGAAATGTAACCAGCATCAACCTTAGTAGGTAAAAGGTTTTTCATTGCTCGGCTGCAGATCTGCGGGCTGTGACCCCATCTAGAACAGACAGCTGCCACCTGCATTATATTCCTACTGCTCTCAGACCAGGATCCTCTATCAGTGCTGAACAATTGATTTCAAGTGAGAAATTGAGAAGCGGGTCCTCTTTCCCCATTCACAGTGGTATGAATTCCTCCCTGGAAACCTCTGTTCTTGTAACTCTGCCATCATGACAGAAGTGACTAGAGGACTGTGTGATGTCATGAACACACAAGCTGTCTTACTGAATCCAACCATTGGTCCATCAAAATCAGTATTGTCTACTCGTACTGACAGTGGCTTTCCAGGTCTTAGACAGAGATTGTTTGCATCACCTACAACCTGATCCAATTAACTGCAGATGGCAGATATTGACCCTGGAGCCTTTGGCATGCCAAGCAGATGCTCTACCACTGAGCCACAGCCCGTTCCCAATGTCTACTCAGTGGCTGTCATAACTGATTTCTATTGTGGTGAAGACAAACACTCCAAGTGTGATAAAAGTGGCTTGAATACATGTTGTCTGCCAGGAAAACGCATGGCTCAAATTGTAGTACGTGAGTTTCTAACCGCTTTTACTAAACAATGTTGAAACAATGGGTTGGAATGAGACTGTGACTGATTTCCCACTAGCGCTGCCCTAGCATTGGGTCTGTGAGACTTCTGCTCAAAGTAGTCAAGGATCAGATCTTTGTTGATGAAACACAGTTCTTTATTTCCAGTCTCTACATTGGTACAGCTTCTCGGATTATTGTCAGAGATAACACAGATGGCAAAAGCGGGTCTATTATACCTTTCTAAGCAGTTTGAATTACCCATAGGTAGCCAATCACTACAAGGGAAAAACGGCGGGCAAAAAGGGGCTCTGGCCGTTTGCTTCCCACAGGAAAGAAAGTGAGGTGTCAAGTTGTAAATTTCCCCTTCCAAACCAGACCCTTCAGATGTTACCAGTTCACATAACAATCCATGGCCTCGAGGCTTTCGCACATTGATAAGAGATGAGACTTTTCCTCCCTTGGAGTCTCAGCCGAGATGAATGGAATGTGGAGGTAGGAGTGTGAGAGGCCCATTGTTCCCATACTTTGAAGTTGACATCCTCCCGCTTTGACAGTTACACAAACCAGGCCGGTCAGGGTCATAAACCTGGGGTTACACATTCTACATACATGCTAATACATACTGGCCAGAATGAGGGGTACATGACAGGTGTTCATGAGGGCAGCTAGCATACATACAGTACTATGAAAAGCAAAGCAGCAAATACAAAGAACATATCTGAAACATGGCTGTAAGCAGCAAAATACTTTGTCTGAATCAGCAGATTCTGACAGGGTCCTCCATTTGCTCCGGATTGCCTGCTTGAATTTCCCACTATTTGCCGTGGGGTGCATTTTGACCCGGGGCTTCGTGCGATTTCCTCCGCGGCTTCGGTGATCCTGTTTTTTGAGGAGGACCTGTCGCCGGGGCAGCGCTAGTGGGAAATCGGTCTATGTTTTCTGTTAAATGGAAGGGGTAAGGTAATTTCCACCAATTCCCTTTGCCTGCTGCAGACCCCTGATTTGCCACTCATGCAGTTCCTGAGGGTCCTCTGGTCCTAGGAGCAGCATTTTGGGGAGATCAGTGGACACCAGGAGGAGGGGGGAATGTTCTGTTCTGGTGACAGAAGTGCCTCGCAGGAATAGAAAACTTAGTTGGTACTGAACCCATTGTCTGTCCATCCTCTGTCTCCTCTAGTACCTATGATGATTTTGTTTTGCTAAATTCAATTTTGTTTTGGGTGGTGTATTTGCAGTGCAATCCTAAGCAGAATTACACTCTTTTAAGCCCACTGAAGTTAGTGGGTTTAGAAAGGTGCGACTATTTAGGATTGCACTGACTATATTAAAAAGTGTCTTGACATATTTTAGTGTTCTCCCACTCAGTGGGCAGTACTGTCAACTAGATTGAGATGAGACCCCCCCATCTCATTGTCTCCACAAGAAAATATAATTATTAACCAGTGAGAAGAGGATTAGGGATGTAGAGTATATAGGACATCCTGCACCAGTGTTGAAGAGACGGCCTGCTTTGGCAGACGATCTCATTTAGACTTTGGGTCCAGTTCTTAACAAAATATTAATAGTTGCTGTTGCACTTACAACTGGAGAAAGTGCAATGCCAAGGAAAACCTACAAAAACAAAACTTATTGCATCACAGAAGACCTGCAAAATGGATGTTTGAAGCAATTAAAGCAATTTGTTTCCATCCATTTTCAGTTTAAATTGTGGTTAATACCCCAACACCAAGCATGTTACTTAAAAACAAGTACCAGAAATAAGGAGCAAAAGTAAAGAGAAGCACCTTTGTGATGGCTTTCCAGCTATAACCAGTCCTCGAAACAGACTACTGTAAGGGGCTCTTCATGCATCTGCCTTTGGAATCAGCTCGTCAGTTGACACAGGATGCAGCAACTAAAATGTTAATGGGAGTGCACAGTAGGAATCTTCTCTCCCCACTAGTTTCCAGTTTTATTTATCTCTTTGCTTTTTTATAGCCTGCATTCACTGCTGAGACTCAAGGTGGATTGCACAGTGCAAGACAGTGCTAACAAATAGCATGAACCATCCCTGACAAGATGTGTCATAAACAGTGCAAAAAATGTACTACAAAAGTAGAAACAATGCAAGATAAATGCAATGAACAGCGGACTAGACCACAGTCCTGTTCCTTTTATAAAAGTGCCCTCCATTCCATTATAAAAAAGGTAAAGGTTTCCATTGCTCAGTCGAATCTGACTCTAGGGGGCAATGCTCATCTCCATTTCCAAGCTGAAGAGCCAGCGCTGTCTGAAGACTTTTCTGTGGTCATGTGGCCAGCATGACTAAACACTGAGGCTCATGGAATGCTGTTAGCTTCCCACCGAAGTGGCACCTATTTATCTACTTGCAATTTCTTGCTTTCAAACTGCTAGGTCGGCAGGAGCTGGTGCCAGAGACAGGAACTCACTCTGTCACACAGCAGTCGGGTCTCGAACTGCCGAGCTACCGACCTTCTGGTCTGCAGCTCAGCATCTTAACCTCTGAGCCACTGCGGCCCTTCATTCCATTATACTACAGCCTTATTCCCTTTATAGAGATGTCATCCTGAAAAATGATATTTTACAGTTTGCGGAAAGACATAGATGTGGGGGCCTCCGTGACCATCTCAGGCAGGCCATTCCAACAAGGTGGGAACTGCAACAGAGAATGCGCATGTAAGGGGAGTGTTGATCTTACCCATTTGCAAAGTGTCACATTGTTTGTGGCCCCAATTTAAAATGCTGTCCTTGAACTTTTACAGCCCTACATACCAAAGACTGCCTTTCTCCATATGGGCCTGCCCTAGTTTAAGATCTTCTGAAGCTGACCTCCTGTGTGTGCATGCTTTGAGTGAGGTGAGGTTGGAGGGCTTTTAGTAGAAGGCTTTTTCAGCTGTGGCCCTCATTCTTGGGATCCAGAAAGCCCATTCAAGTTCCTCATTGACCTTCTGGAGGATGGTGAAGTTGGTTCTTTTCTGAAGGGCCTTAGAAGTGAGCTGAACCTAGTCGGACGATTCTATTACCATGGTCCTGGCTCCTGGTTGTACCCCCCCCACACACATACTTTCTTTGGATCTTATTTTTATTTGGTGGTTTTCCCCCTGGATTTTATTATTGGAGGTTTTAATGGGGATATTGATTTTATCTGCTTAGTTTTACTATTGCTGTTGTTTTTACTTGCAACTTTATAGTCCTAGACTGCTTTTTGGGTTTTTTCTTTTAGTTTTTGCTCTTGTTTGTGTTTTGATATTTTATATGTTGTAGAGTAGGTTTGATTAATTTGATAGAATGGTAGGTATAAATATAGGCCGAGGACAGACTGGCCGTCTGGCCCGCTCTGCCTCCGCTTTTAAAGCGGAGGCAGAGCGGCAGTCCAGACTGCCTCATCTTCCCGGAGGAGGTGGCCCGGATACAACACGTCTGGCGCCGTGCTCCTCCTGCAGCAGCCGGGCACCACTTAAAAGTGGTGTCCTGGCTGCTGCGGCACGCGTTCCACCCGCTTCCAGCGGGTGTGAATGCGCGCCGGGCTGGGGGGAGCCACACAGTGTTCGGAAGCCGCCCGTAGTCTGGATGCTGCGGGCAGCTTCCTTGTGGCGGCATGCGAATGCCACGTGGCAGGGACAATTCCCCCCGCCTTGTTATGCCGCGCCGCGGAGGCGTGGCAGAATACCAGTATGTCTTCGGCCATACTAAATAAGGGGGAAAATTACTCTATCAAAATAGACAGGCCAGCTAAATCATACATAAAAGTATTTTTACTAGGCTGATTGTAATTTTAAGTTTTCATTAACTGATATAAACGTTGCATTTCAGTGAGAGCGCGATTGAATCCTCCACATGTAGGACTCAAACTGGAATTGAAAATGATTTCTCCTTCTACTGCATCCTGCTTCTGATAATTGATATTAGTATTTCATTACATTTGTCTAATACTGTGTTAGAAATTTCTAATGTGTAAGCTCAACCATAAGGAAAATTGCAGGTATACCTAGTACTTGAGAAGGACTGCTGCACTCTATCCTGCCGTAGGACACTGGAAAAATAGAAAAAGTTTGACTTTTTTATGCTTTGTATTTTGAGTAAAAGAAATGTTGTCTTAAAAAGCATTGTATTCATTCCAAAGAAAAAAACCCCTATTTCGCAATGGAGTCCCGTCCCTGTCCCCCCCCCCCCCCCCCAATTTCATGCTGGAAAAATTTGGGGAAAGTCTTCAGGAAGGGCTTTTAAAATCACATCCCCCCCCCCCCCCAGGCCTTTAAATCTCTAGCTGCCAGGATGACTTGCAATAGTACATGCACTGGAACTTCCATGCTTCCTGAGTGCATTCAGGCTTGATTTGATTGGAATTACATTGCATGAGAAGGAGCTTCAACCTTCCTTCCATCCCATTTTCCGAACCTGAAATGGTCCTGGGGAGCTGCTGCTTGCTCTGCTGGGAAACTTAGGTGAAAATATAATTATGTGTACATTTCCCAGCAGGGAAGGTAGCAGTTCCCCAGGACCATTTTGGAGGGGAGGGTGAAGTCCTCATGCGCTATGATCTTGATGTGAATCAGGTCCATACACACCTGGGAAACATGGAACTCACAGCACATGTCCTCTGAAGTCTTTGTGGTGGCCAGGAAGACTTTGTATTGTGTGAATCAGCCCTTAACTCTTTTAAGCATATGGATGTACTCTGGACAGTTCTAGATGCTTGTTCATCATCAATTTGTCTAATTCTCAAAATGGCCAAATATGTGGATACTTAAATCTGGAGACTGGAGCCATGAACAGACAGGACAGATGTTTCTACAAACTGGAGAAAAGCCCAGATTTGCAGAAATATCAGAAATCTTTTTTTAAAATGCACTGGGGCTTTAACATCCCCCCCCCCCCCCCCCAGGTAATAGAAGCAGTACTTGTAACTTTAAGGAACTCATGGGCCATTGTGTGGGCTACTAGGTGACCACAATAGTATGACCAGCTTTCAGCCCTTGGTTTCTGCCAGTGAGAGGTGGGGGGAGGGAGCAGGGCTTATTTCTGAGCTGTTTTGGCCTTTGAGGGAGGAGTCATCAGGGTCCCCCATTGTGGAGAAAGGTCCAATAAAAATGAAGTAAATAAAATAGTAAATATAGATGAAGATAGGGGCAGGTAATAGACAGATTGTTTGGTGGGTAGGAAAGAGAGGAGGAAGCCAGGAAAGGGGAGGATATAGGGCATGAAGGGATAAGGAAAAAGGAAATAGTGTGGGGAAGGAGAAACAGGGAAGGGAAGTCCCCCTGACAAGTCCTTGCTGGTTTGCCACCATGTAACTGGGCCCAGTGGCCACCACTGTGCAACTGGGCCTAGGCCATTGTCAACCCAGTACAACTGGGTCATAGTTTTCCTGGGTAGAGGTTGCCAGGGGGAGGGAAGGAGGGAACGCTGAAGACAGATTGGCAGAGAGGCTGGCTGGTGGATGGGAAGGAGAGAAGGAAGCTGGAAAAAGGGAGAGGCTGTGGGGCTTTTAGGGAAGGGAAAGCAGAAATAATGGGGATGGGAAAATCAGATGTCCCTACAACTCCTTACAGGTCACCTGCTTGTTTTCTCCTAAAAGTAAAATAACTCCAGTATTTAATCCCTTTTGTTTTAATGCAAAACTACTCCCAATAGATGGAATTTCTGGAGTGATACTCAGTCTAGCTTTAAACATTTTAAATTTTATTTTAATGCTACCTAGTCTCCTAAGTACTCAAGTTTTATATCATGCAATAGGCTTTCCCAAGATTTCTTGGAATGCCACCATTGTCGGCTAGATCTAATGTTTGAAGTTTTTCCAGTTCATATTTTCCGTTGGATTCTTCTGAAGTTTTGTTACTATTTCTCTACTACTTTGTGGTTATTCTCTGAATCATCACAGGCTATTTATTTTATATGTTTAGTCACTGGTTAACCAATGAACTGCATTTTAGTTTTATTAGATCTGTGATTCATGTTGAAGGTACTTGCTCCCAGATTAAGAAAAATATGACACAAAGACTGAACATTTTTGTTATACAAGGCTCAGCATTTAGAGCTTTTTAAAGAAAAAAAAGGCATGAGAACATTGCATATAGATGCAAATGTAATGTATTTGCTGGCCAGCAGGCACTATCCGTGCCCAAGAATGAAGCAACTGAACACCAGTGCAGAGCAAATTATAACTACAACTGTGGTTGTAGAATTCTTCCCAAGAATGTCTGCCAGGGTCTAATCCTGTTATCCTTACCAGATAAAAGTCCATTTGTTATGTGTATATAGGCATGCACATTGCTATTACTTTTCTTATAATAAACATTTTATTCTGATTATATTTTTCAAGTACAGTTTACTGGCATTCTAAGATGTTCTTGGGAGTTCTGTGTAGTTGTTGCTATAGTAGTATGTGCTTGGTTTTTGGAAGGAATTGTTGTTCAGTTGCACAGCCGAGTCTGACTCTTCATGACCCCATGGACCACATCACATCAGGCCCTCCTGTCTTCCGCCGTCCTCTGGAGTGTGCTCAACTTCATATTCATTGCATCAATAACACTGTCTAACCATCTCATCCTTTGCCATCCCCTTCATCTTTTACCTTCAGTCTTTCCCAGCATCAGTGTCTTCTCCAGTGAATGCTTCCTTCTCATTTGGTGGCCAAAGTATTTGAGCTTCAGTATCTGGCCTTCCAGGGAACAGCCAGGTTCGATTTCTTTTAGGATTGACTGATTTGATCTTTTTGCAGTCCAAGGGACTCTCAAGAGTCTTCTCCAGCACCATAATTCAAAAGCATCTATTCTTTGGTGCTCAGCCCTCCCTGTGGTCCAGCTCTCACAGCCATACATTACTATTGGGAATACCATTGCTTTGACTATACGGACTTTTGTTGGCAGGGTGATGTCTCTACTTTTTATTATGCTGTCTAGGTTTGCCATAGCTTTCCTCCCAAGGAGCAGGCGTCTTTTAATTTCATGGCTGCAGTCACTGTCTGCAGTGATCTTGGATCCCAGGAACATGAATTCTGTCACTGCTTCCATGACTTTCCCTTTTATTTGCCAAGGAGTGATGGGGCCAGATGCCATGATTTTAGTTTTTTTGATGTTGAGTTTCAAGCCAACTTTTGCGCTCTGCTCTTTCACTCTGAGCAAGAGGCTCTTGAGATCCTCTTCACTTTCTGTCAGTAGAGAGGTATCGTCTGCATATCTGAGGTTGTTGATGTTTTCCCAAGCAATCTTAATTCCAGTTTATGATTCATCCAGGCCGGCATTTCGTGTGATGTACTTTGCATATAAATTAAATAAGCAGGGTGACAATATACATCCTTGTCGTACTCCTTTTCTTATGCTAAACTAATCAGTTGTTCCATATCTGGTTCTAACTGTTGCTTCTTGATCCTTATACAGGTTTCTTAGGAGACATGTGAGGTGGTCTGGTACTTCCATCTCTTTAAGGACTTGCCATAGTTTGTTGTGATCCACACAATCAAAGGCTTTAGCGTAGTCAATGAAGCAGTAGATGTTCTCCCTCTGAGGTGGAGGCCATCTTGTGGGTGATTCCCACCTATCTCCAGGGAGGCAGGATTAAGTAAATCTTCTTCCTGTTTCCTGTGGTGGGAGTCACCCTCAACTCAGTTTCGTTTCCTGCCTCAATAGGGAGAGCAGCTGGAACTTTTGGCTCTGCCAACTTCCATTGCTAATTCTTTCTCAATACCTATTTTATCTACTTATACTTTCTCCTTACTATTCCTTACTTCATTCTACCTCTCTCAAAAAACAAATAACAAAAAAAAGAAGCCTTCTTCCCTCTTCTCCGATCCAGCTTAAGGGGAAGGGCCCTGCCCCCCCCCCCCCCACTGCCTCTTTCTCTAGCTGTTCACTCAAGCCAGCAGAAAAGCCTCATAGAGAGACATGGATGGAGTGGAGTGTGCCTCCCGATGCTCCAGGAGCTGGCAGCTACAGAAAACGCCCAGCCGCAGAGAAACGCCGTGGGGAGGCCCACAGCGGCGGCGGCACTAAAAAAAGTGCGCCAAAACTGGCCATCTCGGGGCTCTGGAAGGCCCATCTACATCTACAGCGGCGGCCATTTTAGAAACATTGGGCCGAGTTTGACAAGTCGGGAATGGCTCTGAATGCCCCCCCCCCGCAGTTTGATAAGTCGGGAATGGCTCTGAATGCCCCCCCCCCCCGCACTTCAACTACCCCCGGGCCCCAGGCCAATCGGGGAAGAACAGATCCGGCTAATCCAACAAAGTTTTGCTGGTGGCACGGAGGAGGAGGGAAAGTATGAAGGCGAAGCTCCAGAGGACAACTTGATAACGTACAAGGCGATTTACCTTTTTCCCCTGAGGCAATGGCTTTTTCCAGAAGAGCTATGTGGGATGAGATGACCCGTTTTTGCTCCTTGGGGGGTGTCCTCCCTATAGGTCTTTGTCCCTCTTGTCCCCCCCCCTCTCCAAATAGGCCCCCTCCTAACCGGGGTAGATGGCTCACTAAGGCAGCTCAGAAGAGCAATGCCAAATATCATCACATGGAATATAATTACCCAGAGGATGATGACGTTGTATCCCATGTTTCTGTTGAAAAGGAGGAAGGGGAATTTTCCTCTAATGAGGAAGAAGGGGAACCTATTCCAAAGCCTCAATCTGCTAAGGAACAGGCTTTTAGATTCCTTAAACCAGAGGATCTTCATTATTTGTTTCATAAAACCCTGGCTGCCCTCCAAGTCCAGGGCAATCAAAAGGCAGTCAAGCCCAATCCCACACCACAGGATCAGGATGAAGGCTTAGATGTCTTTGATGAATTTTTTCCTCCTGTGGATCCTTTGGAAATAGCCTTTCCTTTTCCAGGTTTTTATGTCAGGAAGGTTAAAGCAGAGTGGGAAAGGCCCTTGACCTCAGAACCCTTCCCGGGTTCCACCATAAGGCTGTACCTTTTGCATTCATCTGCCTTAGATTTATTACAGGTCCCCATGATTGACGCGCCGGTGGCAGCTCTGCAATCAACAGGCGTAGTTTCAGAAGATGGTCACGGTACCTTGAGGGACAATTTGGGTAAGAGAGCTGAATTTGCATTATGCAGGGCTCACGAGGCTAACACTCTGGCAATTAGGCCTTCCTCTGCAGCTTCCACAGTATCTCGAGCGTCCATAGTCTGGATGCGCAGACTCATTCAGATGCTGCCTGAAAGCAATCGGGGACTACTGGAGGGAGCCAACAGATTACTCAAGGCAATCTCCCTTACGGCAGACCCCACCCTGGAGTCCATGGTTTTTTTTGCCAGGGCAACCTCTACAGCAGCAGCTGCACGACGCACTCTCTGGCTGAGAGCATGGCCAGCTGATTACCAATCTAAAGCTATGGTGTTGGCATATCCTTTCCAAGGGGACAAGCTTTTCGGGGACCCCTTGGAGAAAATCATGGTGGAGACCCGAGACAAAAAAAAGAAGACACTGCCCAGAACCATCTGCACCGGAGATAAGAGACCCGGTGCAACATCTTCCTTTCGTCCCTATGGTTCTTCCTACCGATCTCGACCAGATACCAGACGTTCTACCTAGACACAGAATAAACAGCCTTTTCGTAGAGGAGGATTCCACAGCACCAACAAACAAGACCAACGATCCCAAACCTTCCAAGGCGTGACTATGTGGACTTGGCTGTGGGAGGTCGCCTACTTCTCTTCAGTCAAAGATGGCTGACCTCCCAACCAGACTCCTGGACCATGGACGTGGTGTCCATGGGCTACAAGATAGTCTTCAAATATCCACCACAGTCGCATTTCCTTTCCTCTCCTGTTCACAAAACCCCGATAAAAACGGAACAGAACACTTGGTGCGATAAGTCATCTACTTCACATACAGGCAGTAGAACCAGTGCCTCAGGAAGAGTAAGGGACAGGGGTGTACTCAATATTCTTTACAGTGCCAAAAAGAATGGGGATTGGAGGGCAATCCTCAATTTGAAGTTCTTAAACAGATTTGTAGCGCTCAAGCACTTTTGTATGGAAACGCTTCGATCCATTGCGGAATCCCTTCAGGCGCAGGAGTTCCTAACGTCAGTAGACCTGACGGAAGCGTATCTTCACGTACCCTTTTTTCCTCCACACAGAAGATTTCTTCATTTCTGCGTTGGGGACACTCACCTGCAGTTCCGTGCACCCCCCTTTGGTCTGTCTACAGCTCCTCGAGTGTTCACAAAGGTCCAGATACATCCCGTGAGCATCCTTCGTCAGCTTGGAATCCATGTCCATTCGTACTTAGATGACCTCCTGATTCGTTCGGCGTTGGAGGCTCAAGCATTCAGAGATGTTACACAGACTATTCAACTCCTAGAGAGCTTTGGCTTCCTGGTCAACTAGACAAAGAGTCACTTAAGACCCACGCAACGTCTAGAACACCTAGGAGTGATAATAGTCACGAGTTCTTGCAAGCTTCTTCTACCCTTACCCAAGGCGCAGAAGATCATGTCTACAGCAACTCAAGTCATCACAGCACGCACGTCATCTCTTTCCCTACTGGTCAAACTGATGGGCTTGATGGTTTCCACCTTTGACACCCAGCAATGAGGTTGTTTCCATTCCCAGCAACTGCAGAAGTTCCTACGGCCCTTCCAGAATATCATAGCCCTAAAAATGGACATGTCAATGAAGGTTCCACTACAGGTAAAATCAAGCCTATGCTGGTGGACCTTTCGTCACAACTTGACTCAAGGAAGATTTTTTCTGGATTCAGAACCAGGTCCAGATCTTCACGGACACCAGCCTATCGAGCTGGGGGTCTGCCCTTCTTTGTCATCTGATTCAGGGGATGTGGTCGAGTGCAGAATCCAACTTACCCATCATTCTCCTGGAACTGCGGGCCATTCGATTGGCCCTAACTCACTTTTCACACAAGATACAAGACAAACATGTCATCATCAGGACGGACAATATTTCTGCCATGACTTACTTCAGCAAGCAAGGCGGTGTGAAATCCCCGAGACTGGCCAAGGAAGCACATCTCCTCCTAACCTGGGCAGAAACTCATCTGTCTTCCCTTACCGCAACTCACATTCAAGGCTCAGCCAACATTCAAGCCGACAGGTTGAGCCGACGGACGATCCAGGAAGGAGAGTGGTCCCTACATCCAGAGATATTCCAGCTCATTTCATCGGAGTTGGGAACCCCGAAGGTGGATCTCTTCACGTCAGCCACCAACACACAGCTAAAAAGTTTCTTCACGAGATTCTTCCACCCAGAGGCAGAACAGATGGATGCACTACTGTCTCCATGGCCTCACGAGCTCCTGTACGCATTTCCTCCTCTTCCAGTACTTCCCAGACTTCTGAGAAGGATTCAACTCTTGTGGGTGGAAGTCATCCTGGTTGCCCCATACTGGCCACGTCAACCGTGGTTCATGTCTCTACTAGAGTTAGCAGTGTCTCCTCCTCTTTGACTGCCGGTCCGGGAAGATATGCTCCTACAAGGTCCAATCAGACATCCCGACCCAGGATGGTTCCATTTGACCGCGTGGAGGTTGAAAGGCAGAAGTTTGTTAGATTAGGTTATCAAGAGTCGGTAATAAATACCATCTTAGATTCTAGGAAACCATCCACAACCAGGATTTATAACACCACATGGAAAGCCTTCGTCAGATGGGTCAAAAGAAAAAAAAAAAAAAGATCGATCCTCTCCATCCACATTTACGCTCCGTCTTAGACTTTTTACAAGACGGCAGGACTCTGGACTAAAGGCCTCCACACTAAGAAGACAACTAGCGGCATTATCCACGGTGCTTCCCCTATACAGGGGACAGGTAGTTTCCCACATAAAGCGGTTCTTAAAAGGTGCTGCCTTCAAGGATCCCCCAATTTGTCACAGATTTCCCACGTGGCGTTTAAATTTGGTCCTTACCACACGGACAAGAACTCCATTCGAGCCCATACAGAGTATTTCGCTTAAATTTTTGAGACTAAAGACACTGTTTCTCGTGGCCATCACTTCAGTTAGAAGAATCTCTGAACTTGGAGCCCTTTCCGTCCGTTCAGATTTATGTGTCTTTCATAAGGACACCGTGGTCCTACGCACGAATCCCTCTTTTTGTCCGAAGATTAACACCAAATTTCACAGATCTCAAGAGATTTATCTACCGTCCTTTGTTCCGAACCCCACACATCCAAAGGAAAAGTTCTGGCATACCCTGGACTTGAGGAGGGCACTTGTGCTACATCTGGAGAACGGATTCAGTTAGGCGTATGGAAGCCTTGTTCATTAACATGTCTCCCCCTCACACTGGAAAAAAGATGTCCACATCGGCCATCAGTCGTTCGATTCGAATGTGCATCGCAGAGGCGTATACCATCATGCACCTTAAAGTGCCACAGGGAATCTTGGCACATTCAGTACACAGCGCTGCCACCAACGCAGCATTCCTCAACAGAGTATCTGTAGATGAAGTGTGCAGGGCGGCCACCTGGTCTTCCTTATCTACCTTCATAAGGCACTACAAAATCAATACCTATGCATCCACGGACGCTGCCTTCGGTCGTCGTATTCTGCAAACTATCCTGCAAGAGAATGACGATCCCCCACCCAAAACATAGGACCACTGCTCTGGGAGGTCCCACAAGATGGCCTCCACCTCAGAGGGAGAACGACCAGTGGTAACTTACCGTGAGGGGTCCTTCTCCTCTGAGGGTTGGAGGACATCTTGGCCCTCCTCGGATCGTCACCCACAGGTAGGGGCACGCATACTGACTGAGAGAGAGGTGCATGGGTGATATTGATTATGGTCATCCTCATGGTACTGCACTTTGATTATCTATGAGAGAGTACCTTCTTAACTTTGTCTTCCTGTTTCTAACTGTTATATTTGAGTTTAGCTTTTTCTAGCTGTCGGAGTTACCGAAACTGAGTTGAGGGTGACTCCCACCACAGGAAACAGGAAGAAGATTTACTTAATCCTGCCTCCCTGGAGATAGGTGGGAATCACCCACAAGATGTCCTCCAACCCTCAGAGGAGAAGGACCCCTCACGGTAAGTTACCACTGGTCGTTTTTCTAGTACTCCCTTGCTTTCTCCATAATCCAGCAAATGTTGGCAATTTGATCTCTAGTTCCTCTACCTCTTTGAAACCCAGCTTGTACTTCTGGCAGTTCTCTATCAATGTACTGCTGAAGCCTAGCTTGTAGGATCTTGAGCGTGGCCTTGCTAGCATGTGAAATGAGTGCAATTGTGCAATAGTTTAAATATTCCTTGGCGTTGCCCTTCTTTGGGACTGGAATGTAAACTGACCTTTTCCAATCCTGTGGCTACTGTTGCATTTTCCAAATTTGCTGGCATACAGAGTACAGCATTTTAACAGCATCATCTTTTTAAGACTTTGAATAGCTCAGTTGGGATACCATCCCCTCTGCTAGCTTTGTTGTTAGTAATGCTTTCTAAGACCCATTTGAGTTTGCACTCCAGGATGTCTGGCTCGAGGTCAGTGATCACACCATTGTGGTTGTCAAGGACATTGAGGTCCTTCTTATATAGTTCTTCTGTGTATTCTTACCATCTCTTTTTAATCTCTTCTGCTTCTGTTAGGTCCCCTACTATTTTTGTCCTTTATCATGGCCAGCTTTGCATGGAATGTTCCCTTGGTTTCTCCAGTTTTCTTGAAGAGATCTCTAGTCCTTCCCATTCTATTGTTTTCCTCTATTACTTTGCATTGTTCATTCAGGAAAGCCTCCTTATCTCTCCTTGCTGTTCTCTGGAAATCTGCATTCAGTTGGGTAAATCTTTCCTTTTCACCTTTGCCTTTTGCTTTCCTTCTTTCCTCAGCTATTTGTAAAGCCTCATCAGACAGCCACGTTGCTTTCTTGCATTTCTTTTTCTTTGGGATGGTGCTGATTGTGGCCTCCTGTACAATGTCCTGAACCTCCATTCATAGTTCTTCAGGCACTCTTATCTATCAAATCTAGTCCCTTAAAGCATTCTTCACCTCCACTGTATATTCATAAGGGATGTGATCTAGGTCAAACCTGAGTGGCCTAGTGGTTTTCCCAACTTTCTTCAGTTTAAGCCTGAATTTTGCAATGAGTAGCTCATGATCTGAGTCACAGTCAGCTCCAGGTCTTGTTTTTACTGACTGTATAGAGCTTCTCCATCTTTGACTGCAAATGATATAATCAATCTGATTTTGGTGTTCCCCATCTGGTGATGTCCATGTGTAGAGTTGCCTCTTAGGTTGTTGGAAGACGGTGTTTGCTATGACCAGTGTGTTCTCTTGACAAAACTCTGTTAGCCTTTGCCTGGCTTCATTTTGTTCTCCAAGGCCAAACTTGTCCATTTTTGCGGTTACCTTTTGACTTCCTACTGTAGCATTCCAGTCTCCTATGATGATAAGAACATCTTTTTTTTTCGTGTTAGTTCTAGGAGGTGCTGTAGGTCTTCATAGAACTAGTCCATTTCAGTCTCCTCTGCTTCAGTGGTTGGGGCCTAGACTTGGATTACTGTGATGTTGAATGGTTTGCCTTGGATTCAGACTGAGATCATTCTGTCATTTTTGAGATTGCATCCAATTACTGCCTTTCTCATTCTCTTGTTCACTATAATTACTGCCTTTCTCATTCTCTTGTTCACACCATTTTTTTCTACAGGATTCTTGGTCACAGTAGTAGATATAATGGTCCTCTGAGTTAAATTCACCCATTCCTGTCCACTTTACTTCACTGATTCCCAAGATGTCGATGTTCAGTCTTGCCATCTCATTTTTGACCACGTCCAGCTTACCTTGATTCATAGATCTTACATTCCAAGTTTGTATGCAGTATTGTTCTTTGCAGCATCAGACTTTCCATTCACTGTCAGACACATCCACGGCTGAGCATCCTTTTGGCTTTGGCCCAACCGCTTCATTCTTTCTGGGGTTACTTGTACTTGCCCTGAGGGGCTCATCTTCCGGCGTCATATCTTTTAGCCTTTTGTCACTGTCCATGCGGTTTTCTTGGCAAAGATACTGGAGTGGGTTGCCATTTCCTTCTCCAGTGGATCACGTTTTGTCTGAGTTCTCCGCTGTGGCCTGTCAGTCCTGGGTGGCCCTCCATGGCATAGCCTGTAGCCTCAACGAACATGGAAGCCCCCTCGTCACATCAAGGGAGTGATTCATGAGAGAGTTTGGAAGGAAAAGCCCCCCAAAAAAACAACTTCTGCGAAGATTCCTCTGTCAAATTTGTCTGTGTTCAGCTTTTGGGAAGTACAAGTGAAGAGAAATATTTCTAATCAATATATCGTATTTGATGAACTCTGCACATTGCTTAGTTAGCTAGCGCTTTGAAACGCAAGGTCACAGAAAAACATTCTCTGATTTACTTGGAATGTCAGCAAACACCCATCCAACAGACTTCCATTGTTCAGCTCTCAACTGTATCACTCCTTAGCTAAGCTCAGAGGCCATGGGAACTGTGGTAAGTTAGCAACAGTTAGATAGAAACATTCTGTATAGTTTAACAAATAGATGGGCGGAGTTACAATGGTATGATTTGTTAACTAATATGATGCTGTATGACACTGATCCCTTCCTTTCTGTGCGTCCCCACCCCCTTAGTATATAACGCCAAGCCCAAGTAAAATCGGGGCTCGGCATCTTTTATGGATTACCATTATTGAGACTGACGTCATAAAATAAAGGCTTTCTTCTCTACCTGATGTTCGGACCTTAGGATTATTGGGAAATCTCTATTCTTGGTTTATAGTGCTTCGTTAGCTGCCCTGATGTAGATTTCTTGTATTAGGGCTCAAGCTTATTTGCAATTATATATTTCTTCTAGCATTCACTTTATTAAAGACAGGTAAACATCATGACTCAGCATATTTTAATCCTTGAATCTCCTGTGTTAGAATGTGAACCCCTGTACTATCACACAGTAATTTTGCTAAGAAACTGAAAAGAAATGAAATGGGACACCAAGGATAGATTTCTAGAGTTGAACTATGGCCACTACTTTAATATCTGCAGTCTAGCTATAACTTAGATAGACAGGCTGTAGCTGGAGGAAATATAGTCCAGCACAGTCACCTAGTTAGAGCTGCCAGAAGTTCAGCCAGAGAACCATAACAGCCTTATATCTTTTTTTCTTGGCTGATTCCCTAATGTGGTGAGGAAGTCAAAGGAGAAAAGTCTCCAATCCCAAGTTGCTTTGACATGGAATGGCTCCAGAAGCCCAGATGGTAGTTAGTTAAACCTGTTGTATGGTTAGTTAGTTAAACCTGTTGTATGGGATCCTCCAGATCTGCCTCCCCCCCAATCTACCAGTACAATATGGAGGTATTTTGTCCTATTTTCTGCCAAACCCTGGGCCCTGCACTGGACCGCATAGACTGTGATAACCTAATTACTGAAAGCTAGTCAACTTGCAGCTGACAACCCATGCTGTCACAGGGTTCTCCAAACTTTGTCATAAATCTCTAAGAAGAGAATGGGGATATGAACAGTCAGTATTTCATTAATGTTGGAATTTAGGTGCCACCAGACCCTTGGAACAGAAGTTCTTTTAAATAAATAAATACTGAGATTTCTGCCTAGCACTTTCCAGAGGCTGCCTGAGGCAAATAATAACATAAAATTAAACTATACAGTTTAAAATGGGATAAATTTGTATATTTTTCTGTAGCCCTAAATGGTAAACTCTCCAAATAATTAAGTATATCTTAACAAATCTACAAGGTCTGGTTCTCAAGTAAAATAGGTAATTTTACATCAAACCAACCAATGTATGCGTCAGGTAGGTTCCAGATATACATTTGGTCTGTACTAGCAAGCCACATACATAATATAGAATGGATGCTGTGTTTAAATATTTACGAAAGTATGAAATTGTAGATGTACATTGGGGAATGTCTCATATCTTTATAAGCCACAAAGTGTGAAGTCACTGAAGTGCCATTGGAGACAAGTGGGTTACTGCATCTTCTACCGTCAAGTTGATGCATCTCCTTCTTATGAACATATTTGTGGTATTATGGCCTAAATGTATTGGCAAAGTAAAAACAAATAGCCTTCTAAAATGCTGAATAGCCACATCTACCAGGAATGAGCTGAACTGCCCTACAGTGAAGAATGTAGTTAATAATTATATATAATTATTTAGACCTATTTAAGGATATTGGAGCTGCCTGCGGGTATTAACAATCGTATCCCAAAATCCTGGCTAACAGTGGAGAATGTGTTTAAAATCCATTTTTCAGTATGTCTTCTTGAGGAATATGAGTTCTAATGTACACAAAAATAAGTGTGTGTGAGGAAGAAATTCTGTGGACTTGTAGTAGACCTCTTAATTCACACTGTGTTATCCTTATTGTTATATGTGCTGTCCATTCTACACTGTTTCAGGATGTAATTGGAAAACTGTCTCTGGTCAGATGCTGGAGGCCAGTAAGAAAAAAATTGCATTTGCCTTTCTCAAGGAAAAATGGGGGGGAAGGTATGGTTGACCCACCATTTTCACCTTAGTTAGAAAACCTGAAAAGAGGAGGTGATTCACTTTTTGATGAGATGACTCTTCCTAAAACATTTACCTAACAAGGCAAATCTTGGAAGCTGTGCATGGAAACTAATGTCCTGTAAATATTTAGTTAGGGTATTTATCAACTGCCTTTCTGCCCAGAGGTGCTCAAGGCAGTGTACAAAATTAAAACCAAACCAATCCATATTAAATGCATGGAATCCCCATAGATTAATTAAAATCACCAAACCCACAAGGTAACCAACAAGCAGCATGTGCTGTGCTAATGAACCCAATTCAAAGGTCTTCAGAAAAACTTTCTAACTCATCATAAAGGACTGAAGACATGGTGCTACTCTTGCCTGCATAGGGAAGGAGTTCTATAATCTTGGGGTGCAGCTGAAAAATCCCTCCCATGGGATTTAGCCAGCCTTACCTCAGCTAAAGCTGGTTCCTGCCGAAAAGCACTTTTTTTAGTGTGTTTCAGGATTTTTTTTAAAGTTAGAACCCTTTGGGAGACATCAATATGATATTAATATTGGAAGAAGAGCTACATTGAACTTGGAGAACCTCAAGTATGGTTTAATCATAACATAGATCACAGCTAGGCTGTCTGTTTTAAACTACAATTATGTTCAGCATACATCTTACCTACCTGTTTTATCTTCCAGTTGGGGAATGGCGGTCAACGTGTATTCTACCTCTATAACCCAAGAAACTATGAGCAGACATGACATCATTGCATGGGTGAATGATATAGTAGCTTTAAATTACACAAAAGTCGAACAACTGTGTTCAGGTAAGCCACAACTTTGAAAAATGTGTTTTTTAACCATGGACATTCGATTATGTATTTATATTTACCTGAATGTTTTCTCTTTGATATTATTTTATCCTGTTTTTACTAGATGCTGTTTGTTGTAAAGCATCTTTAAATGTCTTAGCATCTCTGTGGGCTTCTTTTTACTGCAGATTCTGTTTGAGGGGTGATGCACAAATTCAGAGTATCCCTATTATATTTCAGATTGTGATATTTAGTGTGGATCTACACTTCACTCAGGTTTAGCCCAAAACATCTTTACTTAATGATTCCTGTGGAGCAGAAGTGTGAGTGATCCAGAACAATGCTCCCTCGAATCTGCAGTCTTGTGAGCAAAAATGCTACTTTGTGAGCTACTGGCATTAAAGTTGTGAGCGAGCGATTTGGCCACTGCATAAATTAATTTTCTCTGGAGCCATCTTTCCTGAGCTAAGACAAAAATGTGTGAGCCGGAGGCTAAAAAACAGTGAGCTAGCTTACACTAACTCAGCTTAGAGGGAGCACTGATCCAGACATATGGATCCAAGGCTTTTGGGTAATGTGTCTGGTCCTCAGGTGGCTGAGTTAACAGTGGCCTGGATAGACCATTGGCACTGACATAAGGCAGCTGCTTATTTCCAGGTCTCTTCTAGAAATTTTTGTTTACAAGACCACTTCATTTCCTCCCTTGTGTGGTACAGGTAACTCCTGTTGTGACTTCCTCTCATTTGGTTTGTTGTGACAGCATAGTTAAGGCCATTTGGGCTGTGCCCAGCCCCTTGGGAGATGCACTGTCTGTGTGTTTTGCCGCAGCAACTCAAGTGGACAGAATTCCTTAGATGTTCTGTGACAAATGAAGGAGTTGCTGCATCTGCACTTGTAAATGAATATTTGAAAGATCAAAGTTGCAGAAGGACGACATGGTTTGTGAGCAAAATACATGAAAATCAAGAACAGTCTTCATGCAGGTTGCAAAAGTTAAAAAACAACATCATTTTGTAGAGAAAATAATAAACAAAATACTGAGTGGGAGTTCAAGTAGCTGAATATTGTTAACAGCAAGTCTCCAGTGTAAGCCTAGATGAATAAAAATCGACTGCGGTATTCAAGTTGCCTGGCAGCCATTTTATGGGATATAAAAAGCTCACAAGAATAATGATGTGAAATGAGAAGGGACATAATGGATTTTCAGCAATCATTATTACATTGCTTCAAGGTCTTTCTAATATATACTAGTTGTATTTTCTTATTTTTTTTCTGCACATTTGACATTTGCTGTGAGTGGTTCCCTTATGATGTGAACATAAAGGAGGTTCTCTAAATTAGGCTGATGGAGACAAGAGAAATCTATTCAGAAGTAACATGTGCTTTGGCAGGTTGTGATTTACTAGTGTGTGGCTTACTGGAAAAAGAAAGCATAGTCTAGTGATTTGGACTATTACATTATTTATATATAATTTTTTTTACATTATTGTAACAAATTCTCCAGAAATATTTCATTGTGGCTTCAGTTCATTAAAATGAAATACTATGCACAGTATGTGATCACAGCCCTTGATATCTATGCTTAAGGTTGCTCATGTGCTTCTTTCAAATAAAATATAATCTGAGCAGCTCTTTCCCATTCTCCTCTTCTTGTTCCTCCCTCTGCCTCCTGTTTGTCCCCATCAGCACCACTTCTGGCTTGCCTCCCTCTGCCCAGAACCATGCTAGCTTAACACAGTGAGAGGAGGAAGCAGGAGGATGGGGAAGGCAAGCCAGAGTAATTAGGGAAGAGAGAAGCAGGCAGGGGAGGTGAGATGGAGCTAGCTTCTCCTTATCACCTGCCTCGGGTGGCTGTCACTGCTCCATCATCCCCCCCCAGCATTTTGCATTACTAATTACAATCCAGAATGCCACCCAAACTTCAGCAGGCTTTTTTGTTGACATCTGGACAAGTGCAGAACTATTAATTGCAGGAGAGTATACTCCCAAATAGGGCCACAGTGGCTCAGAGGTTAGGATGCAGAGCTGCAGACCGGAAGGGCGGTAGCTTGGCAGTTTGAGATCCAAGTGCCATGTGATGGAGTAAGCTCCCCTCTCTGGCCCCAGCTCCTGCCAGCCTAGCAGTTCGAAAGCAAGAAATTCCAAGTAGATAAATAGGTACTGCTTTGGTGGGAAGGTAACAGCATTCCGTGTGCCTCGGCGTTTAGTCATGCCAGCCACATGACCACGGAAATGTCTTCAGACAGCGCTGGCTCTTTGGCTTGGAAACAGAGATGAGCAGTGCCCCCTAGAGTCGGATTCAACTGGCTTTCGAGCAAGGGAAACCTTTACCTTTTTATAGTCCCAAATTATTTTTTTAGAACACATGGATTGTTCTGCAGACCTGGAGATTAACCTGAGTTTGCAGAAACTATATCTCAACCATGGTGTAACTATTCACTGGCTCAGTTCTAACACCTGACCGGACCATGGTCTGTGAAGTTTAATTGTGGTTTGTGGTAATGTTTGAATTGACAAACATACTCTGTGCTGTACCTCTGGAAACTGCTGCATCTAGATTTGGGATTGCACAATGAATAGAAAATGAAAGCAGACAAGCTGCACTAGACTGTTGACTGCTTTGTGGAATGAGCTTTCAAACAATTATTTGGGTTCTCTGCCATGATTAGACCAAGCTAAGTTTTTCCATAATATTTGAACTGAGCCATTGTTGAGGCTCTTATAGGTTTTACTTACCAAGACACTAGTAGGCTTTAGAAATGTTTTCAGCTGAGTTGTGAATACTGTGGATCAATGAGTTCATTTTGAGTATTAAAATCATCACAACCACAGATATCATGTAAAATACCACAAACAGTGCCATTATCTCTGTGTGAGTGCTATTCCTCTTAACTTGGGTGGAATCTGAAGATTCTGGGAAAAGAAAATGATTCTTGGGTCTTGGGAGTGGAGAGTCAACTAGACACCACAACATATTGGGACAAGTTTGTAGCTCAGTTTTGCTCTATTGCTCTTTCGTCTATTGCTGGATACAAAACTAGTTGATATGAATGTGTGGCTGAGTAGGTTTCATTTGGTCCATTCATTCATTCATTCATTCATTCATTCATTCATTCATTCATTCATTCCAGCCTTCAGCCCATTCCGAGACATGCTGGTGGTGGGGATAGGAAGGTAAACCTTTCTCCAACACCATTGTTGTGCAATGCCAGGTCCATTAATAATAAGACGGTAACACTTAAGAATTATTTTGCAGCACAAAAAGTGGGCCTGGCATGTGTGACCGAGACCTGAGTAAGGGAGGGCAAGATGGTCCCGGGGAGATTAAAAGAGGAGGATCTTACTGATCCATCAAATTACTGTCCAGTATTGAATGTATTGTTCCTGGGTAAGGTAGTTGAGAGAGAGGCAGCAGAACAGCTCCAGGTTTTCCTGGAAGTCTCTTCAGCTCTGGACCCATTCTGTTATGTATTGACCATGCGGTCGCCATGTGCTCCAGTAATGGCGACCGCCATGTGGCCAGAGGGCATGGCCAAGAAACTACCTGAGCTTCAGCCAGGTAGAACAAAGGCCAGGTGGATTCTAACCGGCCACCAATCATGTACCTAGGTTTCTCCCAGGGAATCTATGAGATGTAAATAGACTGATAATAGCCTATCAGGCCAGTTGGGCGAGGTCAGGGGATTATCCCTGACCAGCATAAAAGGAGGGCTCGGAGCCTTGGGTTGTACGCTTCATCCGGACCAGCAATAAAGATCTAGCTGTTTCACTGTTCCATGGACTCCCGACTCCAATACTATTCACATTCCAATCCAGCTTCTGCCCAGCCATGGGATGGAGATGGCACTGGTCGCCCTCACAGATGATTTCCGTAGACAGCTGGATCAAGGCGGGTCAGTGCTGATGTTATTACTTGATCTGACAGCAACGTTTGACACAGTTGATTATGATCTGCTGATCCACTGCCTTGCCAATGTGGGGAGCCGTAGGACAGCCTTGAATTGGTTTTTCTTATTTCTCCAGGGTGGGAACAGAGGGTGGCACTAGGGGAGAGGGTCTCACCACAATACCCTTTGGTGTGTAGTGTTCACCAAGGGGCAGTCCTCTCCCCAATGTTATGTATGCACCCCCTCATCCAGCTGGTATGGAGTATGACACCCAGCTGTAACTGTTGATGGACGGCTGGCTGAATACCACCCTAGATATCTTGGCTGAGGGTTTGGAGGCTGCGGTTGTTTGGTTGAAACAGGAGCTGGCTGAAATGAAATCCATCTTAAGATGGAGGTTCTGTGGCTGGGTCAGGGAAATTCAGGGTTAGGGTGCCAACTCCTGGCTCTTGATGATGTGCCTTTAACACCAATGCCAGCTGTCAGAAGGTTGAGTGTGGTTCTGGATGCCTCCCTTTCAATGGTGTTTTTCCCTTCTGCGCCAGGTTAGGCAATTGGTTCCCTGCCTGTCTTGCCCTGATTTAGCCAAAGCAATCCATGCAGTGGTCACCTCCAGATCAGACTACTATAACTCACTCTATGCAGGGCTACCTTTGAGACTTACCCAGAAATTGCAACTGGTCCGGAATGCGGCAGCACATGTTCTCATGGGAACCTTGTTCACAGCCCACATTCAACTGGTGCTCCACCAGTTGCACTGGCTTCAGGGTGAATACCGGATCAGGTTCAAGGTTCTGGTATTAACCTTTAAAGCCCTAAACAGTCTGGGACCAGCATACTTTCAGGACTGCTTCTCCTGGTACATCCCTTAAAGAGCTTTACACTCAGTGGATAACAACCTACTGGTGATCCCTGGCCTGAAAAGCATCTGGCTGTCCTTGACTAGGACCAGGTCTTTTTAAGCCCTGGTACTGACCTGGTGGAGCGCTCTGCTGAGTGAGATCCGGGCCCTGTGGGATTTGATGCAGTTCCGCAGGGCCTGTAAGACAGAGATGTTCCACCAGGTTTACGGCTGAGGGCAACAATGGTTCCATCCTAGGCTGGCCTCCCCCTTTTCCCTCTCCCCCTCCTGTTGCTCTGTCTGTTATTTATTATTTGATTAGAAGAAGAAGAGAAGAGATTGGATTTATACCCTGCCCTTCACTCCCCAAGGGAGTCTCAGAGCGGCTTACAAACTCCTTTCCCTTCCCCTCCCCACAACAGACACCCTGTGAGGTAGGTGGTGCTGAGAGAGCTCTTTCCCAAGCTGTCCTTGAGAGAACAGCTGGTACAGAGCTATGGCTTGCCCAAGGTCATCCAGCCAGGTGCAAGTGGAGGAGTGGAGAATCAAACCCGGTTCTCCCAGATTAGAGTCCGCGCACTTAACCACTACACCAAACTGGCTCTCAACTGCAGGATTAACTGTAAAAAAATTACTCTCCCCCCTAGTCTCCAACAATAACTGTAGGATATTTACTTTCCCCCCTAGTTAAGAGGCAGTAGGTTGTGCTTTCTTTTAGCTGGCAGTATTATTCCTCAATGGTCTCCGATCCAATTATTGGGCCAGGCCAACCCTGCTTAGCTTCTGAGATCAGCGTAGCCTGGGCCATCTGGGTCAGTGCTTTTAAATTCTATCTAACAAAAACAAAACTGAGGTTGTGACAAACAAGACCCCCCTTTTCGTAAATAGGGAGAGCAGTCAGATGCCTTTGGAAGGGCTGGGGTGGTTATTTTCAAGTTAGTTGTTAACTCAGCCCTTAAAAATCGAATTGCTAATGTTCCCAAAGTGAGGCATTGTATGCACCCTAGTGGCGCCTAAATATTTCAACCCTTCCAACATCCTCTTGTTTTTTGAAGTCCTTTGTACATGCATATTTTTATGGGGGCAGATGTTACAGACTGGAGATGCTTCATGGAACTCTGATTTTTGAAACAAAAGATTAAAAAGTAAATAAAATCACCATAACAAATCTAAAATTTTCAAAGAATTATTGAATGGCCTGCATGTAGCTGGTCTGTCACCTGATATCAGCTGGTCTGTCACCTGATATCTCTTTCAGGTTTAGACAATGTGAGGCCCATCCTACAGCTGAGCTGTTTGGGGGCTGCAGAATCTTTGCTTAGAATATTGTGAAATCTAACCTTTATTTAGAGAGGGTTTTAATTGGCAGAGTTAATAGCATGAAACTAAGGGTTGGTTGGTATAGATATGGGGTTTTTTTGTCTGAAGGGGAAACTGTAATTGCTGGACTTCAGGGAAGTTCTCCTCAGTTACTCTTTTCATTGGATGATGACCAAAGAGGATCAGTCCCTTGCAGAAATTAGTGTGACAGAAAGAATCAACTGCCTTTTAGATAGAGAGAAGGGAGAGAGAATTGTTGGGAGGTTCTGCAAATATGAGTGGTTTTTTTTTTAAAAAAAGGTTGTTAAGACATATTGTGTTGCTCTGACCTGGATAGCCCTGGCAAGCCAGATCTTGGAATCTAAGCTGGGCTGACAGTGGAAAGTATTTGGATGGGAGACCTCCAAAGAATACCAGGGCCAGGAGGCAGATACAGGCTATCAAGCCGCTTCTCTGAACATCCTCCATGCCTCAGTGGAGTCGCCAGAGCTTGCCATGACTTCCAGGCACAGGCACATGCATGCACACGCACAAAATGCAAAAATACAAAAAAGGGTATTGTGTTATTTCTATGCAACATTACCCATGATCCTTAAATTAAAAAAAACAAAATAAAACAGGGTGGAGCAGAGAATCCTATGATCATGTGAGAACACAGCTCCGTTGTTGGTTTTTGATCACCTGTAATAAACTCATGTTGCAGTAAAACTTAAAAAAACCCTTTTTTAAAAAAGCACCTGTAACTTGTAATTCTACCTTTCTTCCCCCTTCCTTACTATACTGCTCCATCTGTAATTGTTCACTTATGTCTAATATGCTCAGCATTCAGGTTCCAGGAATATGTAGATTTGACTTCAACATAAATGATTTTTAAAACTTAAAACCCATCTTTTAAAACTTCTGCATGTTGCTCCTTGGTTTCTCTTGCCAAAGCAGGGCTAATGCCGTGTCCTGACCATCACCATAATCCCTTTCAGAGATGTCAGATATTTCAGCCACCAAACCCAACCATATATATTTGCCTCTACTACAACTTTTGGCAACCATCATGGAGAAGTTCCTCTTCAGGGCACGTTGCATGGGAGGAGTGATGAGTGGCAGAGGCAATGCTTAACCCACCAACCTCTACACATTATTGGTATTTTAGGTGAGCCTCCATTATTGTGGATTCAAATAATTTCCAGGCATCCTGAGGGGATCTGATCTCCCTTTCAGCTTTCTTTTGAATAATCCCCTGATTTCTAAGAAGCTTCCTGTTTTGAAATCGAATGTGGTTGTGTTGATCTTATTGGGCACCTTCTCACATAAATGCTATATACATATTCGTACTGTGATCAGTGTTCCTAGCTGATGCAAGAGCACTAGCATCTCACACCACTACCTGAGCATTGCTCAGGTCGGAGCCCAGGTTGGCTCCTTGACCAGCTGTTCCATTTATGGTATCTAGAAATGTTATCTTTCTCATGACCTGAATGCACATTAGGAGACAACTCTCTTAGGAGACAACACCAGTTTGTTGCACATTAGGAGACAACACCAGTTTGGTGTAGTGGTTAAGTGCACGGACTCTAATCTGGGAGAACCAGGTTTGATTCCCCACTCCTCCACTTGCACCTGGCTGGATGACCTTGGGCAAGCCATAGCTCTGTACCAGCTGTTCTCTCAAGGACAGCTTGGGAAAGAGTTCTCTCAGCCCCACCTACCTCACAGGGTGTCTGTTGTGGGGAGGGGAAGGGAAAAGGAGTTTGTAAGCCACTCTGAGACGCCAAGTGAGTGAAGGGCGGGGTATAAATCCAATCTCTTCTTCTTCTTCTTCTTCTTATAGCCAATTGTGATAACTAGGACCAAACCAACAAAATAGGCTGTTTGAATCAGCTGTTGTGGTGATTGAGTGATTGGGTAGTGAATCAAGGAAGGGATCTACGTGTGCCCCCTCACGCAGTTGGTCTGGGGGGTTCGGCTGGGTTGTCACCCAATATGCAGATGGCACCCAGCTCTATCTGTTGATGGATGCCAAGATGCCAAGGCACCCAGCTCTATCTGTTGATGGATGCCAAGGCTGAGACGCCAAGTGAGTGAAGGGCGGGGTATAAATCCAATCTCTTCTTCTTCTTCTTCTTCTTATAGCCAATTGTGATAACTAGGACCAAACCAACAAAATAGGCTGTTTGAATCAGCTGTTGTGGTGATTGAGTGATTGGGTAGTGAATCAAGGAAGGGATCTACGTGTGCCCCCTCACGCAGTTGGTCTGGGGGGTTCGGCTGGGTTGTCACCCAATATGCAGGTGGCACCCAGCTCTATCTGTTGATGGATGCCACTCCAGACATTTTGGACAGGGTGTTAGAGGCTGTGGCTGGATGGTTGCAGCAGAGCCTGATGAAATTGAATCCAACGAAGACAGAGGTCCTGTACCTGAGTTGTGGGGGACTGAGGTTGGGAATTAGGCTCCCAGGCTTTGGTGGGGCACCATTGGTGCCAGCACCGTGGGTAAGGAATCTCGGGGTGATGCTGGATTCCTCGCTTACTATGGAGGCCCAGGACACTTTGGCTGCCAAATTGGCCTTTTATTGTCTTCAGGTGGTCAGGCAGCTGTAGGGCTGCCAAGTCCCCCGGTAGGGCAGGGGAAACACCGATTTTTCATGCTTCCCCCCGCTTTTTCAAAACTGGCCACTGGGGGGAGGCAATGGCTGCCAACAGGAGGGGAACGTCGGAGCCTGCCGGGCCCTCTCCCTTCCAGGCCTCTTAAAAGGGAAATGTCTGAAGAGCCTGCAGTGAAAAGCCTCACCAGACATTTCCCCTTTAAGAGTTAGCAAGAGAGCCCCACCCAGAGATTAACGAGGGACTAAGCTCTTACTGAAGGGCCTGCTTTTGCATGCGGCTGGTGTAAGATTGAAAGGTTGCTGTTGCTGGGCCTGGGGTAAGTGCATCTGCCAGCTCTTTTCCTGCTAGTTAGAACTGGGTTGTTGGTAGTTTGGACTCCAGCTGCTGTTTTAGTTGCTCCTTGCCTTGTTGCACAGCACATTTAAGAAGGTTTTGAAGACATCCCATCTTGCTGCGTCTCTCTGGCCTTAGGGCAGACCATTTACAGTGACTACACTTTACAAAGGAGACAAATACCGCACCTGATCTCAGTGCCTCTTCCAATCCAGCAAGAGGGGGCAGTGTTATGTAGCCTTCACTGGACTTGGAAACCTTTTCTGCTGATATACAATGTATGCCCTATATACCAAGAAGGCTCTACAATCCAGCAGCTAGTGGAACATGTCCCTTTCCTTTGCTTTGGAGTGATTAGTGGAATCCACTCCAATTTACATAAACCAGTATGGTGTTTTGCTGGGGTAAAACGATTAAACTAGACCTCTGCCAAAAGTCCACATAGCAGAATACTGTGACTCCATCTCTTCTTAGATAATGTCCCATTTAGTTGAACATGGCTTGCTGTTATTTTATAGTACAGTGGAAACTTTCTGGTCACATGCATACTTATTAACTCTCTATAAAAGTACCTGCAGTCCATTCTAGATATTTCTTTTTCGCATCATCTAGTTGAGGGTTTTCAATGATTCTGTTGAACCCTATGAACCAAATCATTCTTCCTTTCCATCTATATATATTGTCAAACAATTCTAACCTATTTGCAGTATTAATGTTCTGTGAATGTAGTTTTCTATCACCTCTATTATTTATTGAGATTTCTATTAATGTGAATTGTCCACCGATGTGCAACTTCTGTCATCACTGCAGACTTTGGAAAAGTCACTGCTTCTTTATCTATCCTGCTGTCCTCTGTACAGAAGCCAGTTTTCATTATGAATTACAATGATGCCCAGGTCAACAGTGCCACATTATGTATTTAATTTTTTTTCAAGATACTGGGTGACTTATCTCTGATTTGCTTATCAATTTGCTTTAAAACCACTTAAATATGTACCTTAAACACAACGTCCTAACATGCATTTATATGCCTGGTTTTACACATCCATAGTTCTCTCTCTCTCCCCCTCCTCCTTTCTTTCTTTTTTCTGTCTGTCTGTCTGTCTCTCTCTGTCCCCATCCAGCAGAGGTCTATCAGTGGCTATCAGTGGCTATTATTAGCCACAAGGTCTAAATGGAACCCTTTGTCTGGGGCAGTGATGCTCTGCATTCTTGGTGCTTGGGGGGCAACAGTGGGAGGGCTTCTGGAGTTCTGGCCCTGCTGCTGGACCTCCTGAGGGCACCTGGTATTTTTGGCCACTGTGTGACACAGAGTGTTGTACTGGATGGGCTGTTGGCCCGATCCACTGTGGCTTCTCTCCTGTTCTTATGATATGAAAATCATATTTAGCACTTGTGTAGCACTTAGTGCTTCATATTCTGCCGAGATGAGGAAGGATTCAGTAGGGCCGTTGCTCAGTGATAGAGCATCTGCTTGACATGCAGGAGGTATCAGCCTCTTCAGCTAAAAAAGGATCAGGTAATAGGTGACATTAAAGATCTCAGCCTGAGACCCTGGAGAGCCACTACCAGTCTGAGTAGTCAGTACTGACCTTGATGGACCAATGGCCTGATTCAGTATTAGGAAACTTCATGAGTTCATGTGGAAGCATGTGGAAGCAACATCACAGGATGTCACTTCACAAAATGATGTCACTTCCTTTCTCCTGGCTCCACCCCCAAAGTCTCCTGGCTCCACCCCCAAAGTCCCCAGATATTTCCCAAGTTGGACTTGGCAGCCCTAGGCAGCTGATTCCCTATTTTACGCCTCAGGATTTAGCTACAGTAATCCATGCAATGGTCACTTCCAGGCTGGATTACTGCAACTCACTTTATGCAGGGCTACCCTTGGGCCTGATCCGGAAATTGCTGCTAGTTCAGAATGCAGTGGCACACTTACTGATGGTAACGCCTTCATGGGCACACATTCAGTTGGTTTTGCACCAACTGTACTGGCTGCCTGTTGAATACTGGATCTGGTTCAAGGTTATGTTTTTGACTGTTAACGCCCTATGTGGCCTGGGACCATCATACCTGTGAGACCGCCTTTCCCCATATGGGCCCTGGAGATATTTACACTCTTTCAGTCAGCACCTCCTAGTGATCCCCGTCCTGAGGGACATCTGCTTAGCCTCAACCAGGGCAAGGGCTTTTTCGGCCCTTACCCCAGCTTGGTGGAACATTCTCCCAATCTGAGACCAGGGCCCTGCGGGACCTATTACAGTTCTGCAGGGCCTGGAAAATGGAGCCGTTCCACCGGGCTTTTGGTTGAGGTGGCAGGTGTTCAACCATTCTGGCCTCCCTTGTTCATGGCCCCTTCCCAGTGCCCTGCTGCTTAGTTAATATTACCTGGGCACTGGAGCTTTTATTCTCCTGACATGAGGCAAGGGCCCTTTCTGCTGTTGTTTATTATGACATCTGTTGTTTTACTGGTTTTCTTGTTTTATGATACTTGTGTTGTAAGCCGCCCTGAGCCCACTCATGAGATAGGGCAGGGTATAAATTAAATAAATAATAATAGGGATGATTATGGTGGTGGTGGTGGTGGTGATGATTATAACAACAACAACAATAGAGTTAGAAGTCTTTCAAGGAGCAGTTATCTTCTTTGTGTTGAAACCTAAAGTGCACTCTGAAAAATGTAATACCCCAGGGGGTCTGAAATCTTAATGATCAAGCACCATGTCGGGCCACATTTCCTAGGGTGCACCATGGATACTGTAGGAGTTGTGTCCTAATGTGCCAGGGAAGACAGAGGCAGCCACTACTTCAGTTTGTGTTCCCATTAATTGAGCAGACAGCAGCAGCAGCAGCAGCAGCAATCACAACCCCAGTAGAGTACAGAAGCTGCAAGAGTGTAGAGAGAGAAGGAAATCCAGGTAGTCAGCCGTGTTGGTCTGAAGCAGTAGAACAAATTTAGAGTCCAGTGGTTCCTTTAAGACCAACAGAGATTTATTCAAGGTATGACCTTGTGTGCACACGAAAGCTCATACCTTGAATAAACCCTTGTTGGTCTTAGAGAGAGAAGGAAGTTCTTCCCTAGTTTGGATATACAATCAGATATACTAGTGAAGAATTCTGGGCAGCCAAAGCTTAAATTTTGAGCCTGGTGACAATGAGTTTTGACACAATCTCTAGTAATGTGTGATATGCACGTGTCTTGATTTGCAGTATGAGGCTGAGTTATTCTCATTTTGTCTTTAACACAGTTTTATTGTAGGTTCTGTTAGGTAGTGATCTGATAGGGGTTCATGGTATTGCTTGGTGATAGGGGATGTGTAAGTATGTACAGTATCTATAGACGTTAGCTGAATGAAACCATTTTTTGTGGACAAGCATAAACAGCCCTTAAAGCCCTTAAACTTAATTCTTTGGAACTGAAGTGTTGCATTCCAGTCTGTGCTTCTATGAGAACATTCTGACATCAGGCCGGAATACCCCACAAAATTATTCCTGTGTAGAAAAATTTCTCACAAGTCTGTAAACAGAACGCAGCCCTATTGCCTGGAAACCAAAATTAATTTCCCAATGACAGCATGACCACACCTAGATCTAAGAATTTTAGGCCTTTTGTATGGCCAGGAAGGCTTTCCAGCTTTCATTTTTCTAAAAAGCAAGGTTAATAGAGCTGCAGACTAAATTTAGACACTATAGAGCTGAGATCACCTAGTTTGTAATTATTACACCAGGCTACAGAAAGCATAGGGGACCCTATGCTGAACTCTGCCTACTTAACAGGAAGAAACACGTACTCAGAACTTGGGAGTACTTCATATACATATGCTGTAAACAGCCCTTTCCCTCTTGGCCTAACTGTATTAACTTAGGGTGGTATCCAGGGTGGCGGTTTACAAGCTACAAATGATAAATTAAAAGTTTAAGAATTCGTGTGTCAGTAAAAAGTTACACCCTTGTTTTCTTTTCTTTTTTAAAGGAAAATAAAATGGTGCTATATGTGGATGCAGACCATAGAGTGACACAAAATATGGCTCTAGGAGAAGCATCATTGTTGTCAGAGATGCTGTCCAAACACTGTTACGGATTCAAATGGTGAAAACCAATTCAGGCCATAGAAGAAATTACTGGACCAATACTTTTATTTAATTCCTGGTAATTTCTGGCTGATCTTTGACACAGCTTTAGCTATGGTGGCTTCCCAATGGATTTTTTTCTGATAGCTTCTAACACTGTTTATAGTAGGAATGCTGCTGAAATTTAGAAGTGGAATTGCAGCAGCAGATCTGGGATTCTGCTCAAGTAGAAGTTGAGACCCTATTTGAATCAGACCTTCCAAATCTAGGGGGACCCAGTGTGTTCTGGGAAGCCCTGGAGCCTTGCTAAGCCTTACCAAAAGCTTGCAGTGAGTTATCTCAGTGAATGATCTGCTTGCATCTACTGTGTTTATACTCTAGGAGTAGGGGTATCAAACTCATTTGTTATGAGGGCCGGATTTGACATAAACGAGACCTTATTGTGCCAGGCCATATGTGTCTCTGGCGTGAGCTGAATGGCAAAAACCAAAGGCCTCTTGGCCTGTGGCACTTAGGCTAGGGACTCTTAGACTAGGGATTCTGTGAGAAGTCAAGGAAGAGCAAGAATGCCAGGGTCCTAGTCTCCTTGGGTTCCCAGTAAGGTAAGTAGACTTCTACAAGGAGAATCACTTAAATACAAAGGGTTTTAAAGGGGGATTATATAAAATTATTTTTTAAAAGCAATTATGAAGCCAGAATGTCAGCAGGGGGTTGAGGGCTATCCAGTGTTTTGCACAGTGTGTCACATGTATGATTATCTGCACAGTGGGCAGAAGTCTTAGGTGTGTGCCCAGTGCAATGAGCTCCCAGTTCTCAGGGAATGATTACGATTGAGAGAGGCTGGTAAAGCAAGCTCTTGCTCTTTCCCTCCCTCCCCATCCCTCCTCTCTTCCTCCCCAAGGGAGGAGGAGCCTCAGCCAATGGAGGGAAGAGAGGCTTTGCTCTGTAGCTCCTGTGCGATTGAGAGAGCCTGGCAAAGCAAGCTGTGATGCAGAAGGAAGCAGGAGAGAGGGAAAAGAAAGCAGAAGAGAGCTAGTTGCTTGCAGGCCGGATACAAGCCTGGTGGGGGCCAGATCTGGCCCACAGGTGTATGTTTGACAGCCCTGCACTAGAGAGCTCAATGCAAATGAAGTAAGTCTAGCAGCCATTCTGGGTTATGGTGCAAAGTCCTGAATGTCTACGCCCAGGGGTCATTTCGAGCAGGAGCTCGGGTATAGTGGTATTTCTGAGGCTTGGATTAGTAGCTGTCCCCTCTCTGCCAGCTCTTTCTTTCTTTCTTTCTTTCTTTCTTTCTTTCTTTCTTTCTTTCTTTCTTTCTTTCTTTCTTTCTTTCTTTCTTTCTTTCTTTCTTTCTTTCTTTCTTTCTTTCTTTCTTTCTTTCTTTCTTTCTTTCTTTCTTTCTTTCTTTCTTTCTTTCTTTCTTTCCCCCTCCCCTCCCCTCCCCCCCCTCTCTCTCACCTTCTGACATACTTCAGGTGGTTTAGCATATGCAAATAAGTTATGCTAATGAGCACCCGCACCTCTTCTTCTATGAAATGACCCCTGTCTACGCCACCTCCAGTGGATTGTGGATTCAGAAATATAGGTCAACTAAAACATTTCCTGTGTAGAACCCACCAGTTCTGCTCACCTCTATCGTTTATGAAGCAAGATGGTAACTGTAAAACAATCTTCCCTACAAAAGTAGGGTTACTTAAAAAAAGGAAAGTTCTTTTCCTCTGTTGCACAGACCAGCATAGGTTTCTTTTACAAATAGTGGTGCTGTATGCTGGCTGATGTTACTATCTTTTATCATAAAAGACATTTATACCCTCTTTTCTATGTTATCAGTATTATGCTATGAACAAGAAAAGGGACCTGCAATACTCGCGGGGGGGGGGGAGTATTCCCCACAGCTCCCAACCTGCAGAAGCAGGAGATGCTCTGCAGGAGGAGGAAGTGGCAGCAAGTGAGCCTTCTCCTTCCCTCCACCCGGTACCCACGGCGGCAAGACTAAGCAGCTCACAGCCACCGGCTCACCAAACCTTCTCCTGCCCCCTCCCCAGCAGCAGTGGTGGCAAGGCCTGAGGCCTGCCAAGCCTTCTCCCCCTCCCCCTGGCACTGGCAACAGCGAGACCTGAGCGGCTTACAGCCATTGGTCCCACCAAGCCTCCCTCCCCCAACAGCCAAAGCGTTCTCTGCGTATACGCAGGGAATGCCTTTACTTTTGGGGGGATTTAAATATTCCCCCCAAGTTTTTTTTTTTACTTTTAGGATTTTTCTGCACACCTGGGGAGTCCCCCAAGTGTGCAGAAAAATCTCTCTGCCCCCCCAAGTGCCCCCTCCATGTGGATTTAGATATCTGCTTGGAGGGGGCAACTTGGCTATTAGTAGATAGACAAGAGGCGGGACCCACGGGGGGGAGAGAAGGAGCTCCATATGGAGCAGCAGCCAAGGGTAAGGTTTCCTCCCCTCCCCTGGGCAATGACGGCGAGCCCCGGCCCTGCTGATCTTCCCCTACCCCCGGTTGCCCCGGCAAGGCCTGCATGGCACAGAGCCATGGGGCCCAGTGATGTCTTCCCCCCCCCCCCCCGGTTGCAAGGCCTGTGTGGCACAGAGCCACGGGGCCTGCCGACGTCTCCCCCCGCCCCTGGTTGCCCCGGCGATGCCCGTGCGGCACAGAGCCACGGGGCCTGATGATGTCTTTCCCTCCGCCCCCGGTTGCCCTGTCAAGGCCTCCCCCCACGGGCACTGGCGAGGCCTGAGCGGTGCTCGCTGGGCCCACAGCTTTGTCTCCCCCCAACGAGCACCGCTGCAGTTCCCAACGCTCTTTTACTTTGGGGGGAGATTTAAATATCCCCCCAAAAGTTTTTTAAACTTTTCAGATTTTTCTGCACACGGGGGGAGTCCCCCAAGTGTGCAGGAATGTCTTCCTGCCCCCCAAGTGCCCCCCCGTGCAGATTTAGATATTCATGTGGGGGTGGCCATTTGGCTATTAGTGTATAGATTATGTGAATGTGTTTAATCAGTGGGGAATTCTTACTCGCATGGAGGAATGGCTGCTGTGAACTGATTGTCTACTTGGCTGCTCTTCTCTCTCTAGAGTAGACTTGTGATTTCAGATCAAGGCTGAAATTAAATGGGCTTCGCTTTTACCTTGTCTGCACTGAATGTTCAGTCAAACCAGTGTACAGATTTTGAATTCTACTATGTTTCATGTGAACTCTGTGATCTTATCTATGTATCCTTGATGAGTTCTTTTGTTTCAGTTAATATGTTCCCTGGGGTTAATTTGATTTTAAATTGTATTTATTTAAAAAATTACTTTTTACCTCTTCAGAGGCTTTTGAGGCATCTGGGAAATTGCCGGGGATATGGTACAAGCAGTTGCAGTAAGGAGGGGAGAAGTGGCAGGAATGACCTCTTCCTCCTGCTACATGCTGCATTGTGTCCCCAGGCTCCTGGGAGTGGCTTGTGCTGAGTCAGAAGGGCTGCTGGGAAAAGAGGTATAAATCCCTTCCATTAACAGGCTCAGTTTGTTGAAGGATTGGATCTGGCCATATGTGACTTTAAACTTTGTGGTTGCCATTTAAGGTGATGCTGGAGATACCGAGAAGAAAATCTGCATGTTGGACAGGGAGGAGAAAATCTGCATGTTGGACATGTGAGCAGCTCTCCACTCATCTTCCCAGTCCTTCAGGTCACAAGAAGGGGATACCTGCAAATTCAGTGTCTCTCCACTAGATAATTATCCCTGGTTTTTTATCCACTCTTTTCCATCCAGAGATAAGACAGCAGATACAATAAAGTCTGCACTGCATACCTCCTTAACACCTGCAACATGTTGGTAGAGCAGCTTGTAGGAAGATTCTTGTAGCATCACCTTATTGTCGTGAGTGTCAGGATTTGGAGGTGGGGTTTGCCAACCTTCTGGAACTCAATTGTGCCTCCTAGATCTGACTTTTAAGCATTGGGTTCATAATTGGTGATGAATTGTTGTTGTTCAGTCGCACAATCGAGTCTGACTCTTCGCAACCCCATGGACCACATCACGCCAGGCCCTCCTGTCTTCTGTCGTGCTCCGGCGTTTGCTTAATTTCATGTTTGTTGCATCAATATCACTGTCTAACCATCTCATCCTTTGCCCCTTCTTCTTATCCCTTCAATCTTTCCCAGCATCAGGGTCTTCTCCAGTGAGTGCTGCCTTCTCATTTGGGGGTCAAAGTATTTGAGCTTCAGCTTCAATATCTGGCCTTCCAGGAAACAGTCAGGGTTGATATCTTTTAGGATTGACTGATTTGATCTCCTTGCAGTCCAAGGGACTCTCAAGAGTCTTCTCCAGCACCATAATTCAAAAGAATCTGTTATTCGGCGCTCTGCCTTCCTTATGGTCTAACTATCACAGCCATACATTACTACTGGGAATACCATTGCTTTGACCATACGGACTTTTGTTGGCAGGGTGATGTCTCTACTTTTTATTATGCTGTCTAGGTTTGCCATAGCTTTCCTCTCAAGGAGCAGGCGTCTTTTAATTTCATGGCTGCAGTCACCGTCCGCAGTGATCTTGGATCCCAGGAACATGAATTCTGTCACTGCTTCCACGACTTCCCCTTCTATTTGCCAAGGAGTGATGGGACTGGATGCCGTGATCTTAGTTTTTTTATGTTGAATTTCAAGTCAACTTTTGCACTCTCCTCTTTCATCCTGAGCAAGAGGCTCTTGAGGTCCTCTTCACTTTCTGCCTTTAGAGTGGTATCATCTGCATATCTGAGGTTGTTGTTGATGTTTTTCTCAGCAATCTTAATTCCAGCTTGTGATTCATCCAGGCCGGCATTTCGCATAATATAGTCTACATATAAATTAAATAAGCAGGGTGACAATATACATCCTTGTCGTACTCCTTTCCAATGCTAAATGCATCACTTGTTCCATATCCGGTTCTATCTGTCACTTCTTGACCCTTATACAGGTTTCTCAAGAGAGATTTGAGGTGGTCTGGTACTCCCAACTCTTTAAGGACTTGCCATAGTTTGTTTCTTTCTTTTAAACCATCAGCTTTATTAGGAGTTAGATTAAAAAATACAACTTTGATCTCTGAGGAAATACACGATACAATAAAAAATTTTGTGACATATTTACCCAAATGTATAAGACTTGAATTTAATAAAAGAGGTTACTTCACCTTCTAACTTGGTTGAATCAGCCTGCTTCTCTAAGAAAGGATACCATTTATCCAGTGGATTTAAGAGCTCTCTTTCGCATAAGGCTTTGTCAAAATAAACTAAACATTTTTTCTTCTAAGAAAAGATCCCAAACCTTATTCCACCATTGCTTTACTGATGGAGGTTTGTCATTTTTCCATTTTGCAGCTGCTATTAATACAGTTATTAGCTCTCTAGTGCATAGAGGTGGTTTCTCTTCAGGCCAAAGGTTTAATAAAACTATGACTGGATCAAAAAGGAACTTGATACCCAGTATACATCTGAATTTTTGTCAGTACCGAACTCCAAAAACTGGATATAGCTTTGCATGACCACCATGAATGAATAAAATTGGCAATACTACCACATCGTTTCCAGCATGTGGATGGGATCATCATCTGTGGGGCTATATACAATAAAGTCAAGGGCGTGGTATACCACCTAAGCATAATTTTAAATTGAGTCTCTTGGATTGTCAAAGATTTGGTCATTTTAGGCATTATTGACCATATAGTTTCCCATTGATCTTCCGAAAGACTTTGGTGAAGATCTGTGTGCCATGCTGTTTGATAGTATAGTGTCTGGGTAGGGCCAGATGCCAAAAGGGTGCGGTATATTAAAGCGATAAGACCTTTTTTGGGAGCGTAGTGAAGCAACAATTGCTTGAAAGGCTTTAAAGAAGATTTAATGCTCTGTTTTATTGCTGGAGAGTCCATCAGATGAAGCAGTTGCAGGTACTCGTACCAGGGCAAAGTAGTTTTGAATTTCTTTTCAAGCTCAAGTTTTGTTGCCATACACTTTGCGAAGATAAGGTGGTGCAGTGTTGTAATACCAGCATTCTTCCAGGAACTAAATGAAGAAATGTCTTTAGCGGGCCTGAACCAGTTTTGCGAGTTAAATGTACTAGCCAAGGATCTCGGATGTGTTAGTTTAATTCTGTTGGAGAACCAGATTTTGAGCGCCAATTTCAAGAAAGGGGTTTTTATATTCTTGCAGAGTTTGTCTGGGGTGTCAGACCAGAGAGATTCCTTAACAGTAAGATTAGGAAGCGAGCACTCTTTGATTACACTCCAGTCTGGAGCTTCTGACGGGTGGAGTTGGCGGATTAGAGTTGATAGAAATGATGCCTGGTAATAAAGCTTAAGGTCTGGGACCGCCAAGCCACCTTGCTTCTGCATTCTGCGCATTGTTTTGAAGTTAACTCTGTGTCGTTTGTCTTGCCACACAAATGAGTTCAATAGGTGTTGCCATTTAACAATCAGTGAGTTAGGAATAGTAATGGTATTCCTCAGCAGGGTATAAGAGGTTATACCTCAGCAGGGTATAAGAACACAGAGTCCACCATTTTCTCCTGGGTAACTGATCAATGCCATCTGGAGAGCAATTGTAATTCTGAGTGATCTCCTGCCCTCACCTGGAGATTGGCAACAATGGTTTCCTTGGCTGGGAGGGCGGGATAGAAATTTAAATAAATAAATTTCCCAGGAGGAAAAGTGGTCTTTTTCTCCTCTCCCCATTTTGACTTGCACAACAATCCTGTGAGGTAGGTTAGGCTGAAAATCTGTGACTGGTTCAAAATCACCCGCTCAGCTTCAACTGCAAGAACCTGGATCTAGCAGACCCTGCTCTGAAGCACTGATTGCCACGCCTAGGGTACCCAACCTCCAGGTAGAGCCTGAAGATCGCCAGGGATCACAACTGAACTCCAGACAGCAGATCTCTCCTGCCCAGAGAAAATAACTGCTTTGGAAGGTAGACTTTATGGCATTCTGTTCAGTTGAGGCCTCTCCCCTTCTCAAACCCTGGCTTCCATAGACTCTACCATAAAATCTCCAGGAATCACCTTAACTGGAGCTGGCAACCTTGGTCAAGACTTGCCCCAATGAGTTCTTCACAAAGGCCTGTGAAGGGTTTCCTTCCTTTGTCTGAACCGAGCTTGGTTGCCTACTGTGGCAGAATGGGCTCCAGTTTACAACTCAGCTGTTCGCCTCCCACCCTCATCCCGTGGGTGTATCTCACTCCTTAAGTTCCCTGCCACCAGTCACTGAAGTGTCACTGCTTTTTTAGAGGGACAGTGAGACCCCTGTGGCCAAATCTCCCTATTTGGGGATAAAATCCCTGATCTTTGGGGGATCCCTGGAAAGTTGACAACCCAAGGGTCTGGGCTTTCCTTGCTTCCCTGGGCTGGCCCTTCCCTTTGGTATTGGCAGAGTGGGGGAGACTATGGAGTCAGAGCACAACGCAGATTATTAGCCCAAGTAGAATAATTTATTTAACTATTTACACAATTAGGGATCGCACACACACACACAATAAATGAATAAGGGACAACTGAATAAAACAGGGGTTAAACTCAATCCTCCCTGGATGGGCTGGAGTCTATATTGATGGTGCCCCGCCCTTTGGGAGGGTCCCTCTTTCCCCTGCATTTTTTGGCCACAGAGAACAGCCGTCTTATAAACACAGGTAACTGCCATTTTCGTTTCACCTACTAACAGCCACTGAGGTAACAGTTGAACCTCATGGGGGAACATTTTAAACAAACCACAGACAGCAGCTGTCTTTTAAACACAGGTAACTGCCATTTAGTTTCACCTACCAACAGCCACTGAGGTAACAATTAATCCCCCTCATGGGAGGGAAGCTGGAGAAGCATCTTCGTCAACAGAGAAAACCATCTTGCAGAAATTCTGACAGAGCACAGAGGTTGCAGGAGTAGGTGGGGAAGAGGAGCAGACCCAGCCAATGGCATGCGAGTATTCACAGCCAGTGGATAGGGACAGCTTCTGATTGACATGCCAGGGGACCAAAGGCTGGAATGGCGTGTGGAATGTTCTGGAATGTGCCACCACCGGCAGAGAATTATGTATAAAGAGAGATTCTTGTTCTAGTTCACTCATAAGCAAAATGATGAACACAAGACCATGTGCAACAGCCTCCTCCCTCTCCCATATTGTACCCTGAAACCCATTTTCAAGGAGCAGATTACTACTGGGAATTCAATTACTACTGGGAATATCATCGCTTTGACTGTACGGACTTTTGTTGGCAGGGTGATGTCTCTACGTTTTATTATGTTGTCTAGGTTTGCCAAAGCTTCCTTCCCAAGGAGCAGGTGTCTTTTAATTTCATGGCTGCAGTCACTGTCTGCAGTGATCTTGGATCCCAGGAACATGAATTCTGTCATGGCTTCCATGACTTTACCTTCTATTTGCCAAGAAGTGATGGAGCTGGATGCCGTGATCTTAGTTTTTTTGATGTTGAGTTTCAAGCCAACTTTTGCGCTCTCCTCTTTCACTCTGAGCAAGAGGCTCTGAAGGCCCAGTTATCCTACCTTAAATATAGAATGCAAACCCTTTTGTGAAGTCACTTGATAATGAGTAACAGAAGTGAGGTTTTCTTCCCTTATAGAATTTTAAAGCATGTTAACACAAAAGGATTACTTTGCCAGATCAGTGCAGCAATAGGCATTGCCGTAATCTGCTGTCTGCTGCCTCTAGAATTGAACAGAAGGCAGTATAGAATTTCCGCACTCTAATTGGGTCAGAAGTAGTTGCCACTCATGCATGTAGCCAACACAGCCACGTTTGCAAATACGTTCTGTAACCTAGCCTGTGAATGTTGAAAACACTGTTAACTAAATCAATACCCCAGAGAAAGCAAAGCACGCAACAAGCTCTGAAGAAAATACTGTACTGCTTTCAGAAAATGTTGTCTGGCTCTGCTTACAGTCCCTTAAAGTGATGACTGGTGAGGTTTGTGTGTGTGTGTGTGTATAAAACCCTCCTTTCTATACATAAGGATGTATAATACAACACTAATAAAGGAGAAAATGGTATCAAACATTTAGAGTGTCATGGTCTCTCATGAGAAACATCCACTACTTTCTATCCATACATGGATATGGGGAAGGATTTCCATGAAAGAGGACAAAATTCAGCCCAAGCATCTCTCTCAATTAAAATTGTATCAAATACATTCATTTTTAAAGGGAAGAATGTATAAACAGTGCTAGAAGCAAAAATGACCAATACATCAGATCTTTTAAAGTGTCTCAGATTGCTTGATCTGGTAGCATAATTCCCCCCCCCCCCCCCGGATCACTCCCATTCAAACTGCTAAAAACTAGATCGTTTCCCCTAAAAAATTTCCCTAATTACTTCAGGTGCATGAACAAAGATAATGGTTTAAATTTGTGGCAGAATCCTTGAAATGTGAAATCATAACCTTTGATCTTATGCAGAGGACTTCTCATCAGTGAATAATTGCAACCAGCTTCCATCTCTCTCTCTCTATATATATATATAAAAAATAGTCCCCTCATTGTAAAAGCAATGCCAAACCACTGGACCTAGAAGCACCAAATTCGGGGAGAGCGCTCCTACCATGGCGTAGGTGCTCACTAAGAAGGGATTTTTAGAAATTAGACCCCTAAGTGGGTCAAAAGGGGAGAAATGTCCTCCCCTCATTGATTCCTATGTGACTGCCTCCTTGCACCCCACACACTCTGATTGGTCAGCTGCAGAGCTCAGCATTCTGAGGTAAAAAGAAAACAGTTACAGGAGACTGCAGAGAGCTAACGGCAGTTGAGGAAATCAGGAATGGCCAACAACCACCTGTGAGGTGCAATGATGTTGCTGGCCCAGCCTCTCCAATGGCTTCCAACACACTCCCCCTCACCTCCTACACCTAACAGGCGGTTGTCAGGTGTAGGAGGAAAGGCGGGATGCTTACAGCCACCAGGGAGGTTTGCCCAGCAGGATTGCTTTAGCCCTGCTGCTGGCTCTGTCTCCCAGATGACTTTAAACATAATCCCCCCACACACACTGGAACAGGGCCAGGGTACTTTAACGTTACAAGGGGGAGGCAACTTAGGAATGCAGCAAAGACATTTGCACATAGTACTCCTGTAGGGCACTGAGCTGCACAGGCCAAGTACCAACAAGATCACCCTGAGGTGCTCAGAAAAACACAGTCTCCATATGAGCAAAATAATCCAGGAACACTAGTAGAAAGGCCATCACTACTTTCGTGGAAGGTGGCAGGATTTGACTTAACAGATGACTGCTTCTTAAATGGACAGTTCTATGTGGTCTGCTCCAGAGTGTGCTCACCAAGCAGCCTGGTGATCCTAGCACCTGAGGGCAGAACCACGAATGTGGTCTACAGAGAGGTCTTTCAGTAGAGAGAGAAAAAACAGTACATGTGTCCCACTTCATTTTTTACACTACAGTCTTCTCCATTAGAATTCCTACAACAAATGTTACATTTCAAACTTCACATCATCAGTATTGTAACTGGATTTACGGAACTTAAATACCGTAACAAAGCACGGGTATCAGGCTAGTAAATCATATTAGGAAGAACATTGTCCAGAGTTTCTTGGGGAGTGGGTGGGTTAAGTTTATAGATTCATAATTTTTAGGGGGGGTGGATGTTATGTGACATGAGAAAGCACTCTCACAAACAGGGTGGGGAAAGTGAAGCTTGTGTCAATGGAGGTCCAGTTCCACTACTGACATCAGTTTAAATAACACAGTCTAATGAACTGATACATAGGAGAACTGTTCTTCAGTTCTTTCCATCTTGGTGGAAGGGCAGGGTCTGGCCAATCAGACCTGCAATGCTGGCTAAGTAATAGGGCTGAAAAATTCAGTTATACTAAAGAAAACCCATAAATGCTAGATCTGCACTGGCTCCTTACATTCTTGTTATCTCCTCAGCTGGGACTATGTTGTGATCTTCCCTTGCATGCACAAACAGCATCTTAGAGGTAGCATATATGAAGCGAACAGTCAGGTGATACAGTTTCTATTCATTTTGTGGGGGATCCAGAAAGGCTAGTTCCTGAAGCAATAACCTTCTAATTACGTTATTGTCTTCTGATTCTGTTCTCATGACAACTAGCACCAACTGGAATTGCAACGATAAGCCTTAGGGTATACTCTCCAATTCCTATAATGTGGGTCACATTATTCCTAACATTTTGTTCACATGAACAGGCTGGTGAAAAGGATGGCAGATTCAATTTATCCAAAGTGTGTTTGGGTAGTGTTCTCAAATGTATTTTATCTTCTCATTCTGAACACCAAGTTAGCCTGAAAAAGTCTTTGAGACTGTGACCTAGTTTAAGGAACAAACAGTATTTTGAATGGCAGACTGTGTGAAGATGTTTAAAACAAGAAACAGCCACTAGCAATTCTTTCTCCTTCATTGCATCCCTGTTTTATGGCATATTTGTGGAAGAATACAGTGAAGTAGCTTCCTGGATAAAAAGGAATAAGAGGGAAAGGTGGGAGGCTGGAAAGAACAGTACTACTTGCCGCTCTTGACATAAGTCCCAATATTATAGGGTTGAAGAATGATGGCTAAGCCTGTGCATGCTAACAGATCATTGCTGATAGTAGGAAAACACACTGTGGTGTAGTCTTGGTTTAAGTAAGCATGGTGTGCAGAAATGTGTACATTCTGATTAGCCTTTTGTGCATCACTTGTGCTGCTGGTGTCTGCAAGCTATATATCAAGTTGGAGCAAAAACCTGCTCCTATGCCTCTTCATGCATCAGTGAGTTTCACTAAATACAATGAGGCTTATTCCCATTTAACTGTGCTCAGAATTGTAGCCTTAGCCGGGGTTGATTTTTGGGAAGTATAGTTTGAAACACCAAAACACCACTGTAGCCAGAGTCGTCCAGTGGGTACAGCTCCTTACCTAGCTGTTTTTTGAACAGGCTTTTAAATTTGTGTAAACTATCTTCTTATTGTAATAAGAAGACAGTTTTTTAAAAAAAAAAACCCAAACTGTTCTCTAAAATTCATGGTGATCTTAGCTCCACACACTTCTTCCTACCCACCCTTCTTTCGAACAATCACTGGTCCTTTCCACATTTGTCTGCCGCACTGGATTTTCTCAGTGTTTGAGTTAAGGCAATTTAAGTCCACAGCAGAACAGCATCCAAATAGCCCGGGGCAACAGCAGGCTGAAACTGAGCTGACCACTGATGGGAGGTAATGTAATACAGAAGGGGGGGGCAGAATAAAAAGAAGGTTGAACTCGATTTTAGTGCAGAATGGGGGGGAAAACCTAGATTAAAAAGAAGGTTTAATTAAATTTTAGTGCCGAGTTGCTTAGAGGACACTGTGGCGAACATGGATTAAAAGGAGAGTACAGGAAGGGCCACTGTCAGCCTTATCCATTCAATTCTTTGAAGCCTCTCCTGGAAATGTGGCGGCCCTACCTTTCTAAGAAGGCTGCTCTGGTGTTGGTATCAAAGTGATTAAGAATCAAATTGTGCCTCTTGAGATTCAAAATAGCAGTCACTTTTGGCATGCATCCTGGTTCATGTCATAGGCTTTGTAAGAAACTGGAATACATTGGTAGATCCTGTGCATTCTCATAAACCTTGTGAAACGCATGGTGACTGTATAGCAGAATGCTTGGTAGATGTCTCCTGTTCTAGCCTCATTAATCATTGAATACTACTACTATGCATTGCTGAAGCCTTTTCTTTGCCTCTGCTGGAAGCCTGGCCATCTATCATAAGAGGTGATCATGTATGAGATAACAGCAATGGAGTAATAAAAACTTTCAGTAAGACAGGCTTAATATTCAAGGCAGTTACTTGTGTTTATGATCTGCATTTTGACACAATCAGGGTCTCTTTTCACACACAGAAAGACCCATGCAGTAATCTTCAGGCCAAAACAGGCTGTCCAGTGATCAGGTACTACTGCAACAGACTTAGATTGTGCTCTTGAAGTTGGGGAAATATGTCTAGGGTGCCAAGGTCAGAGGCCTTGTTTTAAGTAACACAAAAACAGTTAAAGAATACCGGTGTAACGTTTTGCTCTTTTCTGAGACCGTTTATATATAACACCTGTAAATGCTCCTCTCTGTTGTATTCTGAGGTGACATATGTTATGCTGCTTCCTTCTTTCCTTAGCTTATTTATATTTGGTTAGAATGACCAAATGGTCAGCGCATGGGGGTGGCTGTGAGGTAAAAAGGGATCCTTTACTATAAATGAAACAATAGCCTGAGCGATCCAGGTCAGGGGTCTTCTTTCTTTAAAGGTCCTCAGAATCAACCATTGGTACTTACCGTGAGGACAGGAGGACATCTCCTTGGGTTATTCCCACCGGGCCTTTAGGGAGGCAGGAAATAGTTTTTCCCACTTCCTGTTGGCATTTTTGGAATAGCCCATCCTTTAGTTCTGGAACTTCGAAAGCAGTGCAGGCATACTAGCCCTACAAACCTTGCCCTATATAAAAACATAACTTCAACAGTAACTGCAGCATGTTAAAGAACAGAGCTCTGCAGAAGATAACAGGCATAGAATCGAGGAAGAAGTCAGCACAGAGAGCAAGAGAAGAAAAAGGAGAAAGATGACTCCGGGAGGGCTAAGATGTCCACCTGTCCTCATAGGAGAAGGATCCCTCACAGTAAGTACCAATGGTCGTTCTCCCTATGAGGTGGAGGACATCTCCTTGGAACCTCCCAGAGCAGTGTCCCTTAATTGAGTGGGTCATCATCTTCCTCCACTGATAACGACGTGCTGCAGAATTCTTCTGAACGCTGCATCTACGGATGCAATTGTGTTAATCTTGTAATGCTGAACAAACATGGATATGGAAGACCAGGTGGCGGCCTCCACTGAAGCTATGTTGGCGAAAGCAGTGTTGGTTGCTGCACTCCTGAGAGAATGGGCTGTAATGCCCCTGGGAATTTCTTGCCCAGAGGCCCTATAAACCTCCGAAATACAGGCCTTGAGAACTGCGCTGATTGCAGCCTTGGACATCTTTTCCCCTTTGCGTGGTGGAGCAATGCAGATGAACAAGGACTCTGTCTTCCTCCAAGCTTCTGTCCTCTTGATGTAAACTTTGAAGCCCTCTTAACATCCAAGGAGTGCCACTCCAACAGATGCTTCGGCTGAGGACAGAAAGTGGGCAGACAAATCTCCTGGGAATGGTGAAATGCGGAAGAAACCTTTGGCTGAAAGGTTGAGTCAGGCCACAGTACCACCTTATCTTTGTGGAAGACACAAAGGGACGATTTGATTGACAACGCCCCGAGCTCTGAAACTCTCTTAGCGGAAGTGATGGTGACCAGAAACAAGGTCTTCATTCTCAGCCACTTCAGCCCCACCTCTCTGAGGGGCTCAAAAGGCGCTTTTGTGAGTCTCCAAGTCGGAAAACGATGTACTTGTGGTGGGAATTTCAGCATGGCTCCCTGCAGGAAAAGTTGCACATGAGGGTGTCTGTTAATCTTGAACCCCCCCCCACCGAGGGGAGAACCTCAGCCCTCTCAGAGAACTTGTCTGCGAAGAGTGGAAGACTTGAGACCTGAGCTCAGGCCCTCCTGCAGAAAGGAGAGAACTGAAGTTATAGAAGGTGAGAGAGGCTCCACCCTCTTATGACACCATCTCACGAAGGCCTTCCAGGCGGTGTTATAGATGCAAATCGTGGGTTGATGTCTGGAGGCAAGGAGAGTGTCCATGACTTCTGCAGTGTATCCTAGCCTAGCTAGATTGCGCCGCTTAATCTCCAAGTGGTCAAACATAACCAGTCTGGATTGGGAGGCCACACTGGACCCTGAGACAGCATGTCCAGGGTCACCAGAAGGATTAGTGGTGGAAGAATAGCCATTGCTTGCAGCGCTGATAACCACAAGTGCTGAGCCCACCTTGGGGCCACTAAGATGACCTCAGCCCGGAGCTCCTGTATCTGCTGCATTGTCTTGGATATTAGAATGAATGGTGGAAACGCAAACATCAGGTCCCGGGGCCAGGCTGTCGTGAGAGCATCTGTTGCTTCCGCCTCCCGGTGGCAATACCTGCTGAAGAACCCTGGCAGCTTGCGGTTCGCTGGTGATGCAAACAGGTCCACTGACAGTCAACCAAATTGGTGCATGATCATAGTGAAGAGTCTCGGGTGAAGGGTCCACTCTCCCTCCAGAATGGTCTCCCTGCTGAGCCAATCCACCTGAGTGTTCTCGATCCCTCTTACATGTTCTGCTCTTATGGAAGCAACATTTCTCTCCACCCAGTTGAGGATCTTCATCACCTCGCTGTGCAAGTGGGGGGGGGGGACCAAGAACCGCCCTTGGCAGAAATGTTGTCCATTCTCACTAAGACGTGTTGATTGTGAAGATGGGGGGGGGGGCGCGAAATGGACCAACGCCAGGCCTATTGCTCTGAGCTCGAGGAGGTTGATGGGTAACGTCTTCTCATTGGGAAGCCAGGTCCCTTGGACCGGAATTCTCTCCAGGGTCGCCCCCCCCCCCAGCCCTGTAGACTTGCATCTGTGAATAGCTCCATGGTGGGGCTCACATAATAGTTCTTGCCCTTGGACAAGCTAGCTGGGCCCTGCCATCAATGCAGACTCCTCTTGACCTTGAGGGGAACCTGAAGGTTGATGATCCTCTTTTCCACTATGAAGGCGTGGTAGGGATGGAGAAACACCTGTATGGCTCTGGCATGGAGGCGAGCCCACTGCACCATGTCTGTGCTGGCTATCAAGAGTCCTAACAGTCTTGCCAGTGCCATAAGGGATGAAGACCTGCTGCGATACACTTGGGATGCTAAGTCCTTAATCTTCTGGGCTTTGGATGCCGGAAGGAAGAGAGCATTGCGAGTAGTATCGATCACAGCACCCAAGTGCTCGATCCGTTGTGTTGGTGAGAGGGAACTCTTCTTGAAGTTGATCAGGAACCCATGATCCTGAAGACAACGTATTGTTTCCTTGGTGTTCTTGACAGACTCTGCCTGACTGCTGGCCCGAACAAGCAAGTAGATATGGATAGACATGTATCCCTAGACTTCAGAGGTGCACGACAGGGTTGGTGACCAACTTGGAGAACAGTCTGGGTACCATGGAGAGGCCAAATGGGAGCGCTGTATATTGGAAGTGCTGATTATACACGCAAAACCGCAGGAAACTCTTGTGTGAATCAGCACATGAAGGTATGCCTCTGTGAGGTCTATGGAGGTCAGAAACTTGTTTGGAGACAAGGAGTCTGCAATGGCCCTCAAGGTTTCCATGCGAAAGTGACGCAGTCGGATGAATTTATTTAAAAATTTCAAGTCCAGAATTGCTCTCCAGTCCCCATTCTTCTTGGGGACCATGAACAGGATGGAATATATGACCTGGCCCCTCTCTGCAATGAGAACAGGCTCTATTGCCTTGATGTCCAGTAAGTGCTGAACGGCAGATGTGATGATGGTCATCTTGTCCCTGGATTTGCTTGCAGGCAATTTCATGAACTTCTCCAGTGGATGGTGTAGAAACTCTATGGTATAACCTTGAGAGATGGTCTCCACCACCCAGGCATCTGCTTGTGACTGGCTCTACACCTCTGCAAAGTGTAGAAGACGCGCCCCCACTGGAAGAGATGAGTAATCATGCCTGTTTGGGCTTGGGGTCTTGATCGCCACCATCATACCTGTTGAAACCAGGCCTGTGGAATCTTGGATTGAAGGAGCCATGCTTGCTCGTGGCCTTCGATGGTTCCCATTGAGGCTTCTTGGTGTCGTGGTGAAACTGTGGCAATGAATGTTAAGTGTGAAAGGACTGGTTGTTTTGTCTATCGAAACGCCAGAGGGATCTGGGCATGGCCTTTTTTTAATCTTGGGTTTCCACCAAGATGTCATCTAACGCTTCTCCAAACAGTTGGTCCCCCTGGAACGGGTAAGCCGTCACAATGGACTTGGATAAGGCATCAGCTTGCCAGGTGTGCAACCAAAGGAGTCTTCTCGTCACTGCCGTGGATGCTATGGCCTTGGAAGCAAAGGAAGGATATCCAAGGTGGCATCTGCAGTGAAGGAGCTTGCCTTGAGGATGCGTGAAGCACCTCCTAGTAAACTGCGATTGTTTTCTGGTAGGAGCTGTATCAGCTTGCGCACCCACACGATGGTCGCCCTGGAAGAGATAGAGGCTGTAGAAGTTGCTCTCACCATCATGGCGATGGCCTCATGGATCTTTCTGAGTGTTGCCTCCGCCTTCTTGTCCGTGGGGTCTTTGATGGTACCGTGGTCATCCTTGGATAGCAGACCTGCAGACTGAACTGCTGCTACTGGACTGTCCACTGGAGACACCTCAAGAGCTCATTAGCATAATTAGGCAGAGAATATAATTTCTTGGCAAAGGCAGGAAATTGCTTATTAACCACGGGCCTATCCCACTCTGCTCTGAGCTGATATTCAAAGTATTCGGGGAATGGAAACACCTTCTCTGTATATTCCTCTGGGGGGAAAAACTCAGAATTTCCCCCAGATTTGGACTTAAATTTGGCCCTGGCTGTTTTTTTGGTACTCAGAGGGCGGCAAATCATGTAACTCTAGTGCCTTAATGGCTTTGTTTATGAAGTACTGATAGTCCTCTGGTTTGAAACCGTCCTCTGGTTGGACTGTTCAGGTAGTTTCATTTCTTCCTCCTCAGACAAGAACTCTCCCTCCTCTCTATCTTCAATAGAGGAAGCATTGGATTCCACCTCCTCCCTCCAATGTTCCCTTCTAGAACTCCCTTGGGCGGGGGGGGGGGGGGAGTGCCTTTTGAGTTGCCTTAGTTGGCCAGCCTGAGGGAGGGGGAAATGAGGAGCCCTGAGAAGGAAGATCCCGGGGATCTGGAGCTGGAGGCCTGGGCTGGAACTGGAACATTTCCTGCTGGATGGTCTGCTTTATGATAGCCATCAGCTCTGAGGAGTGGACCAGGACCCCTCCGTCTGGTAGCTTACCCCTCTCCAGTGGATTGCAGTCCTGGGAAGCAGTGGGGTGCGTTGCTTCTGCCCCCACAGGCAAAGAAGTAGCCCCCAGGAGGGTTTCGGAGCTGGCATCCAGACCCTCAAAATGGCCACCCGCGGTCCTTAGACGCGCTGCAGAAATGGCGGGCTCATTGTCTTTGGGCTGCTGGTGGTGCTTGGAGGTGCGAGGCGCCACCGCCGGTTCAGCCATGCTTGTCAGGGGAACGTGATCTAGCCACGAAGGCAGGTCGGCCCCATAATTGCTGTGTGCGATTGCCGGCCCCGCAGTGCGCACCTCTCCCTCATTGCCTGAGGAGAACTCCTCAGGAATCTCCTTCACTGCCATGGCATTGCCACTGGAGGTTCCCTCTTCGGGTCCTAGTGAGCCCTTTAACTTCACTCCAAGCCTGGCACCATTGAGAGACAGTGAAAGATGGAGGAGAAAAAAGCAATAGAAAAAGAGGCAAGGGAAGGAAGAAAAAGAACAAAGAAGGTAAAAGAGAAACTACAGCTAAAGCCAAGCTAAGGTTTTTTTGCTTCTACTCCCTATGAGGCAGGAATAGAACTGGGGGATGGGCTATTCCAAAGGCGCCAACAGGAAGTGTGAAAAAACTATTTCCTGCCTCCTTAAAGGCACGGCGGGAATAACCCAAGAAGATGTCCTCCACCTCATAGGGAGAAAGACCTAGCCACAAAGGTTTATTTTCTCACTTGCCACTTCAGCTAGTACTTCCACAAATCTTAATTTTCTAACATGACACTAAGGCTAATAACTTCCACAAAGAACAAAGATTTGTCTCATATTCCACAGCACACTCAGCTCACTTCTCTGATGCACACTCATCAAACTCTCTCCCACAAACAAGTCAACTCTGTCCCCAGAGTACAGCTATCATCCAATCATAATACACTTCAATCAGTCATCCAGCCCCCCTCTTTTTTACTCTACAGTCCTGCCCTTTAAACCACAGCAATGTACATATAAAATCCCATTAAAACACAGAAATACATATAAAATCCAATTAATACACAATATCTGCATATCAAAACACTACAACAGGGATTGTTAAATATGGTCCCTAGAAACATCTTGTTTGTAAACTTTACCATTTGTTTCAGATATTGAGCTGCGCTTCATCTCACCCTTTAGAATCCGCCATCCCAAAATGAAGGTCTCCAGTACTAATTTGTGTCTCTTCAGTCTTGATAAGTGCAGGGGCAGTTTCTGCCACAGCACTTTCTTGTAACCATTCAGGTCCAGTGGGACCGAATCATGGGCTACAGTAAAATCCAGTTGGAAAGTGGATTGAAAGTGGATTATTAGTGTGTGATCATAGCCATGGTGTAGTGGGATGTGGCTAAGAAACACAAAGCAGTGATGTGGAACATATTGTGGTACTGGAGACATGTAAGGATGTATTATCGTCAGCAGATTTAAACTCACACAGTAAGATTCTGATGACTGCGAGATGAACAATTTATTGGTAGTTGTAGAGTTAAAATGGATTGCTTTGGGTATTATGAGGCACCTGGGAAATGCCTGCCTCATCTTGGTAGTTAAAAGGCTGTAGAGGAAGTTTTCAGCCTTTCTGCCTGGTTCATCAGTGTCCTCCTGTAACTGACTAAACAGTGTAATCCTAGGCAAAGATACTCCATTCTAAGCCTGCTGGAATCAGTGTACTTGAACTGAGCAGCAGTGCAAGCCTCCTAATTCTTTTTCGTCTTTGACTCTGCCAAGACTAAAGTCTTCAGAGTAGACATCTTGGCTCCCTGGTCACAGCAGTTGATTGTTGTTGTTGTTTTAATTTCTGATCTCTGAAAGAATTTCTGAACCATGATAAAGTTTACACGTGTGACTCTTATGCCATGTTGGTAAATCAAAACACACTGCAGCAATCTTATTTCTTCATTTCATGTAAAATCTCTCTATTATACCAGAACATATTGCATAAAACTTGAGTGCCATTCAAATATTGGAGCTTAAATCTACACTGTTTTTAAGGGGTCAAAACATTTGTATTCCATTCATCCTCTTTTCTACATAGCCTGAAGATTTTTTTTGTTCTTTCCAGTAATTATTTTTCAATATTGCCGTTTCATCTTCCTGGCTAATGACCTTAGAGATTTGTCCAGTAGATGAAGATATGGTTGTAAATATTCATATTGGAAGTATTCACTACCAACACGTATAAGCTAGGTTTGAATTTTCTGTACTTTACTTTGTTACTGCAGCAACTACTGTAGTAAAGTTTTAATTTGGGACAAGTTCTTATCTCACTTATTTGCATTGTAATTAATATATTATCTTATTTTAGGGGCAGCTTATTGCCAGTTCATGGATATGTTGTTCCCAGGGTGTATTAGCTTGAAGAAAGTAAAATTCCAGGCAAAGCTGGAGCATGAGTACATTCACAACTTCAAACTTCTGCAAGCATCATTTAAAAGAATGAATGTGGATAAGGTAAATGTAGATCATTTCACATAGACTTCTGATACAGCAGTGTGAAATTATATTTCAGAGGATATACTTCTTGATTGTATGTAATCAACAATGTACCCAGTAGATAAAGTAACCTCTGTTAGCTAATTTGTGCAATATTCCAAAAAAATTCCTCCGAGCAAATTAAGTATATATTTGCTAGGGTCCCCCACATATGGGAGCCACTTATCTCATTAAGTGAATGAAAATTTGTGCATTAATTTAAACTGTTCAAATCCCACTTCTTCGAACCTGCCACATAGTGCAGACTAAATTTTTCATATCTTGTTTTCCTCAGCACACGAATTTAGATCTGAGAGAAAAACCTTGTCTTACAAAGCATTTTATTCATTCTAAATGTACAACATGAAAAAGTCTGAGGACTTTTTCCATTTTACCAGTGGAAAAATTGGGAATTTTTTTTGGGGGGGGGCTACTGGGGAAAAGGCCTCTTATGCCATAGATATATATGCCATTTTCAAGAATTTTTTTATTTGAATGTAATAAATTTGACAATTAATATGTTTTAATATCCAGACATGCTGCCAGTCCTAACTATTGTGATTCCATAAGAATTTCTGTCCAAATAATAGAGTATGAGTCCAGTGGCATGTTTAAGACCAACAAAGCTTCCATGTGCACTCACACTTCCTCAGATACATTGTATCTGCATGCACAGGAAAGCTCATTCAGTTAATAAAACTTGATTGGTCTTAAACGTGCCACTGGACTCATACTTTGTTCTAGTTCTTTAGACCAACATGGCTACCCACTTGAATCTGTCCAAATAATACACTTTCTGTTATATACAACATAATTTTTCTCTTGCCTTCAATGTTTATTTTTCCTACTTCTCAGATGGCAACCCCCCCCCCCCAATATATGTGGTATGGTAGCATAGGGTGTGGCAGTTTGCAGTTGCAAATATTGCGGCTATACTTGTAGAAAATGAAAATATTTTAGATCCTATAAATATGCCATATAGTGCAATTTTATATGCAAACTAAGTTATAAAGGATGCATTTTATGCTGTTCAGTCAGGAAGAAAAGTTCAGGTTTGATAGGGAAGTATTGCATATATCTCAGTTATTCCCCCCAGTTCCTGATTTTTTCTGTTAAAAGGGGCATTGGGTCCGTAGCATCAACATTTCCAAAAAGTTTGCATTTTTAACTTGGAATCAGTTTTAAGAATTTGCTGAATGTTATTAATAAATTAGAATACAACTGAGTATAAAAATTCCAAATCTACACTGATGATTGAGTCACCTAGGAATATTCTTAAATTGAGAGTGTTTAATATAAATTTATTGGGCTTTCTGTCTGTTATGCCAGTTATGCAAAATGGGATCATTGGATGCAGCCCTGTATTTTCATAAATGACCAATTTAAAAATACATTTTATGACAATCTGGAAATAGGTAGTGTTTTAACATTCTAATTATTTTAACATCTAGTAAGGAAGACTAGCTCCATTCAATATGGCTAACCAGGCTGAAAAGTAAGATTCTTTCAGACCTTTCAGAAATCCCCGTATCTCCGTTTTCTCACTATTGAATCTGCTGTCTCTTAAAGAAAGTATACTATTTTGTGTGAGGCCTGCAGAAGACTTGCAGATATATTACCACTATTTATCTATAATTAAGATTTTAAAAATTCTCAGAAAAGTCCCCCACCACTTTAATCCAGTTACCTGACCCTCCTTTGGACTGTTTGAGTCAAATATCTTGGCATACTACTTGCAGTCAACTAATACAGTATTCCTGGTACATGTATTAAGTTTTAATCAGCCCGTTTCCCTGTAGATGTATCCTGAATTTGCCTGTGATTGAAAAATTTACTCTTCTTAATGCACAGAGCATTTTTTGGATGCTTCTAGAAAACAATTTTGAAAACCGCCTTTACACTTGTTCTATAGAATTATTGACTTCATTTTCCCATTGATAACAGTGCTGCATGTTAACGGAACAGACAACGAGTTGTTTTCTCCTTTTCCAAGCAGTATTGAAAACATGGAGCTGCATTAACAGTGCAATCCTAAGGGAGTCTTCCCTTTGACTTCAGAGCATAGTAAATGTCTCTGTTGGTACTTAATGGTACAGATACAGAGAACTAAGCATATATGATTAAGTGGTAAAGAGTTTCCCTATAATATTACCAGGTATGTCTAGGTGAGAACACAGTTAGAAAGTGGTATATATTTTAAGAGGATTGGTATGAACCAGATGATGCAGATTGTGAAGCTCTAGAGCTCTAAGTAATTCCAGTTAATGTGTCATAAATTAACAGCCAAACTAACTAGCCACTAATGTGCAGACGGTATTACTTTTGCTCTCTAGTTAACATTTTGTGCTACATTGTCTTGTGATTAGTGCATTGGTACTTTGGGAGTTGCATAGTGTTGAAAAACTTCAGTTGTCCCATTATAATGCTTACACATCTTGCTCTGTTTAATACAGGTTATTCCAGTGGAGAAATTGGTAAAGGGGCGCTTCCAAGACAACTTGGATTTCATTCAGTGGTTTAAAAAGTTCTTTGATGCTAACTATGATGGGAAAGAATATGATCCTGTGGAGGCCCGGCAAGGCCAAGATGCTATTCCACCACCTGATCCTGGCGAACAGATCTTCAATTTGCCAAAAAAATCCCATCATGCAAACTCCCCAACAGCAGGTATTGTCTGTGGTTACAAATTTTGTTTCTTTACTGTAGTGGTACTTGCTGAATGGAATATTTACTGTAAATGTGATAAAATGATCGACATGGAATCATGACAACTGTGTCACATCATGATGAGATTCAGTGCTGTGTTGATGTGTTTAAGCTGTTATAATATGTAAAGTGGCATATCGTTGTAGACACAATTTATTTGCTTGGCAAGTATTGTAAATCCACCCTAGTATTCTCTTTTCTTGTTGTGCTGTTGTCATAAATGGTTGTTACTTAGTCTTGGGCACTGAGAATTGTTCTGCTGTGACTGTCTCAGTTGTGCAGTGTAGGATGCTTCACTTAGAATTATTGAAGTTGAAGCACATGCCCTTTCTCTAATTGCAGGCTAGGCATAGAACTCAAATGTGGTGGTATGCAGTGTTTGGTGATGGCTGTTGCTGTTATAGTAGTCTCGACTTCTGGTACTATATTGGCTCAATACTTTTAAAAATTATTATTATTATTAATTATTATTATTATTATTAGTGTGTGTGCGTGCCTGGAAGTCATGGCTGACCTCTGGCGACCCCTGGTGGGGCTTGGACGTTTCAGAGAGGTGGCTTGTTATCACCTGCCTCTGCATCCTAGCCCTGGTATTCCTTGGAGGTCTCCCATCCAAGAACTTGCCAGAGTCAACCCTGCTTAGCTTCTGAGATCTGACTAGATCAAGCTTGTCTGGGCTATCCAGGTCACGGTGGTTCAATACTTTGTTTCAGTTGGCCGCTCAGGTGCTATATTAGCAGGATTGGACAGTTAGGATTGGACAGTTTTTCCCATTAGCTGCATTTCAGTTTTTTTATACAAGGATGAAATAAAAGCTCCACAATGAAGAATTAAAAGCTATTAATCTGGGCTTTCCTACCCAGGACGTTTGAAGTCTTTTGACCTTCCTCTTTTCTTTTATAAATCCTGTGCTTCTTGAAAACTTAATAAAATTTATTGTTAAAAAAAAATCCTGTGCTAGGGTTTACTGGAGTAAATCACGTGGAACCCTTCTTGATTTAGAGGAGGTTCCCAGTAGAGTTCTTGCTGATTGACTTAGGTGATCTTAAGGAATGGGAAGAACTTCTTTTCTGTCTCTTCCATTATCCTTACAGGAAACTGCTAGCATAATCAAATTTTATAGTGACTGGAATGTTTCCAGATCTTAAGTGCTGGTCCAGTAGTAAAAAGTAAATCAATATACCTTTTTAAAAATGTTGATGTCTAAATGGAATGCAGGGATCCCATGTAGTGATTTTTTTTAAAGAAAACCCATTTTGTCTAAATTGACAATATAGTTGTAAAATCTATAGGGAAGCCACAGTTTTGTGTTGTTGTTTTTCTGAGCTCAAATCAGTAGTCTAATCATGGTCATGTGTGTTAGCCAAGAACCATAGAGATGAAATTCTCCTGGCCTGGAGGAGGGTGATTGGCTGTGGCTGTAGTCAGTATCCTTTGTTACTCTGAGGCTTGTGTTTTGCCTTTTCTGATGTATGGGGCACCTATGGGCTATGCCAGGGGTGGGCAATTGTTTTGGCTCGGGGGCCACTTTGTGGAAGCGGAGGTTAGCGGAGGGCCGCACCTTTTAGAATGATTGCATTTCAGAAAAGGTATAAATTGTATCATAAAAATCAATAAATATAAATTAAATAAAATAGTGGTAGTTTTATTCAATTTATTTATTGTGCTAATTTCATATCATCTATAGCTACAAGCACATTTAATTTTAGAATCAGTTTAATGAGACAAACGTACCCAGAGGCCTGACTGAAACCATGTGGCTGACTGACTTGGCGGGCCGCAAAAAACTCTGTGGCGGGCCGCATGTGGCCCACGGGCCGCAATTTGCCCACCCCTGGGCTATGCCATGGTTTTTGCTGGTGTAACTTTCTGCCTGTTTGTGGGGCATTCATGGGCTGGGGCAGCTAACTCTTGCCACACCCCTGGGTCCAGCCCTTTCCCCACCAGTGTAGCCACTTGCACAGGTGTTGCTCTGTTCTGATGCCATACTGGCATGCAGAACCATTAAGGTGCTCTACTGGCACATATTGAAGATATACTCCACTGGCACATCTTGGAGATACACTGTACCTGAGATATGCTAGTGGAGTGCCTTGTCCTCCCCCCCCCCCCATACACCCAAGTGTAGTTATATAATTTGTTTTGATAATTGGAGAATGTCTTAAATTATAATTATCTTGTGAGCAGGAATTAATTGATAATTCTTATACCTTTACGACATCTGATAACTTATGTGTGTGTGCAGGCTCACTCAAAGTTGGTTTGGCTGTGACCTTTCACTTAGGATGTCAGCAGTGCTGGCAAAGATAAATCCCATTTGAGTAAGGAGTAAACAGTGATTCCTTTCAATCAAAAGTAACTCTAGGATTATGCACAACAAACTATACTTTCAGATCTAGAACAGGAAATGTTCCAGTTCCTTAATGCTGCCATGGGCATTAATCTCATAGTAAGTTTTTCTGAAAATTTTTGCAAATTAGTACAGATACTAGAGAATAAAATATGCATTTAATGCACCAGTGTTGTTTAAGCATAAGGCTGTATTCAGTATTCTGCAAACTTAGCAAGTTAGGAGAAGCTGGTCCTTTTTGAGGGGGGGGGAAGGGTTGTTGCAACCTTTCCCTTCTCTTAAAAGCCTCTGAATCTCTTGAAAAGCCATTTTGAATGTTGAGGCATCTACCAGAACAGTGTGCCATGTAGCTGCAAAGGGCCATTGAGCTTGCAGAACAAGCACAATTTATGAGTGAGTGAGGTTGGGTGATTTAGCAAATTTCCTCATTTTTGCTGCAACTTCTTACACTGTCAGTTTAAATAGGAAAGCTGTGTTTGAAACACTTATCACTTATAATTCTGCAGAATACATGCATTTTGTATGTGAGTGTTCATCCTGAAGAGCAAATTGTCAGCTGTCAGCAAATCAACTAATAACATGACAGTAATGCAGTGAATGTGGGCTGCGGTGGCTCAGAGGTTAAGACACTAAACTGCAGACCGGAAGGTCTCTAGTTCAGCAGTTCAAGACCCTAAATAGGTACCGTTTTGGTGGGAAAGTAACAGTATTCCGTGCACCTTGGCATTTAGTCATGCTGGCCACATGACCACGGAAAAAAGTCTTCGGACAGTGCTGGCTCTTCAGCTTGGAAACGGAGATGAGCACCGCCCCCTAGAGTCGGATTTGACAGACTTTCGAGCAAGGGAAGTTTTTACCTTTACTTTAACGCAGTGAATAGCCATATCAGATGCTTGTAGTCTTTGCCTCCCTTTCTAGTGCTACAGAAACTGAAGTGTCGGTTCACATGCCACAAGACATGTTCACATGTCCATGTGGTTCACCCTGACTGTCCCCTAAGTTGTATTTGCATAGCATACCAACTGAACTTCTGCAGCTTCCTGGCAATGACTCCCTTAAGTTCTGTTGGGAAAGAATGGCAGCATATCTGTTGTTTGTGTTCTTGATTATGCTGCATTACAATTATGGTTTACCTATGAAAGGGCTCTGGTATCCTAATGCTTCAATTCTCATTGTCTGACTAATAAAGACTCCCATTGGTCCTTAAGCCAATCTAAGTACCCAATCGCTGAGCCCTGCTTGGGTCCAATAACATCGCTTGAATACAGTTACATTGTTGAAAGTTATTTGTTGGAACAGTATAAATTAGAGTGCTGCTCTCTTAGAGTTGTCTTTAGAGCTGAACGATGTTATGAATAAAAGCCTGCTTGCTGGATTCATCGCCTCCGCCTCAATACTTAAAAATATCCTTAGAGGAGTTGGCACACATCCTATAGTTCTCCATGTAAGTTAGTTACCAAGAGTCCTGGAAGCAGAGTGCACCTGGAGTGTCCCTTCTCTCCTTGTCACTTCTCTGCTAGCTGTTATTGACTCCCAGACAGGCGGAGTTTTGATAAACTCTCTGGCAGTCTACAAATAAGGGAGAAACACAACAGTCATTCACAACAGCTGTAACTGGTGATAACAGGATGTTCCTGCCTTTGCTTAATTAACACCTTTTTTGGTGAGATGAAACCAATGTCCCGTTTGAGACCTTAATGACTAGATAGTTGGGAATGACTGAATGAGAGCAATGTCCTGGCATTTTATTGTCATGCACATGCATTTGTATGCCTGTGGATTGGATTCAAGATGCACCTGCCTATTACCTTAGAGAGTCTAACTTCTAAGAGTTGTTTTCTTAGTACACACTAAAGAACTTCAAAAGGGCATCCCCCAACATGTCATCAAAAGGCAAAACAGCCTGGTACTTGAAAATAGGGACAGTAGTATTAAATTGGGATAGTTGGAATGTATGATTATATGCTACACTTTCCCCTACTCTAATCAATTTAGGTGCCATTGTGGTGTAGCGGTGGAAATGTTGGACAAAGAACTGGGAGACCCAGATTCACATCTCTACCCACCTGGAAGCCTGCTGGGTGGCACTGGGCTACTCACTCTTTCTCAGCCTAGCTTGCTTCACATGGGTTGTTGTAAGAATAAAATGGAGGAAAGGTGTATGATGTCTGTCACCCTGAGATCCTTGGACCAAGTAGCTAAATTATTTATGCTAATTAGGGAATAATTTGGTAATCCTAACCTGCTTCTTCTAATGACATGTGTAAGGCATAGAGAAACTATATCTGCAGTATCAAAGCAATTTGCAATATCCGTGCAGAGCCTTGAATGTCAGCCTACAGTAGAAGTTTGTAGAGTGAGCAAATATATTCTGTGCTCCAGATTATTCTGTGATTATGCCACAGAATTAGACATCCTAGAAATCTCTGCTTTCACTTAAAAACAACAACAGTGCCATTAGCCATTTTTAAATTCTTTAGGCTTGCGGTGGAACTGAAATTAAATTTAAAATTAAAACTGCACAGCCTTCTGAATTGTATTACAAGTTTCTAATTGTTAAAGCTGCAGCAATAGCCTTGAGAGAATACAGACAACATGATTGCAGTAGATTTTTGGAGCTCACTTTTCTCAGTGAAAGGACACGCAAAACAGCAGCAGTTCTCTAGGAAAAGCAAATCATCCTTTGCTGCAAAATTGCAAGCTGTCAACTGCTGAGCTGACCACTTGCCAAGGAAAGGGGGTGGGTTTGCACTAGGCACTGTGCTATGGTATACCTCCTTTCAGTGGTAGTTGCCATTGTAAAGCAGGCAGTATTTCCCTGTTTGCTCCTCAAAAATGATTGCTGAAATGAAGACCCCTTACTAGCTGTATGGAAGAGTAATCTTTTACCCAAAAAGAGGGAAGGCTGTGTTTTGGGCTCAGCCGTGGGAGAAACTGAGCATAAGATTTCTTAACATTTTGAAACTATGGGGAAAACAGGTTTTTTTTGTGTGTGCATTTTCTTTTTATACTGCATTAAGAATATGAACTGTGTCATTCATAAGCATATAAAATTTCACTGTTTGCCATATTTATGAAATTTTAAAGTATAAATGCAAAATTGCATGTCAAGCAAAATTGCAAATATACCCAACACTAAGGAAAGAGAGCTGTAAACAGTTGTACCCTGTGCTACCTTAACACATGTATTTTAGTTTTACTGATGAAGAGATAGGAAATAAAATGAGCATAGAAATACATTTACTACATATGTAGTAATAAATAGCAGAATGTGCTCTTGGACAAAAACCGTTTCTCATAGTCACAATAGAACTAGCAGCATATTTGTATATTGGGTTAATTTTACAAAAAGTGAAAACATCAAACTATTCATTAGTGTATTATCATGTATATGATCATAGCATATTTATTGTGGATAAAACTTGTTGCATTTAAACATTAGCTACATCCTTTAGAATACTGTATGTTTACACAGGAATCTTATATTCTAATAGCAAAGTAGGCAGTCTTTGGATACTTAAATCTGGGGACTGGAGCTGTGAATGGGCAAGAGAGGTCTTTCTACAAACCTAAAAAGGGGCCCAGGTTTGCAAAAAAAATGTAAACTCTAAAAAAAAAGTATATTGGGAATTTTTAAAAACTGAAAATTAAAAATGATAAAAGGAGCAACTGCACCTTTAAAAAAATGATTACATCAGTGGCTGTTGCTAGGCAACCACAGTATTCCAGGCTGGGTTTTTGTGAGAGAAGAGGCAGGACCAGGCATTTTCCAGGCAGCCTGTTTTGGCCTGACTGGGATTGCCAGGTCCAGTTTGGGAAATTCCTGGAGATTTTGTGGTAAAGTCTGAGGAGTGCAGGGTTTGGGGAGGGGAGAGGCCTCAGCATGGTATAATGCCAGAATCCATCCTCTAAAACAGTGATTTTCTCCAGGGGGACAGGCCTTTGTTGTCTGGAGTTCTCCAGGGGACAGGCCTTTGTTGTCTGGAGTTCAGTTGTAATTCTGGGGGATCGTCAAGTCCCACCTGAAGGCTGACAACCCTAGGCTTGACAGCAACCTTAACTAGGCCTGGCTGCTTGCTATTGTTCAACAGCTACCCTATGAAAGCCAGGGTAGTTTAGCGGTTAGAGCTTCAGAGTATAGCCAGTTTCTGATTCTCATCTTGCTGTGGAAGCTGACTGGGTGATCTTGGGCCAGTCATACTTTCATCCTAAACTACCTCACAAGGTTGTTGTGCAGGTAAAAAGCAGGAGAGGAAAAGCTGCTTTGGTCTCCACTGTAGAGAAAGACTGTAGTTTTCCTAAATAGAGGCTGTAGAGGGGGGAGGAGATGGAAAGCTGAAGACAGAGGGGTAGATAAAGGTAGGTTCATTGTTGAGTAGGAAGTAGTGTTGCCAACTTCAAGTTGTGAAATTATTGGATATTTGAGAGGTGTACCTTGGGAGGGTAGGATTCCATAGACTCCACCCTCCAGAGCAGCCAGTTCCCTCAGGTAACTATCGTTGCCAACCTCCAGGTAAGGGATGGAGATCACCCAGAATTACAACTACTTTCCAGATGGACAGAGATCAGTTCCCCTGGAGAAAATAGCTGCTGTGGAGAGTGGATCCTATGGCATTATAACCTGCTGAGGTCACTTCCCTCCCCAAACCTTGCCCTCCCAAGGCTCCACCCCCCAATCTCCAGGAATTTCCCAACTTGGAGCTGGCAACCTGAAGGGAAACTGATCTCTGTTGGGAGATCCATTGTTGGGAGATCTCTGTTGGGAGATCCAGGTTGGCAGCCCTAGGAGGAGAGAAGGAAGCAGGAAAAGGGGAGAGGCTCTGGGGTTTTTCAGGAAAGGTAAGAGGAAATAGTGGGGAAGCTGGAAATGAGAGGTGTTCTGCAAGTCCTTGTGGGTTCCCACTTGTTATCTAATGCCGTAGATGCTTACATAATGATCTTATTATTACATGATCTGAGTGAATAGATTTTATCCATTCCAAAAGAAACAGTATTTCATAGGAGTTTCCCCCCCCCCCCCCATTCTCACTCCGAGGCGGAGGACATCTTGGGTTATTCCCACCCTTCTATCCGGGAGAAGCAGGTCTCAATTCTTTCTTCCTCTTCCTGTTAGGCTTGGGACTGCCCACCTCTTCAGTTTCTTTCCTGCCTCTATAGGGAGAGGATGCTGTAGGCTTTGCCTCCAGTCCTTTTTACCAGTGATAGATTTATTTACTTGTTTTTCTTCCTACTCTAAACTCTTCCTCTTCTATTCTTATATTCTTCCAACTATTTCTTCCTTATTCTAGTCTGTTTTTTCCCTCAGCGGGGGCTAGGAGCTGCTTTTTTAGTCGGCTTCCGACCCCCCTCCCCCTCGATCTTTTTTCCCCTCTCGCTTTCACTTTCCACAAGAGAGCCATGCCAGGGCAAAGAGAGAATGGATTCCTCTCTGAGTCCGAGAGGGACTCAGCATTTTCCTCACGCCAGAAAGAATCCTCCGGAGCCAGCATGACCTATAGACTTGCCACGGCTGCCGGCAACGACCCCGAGTTGAGCGGGGAGAAGAGGGGCCAGAAACGTCCTTGTTCCAGCGACCATGCGACCAAGCTTCGCCCCCACTCCTCAGAGACCAGTGGCGGCAGCCATCTTGATGCCGCTGTTTTGGCGGGAACACCCGGACAACCTCTGCTGAGTGTGCCCAAAGGCCCTCAAGCATCGGATGCCAATCTCCAGGCAGGGGATCTTGACGACCCCCACGGAAGCGGCGAGGGGACCGCGGGGAGCCGACTCACTACAGAGTGGTAATGTACTCCCGCTCAACGGGAACATGGTCTCTCAAGACCTTTTCCACTCCATGAGGTGCGCCATGAGGGCAGAGCCCCTCAATCTCTGTTGCACGGGAGAGCTAGGCTCCATCTCCTCTCGGGCCGCTTCCCCAGAACCCGCTCCCAGACACCAACCTGTAGATAGGTCCTCCAGGGCACGCTGGTCCTCCAAGGCAGCGAGGAAGCAGACCCATCCCCACCCCCACTCTGTCTCCGATAGGTAGCAGTCCCTGGATTTGGAAGGGTCCCCCAGGGAGGAGGGCGAGTTCCTCTCAGATGAGGAGATAGAGGACATAAGTGTCCCACAGCCTTCAGCCAGACTGTTTAAGGCTGAACTACCAACCGATTCTGGTTAAGTTCCTATATGCCCTTGACCTTAATGACGCCCCAGCGGAGGAGGCATCAATCCCAGGAATAAATCCAAGAGTACTGAAGAACTGTTTCCGAGGTACCATGCCTCAGAGAAGGTCATGCCTTTTCCTGAATTCTTTGAGAGGCAATTGAAAGCTGAATGGGCCAAGCCTACTTCTAACAGACAGGCCCCCGGTTTTGTTAGGAAACTGTATGACTTAACCCTCCTTTGCTAATGAGATGCTTCAGGTACCACTTGTAGATGCACCTGTTACTGCACTCCAATCATTTGGTCTGCTTTCAGAGGACGACTACGGATCAGTCCGGGACAACCTGGGCAAGAAAATCGACGTGGCGCTGAAGCGGTCACACGAGGCCACTGCAATGGCTATAAAAGCATCCGCATCTGCGTCCATTGCCACCAGGGCCATTCTGGTGTGGGCCAGAAAACTCAATCAACTGCTGCCGGAGGACAACAGACGTCTTCTGGAAGGGGCTACCCGCCTGATGAAGGCATTTGCTTTTGCCACCGATGCCTCCCTGGATGCCCTGACCTTCTCGTCCAGAGCCATGTCCTCAGCAGTGGTGGTCAGAAGGGGTATCTGGCTATGAGCCTGGCCTGCTGACCTCCAGTCTAAAGCCTTCGTGATGGCCTACCCCTTCCGAGGGGAGAAGTTCTTCGGAGACCACTGGGACAGGATTCTGGTGGAAACCAGAGATAAGAAAAAGGCCATGCCCAGGCACGTATGTCACCTTGACAAACGAAGCTCCACGGATCAGTCCTTTCGTCCCTCAGGTGCGTCGTATAGATCCAGGCAGAGCCATAAGAGAGGCTCCTGGGGTTCCAACGCACAGCCCTTTAAGAGGAACTTCACTGGGCCCCGCTTTGGAAAGCAACCATTCAATAGAACTGACAAACCGGATCGTGACAACAAGATTAACACAGCATGACTCGGATCGGATACCAGTGGGGGGACGACTAACACATTTCCTGCACGCCTGGATAGCGTCTCAAGCGGACACTTGGACCTTAGAGATTGTCTCCAGAGGTTACTCTTTAGAATTCAGAAGTCTACCCCGAGATTGCTTCATCATCTCCCCATGACGCAAAAACCCTGAGAAATGGGCCATAACCTACGCTGCCATTCAACATCTTCTGACCATCCGGGCGGTAGAACCAGTCCCAGAAGATCAAAAGGGCATCGGGGTCTACTCAATCTTCTTCACCGTGCCCAAGAAAAATGGCAACTGGAGGTCCATTCTGGACCTGAAATTCATCAACAGGTTTATAAAGCACTTCCACATGGAGACGCTCAAGTCCATCACGGAAATGCTGCAGCGGGGAGAATACCTGGCCTCCCCGGACTTGACAGAGGCCTACCTTCACATCCCGATCTTCCCACTCCACAGAAAATTTCTGAGGTTCTGTGCAGGGAACCTTCATCTACAGTTCCAAGCTCTACCCTTTGGCCTGGCAACCACCCCGAGGGTCTTCACCAAGGTTCTAGTCAACCTCATAGCACACCTGAGGAGGAAGGGGGTTCACGTCCACCCCTACCTTGACGACCTGCTCATCTGGTCGGAATCAAGAGAAAAGGCACGTCACGACGTTCAACAGACAATCTCTTGCCTACAAGCCCACGGCTTCCTGATAAAGGAAGACAAAAGTTTGCTGGAACCATCCCAGACACTGGAGCACCTAGGAATGCACATAGACACCAGGCGAGCCGTGCTGTTCCTACTGCGCGAGAAGCTGTTGAAGACCAGGTCGGCGGTGAAGCTCATCATAGAGAGTCCATCCTCTCATCTGTCGACACTGGCCACGGTCATGGGCTTACTGATCTCCAATTTGGACACATTGCAATGGGGCAGATTGCACTCAGCATCTCTACAACTCTTCCTACACCCATATCAATTACAAATCATGGAAAGACGATCCATGACACAAGTCTCCAGGTCCATGAAAACTTCCCTACTCTGGTGGACAAAGGAGACAAACCTCTGTCAGGGCAAGATGTTTGTGCACAAAGAACTCCAACTCTTCACGGATGCCAGTCTACAAGGCTGGGGGGCAACCCTAGCCGAACGTCCAACTCAAGGGAGATGGTCACACAGGGAGACGTCCTTGCCCATAAACCTGCTGGAACTCAGAGCAGTCCTTCTAGCCCTCCTGCACTTCGGCAAGGAGACCAGAGGCAAACACATCTTAGTAAGAATGGACAATGTAACCATAAAAACATATATAAACAATCAGGGCGGCTCCAGATCATCCGCCCTCCACAAAGAAGCATTGATACTGATGCTCTGGTCGGAAAAGAATCTAACCTCGATCAGAGCTGAGCACATCAGACGCCTGGACAACACCAAGGCAGATTGGCTCAGCAGACAGACGATCCACCCGGGAGAATGGATGTTGAACAGGAAAGTATTCAGTTGGATACTACAACACTTCCAGACGCCGACAGTGGACCTATTCGCCTCACAGCAGAACCACCAGTTGCCCAGGTTCTTCTCTCAATTTCACCACAAAGATGCCATCGCCACAGATGCACTGACCTCTCCATGGCCTCAGGGCTTGCTGTACGCATTTCCTCCATTCCCAATCATCCCAAAGGTATTACGAAAAATCAAGCAACACAAGGCCACAGTCATCCTGGTGGCCCCGTGGTGGTTCTCCACACTTCAGCGGATGTCCGAGACTGCACCACGGCACCTCCCAGTGTCTCCGGACATGCTGATTCAGGGCCCAGTGTGGCACTCAGACCGTCTGCTTCTGACCGCGTGGAACTTGAACAGTTGACTTACTTAAAACTAGGTTACTCCATAGATGTAACGGACACAATTTTAGCTTCCAGGAAAGGCTGTACTGTCAGGATATACAATTCCACCTGGAAGGCCTTCCACAGATGGTGCAGGAGAAAATCGGTGGACACCACAAATCCTCCTATTTGGGTCATTTTGGAATTCCTGAACGATGGCCTTAAAGTTGGACTAAAACCCAATACCCTTAGAAAACAGATTGCAGCCCTGGGCTCTGTCCTTTCCCACTCAAAAGGGGAAAAACTTACCACTCACCCTCATATTCGCAAGTTCCTGAGGGGGGCGGCGTCAATCAGTCCTCCCCCAGTTCACAAGTTTCCAACATGGAAACTACACACTGTCCTTTCTGCTCTCAAGAAAGCTCCCTTTGAACCCGTCCACGAGGTGTCATTAAAATGGCTTCATATGAAGACTCTGTTTTTAGTTGCGGTCACCTCGGCCAGAAGGGTGTCAGAGCTTGGAGCACTATCTATCAATTCAGGATTGTGTGTCTTTCCCAAAGACACAGTTGTCCTTCGCATGGACCTGACCTTTGTCCCGAAGGTCGCTTCTCACTTCCACAAAGTACAAGAAATTTACCTACCGTCCTTCTGCCCAGAACCTAAACATCCATGGGAAAAGACATGGCATACCTTGGATGTCCGCAGAGCGCTCAAAGTCTACTTGTTTCGGACCAAGGAGATAAGAAGGACTGAAGCTATGTTCATCAACATTTCTCCACCCAATAAGGGAAACAAAATGTCCAAACCGGCAATAAGCTCAACCATCAAGACCTGCATATCCGAAGCATACAAATCTCAAAAACTAGAGGTACCACCAGGGATCACGGCTCATTCAGTCAGAAGTGCGTCCACTAGAACAGCCTTCTCAAAGAACGCATCAATCGAGGAGATATGCAGAGCCACCACCTGGTCATCAATTTCTACCTTCGTCAGACATTACAAATTGAACACATTGGATTCAGCAGACTCCCCCTTCGGAAGAAGGGTACTGCAGCACATTGTGGAGGAGGAGAGCAGTTTCCCACCCAAGGCGTAGGGTACTGCTTTGTAAGTACCCAAGATGTCCTCCACCTCAGAGTGAGAACGACCCTTGGCACTTACCGTGAGGGGTCCTTCTACTCTGAGGAAAGGATGACATCTTGCCCCGCCCAGGGCTACGCTATGCTCTCTAACACTCATTTATTTTCTCTCTCCTCCTTCATACAACACTGCTAATATCTCCTCTGACTCCTCTGACTGATATCCCTTATATTTCTGGACTGTACATAGTTCCTTCTCATATGGGCAGTACGTGTCATCTCACGTTACTTCCTCAGTTATGTCTTTTACCTTGTCTATGTTTTTTCTTGTAGTTCTTCTTTAACATTAATAAGGGAAAGTTCTTATAGTTCCATACTGCTACTCGGAATCACCTGAACTGAAGAGGTGGGCGGTCCCAAGCCTAACAGGAAGAGGAAGAAAGAATTGAGACCTGCCTCTCCCTGATAGAAGAGTGGGAATAACCCAAGATGTCCTTTCCTCAGAGTAGAAGGACCCCTCACGGTAAGTGCCAAGGGTCGTTCCCCAGAAATTCCAATTTTTCTGTTGGAAATGTTGAGTGGAGGACCTACAGAAGACAAAATTGAAAAAAATTGGGGAGATAAATATGTAAAGGCCTAAATTTTAAAAATTCTTTGGACCTTTACATTTTTAGGCAGGAATTTCCATTACCCAGCACTGGTGCTTCCATGCCAGCCATGTCACGTTGTCTTTCCCCAATTACTACCTGGATGGAATAAGTGACAGTAGATCTATCCCTTGGAAAGTGAGGAGCTATGAAGCTGTAGATGTACAATGAACGTCAGCCTCCCAGTTTCCTACAAACAGGCATGACCGTTAACCCCCAAAGTGAGCAGAAGCCAGCAGGAAATTACTTTCAGTATCTTAATCTGATGCTAAACATTTAGATCCTCATGAAGCCTAGCATCTGTTTCCTTTTTCTGGAAATGGAGAATTGACACTTATCTTCCCAAGTATTTTTTGTTTATCAAGAATTAACTTGTTATTGATAGGTGTTAGCCAGAATGGAATAAATACTCACTTAGTTTCATGAAATACAGATAAGAGAATCTCTAATGCTGTAAGAACTGTGCTGTAGCTAGCAAGTCATTGCAGGTCAAGGATAATGCAGCTTGGAAATTGTAGCATAAATAGTTCTTTAGAATTAATCTCTTGACCATTCTGATGATGTTTCAAGCTTGAAAGGCAGAGTGGATTTGCTACAGAGATGGTGCCCTATGGATGATTCTGATTCATCACACTCAGACGGCTTCACATGATGCATTTTGTATTCAGAAGAGATTCCTGGGCACAAATGCAAAATATTCTGTCAAGTTGGGAATGCTGCCCAGATTATTACCTCATAGCTTTTCCTTTCAAACTACATGTGAACAATGGTTGGGAAAGGAACCAGCTTTTGCTCACATGTAGTTTGGAGGGCAAAGCCAGGAGATATGCGTATAGGCAGTCACCATAACGATGCCTCATAACAGTGTTTGATACTTAGGCATTCAGTTTCAGCTACAACATTATATATTAATTAACCCTCTGTTTACCTTGGACAGCTTGAGGAGTCTTTCACTACGTGTCAAATTTCCCCATAGAACAAGGGTAGTTTTGCACATTTGCTTACAGAGGATACATGAGTGATTTCCTCAATTTTAATATAATATACAAAGAGGAAAGTTGCTTGTTCCTTTGTATAGTTGAATGCATGAACTCCTTATGTAGTACAGGATGTGCAATTCACCATAGAGGAGATGCATTCCTTTTTCCTTTGTGAAATGTCCTGAGATAGCAGGATAAGGTTGGACCAGTTCAGACATATTGCCAGTTTCCCTTCTGTTTGAATGATGCAGTTCCTTCCTTCCCTGTTTAATAGTAAACTACAGTTTGCTGTTATATCTAAGGTGGCAAACTGTGGTTTATGCTTGGCCTCTAAACCAGAATTGGAAACCATAGTTTGGTCAAACGAAGCACAAATCATAGTTTGCCACTTGGGATTACAACAGCAGACTAAAGTTTGTTATGAAGCAAAGGGAATTGGAACATGCAAGAGGGAGAGGAATCATGAGAGTCCAAGTGTTATTCATGTACTACCTGACCATTGTTGTGAACAGAGTCGATATGTAAGTCGCTCTTCTATCCTGGGCCAGAATTTCTGTGTACTACTATATGAAGCCTTAAGTAGATACAACTGTTAGATGGAACTATTGAAAGCAGAATTAACTTTCTTCAGGCTTCCATTGAAATGACGTGCTTCTGCTCCTTTCACTGTGCTGTGCCTTCTGTGAGCTGCTTGTTACTGCTGACATCAACTGAAAGGATCTGTTTTAAACTTTATTTTCAAGGGTGATAATAAATGGAAACTATCATTTGGTGTTAAATCAGTGGTCCTTTGGAGGGCAGGTGGGCATCCTACAGTAATTAAAACTAAATATTCAGACATCTAATTTATGAAGTAGAATTCCAAGAAGAGATTTGTAGATAACAGGAAATTACCAGAAGCCATGACGAGACAAGCTGTATCCTCTAGGCATTACTGCTTTTCATAGTTTCCATTTGCCTGTTTCCAAATATATCCTTGCAACTTTAAGACTGACAAGCTGTTACCATTAAAAAAAATTCAATGTATTTTTTCCTTACAGTTGGAAGACAAATCAATTTGTTTATGTAAAAAATGTGTTGGAGGAGGGTTTTATGGATACCATGGACTGCCAAAAAGACAAATAAGGGGGTTCTGGACCAAAGCAAGCCTGAACTCTGTGCAGAAGCTTAAATGACTAAGCTTAGGCTATCATGCTTTGATCACACTATGAGAAGACAAGAGTCACTGAAAAAGATAATAATGCTGGGAAAAGTTGAAGGCAGCAGAAAAAGAGGAAGACCCAACATGAGAAGGATTGTCGTGGGTCAGCCAGGGCTCAGCAAGGACTCTTCAGGAGAAGTGGAGCCCTGTGTAGCCAGCTGTGAGTCAGCAGAAGCCAGAAGGCAGGAAGGTGAACTGCAAGCTTGTCAGGACTCACAGTCAACAGCTGGTGCAGTGCCAATGGCACCCTCCAGCCCTGATTCACCAGGTGAAACTCAGTTAATTGTTCCCACCCACACCCTTTGAACTCCATAGACAGAGGCCATGAGCAGAAGTCCAGGAGAGATTACAAAATTCTCAGCTTCTGGCCTGATGCCAGCTGATTGAATAGTTGCAGGATTACTCCTGAGCAACTGGCTGCAAGCATGACCATTAGGCATATGCCTGTAAAAACCAACCAAGGGAGGCTGTTAGGCATGGAAGCAACAAATCTTACTGCTGACTCTGTGATCACTGCACCAGACCTTGCCTTGCTTGTGTGACTCTTAGACCGGCTCTTGACCTTGCTTCTCAGCTCTGTGATCTATGCTTGTGACTAACCCTTGGACTGCCTGACAATGCCGCTTTGACACCCCTTCGGTAATGACTTTCTTGGCTCTGGGCTCTGGAACTGAACTCTCGGTTTCTCACATTCAGACCCACCCTACTCACAAGGAATGCACACCGACTCCACCTGGCCCACAACAAGGATTGACTCAAACAAGGAAGCCACGGCCCTCAGTTTGCAAGACGAACATATCTGTTAATGACAGGATGTTTTGGAGAACATTAATTCATATTAATTCATATGGTTACCATAACTTGGAAGCAACTTAACGGAACTTAACATATACAAAAAAACCCACACTATCCCATCCGGGCACCAGACCTGGTCTAGCAGTTCTAAAACAAACTACACAAGTCTGTGCCAAAGTACAAGAGTTTACAAACCAAGCAACCAGCATATCAAGTATCCCACTAAATACACAAATCTAGCTAGAAGACTTTGAAGAGAATTAGCAGTTCTATATTTGAGTCTGCCAAGGTAAATGTGGCCTGAGCATTTGTGATTTTTTTTTTAGGTCCTTGTTGCCTATAGGGCTGCCAGCTCCAGTTGGGAAATTCCTGGAGATTTTGGGCGTGGAGCCTGAGGTGGGGGGTTGGGAAGGGGGGACTTCAATGGGGTATAATGCCATAGAGTCCATCTTCCAAAGCAGCCATTCTCCCTCTGAGAGGAGGACATCTTGATGGGTGTTTCCCACCCTGCTTGTAGGGAGGCAGGAACTAAACCTTTCACTTTCACTTCCTGTCCTCTGGTGGGAGACACCCCTTAAGATCAGTTCTGTTCCTGCCTCAGCAAGGGAGAGCAGTACTTTAGGATAGCTCCTGCTTTAGCTAGTTTTTTCTACAGCCCTTTTCAGCTACCTTCCCCTTAATCTGCCTCCTCCCCTTAATCTGCCTCCTTTTTTCACTCAACTCTCTCTCCCCTCCTTTTTTCCCCCTACCTCTTTCAATGATGGAGGGGACGGATGGCTTTCTCTCAGACGGAGAGAAAGAAGGAGAGAGAGACAGAGGTGTACCCTCCGCTTCCAGCCGTGGGGAAACCTCCAAGGCCGCCGCGAAGACCACTGCGCAGAAAGAAAAACGCGCTAAAAAGCGGCCCCACAAGGACGCGCCTGATCGCGCGGGCACCATTTTGAGCCGTCCCGAGGCCGGGAAGCACCCCGAGCCCGGGAAATCAAGTTTTGCGGCGGCAAAAGGCTGCGGAGCGGGTTTCCCGCCTCCATAAGCCCTGCGGACGGCAGTGACAACGGGCCAGACATTCCTAATGCCCAAGTTCCTCCGCAGTTCCCTATTGATGATGAGCGTCCAGCTTCTTCCCAGGGAGATCGGCGTCCAGTGAGTAACCCTGGTGGGGAGGAAGAGACCATCTCCCCAGCCTTGCTTAGAGCACTCAAGCAAGCAGTGAGGGACGAGTTCCTCAGTGTCCACTCCAGGGGAGCCCCCCCCCCATCCAATACAATCCTGCCCCCATAACCCCTGCGTAGTCTCTGGGGAAAGGGAGGAGGAGGAGGAGGAGGCCATCCAGGATAATGAGGGGGAGGAAGACAGGCCCGGTGGCCACTAAGGCAGCCAGGAAGGATCAGTCTTACCCTGGCTGGGTTCCTTCCCATTAGATCCATACCATGGAGGGCAGTGACCCAGGAGATCCTGGAGAGCGGGAGGAAGGAGAGTTCCTTTCCGATGAAGAGGAGGAGGAGGACTTAGAAGTCCCTGAAACTTCCATGCGCTTTTTTAAAGCGGAAGAGTACCCCTATCTCCTCTCAAAAGCCTTATCAGCACTAGAGCTGCAGCCTAAGCTGCAGGGAGAGGACCCATCCTCTAAGCCTAAGGATTCCAGGCCTAAGGGCAATAAAGACTATTTCCCTAGGGCCCCAGACACCGAAAAGATTTTCCCCTTCCCTGAATTCTTAGAGAACCAGCTCCTTAAGGAATGGGAAAAACCTATGGCCAATAAGCGTTGTCCTCTAAATCAAAGAAAACTGTATACTTTGCCTTCACTTACTAACAAGCTCTTACAGGTCCCCCTAGTGGACGCCCCTGTCATCGCTCTGCAGACATCAGGCCTCCTCTCTGAGGATGGTGAGGGCCTGGTTCGAGATACCCTTGACCGCAAAGCGGATTTCGCCCTGCGCAAGGCGTATGAAGCTTCAGTCATGGCCATTAAGGCCTCCGCCACGGCTACCATCATCAGCCGGGCAGCCATAGCATGGTCCAGGAAGATGATCCAGCTCATCCCACCTTCGAGCAAACGACTAGCAGAAGGGGCAAACCGCCTCCTGAAAGCTGCAGCCTTCTCAGCCGATGCCACCCTCGACGCGATGGTTTTTTCATCCAGGTCCCTGGCTTCAGCAGTGGCAGCTCGTTGCACACTCTGGCTAAGGGTATGGCCCGCCGATCTTCGAGCCAAAACCACAGTCGCTTCTTATCCATACCAAGGCGATCGTCTCTTCGGTGACTCCCTGGACAAGATCCTTGTAGAGACAAGAGACAAGAAAAAGGCCATGCCACGCAATCTAGCCAGACCGGACAGGAGAGGATCAGGTAATTATTCCTTTCGCTCTTAAAGAGCCTTACCCAGATTTGCCAGGGATTCCTACAGACCCTCCTGGGGCGCTTCCAGACAGGGCTTCAGACGCAACCCATTCCATGGCCGCCCAGGCAGACCCTTCTCCTTCAGAGACGGTAAATCCGGACGCGACACCTCCAACAAATCCACCTCAGCATGACTGCCACCAGGGCCCGGTGGGCGCCCGTCTGCTTCTTTTTCATCATCAATGGGCCCTTTCCAAAGCAGACGCGTGGTCCCAGGAGGTCACTTCCAGAGGCTACTCCATAGAGTTCCTGAAGAAGCCACCAGACCGCTTTCTCCGCTCTCCTCTCATCAAGGACCCATCCAAAATAAAGAGGACAAGAGAAGCCGTTCAACACCTACAGATCATTTCTGCCATAGAGCCTGTTCCCATAGAAGAGCAGGGACAGGGCATCTATTCAATATTTTTCACAGTTCCCAAAAGAAATGGCGATTGGAGAGCCATTCTGGACTTAAAATATGTAAACAAATTTGTGAGACTCCGACACTTCCGGATGGAAACCCTGCGGTCAATCTTGGAAGCCCTTCAACCCATGGAGTTCCTCTCCTCCATCGACTTAACAGAAGCCTACCTTCACGTCCCTATTTTCGCCGGCCACAAAAGGTTCCTCCGGTTCCTCGTATTAGGCCAACATTGGCAATTCAGGGCACTCCCCTTCGGCCTCTCAACTGCCCCACGAGTCTTCTCCAAGATTCTTATCCATCCCATAGCCTGCCTCCGGGAGCGCGGAATACATGTGCACCCCTAACTCGACGACCTCTTGATCCGCTCAAGTTCTCGAGACAAGGCGCTGTCAGACACGAGAGAAACCATTCTGTGCCTACAAGCACACGGATTCTTGGTGAACCTACAAAAGAGCTCATTAATCCCCTCCCAGTCTCTGGAGCATCTGGGAGTCGTCTTCGACACGGTCCACAGCCACGTCTTCTTACCATCCTCGAAGGCAGAAAAGATCCGGCTACTAGCAAAACAGACCATCGTAGCCCGACATACTATGCTGATGACCCTAGCCAAGCTTCTCCGCCTATTCATCTCATGCATGGACTCTGTTCCCTGGGCACGCCTACATGCCAGGCCACTGCAGCAGCTATTACGCCCTTTCCAACTAAGGGTAATGCAAAAGCTCGACCTCCCAGTCTCCGTACCTCATCAAGTCAAGGTCAGTCTAACCTGGTGGACCAAGTCCCACAACCTACTGCAAGGAAAGACCTATTACGTGAACGACTGGAAACAGATCATCACGGACGCCAGCCTCACGGGCTGGGGAGCAGTCTTCCTCCACCTACCAGCACAAGGGACATGGTCCAAGGAAGAGCAACATCTTCCCATCAACCTCCTAGAGCTCCGTGCCGTTCGCCTAGCCCTGCTACATTTCAGGGAACACATCTCCGGCCAACATGTCCTCATCAGAACATACAATATTGCAGCCAAGGCTTATATCAACGACCAAGGAGGGTCCAGGTCCTCTCAACTCCACCGAGAGGCAATGAAACTCTTAGCCTGGGCAGAACACCACCTCCTCTCGATCAGAGCCGAGCACATCAAGGGTTCCATGAATCACAGGGCCAACTGGCTCAGCCGCCAGACGCTGCAGGAGGGAGAATAGTCTCTCAAACAGGACCTGTTCGATCTCATAACGGACCACTTCGGCCACCCGAGAGTAGGCCTCTTCGCCTCCCCGCTCAACCACAAGACTCCCAGGTTCTTTTCCAGATATTACCACCAAGCAGCCGAAGCCATGGACGCCCTGGTATCACATTGGCCCAAGACCCTCCTGTATGCTTATCCTCCGACTCCGGTGCTGCCGAAGCTGCTCCGCAAAATCAAGGAGGAACAGGCGGAGATCATCGTTGTGGCCCCGTACTGGCCGCGAAGGCCCTGGTTCTCCGAACTACAGAGTCTGTCCAACGTACCATACCTCACGCTCCCGATGTCCATGGACATGCTCTCCCAGGGTCCCATATGGCACCCGGACCCTTCCTGGCTTCGCTTGACCGCCTGGAAGTTGAACGCCAACACCTCATCAACTTAGGGTACTCAGCGCCAGTAACAGAAACCATGCTCGCATCCAGATGTCCCTCTACCAAGAGGATATATAATTTCACATGGAAGGCTTTTGTCCGATGGTCTAGAAGAAAGAAGGTTGATCCTCTGCGCCCTAATATGTCGGACCTGCTGTCTTTTCTTCAGGACGGCCATGACTCAGGCCTCAAAGCCTCTACCCTTCGCCGCCAGATCGCGGCTCTAGCAACAGTCCTTCCACGTGTAGATGGCTGGTCACTCTCTTCCCACCCGCATGTTCGCCGTTTCCTCAAGGGAGCGTCGTTGACAGATCCTCCTGTGTCCCACAGATTCCCCACATGGAAGCTCAATCTGGTTCTGTCCGCACTAACCAAACCCCCATTTGAGCCAATCCAGGATATTCCTCTCGTCTGGTTGCAGATGAAAACCCTATTCTTGGTGGCAATTACTTCCGCCAGAAGAGTCTCCGAACTAGGCGCGCTTTCAGCCAACCCGAACTTGTGCACATTCCACAAAGACAGGGTAGTCCTCTCCACTGACCCGTCCTTTCGTCCTAAGGTAAATTCCAGATTCCACCGGTCCCAAGAGATCTGCTTACCCACCTTTTTTCCTAACCCTTCCCATCCTAAGGAAAAGATTTGGCATTCTTTAGACGTCAGACGTGCACTCAAGGCATTCCTTACCCGCATCCGGCCTCTGCGAAAGTCCGACTCCTTATTCATTTCGGTATCGCCCCCCAATACGGGCAACAAAATGTCTACGGCCGCCATCAGCGCTACCCTCAAGAGATGCATTTTGGAAGCCTATAGGGTCCTCAAGACTCCTCCACCTGCCGGGATTACAGCCCACTCGGTTAGAAGTGCGGCGACCTCTGCAGCCTTCGCGAACCGCGCTTCGGTTGAACAAATATGTCGAGCAGCAACCTGGTCTTCTGTATCGACCTTCGTTCGTCACTACAAGATTGATGCCTACAATGCAACCGACGCGGCCTTCGGTCAAAGAGTTCTTCAGACTGCACTCATGATGGAAGACGATGTCCCGCCCAGCTGAAGGGACACTGCTATGGGAGGTCCCATCAAGATGTCCTCCTCTCAGAGGGAGAACAGACCAGTGGTTACTCACCGTGAGGGGTCCTTCTCCTCTGAGATAAGGAGGACATCTTTGCCCTCCCGATTCTCCATCGTCTTCTTCCCTGTTCTTGCTACTACCTTCCTTCCTGTCTTAATCCTTCTATGATCACTGTTTATAGTTCACAGTTACTATGTTCTTGTTTTTTATCCAGTTCCAGTTAGTTTTCTGGTTTACAGCTCAGCACTGCTTCTGGGAGTTCCCGAACTGATCTTAAGGGGTGTCTCCCACCAGAGGACAGGAAGTGAAAGTGAAAGGTTTAGTTCCTGCCTCCCTATAAGCAGGGTGGGAAACACCCATCAAGATGTCCTCCTTATCTCAGAGGAGAAGGACCCCTCACGGTGAGTAACCACTGGTCCGTTTTCTCCAGGTGAACTGACTGTCATCTGGAGATCAGTTGTAATCCCAGGGGATCTCCAGCCACCATCTGTAGGCTCACTATAAAGGACCCAATCCAAGTTCTGTACAAAATATGAGTTGTTATTCAAAAAATATCTTTCTCCAAAAGATTCTTCAAACAAAAATATATCAAAAAGACACAGTCTCAAAGAGTGGATCAACAAAGGCAACATAGGTTTAAAGACACTATTAATGCAGTCCAATATCTTATGCCTAGGCGCACAATTCCAAAATAAAGTCTAACAGTTTGATTCCCACGTTGCCAGATAGAAGGCACAGCCGTATCATAAATGTCCTGTTAGACTTTGTATGAAGACTATAAAGTGAGTTTTCATAGGTTCTGGTCTATTTGTGGTTGTGTACCATCTATAGGCTGGCAACCCTAGTTAACAGATTATCTCATAGGAGGGTTGTGTGGGTGGCAGTGAGAGGATCCTGTGGCTAGTTAAAGGCTAGCATTTATTGTGGTGAATGCCTTCTATGGCTAGGTGGTGTTAAACGTGTTCTGTGGAAGTATATTTCTAAACAGACAAGTACAGAGGGCAAAACTTATATGCTACCAATGAAAGAAAAGCGTAACGACAATAAAAAACAAAGGGCCCGCCTTATGATGGGGAGGGCGGGATATAAATCACATTAAATCACATTAAATAAATAAATAAATAAATAAATAAATAAAGGGTATGCTGTATACCACTAGTGATTCTTAAACGTACCTGTACATGAGAACTTTTTGTATGAATGCCTTATCTGTAGACTCTGATTGCATATAGTGATGCTGGATGGCCCTGATTTTGCATAACTGCTGTTTATGTGATCCTTTATTAGTTTAGGTGAGTAATTCAGCTAGAAGTGCCTTTCTTGAAACACTTGCTGTTCAAACAATATATTGTAGTTTTTGACGCTCTGTAATCCTTTTTTAGAGTCCTTCACATGCACTGCTCTTTAGAGAAGTGTTCTTTCCAACTTAATTATAAGCAACATATTCTAACTTCTTTTACAACATCTTTTGTTTTTCATTGTTTCATTTAGAGAGTTAGTTAGCCAACCATTTCTTGTAAGCATGATCATTTTTGTTTAAATGCAAAAGAACAGCAGCAGCAGCAACAAACTACCCAACTTAATAGAATATGTTTGAAATTTGGCCACATTACATCTACCATACTGACAGAACAGATTTCCTTTGATTATTCTGCAACCCCTAGAGTTCCCAATAAAATCTTCAGGCTCTATAATTCACTGAAATACAGACTTATAAAAAGGAGTTTTGGAAATATTTTGAGAAGCCTACCTGTCAGAGATCATCTATCAAATTGCATTTCCACTTAGAACCATTTGTTACATATTTGGCTGGCTATGGGGATGTTCTATTAAGGTTGTTTTGTTTTAATTTATTCAGGCTTCCAAAATATGAATGGAGTTCCTCTTGAATGTCACATAAATAATGGAAAGTGGATTAAGTACCTTTTTCCTAAGCAATTTTAAAAATAAAAAAGAATAAAAAAGAAAAAATGTTTCTCAGCTTGGATACTGTTGATTACCAACCTCCAGGTGAGGCCTGGAGATATGCAGGAATTACAAATGATTAGCAGACAAAAGAGATCAGGTCCCCTGGATAAAATGGCTGCTTTGGAGGGTGATATCTATGGCGTCATTCCTTGCTGAAGTCCATCCTATCCCAAACCTTGCTCTCCCCTGCTCAAATCCTGCTTTACTCCCAAATCTCCAGGGATTTTCCAACTCAGAGTTGGCAGCTCTTATGATTGCAGAATTCTTTCTTAGCACACATCTGTGTCTCAATCAGGCAGTTTCTGATCAGGAATCCAGAAGAATAGTGCCTTCATAGTGGACACTGCCAAAGGAAATAACAACCATTAGGGCTGTTAAGCAATGAGTTGTTGTTTTGAACAAAGGCAAAATCCTACTCCTCAAACAGAGGTAAAATAATTTCTGTAAGAAAGCACCCTGTCTGAAAATGAACCCATTATGAAGAAAACTGCTCCTTTTCCAACATGCCTTATTTCATGCAATCATGTATCTCTGAGAATGACTCCAAAATAATAGGTATTTAGATAATAGTCACCTAGTCCATAGTTATGCAATTAGTAAGGTAAAGGTAAAGGTTTCCCTTGCTTGAAAGCCAGTCAAATCCAACTCTAGGGGGCAGTGCTCATCTCTGTTTTCAAGCCGAAGAGCCAGCACTATCCAAAGACTTCTCCATGGTCATGTGGCCGAATAGAATTTTATGCATGAATCTGTAAGGCTGGAGGGAAGGGACTGAACAAACTAATGGTACTATCCAAAATATCATTTGCATCTCCCTTTCCTTGAAATAGAGCCAGTCTCTCCCCTGCCACTACAACTTTAATATGCATCCTAAAATTCTGCCCCTAGGCCCAAGGGGGGCTCTGCAGTGGCTGAGGATACAGTGAAGATTGACCCCACCATTAGTGGAAATCTCTTGCTGGCAGAAAGCAAGCATAATATCCAACCCTAAAAACATGAGGGTGTGTGGGGGGGAGAGCTTGGCGGACCCGGCGGCTCTGAGCCGCGCAGGTTTCGCTGTCAGTAAAGGGGGTGGGGGGAGAAGAGGCCTGGTGGGCCTGTGCGGGACTCACCGTCGGGGGCAGGGGGAGAGGAGGCCTGGTAGGCCCGCACGGTCTTGCTGTCACTGGGGGGGCGGGGGGAGAGGAGGCCTGACAGGCTCTGTGTCAGTGCGGGGGGGGGGGCAGAGAGAAAGGGAGAAGGCTTACCTGGCTTTCTCCTCCTCCGCTTGGAGCTCCCCCGCCCCTGCAAGTATCACGGGTCCCTGCCTCTTGTATATACTATTTCAAAAAGACACACATTCAGAAGTTAATATGTGAATCCACACCAGGAATTGCTTTCTGAAAATACAACAAAAAAAAAGAAAAAGAAAAGGCCAAATTGTTTACAATGAACAGAAGTATTATAAATACTATTGAAAATTTTTTTGGAAAATTTCTACAAGAAATAAAAAACATTTCCACCTCATATGTTGTGCGGTTGCTGAAAGTTTAGAAAGGAGGCCATGGATCCCTTCTCATGGTGATTGCACATAACAAAACCTTCAATGATACAACAATCTAAAAAATGAAAATTATATATAAGCTAAAATTTTAGATACATAAGTAACCATTTAAGTCTAAAAATAATTAGATTTGCAATCTCCAATGTCTCTGGACATGTGTGTCATCACCCAAAAGTTACAGTGAAGTGGCACATTTGTCATACTGCAGTCAGCTACATGATGGGCCTAAAGGATCATGCAGTAATCCCCATGTGTTGTGTAATACGGCTCCCAGAGGAGGGAGGGGAACGCAGGGGTGGGAGAGGAAACAGAAGGGGAGGGGGGAGGGGCCTAAGGATCAACACTGTCAGTTAAAGAACAGCAGGTACATATTCCGTCTCATTCAAAAACAACAGGTCCAGTCCACTTCTTCATTCAGTTCCATGGGTGTTAGCATCTGAAGATGATGTATCCAGAATACTTCTCTTTTTTGTAGGAGTTTAAGGTCTGGCAATACCTTACAGACAGAGGTCTACAGAAAACGTACAGATGCCAATTCATACCTAGTACACAGTTTCCACCCAAGTCATCTCAACAGGAACCTACCATATCCCCAGTTATTAAGACTGAGAAGGAACTGCAGGGTAGATGCTGATTTTCAGAGACAAGTAGGTATTTTGATGAGCCAACTTGCTGATAGGGGTTATTCTTCAAGAATTCTAAAAAGGTAAATTGCCAAAGGTTTTTTTTAAAATTGATGGACAATTTGGGCTTAGTTGATATCTGGAGACAAATAAATGGTAATTCTAAAGAATACTTATTTCTCAGAGAGACGCAGATCCTTTTCAAGAATAGACATAATTTTGGTTTTAAAAGATTTAGGTACCAAGGTCTCTAAAGCAGAGATTTTATCAAAGACTTCTTCAGGTTGTATCCTTGTAAATTTGATTTGCAAAAGAAAATCTAACAATTTCAGATAGACATTAAATGAAGCATTGTTACAAAAAGAGGCAATTGTAGAGGACTGTAAGAAAAAAAAACTTAAATAAAGGCACTGATATGAGAAGAAGAAGAAGAAGAAGAAGAAGAAGAGATTGGATTTATACCCCGCCCTCCACTCCCCAAGGGAGTCTCAGAGCGGCTTACAAACTCCTTTTTCCCTTCCCCTCCCCACAACAGACACCCTGTGAGGTAGGTGGGGCTGAGAGAGCTCTTTCCCAAGCTGTCCGTGAGGGAACAGCTGGTACAGAGCTATGGCTTGCCCAAGGTCATCCAGCCAGGTGCAAGTGGAGGAGTGGGGAATCAAACCCGGTTCTCCCAGATTAGAGTCCGCGCACTTAACCACTACACCAAACTGGCTTCCATATGAGAGTGGTCTGGGGTGCAAGTAAAGCTTTCATTAGAGGTCATTTGATAGAACATAATTCTGAGTTGAAGAAGAGCCAAGAAGAAAATACAGAATATTTTAGATGAGATTAAAAAATGAGATTACTTTCCTCTCCCTCCTCTGGAAACCGTATTACGCAAGACATGGGGATTATTGCATCATCCTTTAGGTCCATCATGTAGCTGACTGCAGTATGACAAATGTGCCACTTTATTGTAACTTTTGGTCGATGACACACACATCCAGAGACACTGAAGATTTTATACCAGGTTGGTTTGCAAATCTAATTATTTTTAGATTTAAATGTTTACTTATATATCTAAAATTTTAGCTTATATATAATTTTTCTTTTTTAGATTGTTATATCATTGAAGGTCTTGTTGTGTGAGTGCAGTCACCATGAGAAGGGATCCATGACCTACTTTCTAAACTTTCAACAACCGCACAACATATGAGGTGGAAATGTTTTTTATTTCTTGTAGAAATTTTCCAAAACATTTTTTTCAATAGTATTTATAATACTTTTGTTCATTGTAAACAATTTGGCCTTCTTTTCTTTTTCTTTTTGTTGTATTTTCAGAAAGCAACTCCTGGTCTGGATTCACATATTAACTTCTGAATGTGTGTCCTTTTGAAATATATTATTGACCACTGAGGGAGGCCCCAGAGGTTGAAACGGGCATGGTCTTATTGGTCATTTGGTATGTTCAACTGTGTATGCTAAATCATCAGCTTTGTATTTGAAATTACTACAGCTAATGTAAAACTTGTGTTGATGTTCTATGCAGTCTGATATTAAGATCTTATACTTTTAATCTTTGCCATTGTGTACACCATATCATATACGTTTTGATAATATTTTATGTGAGGTAGCTTGACACTTAACAGCACTATTGGTATATTTTGGGTTGAGTTTGTTTTCTCCTTTTCTTTTGTTTCTAGAGCAGTTAACTCCACGTAAACATACTTGCATATGTTAAACTGTTCTTTAGATTTATTGACAATAGTAGACAATATCTCTGCATCAGTACAACTAATGAAATCTTCCACATCTCCCCCCCACCCCCCCGGCTCCAATTCCTGTTGCTCAGATGTCATGCAAACTATTAGGTTGGATGCAGTGGTAGATTTCTACTAATGGAAGGGGGCAGGCAGCCTCTGACTTTTCCCTCATGCTGTTCCTGTTTCCTTTGTCTCCGGAGGTGGCCTTTCATTCTGCATTGGGATAGGGGAGCTGAGAAAGTCCCATTTCATAGACAGAAATCTCTTTTGTCAGAAATTACCACTGGATCCAACCCATGGTTTAATTAGCTATGAATTATTGTTTGAACACAGGCCACTCCACCCATTGTGGCTGGCTAGGGCACCTCAAACCAGAATCTGGCACTACGGTTTGAAGTCAGTTTGCTTCCACAATCAGTCTTTAACTATTTTTGTATGATGTATGAAGGTGAATATTCTGGCTCATCCTCCAGTGCCATGTTTACTGGTTGGGGATACCAGCTTGGGTCTATGCACGAGAAAGAGTCAAGGCAATTACACCAGTGTTTGCATCAAACCAGGATCTGAATGGTTGCCTCTGAGCCTCAACCTGGTTTTTACAAGCTAACTGTAGTTAAAATAAACCATGAAATTCTGGTATATGTGAACTGGGCCATATTGGAGGGAGAGTGACCAACCACTTAGATCTTTGAGCCGTGAATAAAGAACAAAAGATGGATTTCATTATTTGCATCCTACTTTTGAATTTCTTCCAAAGAGGTAGGGGGGCTATTATGAGAGACTACCTCCACACTGTGATTTTCTTTGTATCTGTTACTGGGGAGCAGTTTCCTCCTGTCATGGTGATAGTGTCCATTACATCTGTTGTCTTGGACTACTAGATAACAGCTTCTGCTATCCTCTCTGTGGTTTCAGAAGATGGCTATTTGTAATCGCTGTAAGAAGGCTGTTTGTGCAGGGTTGCTAACTTCCAGGTAGTGGCTGGAGATCAGAGATCAGTTCACCTAAAGAAAATGGCTGCTTTGGAGGGTGAACTCTGTGGCATTATATCCTGTTGAACTCCTTCCCCTCTCCAAACCCCACCCTCCTCTGGCTCTACCCCCCAAATCTCCAGGTATTTCATGGTCTGGAGATGGCAACCCTACTGTTCATGAGGAAATAGGCCAGACTTTCACATAATCTAGATATGAGTTTATACTAGAAATAAGGCCCATTGTGGAAATAAATACAATGGACTCTAGAAAGAGGCTTTGGGCAGGTGTCCCGGCCTTAGGCACTCAGCATCACTTTCCTGTGACAACCTCAGCACAGTATAATGACACAGAGTTCGCTATTTTCTCCAGGGGAACTGATCTCTGCTATCTGAAGAGCAGTTGTAATTCTGAGTGATTTTTAGCCCTCATCTGGAGATTGGCAGCAATGATTCCCCAGGAAAAAATGACTGGTTTGGAGGGTGGAGTCTATGGCATTGTACCTGTATGAGGTCCCATCTCTCCTCAAACCCCACCCTCTCCAGGCTCAACCCCTCAAATATCCAGGAATTCCCCAACCTGGAGTTGGCAACCCTGTCTCCTTCCCAGCCAACTATCACCCTACCTTTATCTGCCCCTCTGACTTCAGCTTTCCATCTCCCGCCCACTCCCTGCAACCTCTACCTAGGAAAAGTACATTCTTTCTCCGCAGTGGGGACCAAAGCAGCTTACATCATTCCCCTCTCCCCCTTTTGCTCTGCACAATAACCTGTGAGGTAGGTTAGGCTGAAAGTCTGTGAGTGGTCCGAAATCACCCACTCAGCTTCCACAGCAAGAACCTGCGTCTGGCAGACTCTGCTCTGAAGTGCTAACTGCTACACCACACTGGCTGTTCTGGGGGGCTGCTGCTGGTGAACTGGAGCAAGCAGCCATGCCTAGTTAAGTCATGCCAGGTGTCATCGAGTCACCCAGAGGGTGCTGCCAGCCAACCTCCAGGTGGCGACTGATGATAGCCTGGTATCACAACTGAACTCCAGTTCCTCCACACACCTGAAAAAATAACTGCTTTGGAAGGTGGACTCTATGGCATTCTGTTCAGCTGAGGCCTCTCCCCTCCCCAAACTCTGGCATCCATAGACTCCACCACAAAATCTCCAGGAATTTCCCAACCTGGAGCTGGCAACCCTAGTCAGGACTGGTCCCATTGAGTTCCCCACAAAGGCCAGAGTAGGCCTGGAAAGGGCCTCCTGCCCCTGCCTTTTTACTGAGAGAACCAAGTTTGGTTTCCTAGCAACAGCCACTAAAGGGAAAGTGAGCCCTCCACAGCAGGAGGAGAAGGGAATGGTTTGACGGCCAGTGGCTCACCTCAGTAGCCAGCCAGCCAGCTGCGGAGGAGCCAAGCAGGAGAAGTGTCTTCATCAGGAGAGACAGCCATTTTGGCAGTTTATTCTGACATGAAAGAGTGGCCAAGACGGCAGTGGGTGGGGGAGAGGAGTGGACCCAGCCCCCAGCCAATGGCACATGAGTACTCTTGGGTGGCGGTTGATGGGACAATGGCTGATTGAGTGCACAGCCAATGGAAGAGCTGAAAAGTACCCAATACGCTAGGGCTTTTATATATATATATATACATATGTATATATGTGTATATATGTATGTGTGTGTGTCTATATGTATGTGTATATATATATATGTGTGTGTGTGTGTGTGTGTGTGTGTGTAGGATTCTGTTGCTGCTGCTAACTTTTGCTGTTGGCCAATTAGCACCTCTTCCTTTTGAATCCTCAATTAAACATTTTATGAGGGTGGAAATGCCTGAAGGGGAATATGTACACTTTTTCATTAACAATAAAAAGACTAAGTATAATGAATTAAAGGAATTTGATTTTTTTCTTACCAATTGAACATAAATGTAATTATATATTAGGTTTCCAGCACAATAATTTTTAATTTTTAATTATGGAGCAGTAATACAACTCAATGCTGACTCTTTCGTTTGCTATAATGCAGACTTTCTAGTTGAGAGTGTTGCAGCGTGACAGCTCTCGTGCTCTATGCAGACTCTAGATAATGAGAAAGCAACTTGCCACTTTGAGCTGAGTCGTTCTCAGTGCACTTCGTTTTACTGTAGTCTGTGCAGCTGCCTCCTTGGCATAAAAGTTTCCAGTTCAGCTAACTGGGGCACGAGTTTTTGAGAGCCCCCCCCCCTCCCTGTCATTTGGCTTACTAGTATACTGCAGATTTAAGAAAACTGAGCCATCAGTGTATTAGTAGGTACAAAAAAAAAAAAAGCTTGGAGATGCTATCTATGTCAAGTAAATATTCTGTTGATCTTAAATGTTTTAGAGTCAATATTTTGGTTCTACCCGGGCATATATTACTGTAAAATGTAAATGCTAAACTTTCCCCAGCCCCAGCTGGTGGATCCTAATGAAGGTTCAAGCACCATGCTTAACACACAAAAACCCATCTCATCATTTATAGAAACTGATAAGTTAAGGCTTAAAGAGGAAAAAAATAAATAAAAGAAAATCCTGGTTACTGTGAAAGGTATAGAATTGTGGAATGGGCTTCAAAATCTGTTATGCAAACTGTGAAAGGGGATTCTGCTGGGATTTTTTAAAATGAAAATGTTTTTATAGAGCATCCATTTTTAATTGTTTTGAGACATATATAATGTGTTTGATAGCTGCTATATCAGGTTTACATATACTGAAAGAGTGTGAAACCGCTCTGTAATAATGTAGAAAAATAGATAAAGACACAAATCTCAGTAAGCATTGAGCTAGAGGCACCTAGCAAAAGAGACTAATTGATTGATCTTTAGGCTGTTTGAAAGAACAGGTTTTCTGGACAGAGGACATGCAATAGATTTATAGCACAATCCAAAGCAGAGCTATATCTTCTAAACTCATTGAAGTCAACTCTGTTTAGGACTGCAATGTTTGATGACTTTTGGATTTAAAAATATGACATTCTGTTATTCAGACAGGACAAGATAAGCATGTACTGCAAGTGGGATAAAGAGTAGATTTAAAGACAAAGGATTTCCTCTAAAAGGCTAACTTTTTTTGTCTGTAGTATAGTAAACAGTAATGACTTGGGGATCAGTTATTGCTGTGATGTATACATCTGGCAGAATTTTTCTTTCTGTGTGATTATTCTTTTGCCCTAAATTTAAGCTACTTTTTATCAGACTATATATACTAGAGATACATGATACCATTGCAAAAGTATTTTACCAACATTTTCTTTGAAACTCATCAAGATTAATTTTCATTTTTTTTTCTGTAAACCCAAACTAATCCATAAATCATTCTCCCATTTCTTCAAGCAGCTTAAAGGAGTAGTATCTATATAGCTAATTTTCAGCAGTCCCTTCTGTGTGCGGATACTTATTTCCACAGATAGGGGGCATACTCGCCCTGCTGAGTCATCTGTACAGATAGAAATAAATTATCCATCAAAAGGCTAAATACTGTGTACAATAACTTTATGCATGTTTTAGGTGCTGCCAAATCCAGTCCAGCTTCAAAACCAGGATCGACACCGTCTCGTCCATCATCAGCAAAAAAGACACCACCTAGCAGCTCAGCCTCCAAATCTGATAAAGATTTGGAGACACAAGTTATACAGCTCAGTGAACAGGTAATATGCCTAGGAATGTGGTGTCCCAAGTATAAGGATTTTAGCTGTGTCTCCAGATATATAAACACATTAGCTTTTCTGCCCATGTAGCAGTCCATAATAATAATACACCGACTGTGCTAACAATAATACTTGGACGCTGCTATGTAAATGCTGTACTCTAAGCTATGTTTTCTCAGTCTTATCAATTGCCCAGTATTATCCCTAGGATAGAAATGGGGTAGGTGATTGAGGCTGAGAGGTCTGCCTAAAGGCTGAGTTGAGGTTTCAGCTCGAGGTACATGTTTTTAACTACATTACTCCAGATTCTATAGCATGGATTATGCCATAACAAATGGTGTCTGAACTAAGAATATTAAAACAACCACTTCTACGTGTAACCTTTCCACTGAACATAGCATATATACTCTGTTTCTGGAATGTTTCCATTCATTTTTCTGCCCAGACTCCTGTCTCCCATCCCACTTCACCCCACAAGGGTGGAAGATGACCTGCAAAAGCCATACCTCTGCAGCCATCTTGGACCCGAAGTGGATAGAAGAGACATGGACAGAGAAATATATTATTCATTATTCTTTGTGATAAAATAACATGAAAGAGCCCTACCACCACCACCACCAAAAAAGTTTACTGTTTCTGCTAGAAAAATTATTCTGGGGAAAAGAATATGTGTCTCTCCTCCCTGCTTCTTTTATAGTATTTTTCTAGGCTTTGACATCTCTAGTTTGAATGTAGTGATAATAATAGGGCAGGGGTCCCCAACCTTTTTGAGCTTGAGGGAACATTTGGAATGCTGACACAGCATGATGGGTGCAGCCACAAAATGGCTGCTGCAAGAGGTGGAACTAGCCACAGAAATATTGTCTCAGTGAAGATCTTTGTGCTGTGGGGGAAGCTGCTGCCAAAGTAACACTTTAAAAAATCTGCACAGCCAATCAGATCTCCAAATAGAAGCCTTCCTGGGCAGAAGCTCTATCTGGCTCTGCCCACTTTCTAAAAACACTTGGCAGGCATCAAGAGAGGTGTCAGCAGATGCCATGGTACCCATGGGCACTGCGCTGGAGACCCCTGTTGTAGGGAAACATAAACACTTATTCTGAATGGCAGTATAATATTTCACATGGTTTTGGAATCATGTGAGCATTCAGACTACCTGTCAGCTGACTTCTGTTGTCAAAGGAATTATTGTGTGATTAAATGTACTAAAGCAGTGCTGTCTTTTTACAGGTACATTCATTAAAACTTGCACTTGAAGGTGTGGAGAAGGAAAGGGATTTCTATTTTGGAAAATTAAGGGAGATTGAGCTTCTCTGTCAAGAACATGGGCAGGAAAATAATGACCTTGTCCAGCGGCTAATGGAAGTTCTGTACTCTTCAGAAGAACATGTGAGTCTGAGATCATCACCTGCTTTTCAGTCACATGGATGTGCATAGCATGTTTTAAACTGACATAGGCCTGATTTCGTTCAAGGCAGCTATGGTACCCTAGCAGATAAAAGGATGGCAGTCTATGCTATATTGAATGGATTGGGGGGAGGGTTTTTTTCCAGGTAACCATAGAAGATATTTTACAGCTTTGGGGGAAAAACCTAGCATAGTTTTTTAGTAATATATTTTGTTGTTTAAGTTTTGCTGAAGAAGCAAGTTCCTAGTCCTTGGTTTTTTTAAATGGGATTTATTCTGTGATCATAGCTCAGAGATGCAGTTTGCTGCTTGCATCGGCTTGAGTAGTAAGGGCTTGCCTTTAGGGTGAATAACGTTCAGTAAGTAGCCAAGGGTCAGATAATACACCTTCCCCTCCAGTGCCCTCCTACTCACCCAGTATTGCCACCATCATTGTGTCAATTATTTCTTCCTTCTGTCTTGAAGGAACAATGCAGGGATATTCTAGGTTCTTGTCCTATTGGGACAAACTTTGGAGTAAGTCCCTCCCATTCAGATGAATGAAACCTACAACATTATAGGAGCTGAGTGCTCTGACTTACCTGAACCATTAGAGTCATCATTCTCATTCCCTGTAGGAGTATGTAATTTGTGGGGTTATCACAGTGGTACCTAATGGCATGAAAGGTCTGAGACAAAGCCACAGTAAGCTGTCAGAAACCTGGGGAAAGATAATGGAAGTAAGGGCAAGCAGTGCCCATTTGTTGTAGTGCATTTCCCCAGTGCATTCCAAGTTTGTTAAAGTAGATATTCTTGTGAAAATGTAGTTGCTTCAAGATAATACTTTGCAGCAACTCCAGAAAGTCTAATTTGCATTCTCACATGTCTTTCTGGAATGGAGTTTCATACAGTATAAACAGATTTAATTCTGAACAATCAAAAAAGATAACTGTGATGGACAAGGGAGGATTTCTGAACCGACCAATCAGATTCTGATAGGCAAAACGGAATGCTGGAGTGAAAAAAAAAAAGCTAAGAGGAGTTTTAACTGTCAACAAATAATGGGCAAATGTGGCTGCTGGATTTTGGAGGGAGAAGGGATAGGAGGCATCCTGGACTAGGCAAGGGAGTCCAGGAAGGACTGTGGTGATTTTCATAGATGGGGGTTGGGTGCTGTTCCTAGATGTAACAGTGGACTTGTTCAAGCTGTCTAGTTATTGCATGTATGGCAATACTGCTGAAAGGACAAACATTGTAACTAGGGTTTACCAGGCAGTGGACTTTGTATAAAATATATAAAAGGATGTGTGGTGAGGTGATGCACAACTTTCCAGCCTGAGGGACTTGTTATTGGCAAAGTGGTATGAAATAATAAGGGAAAGGCCTGGACCAGGGGTTGTGACAATAACTTTTTTTGGAAAAGGACAAAGTGCAATGTTCATAGTTGTCTTATCTTAAAATCTTAAATCACAGAAAACATCAATATTGATGTTTTGATTTAAGAGTTTCACAAGATCTTTTGTGAAATTATGAGAAACCATACTTTGGTAGTTAGGACTACATACTTTGTGTGTGTGAGAACCCAAGTCCAGTCTCTGGCATTTTCTCTGGCCCTTTTCACATTACCATTCTAAACCAGATGTTATTCATTGTTGTCTTGGTTTTGAGTAAAACAATACAAGGATGGGGGTTTCATACAGCAAATTTCCTTCCGTTAATGAGCCATCTCTGAAGTTATATGGTAATGTCAAACAGTGCCATTTCCCCCCCGCCTTTCTCTGCCACATAGTCTTCTGACTTTTTTTAGTGTTCAGAGGTGAGCTATAGTGCTGAAGTGCTATAGCAGCACTATTGAGATGTATTGACTTCAGTGCTATAGCGGTTTAGCGCTATAGCGCTCACCTTAGAATGTTAAAAAACATCCACGGAAGATCTCATGGCAAAAAAAGAGGTGAGGGGGGAAGCGGCACTGTAGGAAGCGCTATGGACGTTTTAAAGAACACACCTCAGTGATTCAGAAGCACAACACACAAAGGGGTTAAAAATGGGGGAAAAAGCAGTTTCTCTCAAAAGTGGCTCAGTCACGCTTTGCTAACCTAACACAAGTGGGTTTGAATGAACAGGTAAATAAATGCTACTGGCATTTACTAAAACAGGTCTGTCTGAAAAAAAGCAACAGAATACAAAGGCAATTTGTTCCCTCCTAACAGTCCCTGGGTGCCCATTCTGCAGAGAAGTTATTGCATGAGATAGTAGATAAGTTGAGGACCCATTTCTGTGATTATCATGGTGCTTCTTGGAGCTGCTGGGACCATGGAAATCCTTAGCTTTGTGTCCATTTACCATCAATTTGTGCAGTAGCTTTAGCTACATTATGTCACGGGCTGGGTGCCAACAGGCCAGGAGTCAGGCAGAAGTCTGGGACGGTCCGAGGTCAAACCAAAACAGGAAGCAATTGCCAAGTCCAAAGCACTGAGCCAGAAGCAGAGTCAGTCCAAGCCAGGGTCAAAGCGGGAAAACTCACAAGTAAACCAGTCCAAGGAGTCAACAGAGCTGAAGTCAAGCAGGTCCAGAGTCAAAAGCCAGAGGTTCCAGAAACAGGTCCAGTCACAAGCCGAATGGGTGCAGAGCTTAGCCAAGAAGACTAGTTGCTAGCACAAGTTGGTAGTCCCTGTGCTGTGCCTAAATACCCAGCCACTTCCTGTGCTAGTTAGCAGCTGGCAGTGAGGTCCCAGCTCCTACTAAAACTCAGGGCTTAGTGATCTGCGACCACGCAGGCGTGCCTCTTTCCTTCTCACAGCTAAGTCTTGCCTGCATCGGGATCTTAGACGTTCCACCCGAGGAGGTGAACCAGGTGGGCTTGAACTTAGCTGTGGCTCAGCTGGTGCTGGGGCAAAAGCCTGGGAGGGAGGTGCTTGCTTGAGCCTCATCTGGCTCAGGTGAAGGCTCCTCTGGAGCTGGGAGCTGATCCTCCACCTCACTTAGATCCACAGAAGGCAGATCCCCAGAGGCACTCATGACACATTATGACATGCATTCTGCAGTGGTGATGTAGAAAAAAGGGATGGGTCATTCACTACAATTTTGTAAACAAAAACTGCTGCTTTCTAGTTTGCTGGGTCATATAGCGAGTAAGAATTTCATAGACAGTGTGATGATGTCAAGATGCCACACAGCCAATAAAATTCATTATGTAATGACAACATAAAGCTAATTCAGAAAGAGGTAAGGAAATATTTCCCTAATTCTAAATTGGGAGGAAGGAAGACATGCTACTTTGCTATTCCCCCCTACAAGGGAAGGCAATGAAACCAGTCTCATGACATAGGAAGATACGGAGCATCACCTAGTTGCCTTAGTAATGTGGGCCTTATTCTTTTTTTAAAAAAAAACCCCACACGCAATGGTCAAACACTTCTGTCCCTGTTAATGTGCTCCATGAAGTAGCTAGAAGGGGGGAGGATTGCTTTTGATAGGGAGTAAAATGTTTTTACAAAAGCACCTCCTGTCCCAGCATGGTTTTAATCTGGATTTCAGAAATGCAGAGTGGATATTAACTGTGTAGGAGCTTTACAGGAAAACAATTATTTACAACAAAGCAAACTTTTAACTTGGGGTTAATGGAAGTAAGCAGATTATAAGATTAGATGTCATGTTCAGGCACTGTGTGTTTGTACTGTATTCAGGTATTTACAGTTTGGCTCTTTTGGCAAAGCAACACAGAAATTCTTCCTGGCAGGATTCTAAGAAACGCAGGCAATGCCTCTGTAGAAATGTAATTGTATTTTGGTCTGTTGATGACTAGTCAGTCTACCCTGCTTATTGCACCACATGATTCCATTCAGGCTGAGTCTGAATTGGACTAGATACTGGGAGACCTAGATTTGAATCCCTACTCTGCTATGGCAGCCTGCTTGATGACCTTGAGCCTGTTACACACCGTCAGCCTAAACTACCTCATAGGCCTGTTAGGATAAAATGGGAGATAATGTTGTAAGCTGCATTGGGTCCCACTGGGGAAAAAGGTGGGGGTATAAATGAAGCAAACAAATCCAAAAATATTTAGTTTTTAAAATAAAGAGAACATAATAAATATATCTTAATTAAGATGACAGCTTTCATGTTAAATTAGTAGAATTATATTCAGTTCACATGAGGAAAATGCCAGAATGCATTCTTCAAGTTTCAGTAAAAATGTGGAAACGGAGTTCCCTTGGTTCTCTTGTCTCCCTGCAAGTTTTCAACACCTTTCTCCATTACTCGCTTCCTACACATGTTCCCTCAAGTCTGCATTTAATATCAAATTTGAGTTGTACTGGGACTTCTCTGAAAGTTCTACATGTTCAGAGCAATCATACTGTGCTTAGTAGCTTTGTATAACAGTTCAGACACATTCAATTAAATTAATGTTTTCAGCAGCATAGAGGGGAGAATCACACTTTCACTGTCTTCTGTGTATTGTTTTTGCTGACTTTTCCCCTATTTGTAATAAAGACCTTTCCCACTTTTATCACACAGGAGAGCCACACAGAAGACCATGAAGGCGAGGAACAGGTTCATGAACAGCCCCAGCAGCAGGAAGAGTACTGACCATCTGGCGCATTGGATAATTTTCATTTTGTGTGGGAACTTTCTTCTGAAGAATAGAACGTGTGTGGCCTCAGACTTGAAACCAACCACTCTCAGTCTGCCATTAACATAAATGTTCCATAGTGAGTGTCAGCCAGTTGCTGCATTCTGTGCCCATCCTTTGCCAAGATGTGTTTGCAGAAGTCTTCTGTCGGAGTTTACACCTGAGGAGGTCTCCAGGCTGTGATCCCAGTTTCTACCACTGCAACTTCACTATTTGGCTGCTTGAGATTTGTTCAGCTTTTTAAAAAAATATATAAATATATAATATATATTTATTTTTTCCTTTTGTCTTAAGTATGATACGTTTGTAATTTGTTCAAAACTATTTATATGGGCATCTCTTATGGCAAAAAGTATTGTTCTGTTCGGTTTCCTCACATATTGTGGTCTTTTTGGTCTGCCTTGCGCATACATTTTGTCAGTGTGAAGGAGGGAAAACAACTGAAATCACGCTCAGATTATACCTGTTTCCATCATTTAACACCACACAAGAAAGCAGCTTTTTCCTTATCTTAAAAAAAACAAAACAGCTTCCATCCTCCTGATGTTTACACCAAAGCATGTTAGAAAGCTGCACAGTATATCTTCATTTGTGGAAGATTGATGCCTGCTCAGCTGTTAGATCGAGAGTTCTTAAACACTTCCCCTGCAACTAGAAACTTATTTCTTCCTATTTCGCTTTGGTATCTGTTGGTTCAAGCAAAGTCTTGGCCACTGTATCTCTGCCTGCAGATGCCACTGAGGCTCAAGCTTCCAGAGCTAGAAATGGGGATGCTGCAGAGCAACCGCTTTCCTTCCCCCTTGCATTATATGGAGAATGAACACGTTCGTGATGATAGACTTGGCTATGCTGAATCCGTTACAAGCACAATCACACCTAATTTTCTTCTGAAGGCTTTTATAGTCACCTTTGAAATATAATGTTAAATGGGCACCTGTTTTCCACACAGTTGCTTTGTGTCAGTTTTCAGGCATATGTTTTGGAGGTATATTACCTGGAACAAGATATGAGAATTAATTGCTGTGTGGTCTGGCGGTGACACTTGGATGGTTTGAGAGTGCAGAATGTTGGCTTGCAGAAATGTTCATTGCCTTGTGTTTCAATATTACCATTCTTGTTAATCTTGCACTTGGATGATGGCATTTTATAAATAGAAATATAGCAAATCATGTATTAAAACATTCCTTATTTCTTAAACTTAAGTTGCACATTTTCTTAGTCTAGTTACAGCTCTTTTTTGTTTCTTTTTAAAATTCACTTGGTTTCTCTGGTTTCTTATTTGATTTCTTAATCTCAGATTGGACTGGTTATTTGGCATGATAGGCACAACAGCCCAAGAAATCCTAGCACGGTGTGTCACACACTTGATCTTAGCCAAAAGGCCGAGAAGGAGAGTAGCATCCCGCAGGCCGCAGTTGCTGTAGTTCTAAACAAAGCCCGCTGCGTATGCTGTCGTCTTAAAAATCAGTGGTGTTGCTGAACTTAAATGGTGGCTTCCTACATACATGCATAGATGCGAGGAACTCTTGCTTCATTTAAGAACGTGTGTTTTATTCCAGAGAAGTTATGCAGTAAAACATTTAGTCACTGTTCAGGCAGCATATATGATACATTTGAACAAGTATTTGCATTTCCTCATTTTAACCCCTTAGCTCAACAAAACTGTAGCTGATATGTCCAGAATGAAGGAGTGACACAGCTTGTAACCCTGTGAAAATCAATGTGCTCCCTGACCAGCCCTTTACTATTACCGTTAGCAGAAGTGATTTGGTTTCACTTGAACAATTTATGCATAGAGCAGTTTTAAGAAAGGAACTTTTTTCAGGAGGATGTAGAACACTGTCATAATACAGCATAGGAATCAGCTATACATTTTTTGCTTTTAAAATATCCATGATTATTATAAAACTAGTTTCACTGTCTCCAAAATGCCCATTGTGATCAAATGGAATTTTGGGGCACATGCTAGATTTCTGAACCAGCTGTTCAGCACCTTCTCACCACCACCAAGGCAGTTGTAACCTTTCTTTTTACTCTTGAGCAGAATTTCGGATCACTTCCTTTTGAAGCACTTTCAGAGCTTTCCCGGGTTTCTTTGTTCTTAGATAGATCCCATCAAAGCCATTTTACCTTCCAGTCCTGTAACTTAGAATTTGGGTGGGTTAAGGAGGGGATGTGTAGCTGGTTTTCTTCAATTCTTTCTGTATAATTGATCTGTGAAGCAATTTCCCTGCCCTCTTTTTTTATTTGAAGACAGGAAGTGGCTGACCTAGGGGGCAGGAGTATAATAGTAGCTTATTACAGCCTGATCTGCTCAGTTGTGCTGAGGGAAGTGAGAGACTCTGGGAAGGGAAAGAGGACCCCTCCCTCTGTGGTGAGTAACCCTGTTATTCCTTTATGGTTTTAATATGCATTTGTAATTACTTTTACTAAATAGCACACCATAAAGCTTTGGTTATATATTAAATGTAAACTGAAAGGAATGTAAACATATGTATTGTTAATTATAAATAGATAAGTAATGACATAATAGATGCAAAAAAGTCTTATTCTGATGTATCAGTCATTTTGCGTTACCCATCAATTGTCGCATGATAGAGTAGATTTTTGGGGGGATCTCTGAATATGTGAATAATTTGACTTGCGTTGATCTTTTTACATATTTAATAAAAAAAAGTTTATGTTACAATCTGTCTAGCTCAATTAGACCTTCACGAGGTTATATATAATGTTTTTTAATTTTTTTTAAAAAGGAATGGTATTATTCAGGAATTTGGAGTTGGGGCAAAGTCAAATGCTTGAAGCAGTAGTTATAGATGTACCTAGCACACTTCCTTCCTTGAACCTCTTTCCGGGACAAAATAATGGAAATAAAGAGAAGTTTGGCATTTGGAAGAACATTTACTGCATAATTCTAAATCTGTTGTAGAAATAATTTTTATAAAAACCTTCACCAACAGCTATCAACACTAGGGAAAAAACTTCAACTCCAAGAGACCAAACCTAGTCTAAAGACCTTGGGATGATTTTATATGCTTATAGAGTTGCAAGGAGATGGCAGTGTGCACTATGGAGAAGAATGGATAGAGCTGTTGTTGACACAGCAACTCCTTTATAAATATGGGAATATTGTGCACAAAGTGGAGCATCTGGGTGTACAAGAAGCCTCTGCAGTTAGAAAGATTACTATAATGCATACTAATATTTCATCCTAGACATGGTTGTCTTGCTAACTCATCAGTCTTCTTTCAATAAAAACTATGTACGTTCCCTTGAATACTCCCCAAAAGTTATAGATTCTGGAATTTTACTGAAAATGCAGCAATGTTTGTGGCAACAGCTTTCATGAAATTTACATAAAATAGCCAATTATTATCATGTGAGGGGCCTGATCTAGTCCGATGTGAAGTTAACAAAGGAAGCCTTGAGAATTTAATCTCTCTCCTATCAGTTACAATAGATTTAAATAGGGAGCAAGAATAATTGCTTGGTGTGACAAAATTATATGCAAGGAAATGCTGCTTGAGTTTAGTACTGATCTCTTTATTAACAATAGCTTCTACAGATTTTGTCCTGGGAGAAAAGTAAAATGCTCTGTTTCTCCAAGAGGGAAGAAATTGTTCTTTCCTCCTCTTCTCTTTTTGCTTTCTAAAAGTTTTGTTCCCCTACCCCACCCCCCTCTAGTCTGGTTTTTCAGAGTTAAAAAAGTTGTGGGCGAGGAGTGAGAGTGTAGTATTATGTACTTGGAGCACTGAGGCTGGTGATGGACTTCAGAATAACCTACTTGATTCTGACTCTATTATTAAACTGGAGGAGTGTAAATTGGTAAGTCAGGATGGTGCCCAGACTAATAGACACGCAGAGCTCTGCTCCTTCAATAACTATTTTAATTACATAGCCATTGTGCACTTAGTCACACTTATTTGAAAACAGATACTACTCAAAACATTGGAAATTGCTGCCAAGGAAATAAAAGACGTATTGTAGCAACACCTGGTAAGACAACACAGTTAAATTAAGTTTGTGAGCTGGTTTATTTATGAACGTCTAATTTCTCAAAAGTGTCTTTAGTAAAATGACTTTTACAGAAATATGCCAAAGAATTCTTAAATGTATATGATTATACTGCACAGATTAACTACAAGGTAGAAATTCCTATAAAAGGTTTTTGGCTTACGGTATCTAGAGATCTGGGAGAAACTAGTCATTGATCACACAGTAAATGAAACCTGTCTTTTGCAAGGAAAAGAGACAAAGTGTCTCAAAGAAGCTTTATTTGTACTGTATGCATTGTACAGTAAATTAAATAAATGCTGCTTCAAGTCAAGATCAAAGGGGGAGAAGGACATATGAAGTTTATTTGCACAAACCATCATATCTATATTAGGTTTTTTCCTAATTAAGGAGGTTATGTGCTTTTGTAGCAACCTCAGTTAGTTTATTTATTTGTAGTCTGCCCTTCTCACTGAGTGCTCAACAAGTACTACTTAAACCCAGCTAACAGTTCAAAAGAGGCAGCAGATTTTTTGAAGTGGATAGAGAGGAGGGATTTGTGAGATCCAGTAAGTTTCACCAGGATGAATGAGGTTAGGGGTGCAAGACCAGAGGTTTTAAAAGTTAAAACTATAATCTTTTGTACACTTGCTTGGGAATGTCCCATTAAACTGGATCTGAGTACGTATGTTCAGGATTGAGCTGAATATGTACAGGATAGAGGAAGGAGGATGTACTGTTTAAATATAATTTGTCTAATGCTATTTCCTAGTTATAAGCTCAAGCAAACAACATGGAATGTGATTCACATTCCTTCATATTGACAGCATAAAATAGATTATAACTTTATTTTTGTGATAGATAAAAATGACTTTTGTGAAATCAGATTTTTTTTGGATGTATGATTAAATATACAGGTGTTTTGTTTATATTTTGATGGGTTGTACTCTAAGATTCCTTTCTACTCACTGAGGAATCTTCCCTCAGTGAACAGCTGTCTTCAACTCATGAGAAGATTCCGTCTCTAAATGGAAGATTCTTCATGGTGTAAACATGTCTTACAGTCCAACCTCATGTTGGCAATATAAAAATGTGGGAATAGCAGTCTCTGTGCTGTTTGCTTTTGTTCATGAATTGGTATTTGCAGAGATTTACCTCAATTGTTTCATTATGGGCCTGTCATCTCTGCCAACCTTGTGCTGACAGCTTTCCAAACATTTGTTGACAAAGGCTTGGATCCAATTGAACTTTCTGAGAAATGGAAGGACACCATTTTACCTAGTACTGTACAAGAACATAAGAGCCCTGCTGGATCAGACCAGAGGTCTATCTAGTCCAGCATCCTGTCTCACAGTGGCCAACCAGTTCCTCTGGAGGTACAACAACCGGGCATAAGAGACCAAGACCTTCCCGTGATGTTACCTCCTGGCACTGGCATTCAGAGATTGACTGCCTCTGAATGTGGCGGTTGTCTTTAGTTACCATCTATCAAATCCCCTTTTAAAGTTGCCTATCCCTGTGGCCATCACTACATCCTGTGGCAGTGAAATCCACATTTTAATCACTCTTTGTAAAGTATTTCTTTTTGCCCATCCTGAATCTACTGCCCATTAGCTTCACTGGATGCCCTCAAGTTCCAGTATTTTGGGGAAGGGAGAAGAGGTTCTCTTTGTCAACTCTCTCCACCCTGTCATAATTTTATAAACCTCTATCGTGTCTTCCCTTAGCCATCTCTTTTCTATAATGAAGAGTCTCAGACTCTTCAGCCTTTCCTCATAGGAATGGTGCTCCAACCCTCTAATCATCCTGGTTGCCCCTTCTGTACTTTTTACAGCTCAGTGATGTGCACAGTATTCCAAATGAGACTGCACCACAGATCTATACAGATGCATTATAATGTTGGCTTTTATTTTCAATCCCTTTCCTAATAATCCAGAACACAAAGTTTGCCTTTTTCACCACTGCAGTGCACTGGGTTGACACTTTCATTGAGCTATCTATTATGACTCCAAGATCTTTTCCCCTCAGACTCAGCAAGTTCAGACCCCATTAGGCTATACTTGAAGTTGGGATATTTTGTTCCAGTGTGCATCACCTTACACTTACTTGCCAACTTTTGAGCTTCATTTGCCACATTGTTGCCCACTCACCCAGTCTGTGGAGATCCTCCTGGACCTTTTCACAGTTGGTTTTCACCATCCTGAATAATTTTGTTCTCTGCAAACTTGGCCAGTACACTACTCACTCCTAGTTCTAGATCATTTATGAATAAACTAAATAGCAGCAACCCCAATACTGATCCTTGTGGGACCTTCCTGCTTATTTCCCTCCTTTGTGAGCGTTGTCCATTTATCCCTACTCTTTGCTTCCTGACACTTAACCAATTTTTAATCCTTAAAAGAACCTGTCCTCTTATCCCATAACTGCTAAATTTATTCAAGAGTCTTTGGTGAGGTACCTTGTAAAAAGCCTTTTGGAAACCCAAGTATATAATGCCTACCTGATCACTGTTGTCTACATGCTTTTTCATTTTCTCAACTCCAAAAGTTTTGTGAGGCAGGACTTCCCTTTGTAGAAGCCATGCTGATTTTCCCTCAGCAGACTTTGTTCCTCAATGGCCTGATAATTCTTTGATTATAGTTTTTCTGTTAATTTGCTTGGGACAGGTGTTAGGTTAACAGGCCTGTAATTTCCTGGTTCCCCTCTGGACCTCTTTTTAAAAATCAGTGTAACATTTGCTACTCTCCAGTTTTCTGGTACAGTGGCTGAATTTAGTGATAAATTACATCTATAGATTAGTAGTTCAACAATCTCCCATTTGAGTTCCTGAAGAACTCTCAGGTATATGCTATCAGGACCTGGAGACTTATTGGTTGATAATTTCCCTAGTAGGTCTAGAACTTCATCTCTAGTCACCTCAGTTTGGCTCAGTTCTTCAGTTTCCCTTCCTAAAAATAGTGGCTGTGATATTTGCTCTTAGAATTTAATGAGTATATTATATATATTAGTATACAAGCAAAAACAGTTTAAAGAGATTTTATTTATTGCATCATTTCCCAAGTATAGCTGAATTAAAGTATTATAAATAATTGTAGAAAGACTGTTTACAATATTGTAGCATTTGTAATGTTAGGGTACACAAGGTATCGCAAATGTACATACCTTTTATTTCTACTTAATGTTTAACTAGTTATACAGAATTCTCATACATTAACTAGGCATGCATGGAATAACTGCCTTTTTAGAATAAAATTTCTCTAACATTAGATTTAATATGTTGTTGCTGTCAAGTTACAACTAACTTATGGTGACCCTGGAGGTTTTTAAGGCAAGAGACGTTCAGAGGTGATTTGCCATTGTTTGCCTCTGCATAGCGACCCCGGTATTCCTTGGTGGTTTCCCATCCAAATACTAGCCAGGGCTGACCTTGCTTAGCTTCCAGGGTCTGATGAGATTGGGTTCGCCTGGGCTATCCAGGTCAGTGCAGATTAAAGTAACTGATAAGTGACACCTCACCTCAGAGACTGCCTGAATGAGACTCAGGCTGGAAGTATAAGCTTACAGTTGCAAGGAAGTTTGGTTTAAATAATTGGCTTGATCCACGTAAATATATTTAGAACTGGATTCCTGGTTTTCAGTATCACACCAGAAGATAACCTGACAAAGGGGACCACGCCTTCCCACATTTGCTTCCCCAAACCAAACAATCTTAGAGACATTTCTGACTTCACAGTATAAAACACTGTTTATGTTTTGTGAAAATGTTTATGTATTTGTACGAGTGGCTGAACACTCCACTAGGGTTAGACATAATATGATAGCAAATGCCCAAAGGTCTTGTGATTTAGTCTTTGTGTTATTTAACTGTATTGTCATGAAAAAATATTTATTTATTATATTTATTTATTTACATTTATGCTGCCTTCCCACCCAATCAGGGTCCATAAGGTGGCGCACATAAAAACATTAATACAATTAAAAAGTTAAAATTATAAATTCAATTAAATCTCTCTTCAGAATATATCCATGTCAGTGAACTGAACCATGTCAGTGAACTGAACCATTAGAACTGACCTGTAATACTTGAGTTCTTTCCCTCAACATATGTGCCAGAAGAATTACATTCTAAAACTGGGACTTTCCACATAGCCCATTTGAACTGAATGTTGTATTGCATTTGCTCTACAAGTAGAAACATACAGTAGCAGTAAGGCATGTGTGGACACTTATCTGTGCTAATTGAATTTCTTTAATAGCACAAATGTTGTACTGGGCTAGATTTTGATCGTGACTTGAAGCAAAGATTTCCTATTTTCTTAAAGCTACTATATAAGTGGTGGACAACTGATCATGGCTCAGTTTGTACTTCATTCATGAGCAAGATCTGTGAATGTTCACAGGTTTATTTTTTACTATAAATTGTCTGCAAATACATTCTTGCACAGCTGGCTGGAAATTGTAATGTTGGTGTGGGGAAAGTTGAGTTGCCAAGGATGGAACCAGAATGCTTAATTTACTTAAAAAAAAAAGAATCCCATAAGATTGGCTTGTCTGGGATTGCATGCCAGATTGGTTTGTTATAGTTTTTAAATATGTTGTTGAGTTACAAAGCTTCCCCCTTAAAATGGCCAGGCTTCCTTCAAAACTCATGCAATTACTTTTTCGTAAAGATTGTATTTACATACTGTTATGTCCTACCTTGTTTATCTATGTGACTTTTTACAGCTTGATGATTTGATTGCTGGACTGCAGTATTCTGTAAATTACTTTCTAATGTACAAAACATTCAAATCAACTTCAGTAATCATCAGTTTAATGGAGACCAAGTAAGGGATTAAAGCCATCAACATCTGAGCATGTGCCATCTAATCTGATGAAAGCCAATTACACAGGTGTACATGGCTTGGAAGTTCAAAATGTATCTTATTTTAAATTGCAAACAGAGTTAATAATTTCAGAGCAAAAAGGCTTGCCTCATAGTAAAAGCATTATGAACTGTATTATGACCCCATTATATTCATTCCTGGTGGCATTACTTGTTGTAATTTGGTCCTTTAGTAGAAGAGTTCATTACTAAGCAAGAGTAGTCATAAGTATGTCTATAATGTATAAAGGATTAGATCAGCAAGGTCACTCTGGAAGAAGAGGGAGAAAAAGCTGAGATATCTGAGGAAGATTGATTCCAGTGGAAATAGGTATAAGAAAATAGTAAATATTTGAGTAAATCAGAAGATTGAAGGGGGAGTCAGAGCTTCACTTTTCAGCACTTCACTTTGAGTACCAGTTGTTTCATGTTAAGTCAGAAGCTTCTACTCCATGTCTTTGTTTCTGTCATACAGAACATCTTGTAGCACTGAAGCAATAGATTCCAAATTTATTTAGTGTATTTCTTCAAGGAAAAGATGTAGATATTGAAATGTTGGCTCAGCTGTTTCCCCTTAAAAGAATAAAGGACATCTTGATTAGAAAATGGAATTATACCACTATCAAAATCCAAAAGGATGATCTAATCTTGTGAAATTGAAGTAATTTTGGATCAAAGCTAGTATCCTCACTGTAATTCCCTTTCGTGGTCTGTTAATGCGAGAAATGTATTGGGGTCGTCTTTAATACTTGCTTGATGTCAGAAACTAAATTTTTTTATCCTTATCCCTAACAATTTCGTGTTAATAACTGTGATACCAATGTGCACTGCTGTGACTTGTGCAGCTGTTTCTTCATATGTATAGTCATGGCTACTTTTCATCTGAGGAAGGAGGTAAAGCCCTTCTGTGGAATTTCACATCGAAAATTTCAATGGAAAGTTGAACTAAATAGGTTTAAAAATTGATGGGTAAAAACTCTTTATTACTGTGAAGTAAATTGTCAAATTTAATAAATCTTGCCATTTCACTAGGTAGCTCAGGTGGTGTATACAGAGTTCCTAGGCATCCTCATATTATATGTATGAAGAGATAAGGGGCAGCTGCTCCATGGTAAGGTAGTATAGATGATGATCTGTTTGGGCTGAGGGAACGCCTGAAGACAGCAATTTGGATCCTGTGATCTGTTTGTGGAAGGCACTGATAGTCACCAATCTTCCCAGCTTTCCCCTACCCACAACAGGCCTTTTCAATCCTAAGAAATTTATTCACAGGGATGCAGGCCCTTTAAGGAGTAACAGCTTATGGTTCAGTTGCAGTTGGGAAGGGGAGAGAGCAAAATCACTCCTTCCTGCCCTTTGTGTGAGCAGAGCTCTGATGATGAAAGAGGAAGAAGGGAACAATTCTGCATACTTCCCCCTCTCCATTGCAGCCTTGCATCTTGTGTGACTATTACTCTGTGAAGCTCCCGTGACCATGTGAATAAACTTTCCTGGAGTTAGAAAAGGACTGCTGCCGGCGGGGGGGAGGGGGGGGGAGAGACCAGGAAGACTGGCGATCCTTGCATAGTTTTCTGGATCCAACCCAGTATTTCCTCTTATTACCAGCTGCCTCAAAATGGTTGTTAAGTAATGTGAAGTTCTGGAAGCCTGGAACATATGAAAAAACCTGCTATTGCCTATCCTCAGTAAGGAGGAAAATACCTAAGGTTATGAAAAATGATCCATAAACTGAATTTTCCAAGATACTCTAGGATTGTGCCAATCTAAAAATTAGCTGGCAAGCTACTGCAGAATCTTAGTTTCATATACCTTCCTATTTTCCCGTAATAATTTCCTTTCCAAAAGAATTGTAGAATTGTATGGCACATATAAATAAGTTATATAAAATCAATCAGTCAAGATTATGACTGTAATAGGGTTAGAGCTAAAAACAAATCTCTGTAATATTTTTATCCTCTTGATCCTGTATTTATGGGACCACAGCATTCTGTAAAATATACTTTATCTGATTAAACTAGATTAATTTTAAAAAAGAATTAAAGAAAGGTTAAGGGGTATTGTTTAGGAATGGGCAAAAACTGCATTTTTGCATTTTGCAAACTGAACCAATTCGTATTGGTTCATGAGCCATTTAAGCCCCTGCTTTCTGCTCACCACCACTTATCGTAGGGAGCAGACAGCAGGGGGTGAAATGGCTTGGAGCCATTTCACCTCCCACTTTCTGCTCCCCACTGCTTTTCACTCAAGCCATTTAAACCAAATAGCTGAGTGGCAGGGAGCAGAAAGCAAGAGTTTAAATGGTTCTGAGCCATTTAAACCCCTGCTTTCTATTCTTCACGAACTGTATCAAAATTTGTGGAAGTTCATGGATGCTCTTCTGTTTGCAAACATCCCGAATGACCAAAATTCATGACACACTTTAGTTTGTGAGCAGGTTCATGCCCATCCCTAGCTATTGTTCACTTGTACTAACTGCACGCATGCATGCACATTAATCAAATATAGACATAAAATATCATTAGTCACCTGATTCAGAAAGATAGTTTTAGAGAGTATCTGTGTTGGTTTGGTCTGCAGTAGACCAGTTTGATTTGAGTCCAGCAGCGCCTTAGAGACCAATAAGAGTTTTAGAGTGTAAGCTTTCGAGAGTCAAAGCTCCCTCCATCAGACACAGTAGAAGGGGAGAGCTGAGTCCTTTTATTCTAGTCAGACCATTTTTAACTTCCAGGTAATTGCATTGTTGATCTAAGTGTGACAATCCTCAGACAAAGAAATTTCAAAGGGAAATCACAGCATGAGATTGCTAAATTTGAGTTAATTCACAAGTTCAGAACAATGGAACAATGAATAGGGACATAGGATTTTTATCTCACTACAGATGCTAATTTTCAGTTCCCCTCCATTCCAATCAATCTGATTCCAAGATACATTGCACCTTTGCATCCTTTACAAGCATTCTTTAACAATACCACTCCCACCTTCTGACTAGAATAAAAGGACTCAGATCTCTACTTCTAATGTGTCTGACAGAAGGAAGCTTTGATTCATGAAAGCTTACGCCCTGGTGCTACTGGACTCAAATCTAACTGATTCATAAAGGTATCAAAATTGTTAGGGCATTTATGAAACTGAAAGTGGTATGCAAAAATAATCCAAGCCACTCTGATTACTAGAAAGGTGTCTGGGATCAGCAGCAAGCTCTGGGTCAAGAGAAGCCTCTACATTAAGCCCGGGCGGGCTGCATGAAGGCGAGCCAGGACACACACCACTCCCCCAGCCAGTCCCAAGACTGCCCCTGATGCCTCAGACCTACATGCAGGCAGCAGAGTGCAAAGAGGCAAGCCAGGAAGTGACATGGCCCACCTTGGAACAGGAGCAGCCAGCAGGGAAGCTGGTGCCACAGCACTCATGCCGGGAGGAGGTGAGCTCTGGCATTGTGATGACAGCTACTTATGCAAAAGGCCCACAGGGTCCTGACTGTCCAGGCAACTAAGTTTCTGCAGCATCAAGTAGCATTGGCTTCACACAACAACTCAGGAGCTGGCTGATAGCCTGGGGCAATGGTGGCTGCCCCACAGATATGCTGGGGGGGGTAATTAAAGGGGAGGGCTCAGATGTTTGGGCAACCAGTGGAGAGGAGTGGCCCAGAGAAGGGCAAGTGGGCTCTGTGGGTAAGTGGGAGGACAGGGTCAGGATTGGAGGGGCAGGGGAGCATGGGCTCCAAAGTGGGGGGAATAAAAGGAGGTTCTCTGAAACAGACCAGAGAGGAAGCAGCTGCTGAAGGCCTATACTGCAGTGGGGGGCACATCCAGCTTGAACGAGGAACAAGGTGATGCAGCCCCCTCCCATCCACAGAGGAGTGGGCAAGATGCTGGAGCACAGGCTGCAGGCGGGGCCTCACAAAAAGAATGAAATCAAGTCATATACTGTCTCTTTCAGCAAGCAATCCACAAATGCTAAACACTGGGGGAAGGGTTGGGCCTTCTACTCTTGACGCTTAAAAGATCCTCGGTTGGATGCTTACTGATGGTAGCCAGGAAGGTGTCCCATGTTTTGAGAATGCAAACTATATTTTTGCTACTAATTATAAAACACATGTGTTACCACACAAACTCCATAGTGGATATGAACAGCTGTGACGAAGATGGTAAATGCTGCAAGTACTGGTTCTTCCCATCTGCCTTGAAACCCAACAGTTGCTGTATAGACCATGACAGCTAATGGGATCAAAAGCCAATGAAGTACTTCGGATCTTGTGTTAGTCATCTGGCAAATTATCATCCTGCACTGTAGGAATTAAATTTGCATATATGAGTGAATGGCAGAGGAAAAAAAGTTGGGAAAAAGATTAGGAAATGGAAATAGTACCGCGTTCACCGGATTCACCACGAAGTACTGCCCTTCGTTATAGAAATGAAGCATTGGATTCAAAATGTCATTAGTGGAGCTCCACTGATAAAATGGAACTTGCCTGCCTCCCTCCTGCTGTTGTAGCTCACTAAGTTCACCAAAACACTGCTTCCGGAGAATAGGGGAGCTTCAGGAACAGTAGGAAAAGGGAACTGGGTAAAAGCCACCCCCCCCCCCCGACAATCAACAGAAAGATAACTTTAGGATGCAACATAGTATTTTGGTTAGTAAGTATATGGGGGGGGGGGATTACAAATTTTGAGCCCACTGCTCCCTTCTGGTGACTTTTGCACCTATTTGTGGACCAGGCATTCAATCCTGATCCAGTTGGGCAGAGCAGGATGAGGATGCCTGTTCCACTGAAAGTGATTTCGTGTTTCAGTACGTTCGGTAACACGCACACACGGGAGACTGCAGTCTGAACAGTCACACTGTTCACTTTCTTCCTTGTCAAGAATTCCCAATCCAGGGATCTTTGGTATGAAGGGCAGAGCTCAAAATCATACAATTACACAATCAACCTGGAGTGTGAGTCCTCACAAACCTGGGGGGTAGCCTGCCACCAGCCCGTGAGAGCATCCCTAGTATCAGAAGCCAGCGGGCAAACTCCTGTTCTTCCTGGGATTAAACCAAAATGTCAATCCTGCAAGGTAGGAAACTTGCAGAATGAGTTTCTATGATCCAATTGCCAGTAGGTGGACGCTTTGGTCTAAGGCACTGATTGCAGCTTCTGAAGTTCAGAACAACCACATATAGTCAAAGAATATTTTTTATTAAAGAGGGCAGAATATTTTCAAAGAACAGAACTATGAGCCGAAAACAAGAAAAGCTACATTTAAGGTTCTAGCTACACAGTTAAATCCTAAGGCATAGTTACCAGGTTATGCTTCTTGAGTGAACCCAGGCAATCATTTCAAGTGTTCTTTGTAAACCAGGAGTGGCTTAACCTGTTGTAGGATTAACCCATGCCTCTGGAGAGTTGAAGCAGGCTGCTCCAACTGACACAGAACAACAGAAAATGATAGCTACTTAAAGTCTAAAATCTGCATAGACTGAGGAACCTTGCAGCCAGTCCAAAACTCAGATTAACAAAGTTATCTTGACATGGATCTGTGACAACAGATTATTCTACAAAGAAGCAGTTTATGACAGGAGCTTCTCTCTGTAGTGTAGATCAAGCATCAAAAGAAGTGAAATATGTGTTAGCTCTGGGTGACCAAATGGTTACTCCTTGGTACTGTTATTCAACACCAAGTCAGACTTGACAACTTTCTCATGACAAAGCCCCAGATATCTCCCTTTGATCTGTTCCCCATGTTCCCAGCCTAAGTTTTGATACAAAGCATGAACCAAAGTTTAATTCTATGTCTAATGAAAGATCAAGAAAATAGCCTAGAGGTCCTCAGTTGGGTATGTGTACTCATGACTGAACAGCTGAATTGGGGGGAAACTATTTCCCAAGTTTCCCCAAACCTTAAGTTTAGTAAATCACTCCATATCTGGAATCTGAAAACAAGATCACTATATCATGCCAATCACAAGGCAACCCCACTGAAAGTTGTTAAACTGAACAGTCTTCCATCCCCCCCCCCCCCCAGCACCTGGAAAAGAGGAGCACTTTGGTGGAAGAATGGTGGAAGGAGAAGCTGACTGGAAGAGTGTAACCAGAGTCTTTGTATGTTGAGAGATGGCCCCAGGTATGTGTGTCCCAGATCACAAAGAGCTTTAAAGGTAAGACTGTCAACCTTACTGAGCAGCAATACCTCCATCTTTTGGACATGCTGAGACTGTATACTTCACTTTCCCCGAGCCATGAGGCACATAAGCCTTTAAATATCCCCTGGATTTTTAAAAGATTTACACAATGGGCTTGGAGATTTCCAGAGCAATTCAGGTATTCTCTAAAATGTTAATGCCAGTTGATAACTGACATTCTGTAAGGAGTATTGAGTAAATTTTCTTTCTAGGTACTATTTGGTACTGAAGAATGCAAGATCCTGAATTCTCTTCCTCCTCCTTTTATCCCCTCACAGAGACAAAGTGGCCATGCCTACTTATCTCAGACTGCATTCTTATTAGGTCACAACTGAGAATAAGCATCTCTTAAGCAAGCGGATGTTATAAAAATAAAAGATGTATACAAGAACAGGAGAATTCTGGCTAAACTTGTTTGATATTTAAGACAGTGAATGAAAAAGACAGTAGCTACAATCTATTACAGATTTAAGCATACTTAATCCTATTGATAGCGGTGGGCTTAAGCACACTTAACTGCACAGGATTGTGACAAATTTGGTAGAACTGGAGGGTAAAGAAATTGCTATGGCAACTAGTTTCTGAACAGGAAAGGAACAGAAAAGTCTAGCAGAGAGAAATAACGTGGTTCTTGGATTCATGGAATAAAGGGTTTGGTTGTTTTTGTATGGTGTGAATAAAGACATGGTTCAGTCGTGTAATTTCTTAACACAATAATAATTATTTCTGCAAATTGGCACTGAAACTTACATTTTACTGAATATCCACAGTGAAATGCTGGCTAACAAGGAACATGTGTGTCTGTATTTCTTCTCTTGTGGGCATCTTGCCATTATTGGCTCAGATGTGTCTGGATACTATCATAGCAGGAAATTCCAAAGTAAGTTTTTCTCATTGAGGAATATAGCTGGAACCCTTAACAAAAGCATCCACTCAGGCTGAAATCATTGTGCAATAAATCTCGTCCTTTACAGAATAAAGCCACACTGCAAGGCTGAATGCCTGTTTTAAAGTGGAACTATGTGAGCAAAACCAGTTATCTGTGTGTTTTTCTGGACCCATAAGAAATATGTGAACATCAGTAATATTTACATTTTACATTTGATTTTAGAAGCTAAATTCCTAAATGGAACAATGCAATTTAGCAATCTTATTTACCCACAGCCACTGTGAAGTATTTAGCTTTCAAATTTTTAAAACTAATAATATAACAACTGTGCTTTTGCCAGATGCTTTTCTGAGGGATTAGACCGTTTCGTCTGCATGATGAAAATTTTAAAAATTTCTTGTAGCAATTAAACTTTTCCCCTTAGTTTTAAATAGTTACTTCATTTATAATCTACTTTCTTTCCAAAACGATCCAAAAATGCCTAATAATAAAATAGGATAAACCTGCAAATAATAAACAGAAAAAAGTTAAAACAGTAGCAGAAAACATTTAAAAAGCTAGCTGCAATAAAACAGGTTCTAAGACCTGAAAGGGAAGGTCTTGATCACCCTCCTGAATAGGAAGAGGCCCAGCCACTGGCCATCTGTAACCACTTAGAAAGCAGGAATATCCATGAAAGACCTCCTCTAGATATCGTGAGGCATTACATGGGATAAGGTACTCTTTCAACTGAGTAGCGTTTTTAAAGATTAAATCCTAACCTCTTTGATACTGCGCTGGAGCCAAAGTAAACTGCTTGAGAACTAGAATTGTATCTTCAGTTAATGTCAGACAGCAACCCAGCAGTTGCATTCTTGACCAGCTTTAATTTCTGGACACTTCAAAAGGTAGCCCCACAAGGAATGTAAGGCTCCCAGTCTACTCTAGAAACCACCAGGGCATGTATTACTGAGACTAGGGCTCTGTTTCCTAGGAGCAGATACAGCTGATGTACTGCAGAGCCCCCCAGGTAGTTGAACATTAAAACCAAACCACAGAGCACTCCCAAAGTGCATGCCCAGTCCCTTTGGGGTGAGTGACCCATCCAGAACAGGCTTACAATCATCTCCGAGGTCAGTGTGCCTCCCATGGGTAACTCAGTACCGAACGAAATATACTCAAAAGTGGTAAATCTCCATAAATTGCAGTTTCTGCAAATCACTTAGCTTACTTTATAAAATGTAAGACTGAAAAAGTGCTACTTTGGTTTGATTTATTTTTTGGGGGGAAATGGTAAATGAGCAGTATGCCACTAAGGCATAATTTACCAGTTAATCTCTGCAGAAGAATCTGTACTGCACTGATACTTAATGCTATTTTTACAACTTTGTGCTGGTACGTGAAGTATAGTGTTGTCACAATACCATATTTCTGGTAATTGAAATAGCTAGCGGTGGAGTAATGCTGAGCACTGAAGTCCTCTTCAGTTTCAAACAGGTAAAATGAGAAATCCAGTCTCTTCAGGGGTCCTTTTATCCTAGAAGCATCATGCAAGCCATTGATGAACATGTGGCCTTTGCCGAGTTATAACAGAACAAATATAGTTCCACTTTTATTAATTAGGATAAGATGTTTATAAAGGGTATTTGAAAGACATCCAAGTATACTTACAATAACATTTGAGAACATAACTCCAGCCATCCATAGGAACAGTCTGGTTTGTTTTAGCAGTATGTCACATGGTGATAAAAACACCCAGATGGTAAGAAGTGTAAAGAGCAGCATAGGAGACAACAGTGGTAGCAGTCCTTCATACAAAGAATCCTTTAGCAGTGTTTTCTGTCTATATGCTCTACAAAAAAAGCAATTGACTTTATGGATGGAGACAGCATTCCTCTACAGAAGCCCGTATAGTCAGAATCATAAGTCCTAAGGCAGTGGTCACAACCCTTAGCCATTCATCATCATCTTTTTTTTTTAAGAATAAAAGTATTTGCATTTGGCTACAATTGGGGCAGATTATAAAAATGTACAAATGATTAATTTAACATGTATTGAATCAGATTATTTCCCTAGCAGTAGGCAGACTTTTTTTGCTAACTGTAATAGCTATAATAAGCAATTATTTATAACTCAGATTGCAATTTTATGGACACTTTATTCTGAGAAATTTCCACTGACGTCTATAGAAATCAATGGGAGTAAATACTCATAACATCTCAAGGTCAATGGGAGGACAGTACAATGCAGAAAGAAGATGGAAGAGGAACCATCCTTTGCTTTAATCAGCAGCATTTGGAAAAGCCACTGAAACTATTGATATGAAGGTGACTTACACCAAGCCAGAGCCCTGGCCCATCTAGCCCAGTATGGTCTACTATGAGGGGAACCAGTTCTCCACAGTCACAAGCACAGAAAAGGCTTTCCTATCACTTGAGACACTTTTGACTGAGGATGGCGGAAACTGAAACTGTGAGCTTTCTCCACGCGCTGTACCCTGAGCCCCCTACCCTTTAGGTTTTAGTGCCGAAACCTCATCATTTTCATATGCAGCATATTATAAACTTTTCTTAAACAGGCATATGAGATTTTAGGAAGGACTGAGCTAGGAAGGGGGAAAAAATCAGCTGAAAATTTTAGAAGGGAAGAATAGGGCAGGGGTTGGGGGAGAACCAGTGTCTTGTATCATGCAAATAAGTTTGGCTGTATAGTAATTCATTTGGCAATAAGTTGTTGGCTGAAATAAACACAGTATATTGAAACATTTAAATATATTTCATTACAAGATAAGCACAATGTCTTAAGCAGGATGAAAGAGCATTCATTTATGTTGGCACTTACAGATTAATGTTGTAGAACGTCTGTGGAAGGGAAATAAATACGCAGCATACTAGGAAGAGAAAAAGTATAAATGATGATTCATGGTTACTTGGTCTTGACAAAAAAAGACTTATTGATTCAATATGTTTTTTTGTTGAGGCAGAGCATATAAACACAAATGCATCAAATATACACAGAATGCATTGCATGTGCTATGTAAATTGCTATTTGTAAATGGATGGAGAAGAAGCAGGAAGAAGAATCTCTCAAGCATATGAAGGAAGCTGATGCACAGGCCAGTTGGACAGATTTGTGCACTCAAGTGAATGCGTGCCCTTTGCATGCAACCCACAATACTGTCCCTTGCACACCATATTGGACCACACATACCCAAAGACACCTGCAGCCATCCAGACGGCATGCAATATTCTGCATGTACTTTATGGAGTCAGAGCCTGTGGCTTTGGGTTGAGTTGCAGTAGGATGCCTGATATAAAAGAAGTATCAGTAATGACTCAGGAACCCTATGGACACAGGACCAAACTAGTGTGGATATGCTGTTATATCATAACTTTGAATTAAATTCAGCCACTGGGAGCTACCAACTTGAGAGGAGCAGCAGCAAGTCAGTATGCATGCTTAATCCTTTTTACCCATGCAATTTCTCCTGGTCAAAATCAGTCCCTTTAGACTGAAGTTTGCCCCACTGGGAGGCTGGTGGTAAGTAAAGTATTCTTCCCAGTAACTGGGATACAGCAGGTTAGAGGGGGGTGATTTTTACTGAGGAAAATGGTCACCATCCCACCCCACCCCCTGCCTCAATCAAGTTGGCAAACCCCAGTGACAGCATTTCAGTTTTTTTGTATTTTTGTTTTTCCAAAAAAGAGATTCAATCACATATCACTTGCATATGCAGTTTGACCCACAGATGAGGAATGGGTGAGGGTGCAGAAGTCAAGTCACAATTCCAGACCAACTGAGTCATTCACAGGTGTAGACAGGAAAGCAATTACAGGTCTCAGTCCAGTAGCACCTCAGAGACCAACAAGACTTCTGGGGTATAAACTTCCAAGAGTCAAAGCTCCCTTGGTCAGATTTGTCAAGATTAGTAGATTCGTCTCTTGAAAACTTACACCTCAAAAATTTTGTTAGTTTTCTGAGGTGCTACTGGAATGGAATCTAGTTGTTCGACTGCAGACTGACACAACTACCCTCTGAAACCTGGCTACATGCAGGTCTGGTATAGGAGCATAACCAGCAGTTCCAAACCTAGTCATCCTTGTTTTAAGAAGCTTGAGAATAGGAAACATCTCAGATGCTCTTCTTCGTGTTGTTTATTATTGTAACACTGTAATTACTCCATCATCTCCCTCTCTGCTTTCCAAAAACAAAGCTAACAGCTGCCCTGTACATCACATCTGGATTATATCCTGCTAGAAGGAGGATCTCTAGTGTGTTGGATATGTTCACATATCTTTTCAGACATGTTTCTCTGTATACTACCTATAGTTAATCTGCACTGCAGTTATTTATGGTTTTGATTATACAGAAAAGGGCCTTTGCAACAAAAACTTATTTATAGCAGTTAAACATCTGCATCATATTAAAGATGAGCTAAGACAAAACAATGATGTTTGAGGTTAAATCTAAATTTCCTGCTGCAATGCTAAAGTTCAATTTGTTAAAATGAATGCTACCAAGAAGGACATCAATAGAGGCTTGGACTTGAATTAGCAATCCGAGGCTGCTAACTGCCAAGAATTTGTTCTTTATATGCAGTGCTATTTTGGCCAAGATGAACTCACTGACCACAACCATGTCCTTGTCTTTTTAAAAAATGTACAGTAACACATATTACTATAGGGAAAGTCTAATTCTCATTCTCTTTCTTATGAGGGCAGGTGCAGTTTCCTAGACTTTCCCTAAAGTAAAATGTGTTACTGTACATTTTGGTCACTAGTACGCTGGGTAATGAGGCAGCTTGTTCTTTATGAACAAGCAAATCTTCAGGCATTGCTCTCCTAAGAAAGAACAGATAGAGCAATATGGCTGTCAAATGAGAAATTCACATGTTCACTGGCATCCACACCACCTTTTGCAATATGGCAAGACTCATGCAATACGGCAAGAATCGTCTGAAACAATATTTAGGAATGGATTACTGCCTGGAACAGTTCTCAAGTTTTAGCAGTCTGAGACCTCTCGTTTTGATTTTAAAATGTTCACGGACCCCCTCAAGCCTTCTCCTGTTCCCTCACCAGCACCTGTCACCATGGGCATCTGGGGAAGCTGCTGGGAGCCCCCACTACCTTGCAGCCAGATAAGCTGTAGGGTGAGGGGGGCTGACCACCCAACAGCTGATTGCCCTTCCCCTGTGCTGTTTGAGTGACTCTGGGGGCCCATCATCAAGTTCTGCCTTGGGCCTCAGAACCACTAGGACCACCTCTTATGCTAGAGACCTCCTTGGCTTCAAAACTGGAGCATAAGAAGATGAACTGGCACCTGTTCCTTCCTCCCCATCTCTACCCAACCTGCCATTTGTCCAGGCTGGAGGCAGAGCATGTCCTCCACTCTACCCTTTGGGATGTGGGAAGCTGCACATGTCCTGTGGAGGTTCCTGTCCTGTCCTGAGGCCATGATGGCTGCCACCTTAGGCAGTTCCACCAAAATGTCTAAATATTTTCCTGTGTAGAAATCCCTGCTAGATAGCATGTGAAAGGACAGTTGTAATCTGGACTTCTGCCTAACATGCTGTGATGGCAAATAGTGTCTTTCACATGTTACCAAATGAATGCTTTTTGTTATCCCATTTAATTCACTCTGCAGAAAATGTAAGAGATGGAGCAGTTTTAGTTGAGGGAATTGTTCCAGATGCAGTTCAACAATTAAACCTCACTTTTACCACTGAAGGCTTGCAAAAACCTCCTCATTCCCTTCCTCCTTTGATTTCCTGCAACTGTGTAAACCAAGAGTTAAAATGTATCCCTTGAGAATACTTATTGAATAAGTACAAATACCCACAAAACTTTGTACTTAGATCTTTCTGCCAAGTATTGATTACAGTAATAGAAGGTCACCATAAAATGCTCAGCAGTGACTAATAAATGCCACCAAATGGCTAAGTGATGTCCAATTAGTCTTTAATGGTTCCTGTGGGGAACCTAGGAAACAATTGTAAAAAAAATGCAAGTCTTCTAGTACTAATATGTTTTCCTTTTTCCCAAAGCCATGGTGATCATATAAGATGCTAATTTAACCTACTAACACAACCAAATGTTTTTCATGACTAATATGACAGATATAAACTCAGCAGACATCCTTTTGTATGTGTAAAACCCTCTAGCATCTGTGGAAACACTAATGAAATGAATGGTAGCTGCACAAATTCCAGTAGGATTGTGCAAGAGAAACGAGCTCTATGTACTAACAAGGCTATGCATTTGTAAAACGATCAAAAATATAAACCAAATCACCTAAATAGAATTAATCCAATCACTAAAACGTTTGGTAATCTCCAGAAATGACTTTGATTCTGAAACCCTTCTCTTTCCGCATTTCAGTTATACGAGATAAAGAAAACAAGAGGAGCAGGAAAGTGAGGAAGTAATTTGGTGAATAAACTGGCAAGTGCATTCTCCAGCCAGAAAAAATTGCAAATATTTTTACCAGAGGGCATCATTCCCATTAGTACCACTGTGTGCAGCATTTCCACATTCTGCTAATCATTCCTTTGTCCTCACTGATGGAGGTGGGGCACTTTTCTTGAGTATCTAATAAGTTCCGTTTGCTTGTCACTCCATTCTCTTTTCTGCTCTGGTCCCATGCCTGCCCCCCCCCCAACAAGCATACCAACATTTTGCTTGTACTCCCTAACAACACATGCTACAGATGGGGGTAAGATGATTGAAGCAGAAGCTCTACCCTCCCCCCAGCAACTTGTATACAGGAGGAAAATTAAATATTTTGCTTGTACTCTCTAAAAGGCAGGCACTAGGGGAGAAAGAGGCAGCCTCAAGACATTTGTATAGCACATATCATCTTGTAGGTTAGCAGGCAGGCTGCTGCAGAAAGATTGGGGGATGAAAACAGAAGCAAATGCTTCATACCTGTATTCCCCCAATAAAAGGTAGGGCTAAACCAAATGACATGTAAGAGATCTGTGAAGAAGAACTAGAGCATGCTCTATGTGAAAAACAGTGAGGATCACATTTCTGAAATCTCTTGATGTCTTTTAAATTCATGGAAAAGCAGCAGTGCTGTTTCCCCAATGGAAGTCCATTAGCTGCAGGTCCACAAGGCAAAAAAAGAAAAAGAAAAAAAAAGGCAACCTCCCATTCAACAGTAAAAGAAAGTCCATGTATGTAATTTGAAACAAAACAGAGTATACAGGCCAAAGTTTGTGGCTGATCCCAGGGAGACTGTAGAAATCCTGAACTGGTGCCAGGCTGCAGTACTGGAGTGGATAAAGGCTAATAAATTGAAGCTTCATCCCAACAACATAGAAGTACTACTGGTGAGCGGAAGGTCTAACTCAGGATTTAAGGTGTCACCCACTCTGGATGGGGCTGCATTCCCCTTGAAGGAACTGGTCTGGGGTACCCTTGGATCCAGGCCTACTACTGGATAAGCAGGTGGCTGCTGTGGCCAGGAATGCCTTTTACCAGCTTTGACTGGTTAGCCAGCTGCCCTTGGGATTGGGCTGCCCTTGAGAAGTGTTTGGAAACTGCAGCTGGTGCAGAATGCTGCAGCCAAGATGTTGAATGGGTTGTAGGGACCATATCACCCCAGTCTTGGCTCATCAACACTGCCTTTCAATTTTTTTCTAGGCACAATTTGAGGTGTTGGTGTTGACATTAGAAGCTCTATTCAGGGGTGTCAAATATACGGCCCAAGGTCCAAAACCAGCCTGTCCAAGTCTGTTATCTGGCCTGTGAGGAAGAAAGAAGGTGGTGATGGTGGTGGCAAGAGCAGCAAAAAGAGATCTGTCGGGTCAGCTTGCTGGAGGGTCCATCCCTCCCTTATTCTCTCTTTTGGTTGGACCAGGCTGCTCATGTGTGGCTGCCACCCCCCATCAGAGGTGGTGGGGGTCACCACCTCCCCATCAGTGCACATGAGTGCTGGGCTTCCCCTTTGGCTTCAGCAGAAGCTGCCTCCTTCACCACTGTCACCACCACTTTCTTCTTCCCCCCTGCCCACCTCTCTTGCTCTTTCTCTGCCACAATGCTGGAGAAGCAGCCTTTTGGGAGGATAGAAGAAAGAAGAACAGTTGGAGAAAGCCATTACGTGTGAAAGTGGTGATGGTGGTGGCGCTGCTGATGGAAATGAATATTAGGGGAAGTGTAGGAATCATGAAATTAAAAGACATTTGCTCCTTGGAAGGAAAGCGATGGCAGACCTAGGCAGCATAATAAAAAGTAGAGACATCACCCTGCCACCAAAAGTCCATATGGTCAAAGCAGTGGTATTCCCTACAGCAGGGGTGGGCAATTGTTTTGGCTCGGGGGCCACTTTGTGGGAGTGGAGGTTAGCGGAGGGCCGCACCTTTTAAAATGATTGCATTCATTAGTTAACTTTGCATTTCAGAAAAGGTATAAATTGTATCATAAAAATCAATAAATATAAATTAAATAAAATAGTGGTAGTTTAATTCAATTTATTTATTGTGCTAATTTTATATCATCTATAGCTGCAAGCACATTTAATTTTAGAATCAGTTTAATGATTCTAAATGTACCCTATCACACTTTACTACAATTTTTTTTAAATCAGGAGTGAGATTGCTTGTTGAGATTCTCATCACAGCCTGCAAGCTAATGTCTGTCAAAGAGCATCTATATTTACTCTTGTTAATCTTCATGTCTCGGCGGGCCACAATAAACTCTGTGGCGGGCCGCATGTGGCCCGCGGGCCGCCATTTGCCCACCCCTGCCCTACAGTAATGTATGGCTGTGAGAGTTGGACCATAAGGAAGGCCCAGTGCCGAAGAATAGATGCGTTTGAATTACGGTGCTGGAGAAGACTCTTGAGAGTCCCTTGGACTGCAAGGAGATCAAATCAGTCAATCCTAAAGGAAATCAAACCTGACTGTTCCCTGGAAGGCCAGATACTGAAGCTGAAGCTCAAATACTTTGGCCACCAAATGAGAAGGCAGCACTCACTGGAGAAAACCCTGATGCTGGGAAAGATTGAAGGTAAAAGAAGAAGGGGACAGCAAAGAATGAGATGGTTAGACAGTGTTATTTATGCTATGGGCATGGAGTTGAGCAGGCTCCGGAGGGCGGTGGAGGCCAGGAGGGCCTGGCATGATGTGGTCCATGGGGTCGTGAATAGTCGGACTTGACTGTGTGACTGAACAACAACAACAACAACAACAAAGGAATCAGAATGCCAGAGTGTGTCTGGGGGGAGGGGTATAAGGGACTGAAGGGAGGAGCATGGAAGGGAAGGGTTGAGGTACATGCAATGGAGTGCCTGGTGAAAACTGTGCTTGGAAAGCCTTGGGAGGGGAGGAGAAAAATAGCTGTTGGGGTGAGGGAAGTTGGTGAGTGTCCGTGTTTGGGAGGGGTGGCATGCAAGAGCAAGGGTGTAGTTGAAGGCGATGATAAAGCAGGAGTCTTGAGCCACCTTAAAGACTTAATGAGATTTTGTTGCCTCATTTTTTTTAGGCGTCTATTCCCTTCTTTTCTCCCCAAATGGGGACCCAAAGCAATTTACAAGTTTTGTCCTCCCCATTTGTGTTTTTGTCCTCACATCAACTGTGCAGGGTATGTAAGGTTGAGAGAGTGACTGGCCCAAAGTCACCCAGCAACTTCCATGGCAGAGTGGGACTTGTGAACCTGGGTCTCCCAGTTGTTAGTCCACATGCTCGAACCTCAGCACCATGAGTTGTCTGTGTGTCTTTATGGAAGGTCGGGTCTCTTAAGTGGGACTGAAGTGCAAGGAAAGGAGTGGTCAGCAGGAGCAGACTCAAGATTTGGTGGAGAGTGGATTGGTGTGGATGAATCCCACAGAGGTGGTGGGAGAACAGGGCTGATTTAGGAGTTCTGGGCATTGACAGGTTGCAGGTGAATCTGTGGAGGGTTCATGATTTTTGTGGTGGGTTGAGTAAGTGTTGAGGGCAGCGGCTCCAGTTACTCAGAGAGTTTATATTATATGAGTACATTTTGGGGTGGACCTACCTAAGTGGGGAAGAAAACCTGCTTTGCACACAAAAATGCTTTCAGGGTTGCAGAGGAAAATGTTGCTGATCTAGGGAAGAGGACCTCTGGGATTACTTGTGCTGGGGAGTGGGGGGAGATGGACAGGAAAAGTTTCTCTAAGGTGAGAAACGCTCATGGTCTTTTTTGGGTTCAGATATACTGAAACTAAAAAAAAAATATCAGTATTTTTCAACATTCCTGATCCCAACACCAGCATGGTATTTAGATTCTGAATTTTCTTTGGAATCCAGGGGTATCTGGGGCTCTGGAGGGGGGCTGTTTTTTGAGGTAGAGGCACCAAATTTGCAGTGTAGCTGCTGATGCCTCTCTCCCCAGGAGGTCCAATTCTACGAACCCCCAAAGAAGGTGCCCCCATCCTCCACTAATTTCAGTGGAGGGGGGAACGGAGTTTAATATGGCTCGCATTCCTTTTAAATGCCTTCTCCAAGCTGCAACTCCACAAGTGAACTCCGAAGGTGGTTAAAGAGCTTGCTATCCTTTTAAAACCTTCTCCAAGTGGCGAGTTTACCCAGAAGGCGTTTCAAGGGACTGCAATCCCTTTAAACACCCTTTAGCTTTTACTTTCCGGCAGCCCCAAAAAATCTTGGCTTGGCCATTTCAGATAGCTGCAAAAATAGCCAAATCTATATCTAGCTGAAAGAATAACCAGAAAATACTGATAAGGTATTTTTCAGAATTTTTTTTGGCTTGGATTTAGCCAAATGCACGCCCCTAGTGGTGAGTCAATACAGTCGAAAAAAATGGGACATTCACACTGCTCCCCACCTACCAATGAAAGGATGCCACAAAATCGCAGGTAGGTGGGGGAGCGCTGTGATGCTGTACTGCAGGATAAGCTTTCTGAAGTTGGCATTAGCAAATTATATCAGTTTTGGGGTCTGAATTACCCCCAAGAAGGCTTTTGCTTCTAAAATTCTCTCTGTGTTTGAGACAATGTACATCTGTGAATAGCTCTTTTCTGTAATAAATATCAATAAATCAAAAGTATATTCTCAGCTTACAGATACACACCTAAACAGCATACTCAAGATTGCTACACCACAGACATTGACTCCAGATTTTGACACAATTAGTCAGAGCAAGAGGTATCAGTTATCGAAGACTGTAAGAGTGTTAATGGTTTAAGCATGTTTGTATTTTGAGTAAAAAATAATATTGTTAATTGGGTCTGCCTGTGTCCTTTATAAAATTTATATCTCTGGTACCTGGCATTACATTTTATGGCACACATGTCCCAGCCTGACAAAGTGACATTTATGTCAGATCCGGTGCTCATAGCAAATGAATATGACACCTCAGCTTATGGTTTGGAACCCGCATACCTGAAGGACCACCTACTCTCTTCTGAACCTGTCCAAACACTAAAGTCATATTTAGAGGCCTTGCTTCTGGTGCCTCCATCTTCTGAGATTAGGCAGGTGGCAACCCAGGAGAGGGCCTTCTCAGTCATGGCACCAAAACTCTGGAACTTTCCCCCAGGGAGATTTGCCTGCCCCCTTCTGTTGCCATCTTCTGTTTTGTTTGACATTCCTCCAGTGATCCCTCATTCCTGCCCAGTGTTTTAATACTTGCTTTTAAGGTTGTGTGTTTTAGATCTGGTTTTAATTGTTCTAATGATGTGTTTTTGTTGGGTTTGATGGTTTTAAAAATGTTATTTTATTATGTATGTTTTAAGTTGTTAGCCACCGTGGTGGCCCTTATGAAGCAAGACAGGCAGAGTATAAATTTTGTTAAACAAATAAACTAAAACCTGTCTCCTTACTCCAGTGCTTGAAGCACTTCCCCTTCAGCTCAGCTCTGATCCCACTTAATCTGCCTGGGAGAAAAATCCTGAAAGTACCAGAGGGTAACAGTGTAAGGCATGGGAGGCTGGGCTCAGTGTTAAGATCCTGAGAACTGAGGAAAAATGATCTCATACGCCAGTTCATGCATCCCTGTGCAGATAAGAATTTAACAGCCCATAAAATAGGGGTGTTTCCTCCCCTGCCAAATTCAAAGCAGATGGATACTCCTTTTGGGGGGGGGTATAATACCTGAGGCGGAAAGTTGCAGATGGAAACATGTTTCCCACTGAGACCAATGGAAACAAAAGAAAAGAATCCAAGCACAGCATTTTTTAAAAAAAATTGGACTATTAATAGACTAGAAATAACCTAAATAAAATTTCTAATTTTAGAAATTTTTATAGCCTAATCATAGGCAAGAAGAGAAAACATCTATAGGGGAAAGGGAAATTTCCCTTCTGACAATTGGCTGGCCTCTTCATTACCCTTCTTCAACTGGCTCCTCAAAATTCACTTCTTTACTATAGTCTTCTGAGATCTTCCCTACCACTCTTTTATATTTCCTTTTATTTAATGTGCCAGGCTTTTTACGTTATAATCCTTCAGAACTTCTCTTATTTTTTCAATATACAATACCCAGCTTCTAGGTATTTTATAAATAATAAAAATAGATTACTGCTGGCCTCAGAACATGATTAATGTTTTCCACACTTATTGATGCTTAGATTTGCCTTCACTTGCCCCTCAAAATCTAAAACAAAAAAGGCATCAGTTGAATACCTTGCAATGCTATCCTAAGCAAAGTTACAGCCTTCTAATTCCACTGAAGTCAATGGGCTTAGAAGAGTTTATAACTCTGCTTTGGATTGGATTGTTGGTGTACTTTTGCATCTGAGTCTTAAATCCAGGGGTCATTTCATTGAAAAAGAGGTGCAGGAGCTCATTAGCATAGCTTATTTGCATATGCTACACCACCTGACATCACCGGAAGTATGTCAGAAGGCAAGAAAGAAGAGAGAGAGAACGGAGAAAGAGAGAAAGGGAGCAAGGAAGCAAGGAAGCAAGCAAGCAAGCAAGAAAGAAAGCTGGCAGAGAGGGGACAGCTACTAATCCAAGCCTCAGAAATACCACTATTCTGGAAGGATAGCTTCAGTGGTGGCTGAAGCCTTCAGAAGGCTGGTTGGAGGAACAAGGACCTTTCCAGGGGGTGGGGTCATTTTGCTGCAGCCATGACACAAGCAGGCATTCCCTGAGGGGTGGGGGGCTGGCACCAACTTCCAGAGTTGAGCTCCCCAGAGCTCCTGCTCGGAATGACCCCTGCTTAAATCCGTTGTTTCTAGTATACTGGTTTGTAATACGAATGCCAAACATACTCAAGTGTAAACATGCACAATTCCTTTCCTATTATGCAATCTCATCATACATAGGTGCTACCAACTGTATGAAAGGGGCTCAAAGGGACATCAGTGTTTGTTGACAGGATAGAAGTCTGTCTTGAATGGAGACAAAGGCATGAATGTGACAGCCAGACGGGGCATAACAAGGTGTAAGTTGACTGAAACTGTGTTTCAGGCTGAGTGTCTATTAAAGCGGTTGCATAATGCCATCACCATGTGCCTTGATCACCCATCATCCCAGGAGGAGATAAATGCTAAATTAAGTGTTCAAAGGCTGGCCTTTGAACTATGAGAATCGCCACAGTGAAGGTAGAGTGTGGTAAAGAATGTCACATGCTCTAGACCACTAATAAATGAGCTGTACTAAACCACTTTGGCTATGACAACTGCTAAAAGTACATAAATGATATTAAGAGCTTTTGAATAAATGTAATTTACCTCCTTGAAATGGATATCCATAGCATTTATTTATTTATATATTTATTTTATACCTTGCCTTTCTTCCCCATGGGAACCCAAAGCAGCTTACATTGTTCTTCTCACCTCCATTTTATCAAAATTTAATAAAATCTGTTTCCTATCAACCACAAAGAAGGCTGCTACTTGTTAAATTGATAGCAATGTCTTCTAATGACGTGCAAAGGAAAATAGTAGCTTGGCAAAGTAAAAGTTGTATAAATCAGACAGCATCCCAGAACTATCTCATATGTACTTATCGAATTTGGACCAGCTAATACTCATCATTCCCAAGAATCTGTGCTGGCCTCTTACACAATTCGCCTCCAAATCACACTATGTTGTTTCCAGCCATTAAAGTGCATGCTTTTTGAACATGACATACACAAAGTGGTTAGAATTTTCTGACTAGGATCTGAGAGACCTAGGTTCAAATCCCCACTTTGTCACAAAAACTTGCTGGGTGACCTTGGGCCAGTCACACACTCTCAGGCTAATTTACCGCACAGGGTTGTTGTGAGAATAAAATGGAGAACAGCAGAATGTTGTAAGCCGCTTTGGATCCCCACTTCAGGGAGAGGTAGGGTATAAGTGAAGTAAATAAATATACAAAAAACAGAAGCAACAGAGTAGCTGAATGGTAACTGAATAGGCCTGAGTACAGTTGTTTAGGATTGCTTTAGAGTCTTTGAACAAGACCTTGAATGAAAAGGGAGGAGTTAACAAGAAGCAGTGAGGATGCATTAGGAAATGAATACCAAGCAATGGTGAACGTGAGGTACTGTGGTACAGGAAGTGTTTTCAGAAGATATGGATACTGAAGGAGAAGTTGGTTAGACATACTGGACAGCCAGCTATATGACAATCCTACCACATGGCAAGAACAACTGTGTCTGCCTGCAGACTCCCCTTTGCCCCCACGCTGTTCTGAGGGTCCACTGATCTCCAGGAACAAAATTTCAGGGGACTCAGTGAGCTGCTTCAGGATAAGGGAATCAGTGAATACTGCAGCTCTCTCTCCTGAAAACTTAACCGCTCTTAAGTTTCAGAACAGTATCGCTGAATACAAACTACTGTATTTAAACAGGCAACACCATAGTATAGATTTTAACAGTTCCTTACCTATAATAAGCATTAGTGATATATCTTTGAGATAATAACCAAATACGAAAGGCCTGTGCCAAACTTCTACTCCAAAAACAGCAGTCAGTAAATACATGCCCACTGTGACCTAAAGGGAAAAGAGAAACATCTTTCATTTTATCTGTAAAATAAAAATTAAGAATATAAAGCCTGGTTCTTTTCTCACATAAAGATAAGTATACAAACGATAGGCCACTTATCTACTTCCCTCTCCATGAAAAGGTCTGGCTGAGTGACACGTACATATACAGTAAGAATTTATGGCTGAGATCTCGAGCATATGTGTACAAAAATATGTTCCATTGAAGTAAATGAGTCAATACCTAGTAAATGTGTTTAGGCTTAGGGAGTTGCCTGAAAAACAGGCCCTAAAAGAAGTTCAGAATCTCTGGGGCAGCTGTGCACACCACAGTGACTTGACAAAAAAAAAGGTTGCTATCAAGGTCTTTTAAAACAATGATAAAAAGAGGATACATCACCATTTTGGGTATGGTTAATACCATTATCAGATAGAAGGGGAATCAAACAGGCAACTTTAATTAACAGTAAAAAAGAAGGAACAACCAATTAATGCATTGTCCACGGATCTAAAATGTTGCCTCTGCATGGGCTGGATGCCACAGGGTATACCAATAAAGCACTGCAAAGGCGCCCTGACCTGGATAGCTCAGGCTAGCTGTCAGATCTTGGAAGCTAAGCAGGGTCAACCTTGGCTAATATTGGGAAGGGCAACCTCCAAGGAACACAAGGGTCATGACGCAAAGGTAGGCAATGGCAAACCACTTCTGAAACATCTCTTGCCTTAAAAACAAATCTAGCTCATCACCTAGTGGTACTAAAGAGCTAGAACTTCTGGTTGCCAGACAATCTTAGGATCTCCTAGCTATACTAAACACAATGCCATATGATAATTAACTAATTAACTGCAAGAACAGTTATGTTTGTGATGCTAGAAGAAAAGTTAGCTTTATGCCTCAATAAGAGTAGAAACCTTTGTCCGGAACACTGATACTCGTGATTTTTTTAAATTAATGACCCATTTTCACCCATACATTATTGCCTACAAGCATCAAAAAGCACACTGCTGAACACTTTCCCCTATGGTCTAAAAATATCTCCTTAGTAAATATATATCCATGTGTCTGCACCATATGGTTCTGCCAAAAGTTATATTATACTTCAAAAATGTAGTGATAGCCAGCCAGTTTTGTAGTATATCCTCACTAAATACTAGAGCCATTTAAATTTATTTTGTTCTTTCTAAAAGCAAGTGGTTGAATTCAAGTTTTAAAATCACTTCTAGACAATTTTAAATAGTTTTGATTGAATAAAAGATAGGGATTGTGTCTGACTGCTTAAAAATATTTGTCAATCCAAATTCACATGCAGCAATACAATGTTGGAAGACTAAATGGTTTTTATTATAAGACTGATATTAGATGTTACAGGAAATGCACAGATGCCACTGAAAACAGCAGCCCCATGTCTCTTTCCTTTTCTCACCACATAACATCTAATAAAATGCACAATGTGACATCATTGAACTCCAAGCTTCCCCACCCTTGACCCTCTTCATTAACTGCTGTTTGCAGAGATGGGGAAATTCACTGCCATGGAATGGATCCAGCAATCCACCAAGGAGCCTGCCTCCAGCCTAAGGAGTCTTTATTCAGCTTCAGTAGCTCTCTCATTCTGCATCTAGCATTTGATCCGTTGTTTTACCAAACCCTCACTGGAACAGAAAAAGATGCCGCTTCAGCCGTACTGACTGCAAAGTTACCCCTGAATGGCCATAAAATGGCCATAAATCTATGCAGACAGTAGCCATAAAACCAAGAGATCAAAAAAAAAATGAAAGTGGCATGCAATCTGGACACTGCCATAAAATCCGACAATCAAGCAAAGTAAAAGTTGCATGCAGTTTAGAGGGGGATTTCTGTTCCAAGGTGGATTTGGTAAAGCAGTGGAGCAAATGCTAGATGCAGAATGGGCCTAAATTGGAGGAAGGCTTCAAACATTGCTCTGTTGAGTAGTAGGGGAGGGGGAGGATCTACCCCAGTGATAGCTTGTGTGTTTTCTCCTAACATGGGCGAAATTAGGAGAAAACACGGGGCAGCAATTTTTAACATTTAGTTCTAGTCAGCAAACCCAACAACACCTTTATGTGTCCCATAGCATCATTCCTGCTATATCAGCCACCACTGCAAATTGCAGCACAGAGGAAACTTGTTGCACAACAAGAATTGGGAACAGAAAACACATTATTTAGAATTGTTTATGTGGCATATTAAAAGCACTTTGGAACCACGCTAGGCACCTAATATTTAGACCCGTTTCAATCCGGCTTCCGACCAGGTCACGGGACGGAGTCGGTCCTGGTCGCTCTCACGGATGACCTCCGAAGACATCTGGATCGAGGCGGTACGGTGGCACTGGTGCTGTTAGATCTGTCGGCGGCTTTTGATGTGGTCGACCACCAGTTGCTGATCCACCGCCTCACCGATGCGGGGATACGGGGGCTTGCTCTACAATGGCTCGCCTCCTTTCTCCAAGATCGGGGACAGAGGGTTGCGCTTGGGGAACAGACCTCCCAGAGACACCCACTGGTGTGTGGTGTGCCTCAAGGGGCGGTCTTGTCCCCGATGTTGTTTAACATCTACATGCGCTCCCTCGCCCAGATTGTCAGGAGGCATGGGCTGGGCTGTCATCAATATGCGGATGACACCCAGCTCTATCTGTTGCTGGGCGGCCGGTCCGGCTCTACCCTAGATGACCTGGAGCGGGCGCTGCAGGAGGTTGCGGGCTGGCTTCAACTGAGTCGACTGAAATTGAATCCTTTGAAGACGGAGGTCCTGTGCCTGAGTCGGACTGGATCGGGGTTGGGGCATCCACTTCCGTCCTTCGGTGGGGCACCATTGGTGCCAGCTCCGAGGGTCAGGAGTTTGGGTGTGCTCCTGGACTCTGCCTTAATGATGGAGGCCCAGGTAGCAGCCACTGCCAAAGCAGCCTTTTTCCACCTACGGTTGATTAGGCAGCTGGCCCCCTTCCTCGAACGCGAAGACCTAGCCACAGTGATCCATGCTATGGTCACCTCACGTCTTGACCACTGTAACACTCTCTACTTAGGGCTGCCCTTGTCTCAGATCCGGAGGCTGCAGTTAGTGCAGAATGCTGCGGCCAGGCTGCTGACGGGTCTCTCATTGAGGGATCATGTCCGGCTCGTGCTGCGGACGCTGCACTGGCTGCCTATAGCTTACCGGATCAGGTTCAAGGTGCTGGTGTTGACCTTTAAAGCTCTTTATGGTCAGGGGCCTGCCTACTTGAGGGACCGCCTTTCCCCATATCAGCCCCAGAGGTTACTGAGGTCAGGCATACAGAATCACCTGACTTGCCCCGGTCCAAAAAAAGCCCGTTTGACTTGCACCAGGGCCAGGGCTTTCTCGGTGGCGGCTCCTTACTGGTGGAATGAGCTCCCGGATGACATCAGGGCCCTGCGGGATGTATTACAATTCCACAGGGCCTGTAAGACGGAGCTCTTCCGCCAGGCTTTCAAATGGGAGCTGCCATCGGGTGGAGAACTGGTTATTAACATTGCCCTGGTCCTGGGGGAGTACCCCCGCCGCCTTTGCTTACTGGGAAACTTGAAAGTCGCCATCTTAGAAAAATTTTATGGGAATTTTATTGTATTTTTAATGATTTTATTGTAAACCTTAAATGGTACTGAGTTTTGTTAGCCGCCTTGAGCCGGTCCGCTGGCTAGGCGGGATATAAATAGAACAAACAAACAAATAAACAAATAATTTAGCAGTAAACTTTAAAGGGAGATAAGTCATTTTTAGAAATTAGAACAGGACAAGCGGGACACCCGTAAGGATATGTAGGGGCATCTCATTTTCCCTTCCCCCATTATTTCCCTTTTGTGAAAGCCTTCATAGCCTCTCCCTTTTTTCTGTTTTCTTCTCTCCCTCCCACTCATTAGCCAACCTACTTTTATCTGCCCGCATCTTCAGCTTTTCCTCCTTTCCCTCTAGTGGCTTCTGTCCAGGAAAACTATGGCCCAGTTGTGCTGTGCCAGCTGCCGGGCTGGGCCCAGTTGCAAAGTGGGGAACCTTCAAAGACTTGCAAAGGGCTCCTCACGTTCTCTTGTATTCCCCTCCCTACACTATTTCCTCTTTCCCTCCTTCTGGCAATCCCCATATCCTCACCTTTCCTTGCTTCGTTCTCTCCTTTCCATCCACCAACCAATCTAACTTTTGTCTGCCTACCATCTTAAGCCAGGGCTATTTGGGGGCAGGAACGCACAGGAACAGAGTTCCGGCTGGCTTCTGAGTTGGCCACGCCTACAGCTCCCCCCCCCCGGGTGCCCCAGGAGCCTCACAAGCTGCAGGGTGCCTGGGGAAGCCGATCCAAAAACTGCCTTTCTTCCCTCGGGTTCCTTATGTGCCCGCAAGCTGCAGGGCCCCTGGGGAAGCCAATCCTGGGAGGGAGCTGCGCTGTCGAGGTGTGGCCTAATATGCTAATGACTTTCTGCAGTTGGTTGTGGCCTATTATGCTAATGAGTTCCTGCTGGGCTTTTTCTACAAAAAAAGCCCTGTCTTAAGCTATGTATTAACCTCATTTATATCCCACCCTTCTTTACAATGGAGACTCCAAAAAGCTTGCACAATTCTTTCCTCCATTTTATCCTCATAACAACCTTGTGAGGTAAGTTAGGCTGAGAATGTATGACTGGCCTGAAGTCATTCAGGAAGCTTCCACAGCTGAGTGGACATCTCCTAGATCCTAGTCTAAAACTCCAATCATTGCACTGTGCTGGATTTTTTTTTACTGTGGTCGAGCAACAGGGAGCAGCCGGTCCTGGGTGAGTCATGCAAGTCATGTGGTATTAAGTTGCCTGGTGCCTGCAGCAAGGGCGGGCCCTGAAGAATCCTCCCTCAAAGGCCAAAACTGTCCTGGAAATGGCCCTGCCTTTTACTATCAAAAAACGAGGCGAGAAGGCTGGCAATACCTTGTGGTTCCTTAATAACACTGACAAAGGCAACTGAGAGAGCATTAGTTTATTTACTTGCTTTTTACAAACACTGCATCCATGGGGGGAGGGATCCCTAATGCATTTTTTTTAGATTTTGGATTTTTCTGCAAACCTGGAGCTTTTTCCAGGTTTGTAAGAAAGATCTGCCTTATATGTTTATGGCTATAATCTCTGGATTTTAGTATCCAAAGATTTGGCCATGTTAAGAATTATATATACTGAAAGATTATTTATTTTTATGATTTCTGTCCTACATTTTCATCATGTTGGTTAGTCCTCAAGGCAGTGTGCACTGGCCACTATTATAACAAATGTTGCTTCTAGTAATCATAATTCCATAGATCTTTAGAATTTGAAGACCCAGATTTAGTCCTTGTACTCTCTGGGGAAGGGTGAGAATTGCATTATCACAGAAACACTAAATTGGAGGAAGCATTCAAACATGCAGCTGCAATGTCTGAAGTGCTACGTCTCCGTGAAGTCTCTATTAATGCTTTTTTGGAACACTTGAATCAGACCTCAGCCAGTCAACACCAGTTAGTTTATTATAAGTATCTGTGCCATAGATAATTTTTTAAAAATCCTACAGATGAAGTGTTACACTTCAAGCTGAGCTTGCCCTAGGGAGGGCATCGGCTCAATGGTAGAATATACGCTTTGCATGTGGAAGGTTCAAGGTTCAGTCCCTAGCGTCTCCAGATAAGGATCTCCAAATGCAGGTGTTAGGAGAAACCTTTCTCAGTCTCAGACAATGGAGACCTACTGCCAGTCACTAAACAGTACTGAGCCAGGCGACCCAGGAGAGTGATGGTGGTAAAAATTGCTCTCCATTGAGCTCGCAAATTTGTTCAATGGGATCCAACCCAACAGTAACAGTGTTTACTAAGTAAACACATTTAGAATTAGAAAGCAAGAAGCCACAGTATTTTAGAATCCTGATTTCCCTAGTCTTTTTAGCAACCCTGTGTCACATATTTATTATTTCAACTGGGAGAGAAATAATGAATTCTCAAATGCCACCAAGTGAGTCACCCTCAAAGTTGGAAACTGAAACGTGATCTCCTTCTGGAATATGCTTTTGCACCTAAATCTGCCAGAGGATTTAGATGACCCTGAGCAAAAACAATACAGCGATATGGAGATTAGTTTTCAGTACCTGTGACTTTAATATTTTCTTTTAAAAAAGAATATACGTGAACCCATATTAGGTCAGAAAGCTAAATTGCATATGGAAGGTGAGGGTTAGTACTTAAATTAGTTTGTAGATAGATAAGTGATGCTCAGTGGTGATGAGATGCAATACAGTCAGTTTCCTCCAGGGGAACTGATCTATGTAGTCTGGAGTTCAGCTGTAATACCAGAAGAACTCCAGGCCCCACTTTGAGGCTGGCAATCCTAACATATAACAGATCATGAGAAGAATGGCAGGAAGGGATGAGCTAGTGTCGTCGTCGTCATCATCATCATATATATTTCTCAAGTGTGCATGGATCAGGACCACACTAAGAGAAGGGAGATTTGTTTTTCAAACCTGGGGGGGACCCCCTGCCTAGGCTTGCAAAAAACCCTGAAATAGTTAAAAGAAATTACATTGGGGATTTTAAATTCCCCTACAAACAAAAGCATTGTCTGAGCATCAGCAGACAATGAACCCACCTCCTCTTTCCATGGGCCAGCAGCATCGCTGATGGTGGTGAGGCCTACCACCATTGCCAGTGGTGGCTAAGAGCCATGGTATAACCTGTCAGCATTATTGTTGGTGTGGGGAGGTGGCCAGGAGCCACAGTGGGCCCAGCTACTATGCTGTTGGTGTGTGGGTGGGTGCCTGAGAGCTGTGGTAGACCTGGCTGCATTGCTGTTGGGGGGTGGGGGTGGCCGGGAGCTGCAGTGGGTCTGGCTGCATCACTTTTGGGAGGGGGTCTGGCAGCATCATTTTGGGGGGGGGGGGGAATCTGTGGTGGGCCCAGCAGTGTTGCTGCTGGAGTGTGTGTAGCCAGGAGCCACAGCAGGCCTGGCAGTGTGGCTGATGGTGAGGGGGGAAGGAGGTACAGTTTCCTCCATTACCAGCACAGCAGAAGCTGGGGGGTGGGTGGGGAGACAGCTGCACCGGGCTCTGGGGATTCTGCAGGGGCCTTTTTCCTGCCCACCACTGAGGCGGCCTCACTACAGGTGCATGGACTGGCATGGGGAGCTCCATTGCCCCCAAAGCCCTCTAAACAACCACTGAGGAGGCAGCATTGGCTGTCAGTGGGTGGTTGGGCAGGACCCATCCTCCCCTGCTGCTGAAATTTCGGTCAGAAGGGAGGGGGCTTCTTCTGGTGACAAAATTCTGGGCAGGAGGAAGAGTGATACAGGGAGAGTGAGGTACTCCCCCCCCTACAGGTCCTTGAGGGTTCTTTCTGGCACCACATAACTGGGCCATTGTTTTCCTAGGTAGAGGCTGCTGGGGGGGGGGGGGAGCTGAAGGCAGAGGGGCAGATACATGTAAGTTGATTGTTGGATGAGAATTGGAGAAGGAAGCAGAAAAAAGAGAGAGGCAAAGGGGATTTCAGAGGAAATATTGGGGGGAGGGGAAAATGAGATGCCTCCTGTAAGTCCTTGAGGTTTCCTGCTTATTTTCTCCTATAAGGGAGGGGACTGTTAATGATTTCTTCTCATATGCCTTATTCTCATCTAATAAAGAAGTATTTCTTTGATACTTTAAATATTTGTGTTCATTTAAAGTTTCTGCCAAATATACTTGTTCCAAGAAATACTTCTTGTTTCTGTTAATACTCCATTTTATTGAAAGTTCTAATAAAATAAAATGAAAAATACTTACCACTTGGCTTATATCATATCCCCAAGGAAGAAAAAGAACTCCTGTGTTATATTTTTCCCAGTGTGACAACATAAAGTTTAGTGTTATAACAATCAATGAGAAATACATGGTGGACACGGGAACACCAACTTTTCCATTATCACGAGAACAGATGGAAAAAAAAGAAAGGGGGAAAATTGAGATAGCCCAGCTATCTAGTCCATGGTCAAACAGCTCTCCCAGAGGGCTACTGGACTGAGTTCTTCGAGCATGCTTTCCATCTACAGAATCTATTATGAAACAGAAAAGAATCCAGATAACTTAACTGTAAAGGAAAATAACAAAAGTTAATGAGATATTTAACATTTTGGGTATCTCATTTGCTGTCAGGATTAAATGCTTTCAAACTACTCTCAATGTCCATGAAGGCCAGAAGCTCAGAGGATGGGTTTTTTTAAAAAAAATCAGTCTTTCCAAACCTGGTAAAAGAACTGTGGGTATACAGGTAACAGGCACACTTCTATTTCTTCATATTTAACATGTGACATACAACTGGATATGTACCAAGCTGTAGGCACTGCATATCCCCATATGGTAGTCCTAAAATGAATCAATTTTCACCTATGCCTTCTGCCCCAGATACCATTCAGTTTACAACTCTCTCCCTTAGATATCTAACTATGGTTTGGTATTAGATGTCCACCTGGTTTCCGATTGGTCCCACTTTAAGAAATTATTTAAAACATAGCATTTTCTTTTTATTTAATTTTTTATCTTCTGCTTTTGCCGTTGATTCTCTTGTTACCTGTGTGCGAACTGCTGCATAGGTTCTACTTCAAGATTTTCAGAACTCTAATTAAATCCACAGGCCCATTCTGATCTCTTAGTTTCAGGTAGTGTTACACCTGCACAGGGCTTGAATAGAAATATCTATAGATTTGGCTGTGCAAGTTTTCTCATCATACTTTACCTAAAGCATAAGCCATAAAGCTGGCAAAAGCACCAAAACCCCAGACCCATGTTGGAATCAACCCAGGACTGGATCCTGCCCAAAAGGAAATGAAAATATAACAGTTTAGTGACAGAAATGTGCATAACACAAGTGTGCTGACATTATTAGCACATCGTTAAATAATCCAGGCTTCAATATTGTTTCTGATATCAAATTTTAAGATACATATCTTAAAACCTGTATACAAATATATAGAAAGAGCCACACTTAATCTATTTCTTTTGAATCTATGATATGTATTCTGCAATGTATTTAAATTCAGAGTTCACTAAACTCAGATCTTCATTTGCCACAGATCTTGTACTCATTGAGGAGGTCTCTCAGTGGCAGTGTAGGACCACTTCAGACTGAGGGGGAGGGGAGGTCATATGACTGACTGCTCCTCCACTTAAAAAGTTCCTCTGTACAAAAAAAGGGAGAAAGAAATAGAAAAGTTTTAGCTTAGCCCACTGAATAGTCTAAACTGTGACAGTGGAGTTCTGCCATCCACAGTATTGTCACCGCAGCCCACTGTGAACATGGAGAGCATCCCTTCCGTTGCCCAGAAACCAAGCTTGTCATTCTTTTTATCTGTTAAAAAACAGCTCCACTATTTTGTATGCTAATTTAACAAGCCACTCTCTCTATATATACAACTATGTTCTGTAATTCCATTTAATTGTCTGACGAAGTGTGCTTTGCACACGAAAGCTCACACCTTGAATAAAACTTTGTTGTTCTTGAAGGTGCCACTGGACTCTTAACTTTGTTCTATTGCTTCAGACTAACACGGCTGCCCACCTTTATCTTTATGGAAGTTGCCTGGCTATGTTACGTTAGTACGACAATCAAGATATAAGAAACCAACAGTTACCTGATGCCGTGTAGTCCCAGTCATAAATAGATAATACAAAATAATGAATCAAAATCATCAAAAATCCTGTGAGGGTTAAAAGATTGGGAGCAATCCACAAGGGCACTATCTGTGTAATTTAAAAAAGAGAGAGAGAAAAAATACATTTGAGAACTAGAACGTATGTTTATCTGCAAATAGTTCATGTATCATAGGAAAAGTTTTCATAGTTGATACAGCAGAAATTCTAAAAAGACTGCAGCACCACAGTGTGGTAACTTTAGGTGCAGCAGACAGAAGTAGCCTTCAAGTAGGCTAAATACCTCTAATATATTTCCGGGGGGGGGGGGGGGAGAATAAAAGAATGACCACCTCTACTAAGAAAACTATCAATACACTGTATTCTTGATGCTTGGGGGGGGGGGCAACTACGGGAGGGCTTCTAGTGTCCTGGCCCCACTGGTGGACCTCCTGATGGCACCTGCTATTTTTGGCCACTGTGTGTGACAGAGTGCTGGACTGGATGGGCCACTGGCCTGATCCAACATTGGCTTCTCTTATGTTCTTAATTTACACTCGCTACTATTGAACACAGATATCCACCATCTCTTCCTGGGGCACAGTGTATGTTGAAGCTACTCGTCTATTAAAAGCTTCTGCTCACACCTGATGTAGGCTAACTGCAGGGTTAATGGTAAGTGGGGAGGGGACAGAAAGTGATGTCATAATTGTCAGAGGTGGTCCAGGTCTCAGGGTAGAAATGCACAGGTGACAATGGGCAGCTATGTTGTGTCTTCCACTGATTCTAGCTCTGTGTTTCATTCATTCATTTAGTAAATTTACAACCAGTGGGAATCCAGTCTTTGGATACTGCTGCTTAGTGCAAGACCCTCACCTGGCTGGCCCAATATCATCAGATCTTGGAAGCTAAGCAGGATTGACCCTGGTTAGTACTTGGATGCAACATCACTGAGAAAGTCAAAAGTTGCTTTCCAGAGGAAGGCTATGGCAAACCACCTCCATTCCTCTGTTGCCTTGAAAGCCATAAATTGGCTGCAACTTGATTGGACTTTCCACCACCAATTCATGATACATAGGATAGTTACTACCGTATTTACTCAAAAAGAAGACAACCCTAAATATAAGATGTCTCCTTTAAAAACAGTTATGTACACAAAAATTATTACTGAACATAATTGTAACTTGTAGACAAATGTAAGATTTATTTTATTTATTATTTATTTTTCAAATTTATATCCCGTCTCTCCCACAGATGACACCCACCCCTTTTCTTGAAGGCATATCTGTGAAAAAACCTAGTTTTGCATTTCACCAATACTGTCACATTAGCATATCACCAGGCCCTTATTAGATAAAGCTGTACCGAAACTTCCCAGGTAGAAGTTGAGGGCAAAAGGGTCCAACTCTGGACAGATCTCTTTGCCTATGGAATATGAAAGCTCCTCTTATCTAACACATCTGCCAGAGAAGCTCATGCACTTAAAGCCCACAGTTTTTCCTAGGTCAAATATCAGAGATGTTGTTGAAGTCACCCAGACCATTACAGAGAAATTCAACAAGCCCTGAGATGCCAGGTCTTTACAGCTGTGAAAAAACCTAGTGCATCTAGAACTGGCTTTGTTATTTTGGTATTCAGATGGCAGTAGGGTTGCCAGGTCCTTACTGTGTTCCGTTCCTGTCTTCTTCCTGAAGCCTTCAGTGATGTCATCGTGCAGGGCATGTTGTGGGGGGGATACCATAGAGTTTCCCCTCAAATGCTAGAGTGTCCTCCCACAACGTGCCTTGTGCCTCCGGGTGACATCATCACACTGGGCATGTCAACGTAGATGAGGATTCTCCTGGTAGCCAGCTGAGTGGTGGCGGATTGGGGCCCCTGAAAGAGGGAAAAACCCCACCCCCATCAGCAGGGCCAGCCCCAGGTTTTTTTTTTGCACACTAGGCAAGGATTACCCCCCCCCCCCAGGCGCCCACCAATTTTCAAAAATAAATGCATTTCTGAAATCCAGAGCTGGTAGAGTTATTCACAGTGCCACTGCCATCATAAACAGATCTACTCTGAATCCTACTGAGTTCTCTTCAGTGGGGCTTACTCCCTGTAAAGTGTTCTCAGGAATGCAGTGATCAGTGAAAGAAGAAAATGCCCCAGAGGGCTATAGATCCTATAAAGGAACACACATGAAACTGCCTTGTACTGTATCAAACCAATGATCCATCAAGGTCAGTATTGTGTACTCCTCAAACACACGAGAACATATAGATCACACATGGGCACATTAACATCTCCCCTACTTAATTATAACTTACTTCAAATATTGTAAGACTCATTAACTACCTTAGGGTAAGTTAACAAACAAGATCTAACATGGACTCTGGTTCACTAACAGGTTTGGAAAGAGCAAGCTGGTCAGTCCTCCATGAGTTTTTGTGTATTTACTCTACTGTGAACATTCATGTCAAGAAAATAAGTGGCAAGTAAAGACTGCTACTCCAAAACACACCTTTTCAAAACAGAAAACATTCAGCTGCTAATTCAAAATGTTTTCCAAATAATGACAAGGCAGCATTGCCTGTACCCAAAAGAGAAGGAATCATGGATAGTAATGGACATAAGAGAAAATGGCTTATATGGTGATCTAAGCTTTTTATGGATCTTCAGCATGTGTATTTAATCACCTCGAGACTGGACTACTGCAATGCTCTCTACATGGGGCTGCCCTTGTCGGAACTCCAGAAGCTGCAGCTGGTGCAAAATATGGCGGCCAGGCTGCTGATGGGCCTTTCTATGCGGGAGCTCATCCGGCCTGTGCTGAAGGCATTGCACTGGCTGCCAACAGCATACCGGATTCGCTTCAAGGTGGTGGTTTTGACCTTTAAAGCTCTATATAGTCTGGGGCCTGCCTACCTGAGAGTCCACCTTTCCCCACATATTCCCCAGAGCGCACTGAATTCGGGATCACAAAATCGTCTGGCCCTTCCTGAGCCGAAAGATGCCTGACTGGCCTCTACCAGGGCCAGGGCCTTTTCAGTGGCGGCTTCACACTGGTGGAATGAACTCCTGGAAAACATCAGGGCCCTGCAGGACCGCAGGGTTTACAGTTCCTCAGGGCCTGTAAAATGGAACTCTTCCACCAGGCCTTTGATTAGGAGCCATCCCCAATAACACCAACACCACCAATAACAACTAAGTCTGTGATATTTTGGACATTAACTGCAGCTGCACTTTATTGTTACACCATTGTGATCTAGTAGGACATTATCGTCACCAGCACTTTATCAACATTTTATCTATGATTATGAACTGCTTTTGCTATGAGCTTACTGAATAATATTCTGTTTTAATGTATGAGTTTTACTGAATAATATTCTGTCTTAATGTATTTTATCTTTTAATGTAAGCCGCCCTGAGCCTGCTTCGGTGGGGAGGGTGGGATATAAGTCAATTTAATAAAATAAAAATAAATAAATAATTATCACCAATAAACCTACGCTCAGTAACAGCAAGTAGCAGTAAGATGGGCAGAAACAGGCAGATGGATTGTCCTTTTCAAAGGGAGTATTACCCATATTCCCTTACTCAGTGCAATACCACACATCGGGCTGATCAGTTTTGCACAGCCTATCTTTTAAATTTTTCTCCATCTTTCAATATAAACAATAATTAGAATTATCCATTTACCCACCCATCGTGTGTCTTATTAATTATTGAAATATCATTTTTATAATACACACACACACATATATATATATATATCTTATTTTATACTTATTTATTTATTATTTTATTTTATACCTACTTCTTTTCCCCCCAATACAGTGGTTTTCCATACAAGAACCTAATTACTGACCACCAGTGTCTCTTGTTGAATCCTGACCTGCTGCAATAATTTGTTGATAATTATAAGGTCCTAAACTTTTGGAATCCAGTCATGCTCAGATGATGGTTCTGGATTCTTCCATTGAACAGCTGTTAATAAATTCTGAACTATATTTTCAGCCAAACAGCATCATCATTGTGTCAACATTTAATTCTCAGTTATGTTCTAAATATTAACATGGATAATTTTTCAAATTATTCCATTTTACAACTTGTCTACCTAACATGCAAGTATGTACCCGCTTCATAACATAATCTGACATAATCCATTTCCTGAGCTGCATATCTGTTTGATCTTACTTTGGATTCAATACCAATAACTGAATAATCTGAAGAAGTCCCCCCCCCTTATATTTTGCCAGGGACTCTGATGGACCCACTCTCAGCATCCACAGATCAAAATGACAACACGTGGTGCCCTTAAAACAAAGCCCACTGCACCACTGCTTGACTGGAACTGGCCCTGTAACAGCCCACCTGGGATAAAGTAAAGATCTACCACCACCACAAAAATATAAGCACTGTAATTACCACTGAAATTACTATTTCATAGCTAAACAAACTACAAATACCAACATGTTATAAATACATTTTCAAGCAGATCAGGATAGAAGCGAGAACCTGAGAGAGATTAGAATACATACAAATGGGAAGATGGAGAATGAAACAGGAGATTTTCTGTTTCCCATTTTACATGGCTGGTTCAAAACAGATATTTCAAAACTAACCATAAGTAATCATGCAACAATAGATAGGAGGATGTGCCTAAAATACTAGATCATGGTATGTAGTTACTACATAGTAATGTTATCACCTGAGGGGAACAAATAAAATTTGCAGTTGTTAAATAGATCTCACATTTCATTGACATGGAACAGTCATCACAGTATTCCCATGTTTAAAAGAATCTTTGGTCCCTGACAATCTGGATTTTTTGGTATAAAAATATAGCAATACTGAAGATTCAGGAGTCTGTGATGCCAGATCTTAGTAATATCTATTCAGCGTTTTCATTCACATATATTGGAGGTCTAAGGGTGGCTATCCTGTGTTCGCAAAATCTAACATACAAATGTGGCATTTCAGTGTAACATAGTGCCGTCCCAAGCAAAATCCAGTGGATTTAGAGAGGTGCCGCTCTGGTTCAAACAGCATTATTTGTCCCTCGTTGAAGGAAAAATTGAAAAAAGCTTCAATGAGATATGCTAAAATGCTCTATTACCATTTCTCTCTCTGGGCTTTTTTCGCATGCTTGACTTACTCCTGATTTTCTTGACAATCGATCAACAAATACTAGGATTGGTTTGGGAATGGTTCTTCTGCATGTTTGCCCTCTCTCTGCATTTTCACAGTTGTGAGTCAGTTTATTTTCTTCTGCACGTGCCTTTAGCAATGAGGATTTCAAGAGAGAGTGCTGTCTGCATTGGTGGTGTCATCTATGACATCACAGTATTCCCCCACTCTTTTTAAAAGGGCACTAAAATATCTATCTATTGGTAGAGTGTTGTAATGATAGGCTTAGCAAGTTCTCTGAATTCCCAGCTTTCATTTTTTATAAAGTAAATCTTTAGCCGCTTCTGTTGCAGGGATATAAGGAAAAAGGCATATCTTAGCAAGGGAAAAGGCTAGAGACTTACTTTTTTAAAAAAAATGAAAACTGTAAACTCAGACACCCCTCTAGGCCTATTGTTACAATGCTCTAGCAATGTATCATTAATAAATAAAATAAATAAAAAGAAAATGAAACCACTCATCTTCAGTGTGGGGAGGAGTGATTTGATGACAACTACAGCCCAATAATCAAAGTGGACTGGAGATGGGTGGGAATGGACCAGACAAAGAAAACACGCAGAAATATTACATGTGAGAAAAAAGGTGACAAAAAACAGCTTCCAAAGAAGATTGGGGAGTAAAAACTAAAGGCACAAAAACATGTGCTGAAATCAGGGGACAAACTGAAGCAGTAAGGGACAGAACCCACTAAAAAAATGCGGAAAAGATCTCTCTCCCCCTTTCTCTCACTGCTGTATCCTCCTAACAGTTTTCTAAAAAAAATTAATGGTATGAGAGTTATTACAGGATAAAGACATAAATATTTTTCCTTCCACCTTGATCTGCATGTCATATAGGAATATGCATGTCATTTGCATAGGAATATGCAATGTCATCATATAGGAATATGCATGTCATCATATAGGAATATGCATGTCATTTGAAATGGGTTAATCAGGAAGATTATATATAAAATTAATCTTTTGAATCCATAACCTAGAGATAATGTAATCTTTATTAAAATGAAATATTCTAAACAAAAAATATAAAAATATAGACAATATATACAAGCATTTTTTCAACATTACTATCTCTCTCTAAGATGCACTATGTGTGTTATTTACTTCCTCCAAGATCAATACAAATGTACAGGTTTATGTTGAGTGTTATTGACTATGGCTTTTCTCCAAGAGTAGTAAATCTCAGAGAAAACAATTATGTTTTTGTAAAAAACATCTTCACATTCTTTTGCACATTAGAGATTTTAGTCCTTCTCTTCTGTGATCATGGTAATGGCTTTTATGGAAGATGGTGCTGCTTGGAGCAAATACCCTCAGGTTTACTTACGGTATATTACAGGAAAAACAAATTATATTCACCATGGCTTTCAATATGTTCCAGCTCTAGATAAAGAGTGTAGTGGAAGATAATGTCATTTTACAATTAGTTGAACAGTTAGCCAAAATATCAGTAGCCTAATAAAAAACCCTGCTAAACTTCTGAGCATTCTAAGTTTTTTAATGGATTGTATATATTTTTTTAAATAGCTAGTATTATTTCACAATACCTTTAACTTGAAAACAAAATTCTGCATATACAGAAAAAACAAGGTCACTTTTTTGCCTCCATTGTGTCTGCCCAATGCTGCTCAGCCAAGCTTTTCTGGGTTGTGCAGTGGCTTTTATCTCAAGTACCAGGGGATGTTGATTTAGAAAAAAATACAAGCCTGCTGTGACTCCTTTGCGATGCATTTTGTTGGTAAAACTGATTGCATTTACAATTATTTAGACACCTGCCATGAATCAGCCAGGGCTCAGTGACAGTGAGGACTCCTCAGAGGAGAAGGAGTTCTATGTAGTCAGCCCAGATTCAATAGAAGCCAACCAGCAGGATAATGAGGAACAGAAATGTCAAGACTTACATCCAGAAACTGTTGCATAAGAAAGTCCATCCTCCAGTTCACCTTTACCCTCCAGCTCTACCTCAGCAGGTGAACATCAGTTAGCCATCCCCAGTCCTCCTAGATCACCTGCACTATTAGAAAAAGGAAAGAGCTGCAAGCTAAAAGGCAAAGTGCACATCTCCTGGCTCATTGTCAGCTGCTACTTGCTAAGGGGAAAGATGAGTCTTCTCAGGATGTGGGCTGAAGACTGAAAATTTAGCTATAAAAGTCTCCTGGGAGGCGCTGTAGGGTGTGGACACAATGAGTACAGCAAATGCTGCAACCACCTTGCCTGTTTTCTAGATGCCGGGCCTCAGACTGGATAACCTTGTCTTACAATGCCTCTGGAACCCTGACCTTTGGACTGAGTGACTTTGCCGTTGGAAAACAGAGAAAAACATTGCCACCTGAGACCAGAAGCCTGTGAAACAGTACAACACCACAGTTGGAGTAGTATCTAAGGATATTATTGGAGCACAGTCTGGTCCTTGTTGTATGGATGACTTTCAGTTCATGAGGCCCAATAAAGTGGACAAGGTGCTTTGAACTGTGCAGTCCACCACATTCAATCTTGCCCCTTGCCCCTAATGACTAATAGTATCCAGGAGGTAATAAATACCTCTGTGAAGGATGGTGTAGTTCCAATTGCTTTGAAAAAGAGGTGGTTGTGAAATCCCTTCTGAAGAAGGCATCCTTGGTCCCAAATGACCTAAGCAACTACTGCCCAGTAGTTAATATTCTGTTACTGGGCAAGGTGCTCAAGTGGGTGGTTGACTCCCAGCTTCAGGCAGTCTTGGAGGAAATGGATTATCTAGATCCATTTCGATCTGGATTCAGGCCTGGATTTGGGACAGAAACAGCCTGGTTGCACTGACTGATGACTTTGCTAGAGAGTGCCTATTGATTCTCCATGCGGCGGGGAGGGTGGGATATAAATCTCAAAAAATAAATAAAATAAATAATTCTCAGTGGCTTTTGATATAATCAGGCATGATACTCTTCTGAAGAGGCTGGCTGGGATGGGAGCAAGGGGAACCATGCTTCAGTGGTTCTGCTCTTACTTGGCCAACTGATTCCAGAAGGTACTACTGGGGGACTGATTCTCAGCCCTGTGGTATTTATGCTACGGGGTCCTGCAGGGCTCCAGTTTATCCCTCATCTACATGGAGCCACTGGAAGAGGTCATATGGGGATTTGCAGAGAGGTGTCACCAATATGTGGATGACAGCCTGCTCTGTTTTTTCTTAAACACAAAGCCAGGTGGATCTGCAGAAGTCCCAAACAGGTGTCTAGAGAAGGCAATAGGATGGACGAAGGCCAACAAACTGAAGCTTAGTCCAGAAAAGAATGATGTGCTGTTGGTCTATAGAGAAGCTGCTCAGGGACTGAGGATCTAGCCTGTCCTGGAGGAGCTTACCCCCCCCCCCCCCCCAAAGGAGCAGGTTTGTAGCTCAGGGCTGCTCCTAGATTCTGGCCTATGGTTGGAGGCTCAGGTCTCCTCCATGGCTCTGGCTGGTTCACTAGCTGCAGCTGTTCCTTGAAAAGTATGATTTGGCCACAGTGGTCCATGCACTGATCACATCCATGTTAGATTCCTGTAATGTGTGCTACATTTGGGCTGCTTTTGAAAATAGTTTAAAAACTTCAATTGGAAAATGCAGTGAGCAGACTATTGTCAGGAATTGGTCACAGGGATCATATTGCCCCTGTGCTGAAAGATCTGCGCTGGCTACCCATTTGTTTCCAGGCAGAATTCACAGTGCTGGTGATAACTTTCAAGGCCCTAAGTGGCTGGGGCCAAGGTACCTGAAAGACCTCTTCCTCCAATACTATCCAGCCCTCCAGTTAAGATCTGTCTATGTTCTGCTCTCTCTGTCCCTGCCTTCAGAGACAGGGCATTTTTCTTTCTTGCCTTTGTAATGCCATCCCCCTTGAGACTTGTCTGGCACCTACTATACCTGGCAATAGGCTAAAATGCCTCTTTTTACCCAAAGTTTTAATAAGGGGGTTTAATGTTATCAGCTTCTGAATGGTCTGTTCTATTTTATGGACAGTTTTTATGTTGCTTATGTCTAGCCCTCCTTCTGGTACTATTTATGTGTTTTTAATTGAATTACTTTATAATTTTAATTGGTTTAATGTTTCTGATGTTTGCCACTCTGTGGATCCTGACTGGGTGGAAAAGTAGAACAAAAATGTTTTAAATAAATTAAATAAATGTCCAATGGCTTGTGCTTATACTGTTTTTTTAATTGTAAGCCACATTGAGCAGGGCTCTGAAGAGGTGGAATAGAAATATTGTAAATAAAGAAATAAATCGTTTGTTTTCATGTCTATCCTGACCTATCTAAAAGGGCTGTTTTGGTACGACATTAAAATCATAATGTAATTTAAATGGTAATTATAATGATTGTTTTTATATGTTTCATTAACTGTTCCAAAACAGACAATCATCTAAACACAGGATGTCATGAAACCATATTCAAAGCATAATTTAATTATCCTCAATACAGTAAGACTCTTACCTTTATAATTCTGTTCCATAATGGCTGCATAATATATACAGATAAAGGGTTTGAATCCACAGCACTGTACTGCAAGCAAAACAAATATATATACATTAAAACAGAACATTTTCAAAGGTGAGCTTGACTGGTGTTGAAGAAAGGTGGAATTTTAATATCTAACTTTAAAATAAAGTTTTCCATATACTCTGTTGACATCATAAACATGTTTTTGATTAGAACAAAGTTTGAGTCCAGCGGCACCTTTAAGACCAATGAAGTTTTATTCAAGGTCTAAGCTTTCCTCTCAAGCATGGAGGAATCAGATAGAGTGTGATAGCATGGTCTCGGATGATTGCTCTTAGCACTCCATAATAATAAGGATACATTTACACATCTATCATCAATCTTGACATTTATTTGCCTCACAGTTTCCCCCGGAATTAAATCCAAACAATGATGACCTTATAAACTTAGCTTGTTATTCCTGTTTGCATCTGTTAAAACAATTTATTATATGCTAATTTGCTATTCAATCTCTGCCTTATATGTATGGATTTGTAAATTCCACGATTTCACTCTGTCTGAGGAAGTGTACATGCACACAACAGCTCATACCTTGAATAAAACTTTGTTGGTCTTAAAGGACTCAAACTGGACTCAAACTTTGTTCTGCTGCTTCAGACCAACATGACTACCCCACCTGGATCTACGTTTTTGATTAGTATGCTTGTTTGCCGTGATCACTTCAGTTTTGGTTTTATTTACAATATGAGCTTTACATTTACTGTTTAAAAAGTAATAATTCATAGTAATTGAAATATTATACAAGCACAAGCAATAATAATTTGGAAATCTAATTTATACGTCTTTCATATTCAGACAATAAAAAACATAGCAACATATTAAAACTGATTCACTATCACCATAACAGACAATATGTTTTGTTTACACATTTCTCAGGGATCTCAACAGCCAATTTTGCAAAGTCAACAACTTTTCTATGATGTGCTTATTCCTCTTTTATTTTTTCTTTATGGAATTGCCATTAATTAAATCTGGAAAAGGATAGCTCTTTCACGTTTTGCCACAAAGCTGGAATGAAAATATAAGCAGCTTCGGTACTGTCGTTGATGCCAGCGCAGAGAGTGAGGAACCTTGGAGTAATCCTGGACGCCTCGCTTTCAGTGGAGACCCAGATCAACACTGTTGCCAGGTTGGCCTTCTATCACCTCCGGCTGGTCAGGAAACTGGGTCCCTATCTCACCTCTAAGGCCTTAGCTACATTGATCCATGCAATGGTCACTTCCAGGCTGGATTACTGCAACCTGACCCGGAAACTGCAACTAGAGCAGAATGTGGCAGCACGCTTGCGGATGGCAACGTCTGTGCGGGCACACATTCAGCCAATGTTACGCCAACTGCACTGGCTGCCAATTGAGTACCGGATCTAATTCAAGGTTATGATATTGACCTTTAAAGCCCTATGTGGCCAGGGACCAGCATACCTATAGGACCATCTCTCCCTGTGCCCCAGAGAGCCTTGCACTCTGCAGATCAACATCTCCTGGTAGTCTCCAGCTTGGAAGACATCTGCTTAGCCTCGACCAGGGCCAAGGCCTTTTCTGCTCTGGCCCTGGCCTGGTGGAATGTGCTCCCATCTGAGATCAGGGCCCTGTGGGACCTGTTACAGTTCTACAGGGCCTGTAAAAATGGAACTGTTCCACCAAGCCTTTGACGGACGCTCAACCATCTTGGCCTCCCCTGCTCATTACATCTGCTCACTGCATCTGCTTCAGTGCCCTCCTATGCTATTTTGCTCCAAGAAGGTCAACAGGGTAACGTAGCAAAATGGGGTGTTTTTAATTATCATCTGACAAACATTCTGCAGAAGGCATTATGGACTGTTCTGAAGTTGTCTGTTTTAATTGCCATCTTGCTATGATTGTTCTAAATTTTAATTTTGGTTTTTAGATTGTATGTTTTAATGCTATTGTGTTTTTTATATGTTGTAAACCACCATGAGCTCACTTGTGGGGTAGGGCACGATATTAGTCTAATAAAATAAATAAATAAACCTTTAGAATAACACATGGATCCAGTTGGAGGATAAGAACACAAGAGAAGCCAGTGTTGGATCAGGTCAATGGCTCATCCAGTCCAACACTGTCACACAGTGGCCAAAAATACCAGGGACCATCAGGAGGTCCACCAGTGGGGCCAGGACACTAGAAGCCCTCTCACTGTTGCTCCCCCCCAAGCACCAAGAATACAGTGCATCACTTGCCCCAGACTGAGAGTTCCTATCTATATCTTGTGGCTAATAGCCACTGATGGCTCCATATGTGTATCTAATTCTCTCTTGAAGCCATCCATGCTTGTAGCCGCCGCCACCACCTGTGGCAGTGAATTCCATGTGTTAATCACTCTTTGGGTGAAGAAGTACTTCTTTTTATCTGTTCTAACCCGACTGCTCAGCAATTTCATGGAGTACCCACGAGTTCTTGTATTGTGAGAAAGAGAGAAAAGTACTTCTTTCTCTACCTGCTCATGTCACCCCATCAGCCGTCGTTTTTCCAAGGATCTTTTTGGTCCCTTTCAAACAGCATTTGTAATCTACTTTGGTAGCCGGCTGCTGATGAATTTTTTGTATCATTTCAGACAGAACCGTTTTAGTAACCAGTTGCTAACAGACCTTATTTATCTTTTCATACAAAGCCAGTTGTGTCTGGTTAACAAAGTGGGACTGAGCCATTTTTGATTTAAACTGCTTTCTTCCCTTTTCACCACTTCTTTGTGCTTCTGAATCACTGTCATCTGCTGTTTAAAATGTCTGCACCACTTCCAATAGTGCCACTTCTCCCCCCGCACTTTTTTTTGCCATGTAGTCTTGCAGGGTTTTTTTTAAATATGTTCTAAGTAGTGTGCTATAGTGCTAGACCAAAATAGCACTTCAGTGGGACCACAATTGAGATGCCTGTGGCTGTTGTTACATGGATAACAACAGCACTGAAGTGCTGTTTTGGTCTATATTCTATAGCACTCAACTTAGAATATTAAGATAAACTGCAAGAAAGACCATGCAGTGAAAAGGGTGGGGGGAGGGGAAGCAGAGCTGTTTGAAATGGCCAGAGTACTTCAGAAACAGCACATTAATGGGTAGGATTGCAACCCTCCTGGTTGGGGTGGGGTTTACCCTGATTTCAAAGGCTCCAATTGCTGCTGGCCATCTGGCCAGCAGGGGAAGCCCTACCCTAAAACAGCCCCCTCCCAAATCGTAGGGTTGCCAAGTCTGGGTTGGGAAATACCTGGAGACTTTGGAGGTGGAGCCAGGAGACGGTGGGGTTTGGGAGGGGAAGGGCCTCAGCATGGTACAATGCCATAGAGTCTACCCTTCAAAGCAGGCTTTTTCTCCAGGGGAGCTTATCTCTGTCAGCTAGAGATCAGTTGTAAAAGTGGGAGATCCCCAGGCCCCACCTGGAGACTGGCAACACTGCGAATCAACATTGCTGGCATGATGACATCATCCAGTAGTGACATCATCAAGTTGCTGACATCAGGGAGTGAAGCTCTAGTTTTTGACAAACTCTATGGTTTTGAGGGCAAAAAACATCGAGTTTTGCTCCCAAACTAGAGAAGATCCAACAAGGAACTGGGAGCCCCCTGCCGGATCAAAGTTAGGACATGGCAACCTTATTAATGGGATGAAATTCACTATATAAAACTCCCATCCCTGTATCACTTTACAGGCCAACAATGGATAACATCCAGTTTAGAATAGTAATGTGAAAGGCCCTTTGTCTGACTGGGGGGGAAATCAGTACCTTTGTTACAGAGAAAACTTCTAAACTAGAAAATTCTGCACTAGGTGAGACATCAAATGGGGGGCAGTTTCTTAGTGTCTTTCACATCTGCCTACAGTTTCCAAGCCTGGAGAATCTTGAAAAAGTCATACCCAGAAGCACAAAGGGAGCTCTTGCAAAACCAGAATGAGGCTGTGGTCACACAGCAAGCTTATTGCGATCTGTTCTTTCTGTATATTTGATTGGGGACATTTTTTTGCGGCTTGGGATGATCACACATCCCTCCCTGAACCACTTGCATTGCGCAACAAGGCGCCAGGCACCATCCAGATAGTCACGCTGCCCAAGTGGTGGCACAGCATTAGTTTTTGGTTTTTTTTAAATTTCCTTTGTGCATACTCATAGCCAAATCACTGCTCCAGTTTGGATGCGCTGTACTCTTATTTTTGCAGTGTTTTTCGTCCTCGAACAGCAAACAAAATGAACCACCAACTTACAACTAAGTGCTGGAGTCTATATATGTGCACTTGAATGTTCATGCATTGAATATATTCAGCGCAGGATTGCTCATGTGCACAATGGCGAAAGCTGTAAAAAGATATCAGTGTGAGAAGGACGTTCAGATGACCTAATCGCATTCATAGTGAGAGATGGCTGTCCAGACTGGCAAAATTGCGGATTCACAGCACAAATATTCAAAAAGTACTTGATTTTCCCTGTGTCAGAAAAATGGCTAGAAAATCAGGAGAACTGCAGGGATGAGTCCGATTTGATATGGGAGAGAGATGTGGCCATCTGATCAACCCTTTTAAACCCTTTTAAATGTGTTAGGGAACAGTGGTGAAACCCAATCAAAATGACCATGTGACTGTTGCCAGAGGTGCTGCCTTTACTCTCGGGTAGCCCCAATAGCAGGGGCACCCCACTTTCTAACCTGAACCAGAGACCCACAAAACTCAGGCCAAGGAAGACACTCCTGGTCCTGAAAACACAGAGCAAGTGATAGCTCTGGAAACAGTCTCCATTTTCAGGTGACAAACCAGGCAACCCTCAGAGCAAACCTCCAGTCTTCTCCCCCACTCAGGAAGATATGCACACGAAACAGGTAAAACATCTGCATTTCTAAAGGCTATTCAGAGGCAACCTGGCAAATAAGTCCTTCTATCTCCAGTACCTCACCCAGCCCTTTTGTGACTTCCATGTCTATGTGTGATACTTGTCCTTCCTTGCTCCATCCCTCAGGATACCGAGATAAACCAATAAAACATTCAAATTATTAACAGTCCTTCCTGACACTAATCAGGGATCCATCTCCCATCTTTTGTCTATATCTGGGAACCTATTCAATTGCCTTGGCAGAACCATCAATGGTCACAAAATCCATTCAACTAGCCCCAATATAGCCACCCAGCACCTGGCTGGTTTAATCAAGGCCATTGTTAAGCCTGACTCTGCCCCCTCTGGAAACTCACTGGCCACATCTAGGCCTTGCCCATCCTGATGCCCCACACCTTGGGGACTCATCATTGGTCCAGGTAATCTATTGTTCTCACCTGAGACCAGCCCCCAAGGCCTTCCATTGGTCTGTATTGTTTTCCAATGTCTGTATCCATCCATGTTATAATTAGAGACCACCCAGCTAAATAGGAATCAAAATAAGAAGTGATGGCTGAAAGTAAGACGCTTAGAATAAACTCATTTATATCTAACAATGCTTATTTCACCAGTCATAACCAAATACCATACAGGTAGATACAGGTAAGTTCCTAATAACTTGTAACTACTCTTTATTTATTCCAGGAGCCAAGCCTCTGAGTAGTCCTGAAGAGAGTTGCCAGAGTTCCCAAATACCATACAGATAAATACAGGTTAAGTTCCTAATGTTACTTAATAACTATTAATAATTATACACTAAATGACTAACTAATCTTTATTTATTCCAGGAGCCAAGCCTCAGAGAAGTCCTGAAGAGAGTTGCCAACAAAGACACCGATTTAATTTCCTTTGTTTCGTTTTGAGGAACTTTTCTTCTTATTTTAAGTCCATCACAGAGAAATCATTCATAAGGCACCTTATGAATGATGGAGTATTGAGTTACGCTTATTAAGTGTGCTTCTTAGTATTCTATTATCAATCACTTCTTCTTTCTTAGTTCTGTATTGTGTGAGTGAATGTTTGATTTTATGTTTGTATGTTTAAGAATCCTTCAGTAAAGAAATCACTGCTTTAGTAATCTAGCCTCTAAGTCTATTTCTGGGACTGGGAAATCAAACTCTTATAAGATCAGACCTGTGTATACATTTAATGCCTATTGCCATTTAATACTCATAATTCCCCACATTTATTATTAAATTAAGGCAATTTGGCTAACAGTGACCACAGCCTGAGACTCCATAAAGGAACTAAACCAATGAACAGACGTGGCCTTAAGGAGCTTTTTAATCAGAGGGTAGAAAGAAGGATATGTCCTCCTGCTTCCCCACTGGTACTTGAAAGGGCTGAGTGATGCCTTCTCAAAGTGTTGGCTGGAAACCACCTTGCAGGAGCAGCAAGTCATTGCACTCTGTAGGCCTAATGGCAGGACTTGTCTGAGCAGTCACACCATGCAAGAAAGGCCTTATAGTTTATGTACGCCCCAATGAGTACATGCAACCAGAAGGAGGATAAACACCCAGAAGATGGCATTCCTGTTAAAATGATATTTCAGTCTCCAGCCAGTTAACCAGAACAACTGAGGCTGAGCAGGGTCTTAGTGAAGGTGATCCAATACCAAGGGAAAAGGCCACAGCTCCTATGAAGGCGATGAGATCCAAAACCCGGGCAGTTTCATCAGTATACCTGTACACCAAATGATACTTTCAAATGTTTTTCTACCCATTGCAGCATATGAGAATTTCAAAATACATGTACAGTGCAATCCTAAAACCACTTTCCTGGAAGTAACCCCCACTGAGCAGACCTGAGTAATGTTGTAAAATGGACGTGGTTAGGATTGCTCTCTTAGTCAACTGTCATAAATAATATTGGTTGCAGCATACTGTTTGTATTTTCATTGTGGAACAAGAGTGAAATAGCTTAACTGGTTGTGTGTATGTTTTCACACACATGTGCTTATCTCCAGTCAATGCAGGCACAGAAGAATAAGATAGGTCAGGAACATTTGGAGAATTTTAAAATGTTTGTTCAGCATAATATTACATCCAGGCCCATAATTTAGCCTGTTCTAATTTAGCCTGTCCTCCGGACAACAGAGTGGATCAATTCCATGCATTTACATAGAAATGCAAATGCAGTTGCTGTTGCGTCAATTCAATCTGTTAACTTGACACTTATATTCTATTTTTATGCTATATTAAGTTGAACATTACCTACCACTGATTGATTTTGTTCATGCTGCTAACTATAAAGAAAAATAACTTTGAAACAGTGCACATGTTTTTACTTGTGTGCATATTAGACTTGGCAGGCACACTAAGCCATGTACTGCCTCTAGCAAAATGGAATAGTCAATTATAGACCAATAGTCTATCCCAACCCTCAACCAGAAATTAGAATCAGATTTTACAGGGGATCTCAACAGCAGCAGGACAAGACAGTTTATTCCAATTCTTGTCAATTGCTTCCAACAAGATGAATATGTCAATACATTTTTGGTATAAATATGTAATTCCTTCCCCATACATCTGCGTTTATTCAGTTATTCAATTTGTATAACCATCTTTGACAAGCAAGCAGGTCCACTCATTGAAAGTTTGATTGCTCTTTGTCTGTAGATAGTCATAAAACAAAACACAAACAACTATACATATATGCAAATATATTTCATAATGAAAAAACAGAATGATAAAGCAATGTATGTTTCGTAACAAATGAGGACAGCATGGCAAACAGTACTGCTGACATTGAGGCTGTGTATTCGGGATGTAGCCTGTAGGATCAAAAAGATTAAACTCCAAATAATGTCTTGCCAGCCAAACATGTCCTTCATACTGTGCTCATAGAGCGTATAAAGAAATCAGTGAGTGCTGCATCTGTGTGGTGCTATTTTTTGTTGATATTTAGCCATCCTGTTATTAAAACCAAATTCCAGTTAGGCTCTCCTGGAATTCCAGTTAGGTCTTGGAGGTACTTCTGCTCCTTCCCTCAACTAACTGGATCTAGCCACTCATAGTGAAGTCAGTGCAGGACATTAAAGCTGACAGCAGTTACAGAATCATACCAAAGCATTCAGACATACAACTAACGCTTAACAGGTCATGAAACAATAACCCATGGTACACTGAATAAGGTAACACTATACTAAACTGTTTGATCAGTTTGGATTCTCTGTATTCCTGAAAATGAGATAACAACTCTTACAAAATCAGATTCCAATTATGGTAAATCCTAGTGGTCTCTAAGGGAATCCTGCTTCCATTCCGGAAAGAGGGGGCTGTTCCCCATTACTAGCTTCTACCTCTTCTTCCATGAGCCCAGTTTGGTCACCTTTGCTCTAGACCAGGGGTGTCGAACTCATTTGTTATGAGGGCTGGACCTGACATAAATGAGACCTTGTTGGGCCGGGCCTTGTGTATCATAAAATGTAATGCCAGGTAGTGGAGATACAAGCTTTATAAAGGACACAAACACAAAGGGTTTTTTTTTTACTTAAAATAAAAACATGCTTAAAATATTAGCACTCTTGCAATATTTTGTTTACTTAACAGTCTCTGATAACTGACACCTCTTGCTCTGAATTAATGCATCAAAATGTCTGTGCTGTTGCAATCCCAAGTATGCTGTTCAAGTGTGTATCTGTAAGCTGCAAACCTACTGTTGATTTATTGACATTCACCACAGAACTTTCATGCTCAGAGTTCTGAGTCTAGGACCCAGGGGAAACATGAAATGGCTGAACGATTGAGAGAGTCTGGCAAAGCAAGCTATGATGCAGCAGCAGCAGTAGCAACAGAACTGGAATCAGGAGATGGCCAGTTCAAGTGCGGGCCTGATAGAAGCCCTCCAGGAGGCTGATCCGGCCCCCGGGCCGCATGTTTGACATCTCTGCTCTAGATTGTGAAGTCCCTAAGATCACTCTGCACCTGTTAGCTAGTTACTCGCCTATTAAAGGACATTGATGGTTGTATCCAGCATCCTGACAGCCTGCAGTCTTACTAATACAGACTTTCTGGAAATTTGGTTATCTGCTATCGCCTGGATCAACTGAATTCACATTTTTATTAATGTTGACTACAGTTAAATTTCTTATAATTCTTAATACTTTTAAAGCAGAGCTTCTCAAATATATATCCCAAGACACATCAGTAGTTCAGAGCCCAGGAAGTCTCTCTTTTACTCAAGGGACAATACTGTAATCCTCCACACTAGGGCTTAATTTGACTCAGAGGTCTACAGTGGAATCTATTTTATGCTACAGGTAAATGCTAGAACATGAACAAAGAAAAGAAGATAGCATCACTGAACATGAGCAAACTCAGATCTGGGAGTTAGGAGCAGGACTTCTAGGGCAAATAATATTCATTCCAGGTATATATTAGCACTGCCATCTCACTTTACGGTAAGTAGCCACTGCATCCAGCCAAGATCCACTCAAATCTTGCAGCCTTCTATATCATATTGCATGTATCACCCATATGCTTTCAGCTGTTTGCATAGTGCTTCATGAAGCCTAGGTACTTGTACTTTCCCCTAATTCAGCCTCACCCCTCTGGCTTAAATCTCTGGTAAATTCCCATGACTTTTAGGTGCTAACAGTCCTTTAGGGGTTAACAGTGCAATCCATAGATCCCTTTCCTAGAAGTAAGCCCCACTGAATAAATTGGGGCTTACTTCTGAGCAGGCTTGCCTGGGATTGCTTCTTAATCACATCTGTTTGGGAGTGCAGAGCTATTCCAAGCTAAATCTATTTACATTAATGGATTTACATGGGCATAACTCTGCACAGGATTGTACTGTCAGACACCTAAATAAAGGTAAACAAGGCTGCAATCCTAAGGACACCTTCTTGGGATTAAGCACCATTGACTAACATGAGACATAATTCCAAGTAGAACTGAATAGAACTTCTTAGAAGTTACACCCTTCTGAGCCCATTTATTTAAATGAATTTGGAAGGGTGTAACTCTGTTTAGGATGACAGTGTAAAAAGCTCCTTAAAGGAAACAGAAACTGTATATATGCACTTTAATTTCAGGGGAAATTATTCCTTGCTAGCTTCTTCTACAGGGTGTCATTCTATATAGTGCTGTCTGAACTTGAATGGAACAGAGGAAATGAGAAAGTACTTAATAAATTTGGCATCAGCAAGTAGAATTTTCATAGGTCAAACTCTTATGTTTCTCTAGAAGCTGCTAAAGAAGGAAGTTTTGGGGAAGGTCAAGGAGAGGAACACAGTAGGTCAGGGGCTGAGCCCAAGGAACCAAGGAGTCGAGTGGAGGTCAGCAGTAAAATAATAGAGCCTGTATGCCCAGGGAAAAACCAGTGGTAAAGAGGATAGAGATTTTGTGCTTGTACAGAGCCGAACAGTAAAGGTATAGTGCCCAAGAGTCCGGGTGCAGCACACAAAATCCTCCATTAATCTAAGATGTACAACAAATGTCATGTACTTAAAAGTCCCCTGCCACCAAACAATAATATCCACGCGTTATCAGTTCATCACAATTACACAGTTACACAATGTAACTGTGGCACAATCAGAAAGCAATAACTAAAAGCAAATACAGTGCAGATAACTTAAGCAGGTGAGCTCAGCTGGAGATTCAGTGTGTAGTCCCAGATATGAATGCAACACATTACTAAGGAATCAAGCATTTAGAAGACATTCATTTATCTTACTTTGTAGATGATGTAGAATGAGGTAGAGAGGCAATCTGGATTTATACTGCAGTTAACTACTACATTCTCAGTCTCATTGCAGAAGTTTGGAGCCAGCCTTCTCATGGGATGGATCCAGTGAGGATGTTTCCCTTCTTTTATCTGAAATTGATCTCCTACCTCTTCCATCACCAAAGCTGAACTTCTTGAAGAGGGAAGAGGAGGTGATCTTTTCTCCCTTCTCTATGTTCAGTGCAGCCCTTCAACTTTCCTGAATGTTAGGTCATGTGGGTCCTATGACCCAGGGAATCAGCTTTCCCCAAGGTAAGAAAGAACTACTGGTGGGGAAGAGAAACAAGGGAAAGATCCATGAAGGTTTTTCCCCCTTAATGCATTGTGGATAAATTGCCTCAAATAACAAGATAATGTTTGGAATAGGATACTAGTCTCAATCACCTGAAAAAGAACAAAGATTAGTTCCAGAAGCTTCTCATTTGCAAACTTATTCCAAGGGTAAGAATTTGATTAACTCTTTCTTTTAAATATGTTGCAGGAGAAGGAAAAAATATGCAGAATGGTGCATCCTCTACTCAGCTAAGGTATGAAGACTGGGCATTTGGCAAGTAGATTTGTAATCCTCCATCTTTAAAGATTCTCCAGAATGGCTGCTGCCATTCTCTCCATCCTTGAGGAATCTTTGCAAACTTTCTTTAGACTATCACCTGTGCTCATTACATTTAATGTCCAGTCTCCTGACATTAAATTTAATGAAACAAACAAACAAGCAGGGAGCTTTGGTTTACACCCACCAACTGCCTAGCTAGCAAAGTGCTGAGCTCCTCCCTTGTGGAAACATCATAGTTGTGTTACTTCAGCTTGGCCATAAACACAAACTTCCATATATCTCTGGCCTTTGGAAACCTCTTCTTGTGTGCACACATGGATAAAGCTCTCCCCTTTCTTGAGAAACTGAAATCAAACAGCATTCCTTTCCCAATGCAACAGCCAGTCCTGGCTTTCCTCACCTTTTTGATGCAGGAGGCTCTTTAGAATAGCACAAGAGGCTTCCTGTTTGGAAGAATTGCATCTGTTGTGCAACTTTTGGCTTGGAACTTCCCAACACTTAGTAACTGCCCCTCCAACCTGTAGCAACCATTTAATGGTAGTAGCCTCTATCCCGTCAACATTTCAAAACTACCTGCAGCCTCTACTTTAAAGGAGCTCAGGGTGGCATACATGTCTCTTCCTCCGCCTTGCATTTTATCCTTACAACAATATGAGAGAGGGGCTCGGCTGTCAGAGAACAAGTGGCCCAAGGTCACCCAGTAAGCTTCATGGGAGAGGGGGCGAACTCTTATCTCCATGGTGCTAGTCCACTGCTACGAAGCTAGATAGAGCAAGGCTGCAGGAATGACTGAGCACTACAGGAAGCTAAAGGGTACGCAGATGGTGGGCAGCAACAAGTAACAGGGAGGCTAATGTAGCATGTAAAGCTGATACTGCTACAGAGAGGTGATGGTTGAGGTATTTCTTTGTGTATACAATACCACATATTTTTTGGGAGACTTCCTCCACCTCAGAAGACTTGCATGCACAACCCTGCCATGTGCAACACAAACACATTTAAAAAATAATTAAGGGAACTGGACCAGAGTAGGGGGAAATGAATTTTTCTTTCTCAAATACAAGGAGACTGGGCAGGGAGACACATGGAGGCAGTTGTTGGTGACAATGTTTTATCACCTCCAGGAAAACCCAGAAGTAATGTCACACCTCTTTAGTAATTGCTGTGTGTGTGTGTGTGTGTGTGTGTGTGTGTGTGTGTGTGTGTGAATCTATGGTAAAACCACAGAGTTTCTAGTGATTCCTAGCGAGGACTGATGGCACTCCTGGTTCCCCTTCAGAACTGATGTCACATTATTGGCCCAACAGCCATTTTATTTTATTTTTCTTCCACTGCTGCTCTGAACAATGGTAGGAAATGGGAACTGAGGGCATGGGATCCCATGCTCCCAATGGGCCTGGTAACCCTGTTCTTACAGCTACTCCTGTTCTGCTGCCCACCTGTTATCCACAAAGTTCAAAATATAGCAAGAATGACCAAAACATAGGAAGCAAAGCCTAATTTATACAGTTGGAGCAGGTGAATTTCAAGTGAAGGTACAAGTAGAAAGGACATGAGCACTGAATGTTGCCTTACATGCCTATTTTCATATTTTGTATATATGTATACTTATTGACAGATACACATGCAGCTAATAACATATGAGTGGCTACTGAGAACAAACCATTCATTCCATAAGAAATATATTGGCAAACTTGTCTCATTCAGCATCAGGCCTAATTTCTGTTTATTACAGAAATGTTATCAAATCTCTCTTGAAAGCAAATGGATTGATGTAGAAAATAATGTTTAAAACCATGGCGAGAGCCAGCATCGCCCAAAATAGGTAAAGAAAATCAATAACCTATAGTGAAAGTCACTACTTTAGATGTTAATTATGCATGAAATGATGCTAGAATACGATAACAACATAAAATTAGATATTTACTTCAAGGACAGCACTATAAATAATGCAGGTACAATCTCAGGCACAGTAGCAGACAAAATAATGCTTAATATCTATTTTTGAAGGAAAAACATACTCTGTAATTGCTTTGATAAATTTAAGCTAGAAAAACACTTTTTAGTTTTGTGACTTTCTGCTATAAGCATAGCAGTTTTAAAATTGAACTGATGACTGCTCATTTTTATTTCCAGCCAAAATCTTACTTTATGTATCTTAATGAATCCAAACAATTCGATGTTTATAACATTTAACCTACTCCTTCAGTTTAAAAAACAAGGCAATTTATAAAAAATGAAAATATCAACATATTAACTGTGATATGTAATTACTATTATTTTAAGAGTTAAATAGCTGTTTGTTAGATGTTATAAGCTGCAGCGCTGCCAGTAGAAACCATTTCAGTTTTGTTGCTCTCAAAGGAACCCAGAGCTTTCAAAATTGTTTAAATAGATAAATAATGATAATAAATAACAGGGAACTAAAGATAAATTTTACGTTATTTTAGGTCATTTTTGTTTTCCTTTCTATTATTACTCTTCTTAATCCTTATTCCATTTTTTGTTTTTATTTTGTTTTAGTTGGAAACACATTTCTGACTGGGAATTTTCTATCTAATTGGAATGAAATGCCTCGGATTTGTACCTAGCGATCCTCTCTGGCAAATTTCAGCTTTATGGGATAACATTTCCCCTGTTTTACAGGCAATTCAAATTCCCACCTGCACAGTGGGGGGCCTGGGAGGCATGGGGTTACCTGGGTTTTCTTGATTGAACTTTTTTCTTCCCCTTTCTGTTTTACATTGATTTTTATGCATCCTATTCTACAGTGCATTCAATATAGCCACAGTTAAGACTGAAGACCCGAGAAATACAATAGCTTACAAAACAAAACCAGAAGGAAGACAGCATGGTATAGCACAGAGGTGTCAAAAAAAGTGGCCTGCAGGCTGGATCAGGCACCCAGAGGGCTTCTATCAGGCCCGCTGTGGAACTGGCTGTCTCCTTCTTCCAGTTCTGCTGCTGCTGCACCATAGCTTGCTTTGTCAGACTCTCTCAGTCGCTCAGGAGAGATAGATAGGCAAGCTTCTGTTCCCTGCACTGGCTGAGGCTCCCCCCTCTCCCTCCCAGGGGGAAGGAACCAGAGCTTACTTCCTAGTCAGGCTTCCTCAGTCACACAGGAAACAAAGGCAAGCCTATCTTCCCCTCCATTGGCTGAGACTCCTCCCCAGAAGGAGAAAGGGGGGGGGGGCTTGCTTTCCTTGGCTGGCTCAATCACATGGGAGAAATACAAACACCTTTAAGACCAACAAAGTTTTATCCAGGGTATGAGTTTTTGTGTGCCTTGCTATAGTGTGTGTGTTTTGTTGGGCTTGTTATGTTGTGGCTCTCCTGGGTGCAACTGGGTTCCCTTCCCCTTTTCACTGTATTCACACCCTCATAATCCAATTTTTCTCAGTAGGAAAACAATGTGAACTATTTAGATGAGGAATAACAACAAGCCAGTGAGGTGGATTAGGCTGAGAGAGTGTGTCCAGACCAAGTTCACCCAGCACATTTCCTTTGGGGATTTTGAACTAATTTCAGATAGTAGGCTGATACTGACCACTGAGGAAGACTATAGTTTTATAGAGAAACACATAGCCCTTGGTCTGTGTCATGGTGCCTTCCCATGTTCTTGACCAGCACACAAAGCAATTTATGTGAAAAGCTCTTAATGCCCAGCCATTTCATGTTTTCCCCTGGGTCCTATGCTCAGAACTCTGAGCATGAGATTTCTGTAACGAATATCAATAAATCAAAAGTAGGTTTGCAGCTTACAGATACACACTTGAACAGCAAGATTGCTACAGCATAGACATTTTGATGCAATAATTCAGTGCAAGAGGTATCAGTTATCAGAAACTATTCAATAAACAAAATATCGCAAGAGTGCTAATGTTTTAAGCATGTTTTTATTTTAAGTTATATAGATATATATATATATATTTGTCCTTTATAAAGTTTATATCTCTGCTACCCGGCATTACAATTTATGACACCATGGCCCAGCCCAACAAAGTCTCATTTATGTCAGATCTGGCTCTTGAAACAAATGAGTTCAACACCCCTGGTATAGCACAATCTTCTTGGGTCTTAGAAAGTAAACAGTATAGATACTTGGATGGGAGACCACCAAGTAAGTCTCTGCAGTGAAAGGCCATTGCAAACCACCTTTGCTTCTCATTTGCCTTGAAAGATCCTTGCTGTAGTTGCCATAAGTTGGTTGTTACTTGACAGCACTTGTGTATGTATAAAACAAAACACAAATGCACACAATACTTCAAAAAAGCATTTAGACTTACTTGAAATGACCTCTGTTTTACCATATATGCAAACATTGTGTGCACTAATATATTTTATGGTAGCATGCCTGGATATATATCACAAAGTTATGTTCAAAGCACCATTCCCAGATCCCTTGTATCCATCCAAGTGGCTCTCTCTTACCCTACTAGCAGATCTACCCACCTAAGCCCTTCTTTCATGTTCCGGTTTCTCAACTTGAATATAAGTTCCACTGAACTCTGTGCTGCTACTTAGTTCTGTGTTATTGCTACCTCAGTGAGCCTCTAGTTTTGATCATAGACATTCTGCTTTATGCATCACATCATTCATTACTTCAATGATTTTTAACTTCTGTTGGCAACACTGGTAGTATTCATAGCAAATTATAGTGACTCATGGGAACAAAACAAAAGACAACGAAGGATATGATGACAGTCCATGTACGGGTCAAATAATGGCAAAATGGCAGATTAAAATGCTGTCATTCATGAATGGTAGTATCTTAAACAGCTACCTCACACCATGTCAGGTCAATAGTCTATGCTTTCAACTCTGATTATAGTGTATCCCAAAGATATCCAGCTCTACAACATGAGAATCCAACTAGTTAGAGAGGCCAACAATAAATCTAGGACCTCAAACACTCAAGTCATGTTCCACCGATCTGCTGCAAACCCCTACCTACTCATTTTAATTAAACTGGGAGAACCTGTATATTATCAATCATACCTAACAGCCACTTGGTTCACACACCCAAGGATTTTTCATTTATTTTCCTTCCTACACTATGGCCAGCAGTTCACACCTATCTCGTTATAACATTAGGACATGTAAGCATAAGCGAGCAACCGCTCCTCATCGTTTTGCATCGTCTGCATTTATAGGGTTGTTGTTCACTAAAGCCAGATTTCCCTTCCCTAAGTCTGTTCGGGCTCTGGTCTGTATTCCTTGGGGAAGGAAAGAAAATTATTAGCCACACTCCCCCCAAAAGCCGCTGCCCCGAACACAGAATCTCTGTGTAGGAAACCAGTTGAAAAGAAAGGCTGAGAAGCCGAGAGACAGGGCTGTTTGGCGTGCCTTAGGTTCTTTTCATGCGCCAAAGAATAAATAAAATGGATTACACGAAGCCACCACAGAAACAAGCTTGGCGACAGCTGAACGTTGCCCACGGCCGCTGGACACTCTCCTTTCAAAGGAGGGGGGACCGAGGGGAGGTAGGGGCGAAGCTGAGAACACGTGGCTTTCGCCCTGAAACTAGCGTTACCTTGTACTGGCGGAAGCCGGCCAACTGCTGGGCAGTTACATACTGGATGTACCACATGCCGGGTGCTGGGTTCTCTGGCGCCTTCTGCTCCGCGTTTCCCGCCGCTCCGCTTCTGTTTCTGGCCCTCGCCTCCACTTAAACTTCAAGCCGAGTGGGCGGGGAGCGAGCAGGAGAAGGAGGCGGGAGAAATGTCGCTCGCGCCACTCACCGGCTGCCTGGATGGCAGACCTCCTACGTGGAGCAAAGTTTTGAGTCCAGCGGCGCCTTTAAGACCAACAAGGTTTAATTCTGGGTATGAGCCTTCGTGTGCACGCACACTTCGTGGAGTTCGTGTTACTCCTAGCCTAAGTACAGGCGCTTTCCCTGCAGGCCCCGATTCAGTGGGGAAGAAAAAGTGGGTCCTTAGTTGTTGGTTGCACTCGAGAGATTCATGTGCTCTTGGAATGTTTGGCGCGTTCATTCTTATCCTGCCCCTCGTGTGGACTGTACTTTTACTGAAAACGCCTACCGCTTTCTTTGAAATCGTTCGAAATATTGCAGTGTTGCTTATTTCGGAGGTCTGCTCTGCGCGCCACAAACTGTATCGTTAAGGATCGTAAAGAAGTTAGTTGTGTGTCTTTATTCCAAAATGAGTAAAGCTTACTGAAAGAAGAGTGTTTGCTGTTTGGGACCAAAAATATTAGCGTAGCGAGAAATCGTAAACCGGTGTACTCAGATTCCTGCCAAGGTTCAATGCCATTTACTCCCTGGAAAGTGTTCTAAGATTGCATTGGTTAGTCATGACTCATGGCTGCAATCCTAAAATTAAAGTCGCATATAGGTGTCTAGGATTGAACTCTGTTATCTTTAGTATTTTCTCCGTAACCCTCTTAGTGGTTCTGTTCTTGAAAAGAGGTGGGGGGGGGGGGTGAACTAAAGCTCCTCAGCTTCCTTAGCCCTTCAGCCCATAGCCAAAGGGCCTTCAGCATTTTTAAATTGCTTTAAAATGGTGGCAGTTTCAAGGGTCAGACTGTAGATGCTCTTATGCCCTTGGCTCTCTAATCTTCATGTATGCAAAATATTTTACATATGTAGATGATAATATACATTACATATATAAGCAATTACATTGCACAGCCTGTATAATGCAATAGCTTATTTAATGAAATTGAACTCAAAAATTCATCTACCAAATGTGCTCTAAATTATTTTTTCCAAAACATCAAAGAATCCAGAAGGCTAGACAACAGGGACAATAGGGATCTCAAAATGATTATTTTTAACTTTGCCTTTTGTGTCTGGGGTCTTACATCACAGGGAGTCTAAAGGCTGCAGGGTGGGAGGGTTTTTTCTCCTCCATTGGCCTTTCTGAGTGGGCTGGAAAATAAGGTATGGCATATATGATTTACAGTGCTGAAAAATGTAGAATTACACCATTCTAAGTCCACTGATCTCAGTGGACTTAGAAGGGTATAACTCTGCATAAGATTGCACTGTCTCTCTCAACGTGTGTGTGTGTGTGTGTGTGTGTGTGTGTGTGAGAGAGAGAGAGAGAGAGAGAGAGAGAGAGAGAGAGAGAGAGAGAAGGGCCGTCAAGTCACAGCCGACTTATGGAGACCCTAGCAAATGGCTTTGAAGGCAAGTAAGCAGCATAGGTGGTTTGATAGTCTCCCTATCAAATCCTGACCTTGCTTAGCTTCTGAGGTCTGACAAGATCAGGCTATACTATGACACCTTTCCTCTTAGTGTGATTGGATGCAAATAATGGAATTTTAATAGCTACACCTCTCCACTCATGAAGAGGCTTTATGATGCTGCAGCATAAGCTTTATGATGTCAGCCATTTCTGTCACTAGATCACTCTTGTGGCAGTTGTACATCAGTTCTCAAACAGACCCAAGTGAGCCCCTAAAGTGATAGCAACACCGCTAGGGCTCACCTTGCTTTTTTGTATGCCTTGTTAGCTACACATTTATTTATTTACTTCGGTTTTTCCTGCCCTTCTCCCCAATGTGGAAAGCGGTTTACATTGTTCTCCTCTCCTCCATTTTATCCTCACAACAACCCTGTGAGGTAGGTTAGGCTGAGAGTGTGTGACTGGCCTAAAGTCACCTGCCAACTTCCATGGTAGAGTGGGTATTCAGACCAAGATTTTCCTGATCCTACTCTGACACTCTAGCCACCACACTATACTGCCTGTCAGTGGGCATAGAGACAGGCATAGAAACTGTAAATATAAACAGTGGGGGTTAAGATCAGACCAAGAGTCTGTCTAGCATACTTTTTCACACAGCTGCCAACCATTTGCCCTAGAGAGGGCTAACAAACAGGATATTGTGGTTGGAATGGGCAAATTAGGAGCTCCTCTATCCAGCTTCCATCTGCTTTGGATGAGGTCACCAGGAGGAGAAGCCGTAGCCAAACATTTTTATTTATTTGCTTACAAAGGGGTGTACATCATTATCCTCTCCTCCATTTTATCAACCAAACAACCCTGTGAGGTAGAATAGACTGAGGGTGTGTGGCTGGACCAATATCATCCAGCAAGGTTCCATAGTAGATTGGGGATTTGAACCTGGATCTCCCAGGGCCTAGTTTGACTTTCTAATTGCATCTGAATCAAACTCCATTAATGAAGTAATAATGCTTGCTAACTTTAATGTATTCTGATTTGATTCTGTTACCCATTTTATGAACAAATGGAGTATCAGTATCGTAAATCAATCAAATTGTATTTTTATCACAAATCTCTTGTTTGATTAACTGTATGAAAACTGCTTGGAAACTCACAAAAACAAAATTAAGTAACCACTCACATAATTTCATTTATTTATTTATCAAATTTATAGGCCATTCTCCCCGCACACAGGCTCAGATGTAGGAGAAAGGCTCATAGTAGAAGTGAAGAGGAGATTGGAGTTATACCCCACCCTTCACTACCCAAAGGAGTCTCAGAGCGGTTTACAATCTCTTTTCCCTTCCCCTCCCCACAACAGACACTCTGTGAGGTAGGTGGGGCTGAGAGCTCTTTTGAGAACTGCTCATGAGAGAACAGTTCTAAAAGAACTTGTAACTGATCTAAGGTCACACCAGAAGCTGCATGTGGAGGAGCTGGGAATCAAACCTGATTCCCCCAGATTAGAGTCTGCACTCCTAACCACTACACCAAACTGGCTAGGGATTGTCATGGCATTGATGGCTTTAAAAGGGGATTAGACAGATTCATGGAGGATACATCCATCAGTAGCTACTACCCATGGTTACTACTGAGAACCTCTATATGCAGAGCCAGTAAACCTCTGGATTCCAGTGCTAGAAAGGCCTCTATGCCAGCCCTCTAGAGCACCTGGTTGATAGCCATGGGAACCAGGATATTGGATTAGATGAATTACTGGTCTGATCCAACAGAGCCATTTTATGTTCTTGTACTTCACACAGAATTTCAGGTTTGCCAACCTCCAGGTGGAGCTTGGAGATGTCCCAGAATTTTAGTAGCTCTCCGGGCTAGAGAGATCAGTTCACTTGGAGAAAGTGGCAGCTTTGGGCTTTTCCCTCCCCAAACCCTACCTCCCCACGCTCCACTTCCAAATCTCCAGGAGTTTCTCAATCTGGAGCTGGTAACCCGAATACTTAAGGAACCCAACTATAACCGTAACGAACAGAAATTTTACTACTGACTAAGAGAATTCCGAAGGAGTCTGGTTGCGCACGCTGAACTGAGCAGCAAAACTCAGATAAAACTCCGTAAAGTACCATCAAGGTCGTTTTGCAGCGCGCATGCGCACCGAGTTTAAGGCCGTACGACAGGACCTACTAGCCTTGACGCGCGACAGCCCTCGTGGGGCAAGAGCGTGCAGCTACAAGGCAGGCGCCTCTCTGTTACGTCGCACGTATTGTGTCGTATTTCCCCCAATCAAGAGCACAGCCGGGGAAACGGCGCCAAACTAGTAGCGAGGGGGTGTGGACGGAGCTCTGTTGTGGGGACAGTTCTTCCCCCCCCCCCCCCCCGGGCTCCTGATTGATCGTGGGGCGAGAGTTTGTTTTGTGTCTTCGACGTCACGTGGCCAATGAAAGGCTCGTCCTGTGAGAGGCTGCGATGCCCAGCAAGAAGGTACTAGGGTCGGGAGTGGCGAATTGTGAGGGTTGCTTTGGCGGCGGGTGAATATGTTATCTGCAAGTTGTATTTGTCAGCACTTTTTTTTTATTAACCGCAGACGCTTTAGAGCTCGTTATGGTTGGTCTATGGCGCTCTGCGTGTGTTCAAAAGCACGTTTGGTAAATCTAGACTGAGCCAAACCACGGATTAATCCCAAGGGCTGTGTCTCACGTTTTGAGTAGGAGAGTTGCCACGTGTATGAATATTTGGGGGGGGGGGGGGGGGGGAATAAATGCCTGTGAGTGAAGAGTGGGTTTTTTTCCCCTGAGGGTTAGGAGGACCATACTGACGTACCCTTATGATTTTTATTTTTTAAAAAAGACTTTTATTTCCCACACTTTCAACCACTTGGTTTTCAAGGAGGTTTATTGTGAGAAATAGGTACAATAGACAAGTAAAACTAAAAATACATTTTTAGTTATTAAAAGCTGAACAACTTAAAACTTCGAAGATCTGTTTGATAATACTGTGAGTGCAATGTTGGGAAATTGTATAATAGAGATCAGAGTATGACTGAAATTTTATTTAGCAGTGAAAAGTGCAACAAGCAGAAATGTCAGATTTTCAGTGGAACTTTAATTACCAGAATTTTGTGATTGACTGGTAGGGATTCTATATAAACTTCCTAAATTGCCAGTTTTGAAAGACCGAAAAGCATGGCATGTTAAATGAAGTATCATGAAACAGGGAGTCTCTTGTATAATTATGTATAATTGGCAGAGAATGCTGTGGGATTTTGTTTCAGCTTCACTAGTGACTAGTGTATCTGTTCAAGAAAGTATGCCGTTTGCAGGTCCTAGAATTTAACTATGTGTTTCTTTGCACTCCATCTTCTGTTTTCAATAGAAAAACTTTTGAGATGCTTTATACAAAAGGGGTTTGCTGCTCTCCTGTTGGAATTTTTCACAAAATGTACAGATTCAGATGTTTCAAAGCAAGCCAATGAAACAAGACTTGCTGTTAGTTTCTCTTCTCAGTGCCTGTAAAAGTAATGAGCTGTTGATGTAGTTTTGAGAGAAAAGGACTCAGTAAGTGGGCCATGCAGTTCTAGGTTTGAATGCCATTTCACTGGCAATACTTGAGAAGTCAGGAGTGGGCTTCAAAGTAATGTACTTTCTCCATTGTCATCAACCACTCCTCAAGTGCCAAGAAAAATTAAGAAATCAATTGGGGAAAATACTCTTTGTTTCTTTGAATGTGGTATCTTCCTTAATGTGGGTAGTAACTCTAAACTTATTTATCAAAATATACATAACCAGCTGTCATTTAACTGCAAGAGTTCACTCTACAAGACACATCACTAATCATGACAAGTATAAAATAAACTGGAATTTTACCAGTTAATTTATTTACTTTTCATCTTGGTAAGGGGGCAGACAAAAGGAGTGCCAAGCCCGAGGCTTGATTTCACTCCTTTGAGGTAGAATTCTAGATTGAAGTCTGAGTAGATTTGCAGTTGCACTGATCTCTTCAGCCTTTCATTTTGGTGATGTTATTGTTTATATGGAACTTTTCCCTCCAAGGCTGGTGTGGAAGCCTTATGTTGTACAATTATGCCATTGCTGGATTTGCTCTTGCAAGTCAAGATATTTTAATCTGGCAGTAATGATCACCAAAATGACTGGACAAGTATTATCCTTGGCTAGCCTTTCACCTATTTATTAATATATCTAGATAAATCCTGCTCTCTTCAGAAGGCCCAAGGTGACTCTAAATTATATTACTAGGCATCAATAAAAAACCAAAAACAATCAGTTTTAAAAATTGACAGATATATTAACCAAGTACTTAGTACTAAAACTCTCTCATATCAAACTACATCCTTCCTGGAAGGAGTGGCCTATTGTGCCTTCTTAGGCAGGCCACAGCTAAAAAGGCTTACTATGCTTTAGCCAAGAAGGATCATAGTGGTGGAATGGTGAAAAGGATCTGATGAAACAAGTGGGCGCATGGGTTCATACAGAAACAGTTCTTGACACATGATGGGTCCCAGCTTGTGATGGACCTTAAAGGTAAGAACTACACTTAATGTGAACCTGAAACCAGTGAAGTCATTTTAGCATATGTGTAATATGCTCATATCAGTTTACCGCATTCAGCAAAGAGAGTGCCATGTTTTCTTTGTTTTAAAATGTTTATGCTTTGCCTTATCTCTGAAACTCAAGACTAACATAATAGGAAAAGCTGTAGAACACAGATATAAGTTTCCAGCAAACCAATACATGGTTAAACACAGTTAAGAGTCAGTACACATAGTTAAAAGTTGATACAGTTAAAACAGCCAAATGCCCTATAGAACTGAAGAGACTTACATGCCTTCCTGAATAAATGCACCTGCTGCACCCACTGTGGTAGGCTATTTCATATAGTTCGTGGACCAAGAGCCAAAAAATGACATATCAGATAAAGTGGCAAAACTTCTTTAGGTTTTCATAAAGGTGTATGTATATATTATGTTTTGAGAAGATAACCCATTCTGATTGGTAGCTTACACTTTTTATGATGTCAGCAAAACAGCCCAAACTGATTTCTCCTTCCTTTTCCTTCCCTGAAGCTGTGCGTATATCTTGGCAAAGGTTTCTTTATGCTGTTCACTATTTCATCCAAATATATAGTATCTTCTCTATGACTGTCCTTCAACCATGACTGGAAACCCTGCCTTGCTAGCTTCATGAGTTCTAATAGGAATGGACCTACCACAGAGAATGCCCATGACTTAACTTTTACCAAAACAGCCCATCCTAAAGGAGGTGCCACCAGGAGAAGGGTGTCTGAAGAGAGCAACTGGTGCATTGGAGTGTACAGGAGGGTCCAGTTCATAAGCTTTAAAGGTGATAATTAGCACTTTGAATTGGGCCCAGAATTATATAGGCAACCAAATATATATATCACTCTCCAAGTGGTTGACTGGAGCTGGGAGTCTCTGCCACATTCTGCCCAGTTGAAGCTTCTGATGCATCTTCAAAGGTAGCACCACATTTTGCACTAACAGAAGTTTTCATGTTGTCTTTAAGAGCAGTCCAGTGTAAAGTGTGTTACAGCAGTCTACCTTGAGATTACAGTAGCATGTACTAGTATAGATAGGTTGGCTAAATCTAGAAGGAGAGATAACTCATCAGGAAGATATAGGACTTTGAGAAACAAGTTGATATTCTTGCTGAAATAATGGTGCTTGTTTCAAAAGATCGGGCTTGCCTGGACTATTCAGGTCAGGGCTGAAGAAGTGATTTTTAAGGGACAGTTGCAGGTGGGTTATGAAATTTAAGGTGCAAATGGCTACAGCTCCTAAATCAGACATCCCAAACAGAAAGTTATATTTAAATTTCAGAGATTAGCCCTTTGACTTGGAGGATTTATCAAGTTATAGAAAGCATTTGTAGTTCTGTGTAAAGTTTCCAAGGGCACCAACAGAAAATTTCTAGGAATCTGGGTGACTAGTTAGAGGTTTGAAATACGTATGACATTGTAAGACACTCTGGAATTTTGGCTCCTCCTCATCAGTGTCATACACATCTCTTCTGATATGAGTTTGTACACTAACTGCCCCATATGTGTATACAAAATCTGTTTATAATATTGAACAAAGTTTGAGTCCAATGGCACCTTTAAGACTTAACATAATTTTATTCAAGATATAAGCTTTTGTGAGCACACACACTTCTTCAGATACATTTCATTGTACATTTTGTGCACACGAAAGCTTGTATCTTGAATAAAACTTTGGTCTTAAAGGTGCCACTGGACTCAAACGTTGTTCTGCTGCTTCAGACCAACACAGCTACCGTTGTGCTGCAAATCAGTCATGTTAGATGCACTAAATGTGTGGAATGAAGCATGGACAAACCCCGCGGTTGTACACGTTGAGTTTGGCCTTATTTTGTTAAAATTATTTAAACTGTGCTAACATTATTTAAACCAGGGGTGGGCAATTGTTTTGGCTCGGGGGCCACTTTGTGGGAGCGGAGGTTAGCGGAGGGCCGCACCTTTTAAAATGATTGCATTCATTAGTTAACTTTGCATTCTAGAAAAGATATAAATTGTATCATAAAAATCAATAAGTATAAATTAAATAAAATAGTAGTAGTTTTATTCAATTTATTTATTGTGCTAATTTCATATCATCTATAGCTGCAAGCATATTTAATTTTAGAATCAGTTTAATGAGACAAATGTACCATATCACACAATGTGGCCGACTGTTTTGGTGGGCCACAAAAAACTCTGTGGCGGGCCGCATGTGGCCCCCGGGCCGCTATTTGCCCACCCCTGATTTAAACACTTAAATTATCTAGAAAATTCCCCAGTTCAGAATTTCCTGGAGAAGCCACTTCCCTGGTCATAACTTCTGAAAGAAATTCTTTCATACATACATATTGCACAAGGGCCATTTCTCTTTTTCTCTATCCTTGCCACAATACTTCTGTATAGGTTTGGTTGGCAGGATCAAGTTTGCAGGCTTTACTTTTAGCTGGCATGGCTGTAATCAAGGTGGGGTGAAAACTGAAATCATGTCATTCTTAATCATACTTAGGTTTCAGCCATTGTATGTGACTGTTTATCTTGCAGATAAACTGGAAGTGTGGAATAATGGTGATTCATAATGCAGAATTAATTTATTTTAATTGAATTTATTAATGCAGATTTTCAGTGCAGAATTAATTTGTTAACTTTCTTTTTCTACAATGTTTATTCCCAAATATCGAGTTCTAAGCATCAATAAAATCAAGAAATGGGTTGCTGATCTAGGAATCTTAAAAACAATGTTCTGATCCATGTTATTCCTATTTTTATGAGCCTTTATGATTTTTTGTCACATCTAGTATATTATTAAATAAATGAATAAATGTCAATGATTGATTTTTTTTTTTGTAGCGTAAGCGGGCACACTGCACAGATCTTATGTCCTTTCCGGATGACAAGCTTGTAGCAGAAGGGAAGCCAAGTGTTGGGATTATAGTGGCTGCTGCTTCGGTTTCGAGTGCTTGGCTTCGTTGTGGTGATGGATTTCAGGTGGATACCTTGCTGGAGGTAAAATGGTGTTTTTAATGGGGTAGTTAGGAAAAATATACTGGTTATGAAGAATGTATGAGTGGAATTTTTATGAGACTTCAGTATCTAGGAATGATTTTGTTAGTTACATAATGGTCTGTTCTTTAACCCAGGGTTTTCCAACATGGCAGCCATGGGCTCCATGGTGCACACCAGCACTTCCCCTGGTGCTCACTAAGCTTTTCAGAAATTGGGTGGGGCTATTGTAAAGCAGGGCTTGTTATTGGCTGCCCCCTTTCAAATGAGAGAGTTTTCTTCCGCAACAGCAGCTGTAGCCACTGGAAGATCAGGACTGGTAAGTACCTGGGTTTTCTTTAGTCAGTTTGTGGTTCTCTTTCTTGCCTCCCCACTTCCTGGGTTTGAGGGTCTTTCCAGTAGGACTGAAGGAGGAAGTGGTTGTACAGCTCGTTAAAAAACCAACTTTAGATCCTATGGATCTGGCCAATTACTGCCCAGTCTCAAATCTTTCATTTCTGGGCAAGGTAATTGAGAGAGCGGTGGCAGAACAGCTCCAGAAATTCCTGGATGACACATTGGTGTTGGATCCATTTCAGTCTGGCTTCTGTCCTGGCCATGGGACAGAGATGGTGCTGGTCACCCTCACAGACAATCTCCGCAGGCAGCTGGATTAAGGCGGGTTGGCACAGCTGATATTACTCAGTCTTACAGCAATGTTTGACATGGGCGACCATGTTCTATTGACCCACCACCTCACCGACGCTGGAGTCCATGGGGTAGCCTTGCTGTGGTTTACCTCATTCCTTCACGGTCAGGGACAGAAGGTGGTGCTGGGTGAGACAGTGTCCCCAAGGCACCCGCTAGTATGTGGGGTTTCTCAGGGGACTCTTCTTTCTCTGATGTTATTTAACATCTATATGTACCCCCTCACCCAGCTGGTGTGGAATTTCAGGCTGGGGTGTCATCAGTACGTTGATGACCCCCAGCTATTTCTGTTGATGTGTGGCCAACCGGATACCGTTCCCATGAACTTAGCTGAGGGTTTGGAGGCTGTGGTACAGTGGTTAAAGCAGAGCCGGATGGAACTGAATCCTGGTAAAACAGGAGTTCTGTGGCTGGGCGGGTGGGAGCCATGACTAGGTTGCCAACTCCTGACTCTTGACAGAGTGCCCCTAACATCGGCATCTACCGACAGGAGTATAGGCATGACTCTGGACGCCTCCTTATTAATGGAGACCCAGGTCACGAAGGTTGCCAGGATGACATTTCTCCCAACTGCACCAAGTCAGGCAGCTGGCTCCCTACCTGTCTTGCTCTGGCCCAGCCACAGTAATCCATGCAATGGTCATCTCCAGGATCAACTACGGTAACTCGCTCTACACAGGCCTACCCTTGAGACTGACTCAGAAGCTCCAACTGGTCCATAATGTGGCTGTGCAGGTCCTTACAGGGTCCCCTCAGATGGCCCACATTCAATCTGTGCTGTGTGAGCTGCACTGTCTTCTGGTGGAGCACCGGATCAGGTTCAAGGTGCTGTTTTTGGCCTTTAAGGCCCTTAGCAGTCAGGACCCATGTACTTTGGGACCACCTCTCTCAGTATGCCCAAAGAAGAGCGGTATGCTCTGGAAGCAAGAACATCCTGGTAGTTCCCGTCCCGAGAGAGATCTGGCTGTTCTCAACCAGGGCCAGGGCTTTTTCAGCCCTGGCCTCTACCTGGTGGAACTCTGCCAAAGAACATCTGTGTCCTGCAGGATTTGTTACCTTTCCATGGAGCATGTAAGGCAGAGATGTTCTGCCAGGCATTCAGTTGGTACAGCATGTAGTCTGGCACTCTCATACTCTCTATTTTTTTAAGCCCTCCAGGAGGCTTGTGAAATCTGAAATTTTCTTGCCGTCTTGGAATGAATTGAATTTTGCTGATAAATGCACTGTATATTCTACTGTAGGTTTTTAACTTTTAGTTATTTATTGTATGTTCCTTTCTGTTGTAAGCCTCCCTTAGCCCTGCTTGCAGAGAAGGGCGGACTAAAATTTAATCAAATAAGTAAATAAATTTCCTTTTTATTTTTCATCCCTCCCTTCCTCCCTCAGGCTCTCCTTCATTTCTTTTATTCCCCTTCTGCAGCTGTTTTGCAAAATGTGAAGGGAGGTATCAGACTTTGCTCTGCCTACTGAAGCAGCCATTTGGGGCTTGGCTGTGTCTCCTGCAGTGGCAGCTGTTTTGAGGTGGTGTCTACCAGTTCCTCTCAAAATCCTAAAAGTGCCCACAGGTTTATAAAGGTTGGGAATCTCTGCTTTAATTGGTTTATTGATTTTGATTGAGGGAATTTAGTACATCTCCCCGGTGGTCTTTCCTATGGATAAGAGTTACATCAGCACCAACATTAGCCATGTCTTCCCATTAGCCAGGATTTGAAATTAATTAGCAAACCTAATTATTAACTTTGTAATCATTTACATTTTAAAACAGACCTCAAGATCTTCTGAAAAAGCATCTAACGTTAAAAAGAGCTTTACATCACTGCTCCATTCAGCTGATGAAGGTACGGTAGTTATTTTCAGGGGTCATTTAGTAGAAAAAGAGGTGCAGGAGCTCATTAGCATACCTATTAGCATAACTCACAAGCATATGCTGTGCCCCCTGACATCACTGGAAGTGTGTCAGAAAGGGAAGCAAAGGGGGGGGGGCATCTTCAAAAGCCTCCCCTTCCCTTCCCAGCTGGCCTGCTAAGGCTGGCGGGGGGGGGGGGAGCGAAGCGAGAAGGGCCTCATAGAATACAATGGAAAGATCATGCTGCCGTGTGACTCTAAACAGAAGGGGTTTAAACTTTAAACCCCTTTCTCGCTTCGCTTCCTCCACAGGCCTGCTAGGAGCTGGGGGAGGGATTGCCACCACTGCCATTTGTGCCCATTTGTGCAAATAAATTTTTTTTGGCCTGATTCAGATCGGGCCAAATCAGACTACATCTGTTCCAGCTGCCGAATGACCCCCCACTTGTCAGTTTTGGCAACACAAACCCATTCCGGAGTCATTGGGCTGGCCGAATGTCAGTTTCAGCCCCATTATAACCTATGGGCCATTGAAATCAATGGCAAAAACTCATAGGGTATATGAGGGGCTGGAGGAGAGAGGTTTGAGGGAGAGGCTCCAAATTTTCAGGGTAGCTGCTGAAGCTTCTTCCCAAAATACCCACCAAGTTTCAAGAAGATTGGACCACGTGGTCCAATTCTGTGGGCCCCCAAATAGGTTACCTCATCCCCTCCATTGTTCTCTGTGGTGGGAAAAAACGTTACTTTACATTCCATCCAGGTGTATTGGCAGGATGTAAGGATATACAGATTTAAATGTGTGTACCCTGGATCATATGTGATATGCTATCTATAATAGGTGAAGGCACTTCATGAAACTGAGGGCTTGTTTCTCTTTTATTTTATTCAGTTTATTTACATATTTTTATGTTGTTATGGTTTATGCCTTACTGACTAGACGATTAGATTTGATGTTGCACACTGCTTGTTTTATGTCCAGCATAAAAACCAGTTCAAATCTGCAGAGAGATATGCTGGAAATCAGTGTAGTAGAGAATCAACCACTAGAGGGAGCAAAACACGTACGGAACAGAACTTCCTCCGCCCTACAAAGAAACAGGAACTTAGAAGTGAGGAATATGAGAATGCGGAAAATCCCTGAGACTTGCTCCGTTCACAACTGGAGCATACAGGGCTGTGAAGTAGTTTAAAATGCTCCTGTGATTCCTTAATGTAGCATTTGAGGGATGGGTTCCACACCAATCATTTAGATTTCTGAGATGATTTCTTTTATCCTCTTCAGACTGATAGATGTCACAGGTTTTAGAAGAGATAGTGTAAAATAGTGGCTAATAGACTGAACTCAGGAAGTTCTCCAGTTCAGCTCTAGCCTCTGCTATGAGCTGTCATAAGGAAGCTCAGGCAAACTGCAGTCTTTTCAGTCACTATCCCATATTTGCAATAAGGAAATAACAAGGGAAGAATCTTCAAAAGTGACAGGGAAGGAGAAATCCCTTTCCCACCCCCAACCTGCTCAGTTTGGCCTCCCTCCTTGGTTGCCCATTTTTCTCTTTGTGTGTAGCTAGTGCAGCAAACATTGAAGGGAGAAAGTAAGTAGGCAGGGATGGGAAACTTGGAACCAGTGCTGGTTCTAGCATTCCCTGCTTGCTTGTGCAGTGTTCAAGGATGAAGCCCTGAACTCTTTAAAAAAAAAAAAAAGACATGTTCTGCAGCCAGTGACTTGGATTCAGAGCAGTGTTTCTGTGGACGCAAGGGATTCTGCTTGCAGAACCAGATTTCTTGTTTCCCCTCTCCCATGGAAGCCTGAAATGCCCCTGGAGGTGGGGTAGGTGGAAAAATTGTGGTCAGTGGGATGAAATCCTTGTGTCTGTGGAAACACTGCTAACTGTATTTTGGATTTTTAACCTCTATGTTTTTTACATTGTATTTTTCTGTGAACACGTAGAAACCTGTAGGAAAAGTTGAAGGCTGCATGAAAAGAGGAAGACCCAACATGAGATGGATTAGTTCAATAAAAGCCATGGCCCTCTTTAACAATAGGGCATTTTGGAGGCCATTAGTTCATAGGGTCGCCATGAGTCAGAAGCAGCTTGAGGGCACTTAACACACAGGCAATCCTGGCTGGCCCTGAGGCACAGGATTTTTAAAAAAATCTGCATGGGTGCCTCTGTTGGGTATTTCATATAAGGATAATACTGATTTATCTTTTTATGTCCTTGCACTGGACCCCATGGATGGAAAGGCTTTCCCTCTATGGACTGGGACTTTCTTGCCACCCCACACTGCTAACCAAAATGCTGCTCCTGGGGTTGAGGACTCCAGGAGTAGCATGAGAGTTGGAAGTTTGCAGCAGGAAGGATAATACTGGCCTTTTGCTTCCACCCATGGAAATGTTCTGTGGGATCCAAGACAATGAGTATGAAATATTTTGACCATCTGTGTGAGATATAATTATTAAATATCATAGTTATTGTGCCATAGTACACTACAACCTGCTGTAACTATAAAGATCACAGTTCTGAGGTTCCCAATCCGCAGCTTCAAGAAACTTCTTTTCCCCTGGCAACAGCTTACCGCGTGGCTGCTTGTGCAGTGAATCACTTCCTGCATTCTTCTGACTACATACCAGTGACTTGAAGTAAAATTCATTGTTTTTTGCAAGCCAGCTATTTGGGAGCTGCAGCTGGGGAAGATTTTGGTTGGGGCTTAGGAAATGTAGCCTAGTCAGCATCATACATTTCTTAAAAGCATTTAGCGCAGTAGCATGGGTTGTTGGTAGTAGCAGTAATTTTTTTGCTCCTCTGCCATTCTAAATGCGTTCTGCCATTGCTGTTCAGAACTGCAACCTCTAGGAATTTGTTCCAAAATAGTTCATTTCTATATTGGTTGCAAACATTATCTGTAATGTATATTTTCACAATTTAGGCAGTAAATGGTTGAAATTTAAGTTGCTCCTTAAATAGCTGACTCATCTTGGTATGTTATGTAACTATTGTAACATGTACATGGTAACATTACTCAGAGGGCCAAGTTTAATTTGGAATATTCTGATACTATATTGTGCTAAGGATCTGCATATTCTTTTCCATAGGAATCTCTAAAAGCAAGAGCTCAAGTGAATTTGCAGACATATCATGGAGCTCCAGTGGGAGTGATTTGTCAGATGATGAAAATAAGACTTCGACTTCAAGATTCCCTTGCCTGAAAGTGGCAACATATGATTTGGTTTGCCAGGATGGATGTAGCGATGGTGAGGTTCTTTGTGTGTGTTTCATGTTATTTTGTTTATTTACTTAAAATATTTATATCCAGCCTTTCTGTAACGCCTAAGGTGGCTCATCAGATATAAGTGTACACCACTACAAACATAATGAAACACATGAGTTAAAATACATAAAGATAAAATGCAATATTGTTACAGCTAGCTGCCAGACATCCATTAGTTATTTCTGCTAAAGGTGTGTTGAAATAATTCTGCTTTGCACTTCTTATGGAAAGAAGGGAATGTAGGAGTTTTTCTGTACCATATCTGGCAGACTGTTCCAATAGGGGGAAGGGTGGTCTATTAGCTATGAAGGCTCAGGCCATGAAGGGCTCTGAAGGTAACTACCAGCACTTTGATTTGTCCCTGGAAACAAATAGGTAACCAGTGAAGCTGGTGAAGCACAGTTGTTATATGATCATATATATGATCATACCAGTATAAACCAGTCACTAATCAAGTGACAGTATTCTGTACCAGCTGAAGTTTTCAGGGGTAACCCCATGTATAAAACACATTGCAGTAATCTAGCCTTGAAATTACAATAGCATTGATCAGTGTGGCAGGGTCAACATACAATCAAGACAGCAGGCCAATTGGCTGTACAGATACTAGAAAGCAGTTCTGTTCACTTCCCTGACTTGCTTTCTAAGAGCAACATTGGGTCCAATGTTATTTCCAGGCAGTGTTCCCTCTAAGCTGAGTTAGTGTGAGCTAGCTCGCAGTTTTTTAGCCTCTGGCTCACACATTTTTGTCTTCACTCAGGAAGGATGGCTCCAGAGCAAACTAATTTATGCAGTAGCCAAATCGCTTGCTCACAACTTTAATGCCGGTAGCTCACAATGTAGATTTTTTGCTCACAAGACTCCAAAGCTTAGAGGGAGCATTACTTCCAGAGAAGTGGACGATCATGTCCATCAGTTTGCATTGATGGCAACCCCATACAACAGGCCTTCTCTAATAATGTCATCTCTGTGTTTCATGGATTCAGTTTCAGCTTGTTCTTTCCTAACCACTTGATCACTCCTTCTGTATACTGGCTATGGTGCAAAAGTCAAAAAATTGTTTAAATTATTTGATCAGTCAACAAACAAGCAGAAACCTTTGCTTACTGTAGGTGTGTGGTTTAGTTGTGAGTTTGTTTTAGAGTAATACACAGTTCATTGCTTCTGAGAATCACAACTTTTGTTAAAGATTTTACTAGCTGTCATGATTCTGGTGATTTTTTTAAAGAACCAAATTTTTTACTCTTCAAAGTATCCTAGGAATGCTTGACTGTCACAAAATTGGAGGACTACCCATCTTTATAGATGAGTTAAACAGTCAAAAGGCAGGAAACAGAGGGTACCAATACTCGGGAGTTTTCGCGTTGGAAATAAGCAAGTGATAGATGACATTTGTTCTTGTTCTGTTGCATGTGTAGCCTGCACTTTTTCCATGGAACTCAAGGCAGTATGCACAAATTCCTGCACAGTTCAGGCACTGGCAAGATTCTGATCTACTTTACATCAGCAAAATTCCTCAGACCATACATACCCTGAGACCATGTTGTGGTGGTACTGGAGCTCTTTAACGTTTATCAAAATGATTTGAAATCAGCTTTGGAAAGTGGAAAACTGGAACTTGGATGACATGAATCAGGGTGGGGAAAGGGTGCCAAAAAGATCTTTCCAAACTGGATGGCTGGGAAGCAGGATAGCAGAAATGATTCCATTACGTGCAAAGTGATGCATATTGAGATTTTCCATTTATGATAATGGGACTTTAAATTGGCTGTGACTAACCAGGAAAAATATTAATGGCCACAAGGGGCTTTAGGGCCACTTAAAGCTGTTGGGAAAGCTTTAAATGCTTTCAAATACTTTAAATCAATAAAAAGGTCATGGGAAATGAGTTTAGTGTGTTGCAACTGTTTAAAAGACAAGGTATCTGAACTGATTGGGAATTGTTAAGAAAGCATTTGAAGATAACACAGCAAATGTCGTAGTGCTATTTTGTATATAATATGCATGTCTGTTATATAGCCATATTTAGAATATTGTTTAATATTTGGGTAGCCAAATCTCAAGTTTTAAAATTTAGTTTTATGTATGTATTTATATTCCACCTTTCTTCCCTTCAAAAGGGGCTTAAAGCATCTTATGAACAGCATGCACCAAAAATAGGCATAACACAACCAAGACAAGCTACCAAATTTCTGAACAAAACCACAAAGGTGCACAAATTAGCATCCATCAAAGGACCTCTCAAACAGTGCTGTTTTGCTCTGCTTGATCAACTTGCAAGGGTGCCTAACCTCTTCCAGAAAGTGGTTCCAGAGGGATGATGCCACCACTGAAAATGCCCACGATTTGGCTGAGGCAGATTTAGTGCTGTTGGGCAGAGGAACAGATCTGGAAGATGGCTGGGAAGATTGAAGTTGGTGGACAATTTTGCATCAGGAGATAAGCCTTTTAAGTATGTGGGTCCCAGGTCATGAAGGGTGTTAAAGCTGTGAACCAGCACCCTGAACTGATCCCAGAAACATCCAGATAATCAATGAAGCCATTTGAGAACAGGTGTGTGATGATCAAACCTGTGCTCCAGTCAATAGATAAGCAACTGTATTCTTTACCAGTGGATGCTTCCAGATTTAACAGCAACCCCGTGTAGAAACATGGATCAGTATGGCAAGACTGACTGAGACTACCCTGACCTGGGTAGCCCATGCAAGCCTGATCTCATCAGATCTCAGAAGCTAATCAGGGCTGACCCTGGCAAGTACTTTGAAGGGTGACCTCCAAGGAATGCCAGGGCCAGGATACAGAGGCAGGTTATCGAGCCACCTCTATGAAATGTCCTAGCCCCACTAGGGGTCGCCAGAGGCCACCATGACTTCCAGGCATGCGTGTGTGTACACACACACAAAATACTCATTAAAAATAGTAAAAAAAAAAAAGACTGACTGAGACTGGAGGGGAGAAAATTTCTGCCAAGAGGCGGGAGTGGGTGTGGGTGGGAGAAAAGCATTTTTCACAAGCACATTGACCAGATTTTCTATCAGCTGGGCTGATCTGTGTGAACTTCTAGACGCTACAGAGGCCATCAAAGTAAGCTCCACTCCATCAAGAGTAGGAAGCCCCATTCTCCCTCCTCCTGAACATCAGCCTCACTAACTCATACCCTCTAATCTGGATTTAATTGTAGTTATTACCGAGCCCTTTGATCACAGTATCCAAGTACTGACTGAAAAGAGACTGCTGTTTCTGGTGGTATATTTAAAGAAATAATAGAACTGTGTGTCATCAAGTATATTGACAACATCCCATCCCAGAGTTTATAGATGATAAAAAGCATTGGTTAAAGTACAGACTCCTGCTAAACATCACAGTACACCTAAAAAATAAAGGAGCCCTTATTTCCGGTGTAGTAAAATCTAAATCTGTTTTTTGAAGTCAAACACTAGGTGGCCATCTTTCCTTAGCAGACTGTTCAGTGTTTGTTATTCATTAAATGTTTTGTGTTACTAGATCAGTTTGAACAGACGGTGTAAATTTTATTATATTCCTGTTCTCAGTTAAATAGAATTGATGTCTATTTTCCAGATTATTGGTTAATCTGAAATCTGCCTTTAGTGTTGACTATGTTCTGTAAACATTCTAACAAAACCAAAAGGGTTGCTTAAATAGTCCATTGTGTCTTGTGTTCTGCCTCACAATACTTTTGCTTATATGTGATTTTTGGTTTCTGCTGTGCTTCTAAATAATGTTTTATTGTAGTTTTTGTTTTAAATTCCTCAACATGTTTCTGTTTTTATCTATTGGTCCACTTTTAAAAAAATTCTTGGCACTTAAGGCTTTTAAAAATTAATAATACATGAATCTGTGATTTATAACTTATTAACAGCGACTAAAGTCTTTAATAGCCAAAAATTGGAAGGATACTTGTCTAATTCCAGTTAAACCATGGCTCCAAAAAGTTTGGTATCTACTTAAAACCTCCTATTTAACATAATTTGTCCAATTAAGAGATAGTAGGGAGAAATAACGCTACCTTTTATAAAACTTTTTCTTGATTCCTGATGTTGTATAGATAAGTTTTATTCATGGTCATTGACCAACTCATAAAATGATGACATTTTGTAACATGGGTAAAAGATATCACATTAAAATAGGAACAGATTTTAAGACTGATATTGAACTAGTGGTGTGGCAGTGTTTTTCAACTGCTGTTCTCTAATGTAATTATTTTTACACTAATGTTAAAATTGTATTGTATGATTTATTTAATTGAAAAATCAATTGAAAAATAAAGAAAAATAATAGTGGTGTTACTGACTTTCTCAAGGATTTCCATATCTGCAGTCTGTAATAAAAACATGGGGCTACCCTTGGTGCAAACCCAGAAGCTGCAGCTGGTGCAGAATGCCGTGGCCAGGCTGTTCATGGGTCTCGCAAGGCGGGACCATATTCGGCCTGTGCTGGCGGCGCTGCACTGGCTGCCTATAGCATACCGAGTTCGCTTCAAGGTGCTGGTTCTTACCTATAAAGCCCTATATGGCCAGGGTCCAACATACCTAAGGGACTGCCTTTCTCCATATATACCCCAGCGGGCACTTCGGTCCGGGTCATGCCATCGACTCTGTATCCCGGGTCCTAGGGACGTCAGGCTTGCCAGAACTAGGGCGAGGGCCTTTTCAGTGGCGGCTCCTGTCTAGTGGAATGAGCTCCCGGAGGAGATCAGGGCTTGCGGGACTTAATGCAGTTCTTCAGGGCCTGCAAGATGGAGCTCTTCCACCAGGCCTTTGAATAGGAGCCGCCACCAGTGATACCACCCATCACGAATGATACCTGTGATGTAGCTGGCTCTAGTGTAACCCAGTCCTGGTGGCAGGGGGGCTCGGACCCACCATTGGGTAGCCATCTGAATATAAGATATCTGGAAGCATTTTATGGTAAATTATGTTATTTATTGGTACTGTTTTAGGTGATTTTACTAGTTTTAATGTACTGAATTGGCCTTGTGCCCGTGTAAGCCGCCCTGAGCCCGTTCGCGGGGAGAGCAAGATATAAATCTGAAAAATAAATAAATGATAGATAAATAAAAATCTTCCTGGAGTGAAGCAATTTTAAGCAATCACTTGGTCACAAATACAAATCGTAGAAATAATAACTGAAGGTCTGGACTGGCGCTTGGAATGTGTCTGAAACTTTTCATGTTTCTGAGAAATGAAACATGTGGCTTAGGAGGTCTATCCGTTACTAGTAATGTGGGTTATTTTTATATAGTGCTTCTGATAACAGCTCAATCATGTGCAGTGTTATCCTGGTAGACAGTTACTGTGCATTAACAGTACACTGCAGGTGGTCTACATAATGTTTCCACTGTTTAAAGTTAGTAGCCCAAACACACACACACGTACTTATGAAGTGTCTGCTGGCAAAGAGTTTAGTCATAATTTCTGAATATACTGTGAGAAAGAAGTGAGAAAGATGGCATTCCTAATTGTATAGGTTCTATAAAGCGCCTTGTTTCCTGGCTAGCCTCCATGTATTCTTACAAGAGACATTTGATTCATACAGTTAACTAGGGTATGAAAAGTGAGGCATTTTATGGGGATATTAGTATTTTTAAAGGCTGCTTTAAAATGTTTCCATTTTTTCCATCTTAAGGTGAACCACAGCTTATTGATTGGGAGCAAAATAGTGACTACGAGGATGATGCACAGTGTGATGGATCAAAAGCAGATGACACTTCTTTGGATATCTCAGATACTGATTCTTGTACAAACAGCTCCTTCATATTTGATGAAGAGAAAGGCAACAAGCCTGTTAAAGTAAGAACTTTCAGTATAACAAGACGCATATAATACTGTTCAGGCAGTCGTCTTGCGGTGATTAGTTATCCTTTCTTTCACAACCTTTACTTACAAAATCTAAAGATGTATTTCTGTACAGTGCAGTAGTGGTAGTACAAGACTAGAGTGAGTATTTGGTATGACCTGCAGTGTGCTCTAATATTAGAAAACTTCTGTTCCTTGCTGCGTAAGAGAAAAAAGGGACCAGAAATTTCTCTTGAAGAAATCTGAATAGAATATATTTAGGATTCTAAAATGTTCTTACCAGTTTTAAGATTGTTTTTGAAATGTGTATCATGTCTGTGAAACTAGTTTTGATTGCAAATCTTCAGTATGAGAGTATGGTACCACTTGATAACTCTACTTGAGCCCAGTTTCCCTGGTGTTTTCAAAGTCATCAGAATAAGTGATGGCCCCAGACCAGGGGAGGGCAAAGGATTCCCCCTTAGCTTCTCAGTGGCACCTGTGGCAGCCAATTGGGCAGCCAGTTGGCCACCTGGGCCTGTGGGGGAGGGGCTTCTAGAAGCTATGGTTTCTTTCTGTGGTCTACCCATCAGAATTATTTATGATTTAGTTAAACACATTAAAATAAGACTACTTCAAGAGCACAGAGTATGTTCACATGTGCAAAAAGTTTTGATGGTTCTGGGGGTTTCTCTCTCAATTCCTTATTGAGCACATGAAGCTGCCTTAGTCAAACACTGATCTGTCAAGCTCAATCTTGTCTACTCTGATTGGCGACAGCTCTCCAGTGTCCCAGGTGGAGGTTATTTGCATCACCTGTTACTTAACTGGAGATCTTCTGTATGCAAAGCAGGTGATCTACCACTAATCCACAGCCCCTCTATCTTACTTAGAATGTTTTATTTATGGAATGTTTTGTTTCTACATTTCAAGCCTAATTTCTTGATGTTTTATGGCCCCATTTTATTCTGTGAAACCCTCTTTTATTTTATTCTATATCCAGCAGCCTTTAAAATGCCAATATCCATATAAAATATCAAACTTCTTATACCATACTTGAACTTTGCATTTAAAAATGAGTACATACACTTTAGCCAAGTGAACTTTAGATGCTTGAAAGGATGGGTAGTTTAGTAACTGTATTTTGGCTTGTTAAAGGTTTCAACATCAGTCAGAGTATTCTCAGAACATCCAGCAGGGGGAATAAGAGCCTGCTTGTTTTGCTTTTGTTTGGGAATGCCTTGAAAACCCACAGGGAAGTTGGATTTAGAGGATGAGACTCTTGTGTTAGTTGGGTGCATTCTTTGCTCTACTGTTGCATTTAACCCATATCAGTAGGTTAAGCTGACCAAAAAACATGTTGAATGTTGCATGATATTTGACACATACAGTTCTATCCCACTTTTCCTCTTTCCAGTGTAGTTTAGAACAATCTGTCTAAGGCAGTTAACAACAATTGTATAATTAAAACAGCTGTAATAGAATCCCAGTCACAGTTCTTGCTCCCCACTCCCAAAGAATCTTCCAGATGCCATCTACCTTACATTTCTTTCAAGAAAGCGTCTGAATTGGGGCTCTACTCTTGTGGGAAAGGTCATTTCACATAATGGAAGTGAGAGCAGAGAAAAACACAGTGTGGAATGCAAACTTAATAAAGAGCCTTGAGAATCAGAACAACAGCTGTTCTGGGAAGCACAGTTGGTGCACATATTCGTATATGGGTTGTCCTTCAGAGGTGAAAGTCCCAAGCCATGTAAGGCTTTTAAAGGTTAAAACCTTGTATTGAACCTGGAAAAAAAAATTAAGACCTTTCAAGAGAGTCAGTCATGTAGAATTATCTCAGCCTGCCACATTTATGACCTGTTGAAATTTCTGAATTATATTCAGGGGCAGTCCTATATAGAATGCACTGAAGTACCTGAACCGTGAAACTGGACTTGCATGGATCATGATGGCCAGATCAACTGAGTCCAAAAAACAGACTACCTTATGAACTGTATGTCAATAAAAGAAGGTGCTGTTTTCACCAATGCTAGCCTGTTTTTCTGACAATTGGACTGGGATCAGGAGCACCTCCAAACTCTTACCTCGGCTTGTAGTGGATAATACAGCGCTAACCAGGGTTAGGTTGTGCAAGGACTCAGCCCTACTGAAAAGTGTCACCTTGGTTTTTTTCTGGATTAAGTTTCAGCTTGTTGTTTATGCATCACTTGCCCACAGCATTAGATACTGGGTCAGGATAAAAACATGATCCATATGGTTGTTGTTAATACAAGGTATCTGATATAGGAGAAGACTTCAACATGTGATCTTTTTGTATTTTAGATACAGTATTTCAACAACAGAAAAACTTAAGTGGCACCTAAGAACAGTGAGCAAATACTGTTAATAGGCATTAGGTTTTAGTGCAGTTAGCTATCTATTGATGATAAAAAAGATGTGAAGAAAACTGTTTGGTCTATTTCTTTTCTTTGTAGTCGCTTGCATTATTATGTTTGTTGCAAATTCAGGAGCTGCTTTAAAGCAGTTGCAAAACCATGATTCAGCAGAGACAAAGGGCTTTCAGTTTAAGCCAGTGTGCAGGAGTGATTTGGAGGAAACTCTCATGTAGACTTGGCTTTGCATGAGAGTGGACATAGATAAGTGTCTGTCCTAGAATGTTTAAGTTTTTGCCTGAACCTTCTGGATTTTTCCTCCTATAAGTAGTTTATAATTAAGCATGGAAGCAGTGATAGGCTATACTGCACCCACAAAACAATATTTATAACCCTGAATTCTTAACTCTTAAAATGCAATATACATCTTCTCCATGAAGTTTGTCATTAACCATATGCCCGAAATTTGTGGATTGCGTAAAAAGCATCCATAATCAACTTCCTGCTTCCAGTAATGTACACTAGTCAGTAAAAAAAGTCTGCATAAAAACTCAAGCCACTGATCTGTACACAGACACATTTCTATTATAATCAAACATTTCCCTCTAAATTAGCAAGAAGTTATTTTTCATGTCTTTATTTTGCCAGACACACACTTAAATCTCCCAAATCTTTGCTACCTCATCTAATTATTTTATGAGTCCAAATGTCTGTAACAGCATCTATGGGGAAAATATAAGATTACCGTTTTATCTGAGCCTAAATTCAACTCTTCTAGCCAGCACAAATGTTGTAGTACACCTTTTGAAAAAGAAAGCAATGCTGAGATTTTAAAAAAAAATACAAATAAACATTACCCTGTGTGGGAAAAAAATACAACAGAATGTAAAATTAAACTATGCCACCTAACATTGTTTTGATCCCCAACCTGTACTCTGGGCAAGAGGCTACTGTTAGGACAGAATATGGAGATACAGTTGTCAGACAATGATGTATTTTATTTCCCTATGTGTTCAGTCTATATGCAGAACATATAAGGAAAGCTGGATTAAATGTAAATAAAGGTAGAGTGAAAACTGGTGGAAGGAATATTAACCATTTGAAATATGGGATGACACCACATAACTGGCAGAAAATAGGAAAGAGTTCAAATAAAGGTTCAAGTGGAAAGTGCCAAAACAGGATTACAGCTGAACAGCAAGAGGATAAAAGTAATGGCTACTGAGGAACTACACAAATTTAAGGCTGACGATGAAGAAACTGAAATAGTTTTAAGATTTTCTATTCCTTGGCTCCATCATCAACCAAAACTGCAACCGAGAAATCAGTAGGAGATTGAGACTAGGAAGGGCAGCCATGAAGGAGCTAGAAAAGATCATTAAGTGTGTTGCTGGTGACCAAGATCAAGAGAATTCATACTATAGATTCACCATTGCTATGTATGGGTGTGAAAGTTGGACTGTGAAGAAAGGTAATAGGATGAAAGTGGATTCATTTGGAATGTGGTGTTGGAGAGGTTTATGGATACCGTGTACTGTAAAAAAGACAAATGAGTGGTTTATAGATTAAATGGAGCCTCAACCCTCTGTAGAAGCTAAAATGACTAAACTGAGGCTATTGTTCTTTGGTTACTTTATGAGAAGACATGAGTCACTGGAAAAGACAATAATGCTAGGAGAAGTTGAAGGCAGTAGGATAAGAGGAAGACTCAACATAAAATGGATTGAATCAATAAAGGAAGCCACAGCCCTCAGTTTGCAAGACCTGAGCAAGGCTGTTAACAATAGGACATTTTGGAGGTCATTGGAGTGACTTGACTGCACTTAATAAACACAGCACTTATAGTATAACACTGGCTGCCTGCATGCATCCCAATGGCTAACTCTTTTAAATTGCTTTAAGGCTGTTATCTTTATCTTTTCTCCTCATACCTCATACCTTTAACAACCAAGGATAGGGTTAGATTTAATTTAGCATATTACTGGATTAAAATTGATTTTGGCAAGATCTGGTTTAGAGGTGTTGAACTCATTTGTTATGAGGGCTGGATCTGACATAAATGTCACTTTGTCAGGCTGGCCCGTGTGTGCCATAAAATGTCATGCCAGGTACCAGATGTATAAACTTTATAAAGGACACAGGAAACCCAATTAACCATTATTTACTTTTTACTCAAAATACAAACATGCTTAAAACATCAACAGTCCTAACAGTATTTCCTTTATCTCCCTGATGCCCACCCTTCCACTTCCACCACCTGTTATTCATTAGCACTGGGACAGTATATGGGGACATAATGCACAGCCTCTGCCATCTTGCAATAAAGGTAATGACCAGTTGCTTGCAGGCCAGGTAAGAGTCCTGGATGGGCTGCTTCTGGCCCACGGGCAGTATGTTTGACACCCTTGCCCAGGAGAAAATAATACTGCCCTGGTTTAGATGCATGAATATTACATTTTAGCTTGTACCCAGCTATGCTACTGTATTCAGTTCATTTTGTTAACTCTGTACTTGATCTTTCTAGGTCTTACATATGAACTGCTATATTATCAGTAAACAGGTTCAGTTTATAACCCAGTTTGTATACCTGTAATATGATCGAATTACACACACACACATACACAGACCTTTATTGGCATAAGTCAGGTTACAAAAAGAAACATAGACAGATGAAGAGATAAGATGAAGATAATATTGTTGTATATTCCAGTTAGAGTCTATAAAGATAATCCAGAATGCAGGACTGACAGCAATGACTCTTGCCTTGTACCTGTAGCTATGGCAACATAATTAGTGAGAGAACCATTTCTTATAAGCCTGACTTTGAAGCAATGTAAAGACACCTTGATCCAGCTTAAGAATTATCGTCCAAATGTAAAACTTTCTAACACTTAATCAGAAACTTTATGTCTAGGCTATTAAATGCTTTTTCTACCTATAACAGTTTATTATTTTGTTTTCTTTACATGTTCAGTAATGTGATAAACTTGACAAATATTTAATGTGAAGGGCACTAAGGTATATAACAAGACTGAGCAAAGGTATGTACTTGGAGATACCAGCTTAGGATCTGGTTGAAATTTACTATGGGCAGTAGACTCCCCCCACTGCTGTAGCCAAAAATGCCCCTGAAATGTTGCTTCTGTGGGATAGGGGACCCCTACAAACAGAAAAGTGCCACAGTAGCAAGGAGTTGGCTTGTGCTCATGATACTATTTGACAGTATCCAACCCAATATTCTGTAATCTTGTCAAATTCATTGCTAACATTTTATAGTTTAGTAAGATTAATGGTTGGCTGATAAGAGCCGTTGAACTTCTGTTCTTGCCTGGTTTAGCTGTGAGAACAATTCTGCTCCTCATTCAGGTACTGAGGAATACTTTTGGTAAATGAATTTAGTTTATATGTAGGGTTAATGGAATACAGAAATTATCAGAAAAATACTGATATAATTCCTCTGTCATGTGACCCCACTGCTATGATTTTTTTAAAAAAAAATTAGTCTTTGTGGGAAAGTAATACTTGAAATACACTGAGGAGTTTCTGTAGAAACTGAGTAATATACAAGTTGTCCTAGAAGGATCTGTTCTGCTTAAGTTCTTGCAACTGGCATAATTTTCTTTGCTTCTGTTCAGCATATATTTATCTGTTGCATATTTTATTATCGTTGCATTTATGAGTTAAATGCAGATATTTGTACAGTATGAAGCCATCCCAGAAATGGGTCCTATGCATAGTTCAGCTGCCCCACTGGTCTTAGACTCCATATACTTTGCATATTTTTGAATAGGGCTGTATGTAATCAAAAAGGAGGGAATAAGGCATTAAATCCTTTAGGAAAATCAAGAAATGTTAAATGGATGAGGATTGACAAACTCTAAAATGAATATAGGATGCTGCTTCCTCGTTTTTTTTGGAATTGGCAAAAATCCTTTGTCATTAGTTTTTTCCCCCTGTCTGGGAAAAAAATAATATTTTGTGAAATTGTCTTTTCCTGCTAATTATCATGCTGACATCATTTTACAGTTTTCCCTTCCTTAAAGACAATCCTCTTTTCAAGCTCAAGTAGAATGCATTTCCTGCTGTACCCATATCATAGCAGCACCATCCAAAATTACAACCTGACTTCCAGCTATCTTTATAATGGTATGTCCTTTGTGGGAATTTCCAGGGCGGTGGCTTGCGTAGATCATTAAACTTAAAGTTGGGAGTTGACTCATGTTAGGTAGGAGACGGCCATTTTAATTATTGACTCCTTGCATATTTTGCATTCTTAAGTGCATGATGTATGGCTTGGTCCTATGAATAATTTTTAGGGAAGACAAAGTTGTTAGGTAGAAAGAAACATTAACAATGTGTGTTAATGGGGAAAGTAGCTGGGCTAGTTGATGGGTTGTTAAAATGCTTTTTAAAATTGCAAATCCAAAAAGCATATTTTGTAGTTTTTCCAGTAGAAATAAGACTATCGTATAGAATAAGCCGGTATCATACAGATAAATAGAACCCATTTATGAGATGCTACATAAAATATTCAGATTGTGCCTAAAACTAGAAATGAAACAGTTTATTGCAGAACAAAGTACATACTAAATACCTTAAGTGAAAACTTTGTTTTTTTATTTCAAGTTTCGAGAAAATATGTAGAACTATTTTTTTTGCTTTCCAAATACTCTGAATCAAGTTTTGGAAGTTATTTATTATGGTAAAATCTTTCAATTTGTAAAATACAGCCGATGTGGACTATGGTAGAAATACAATAATGCTGTTAACAGGTTAATCCAGAAATGCACTTTATTCGTATGTCAGTTTATTTTATCTGAAATATTGTATAACATAAAATAAAGGATCTTGAAATGCACTGTGATTCTTGTACCAAAATTCATAGGTATATCAGCAATGATGTTGTATAATCTTAGCTTTGGCAAATTAATAAGGATTAATTTTAAAATGAAAGTATGATTCAAAATCCATGTACCTTGACTAACATTTTTAGTGAATAAGTTCTAAGTAAAACCCCCACACCTTTGACTTTTTAATTATTTTAGAAATAAACATAGAACAGATAGAATGCAGATGATTTGACTTACACTGTCTGATTATTATGGCCTAGTCCATATACCGAAGGAAAACAGGCAGTATTGATTATTTATAGTGGCACAGTTCTTAAATCATACTAAAGAGAATCATATGCCTGCAACTCTCCAGTTGCCCTCACAAATGCCCTCACAAATAACAGCCTTGTGGTGCTTTTAAAAAATCTCCGAAAAGTGGGAGGCCCCCATTTACTGCATCAGGGGAGCGTGTTCTGCAAAGTGAAAGTCACTTTTGAAGGGGGGTGGGGGGGCTGCAGCAGGAAATATCCCTTCTGTGAGTTTCATCTGGACAAAGGTGGTTTCTAATGCAAGCTGTCTAAGTGCAAGTTAAATGATAGTAGGCTGCTTAGCCTGTAGGTGCAGAATTAATATTTTCACCCTTCATTCACCATGCAGAAAGAAGGTGAATCTGGCAGAGACAAGTAATTTTGCCTGCAAGCTTTTTCCAAATAACAACTGTTTCTGTAAGAGGAGTCAAAGTAGCTATATTATACAGATTTAACAGATACCTGTAAATAAGGTCAGCAAGGAGTTTTCGCTCAACGTCACACTGTCTGGTGACTCTCTGGGAATTTTGTCTTCTGTTGAACCATGGTATGTATGCCTGAGTCATCTGGATTTGCGGGTGCTAAACTTATTCCTTGTCCTACAGGCATTTTTGTCATGATGCACCTCATTGGCATCTCTAGTTATCGTTTATGATATGTTAATAACCTGGATATTGACTACTTTATTACAGGTGCTCAGGGGAAAACACCTTTTCTTGTGCAGTGAAGTGGGATGTGAAGGTTACGTGTAAAACTGAACTATCTAATAAAACATGAAAAAGACTTACTAATAAATCTCACTGTTTTGTTTTATTGTGCAGTGTATAGTAGGAATAAATAGCTCATTAAGTGGTGGTCTAAAAATTCTACTGCTTAGCATACCATATATGCAGTAATTGTTAGTGGTTTCATTGATCTGTGTTTCAGGGAGCATGTTCTGTGATTGTTTCCTGAGTGGAAAATCACAAGTTGGCCAACTCTCTGTGATAAATTCTTGTTTGCTTGCCAACATTTGAATGAAATACCATTTTCCTTCTCCTTGACATGTTTTAATCACCATCATTGTGTCTAGTGCCATGGGGGAACACATAGATAGTAGCCTTTTTGCTCAGTGGACTTACAGACTAAGCAAGATAGGAAAAAAGACAGTGGGCTTAGTTCATTCAGTAGTAAGGATAAAGAAAGGAGAGGCTCAGCTACTAGCAGGCATGGGAAGGCAGCAAAATCTCTGGGCTAAATTAGTGTGTGTTTGCTTCTCCCAATCTCCTTCTGTCCTCTTAAGTAAGAGTACTTGGAGACGCTAGCACTGCAAAAATTAGCCAAGTATTGTCTGGTTCCTCATTGCTTAAGGCTTAGCAATAAACCTATTCTGTCCTAACTTCATCTATTAATATGGGGGTCTTCAACAAATGGTTTGGGACCCTCAGTTGGTCATGGAGCCTCACCTGCTGGGTCACAAACTCCTATAGAGCCACCATAATATTTTGCTGCTTTTTAAAAAGGACTTACTGCTAGTGTGCATGCAGAGCGACTAAGGGCACTAAATTTTCTGCTTTTCTTTGCCCACATACTGAAAGAACAAGGAGGATGGCAAGGTGAGGTTGCTCCGCAGTGGGCAGGATTCCTCTATAACAACAGTCAGATTTGGCGATACATCCCTGTCCTATTAAGAGCTCTCCATTGCGTCTTCCCCTTTCTCCATCTTGGCCACCCCTACTAGTTGTTTCTCCAGTGTTCTGTCTCTTCTACTTCCTGTAATGTGTTTAATGTTCTGTGATTGCATTTCAGTGAAATCCATGCTGCCACCTGGTTGTTAAAGTCTACAAAGGTTGAAGACCACTGCATTAATACAGAAACTTTTCTAAATGTGTAGTTATTTAGAAAAGTTCGGGTTTGTGTGTTCATGTGGTAGGGTGTGTTAGAGAGCATAACGGAAGCAAAGTGAAAGATTGGCCTTTCCTTAGCTAATGTGAGATAGATAAAAGAGCTTTATTGGCCTTTTGAAAAGACAGAGAACCAAAAAATAGAGGAACATAAACCAAAACATAAACCAAAGCCTAAAAACACTAAGTTGCACGCGCGCGCACACACACACACGTGTGTGTGTGCGCGCGCGTGCAACTTAGTGTTTGTGTGGGTTCCAAAACGTAAAGCCAGGCCACACGTGTGTGTGTGGGTTCCAAAACGTAAAGCCAGGCCTTGTCTATAAAACAGAAAGAAAAGTTAGTCACAATAAAAATCATTTTTCACTAAAATACTTATGTAAAATAAGAAAATAACTACTATCCTCATCCTCAAAGCTTTTTGTATCTAATTCTAATGAAAAAAAGTTGATGGAGCAACCAAAAATCTTCAAACCTCTTTTACCTAACCCTGCGAATGAATGAATGAATGAGTGTGTGGGTGTATTTAAAACCTAAAAATTACCAGAAATCCAGACTCTTCCAACATACCTGAAACACACATAATGTGCATGCACACACACCCGTGGCCTGGCTCCGGCCCACATGTACAATGTGTTCCTTCCAAGATCCTAACTCAAATGTGAAAAAAGCACAGTTGTGCGTTAATAAAGAACTCATAATCAGCACATGGATTTAATATGTGCCTCAGTTTTAGCCCTGTAATCTACCCCAACCTTGGGCTCAGTATTCACAGCTAATATTTTTGAAAAGATGTGATGTGATTCAAACTATGAGCCCAAGTGACTCTGAACATTCTTCTTGAGCAGCAGCATGCCGCCCCCCTCCCCCCGCCCTATGACAAACTGCTTTTAAGAAGGGGAGGTTCTGAAACTATTAATGATATTTTCATTATTACATAATGACATGTGCCAGCTGCTAAGAAAAATCTCTGGGTTAGTGCAAGTTCCTTACATGAATTTAAGTGCCTCTTTGTATTGCAGCTGTGGAGTGTTGCCTCCATTCTACCGATGGCAACTGGAAATGCTTCAGTGGAGCCTGATGGAGTTGGAGTGCACCTTTGTTTGTTAGTGAAGTGATCTATCCAAAATTGGGGCACTATAATAATGATAGGTGGAAGTTGAACTATACATGTATTTCACATTTACACACATTTTTGTTGTGTAATATAAAATGGGTTATTTTAGGATGGTGTGTCACTGTTGCATGAAGTAGAATCTGGGGCAGACTGATGACTTAACCTTGATAAGAGCTTATGTATCTGTTGCAAGAGGTTATATGTCTATTGTTTTGTGTTGGCATTTGTTGCTGATAATAATGACACACCGAATGCTATGCTGCTCTGCCTGTTCCTTGAGAACTTTGAATGAATCATTAAGGCATTTAAAAATGTACTCCTAAATTAAGGCCTAATCTACATTTGTGGAAGAGTGAAGTAGTAGAGAGGACCACAGCACTTCAGACTGAAGGTGGGGGGGGGGGGTTAGGTTTTGCGTATTTCCTTATCTTTAAATATCCCCTTTGAAATAAAGTAGTAAATATTCTGTCTCTTTGACATGCCATCTCTGGCTTTTCTGAGCACTGTTCCCCAGTGTGGCACCCACCCCATTTCCAGGAAAATGAGCAAGGCCATTGTGGTTGGCCACTTTGAAACAGGTGCCTCTGCAGGGACTTTTGAAGACAGGTAAGCTGTGAGCTTCTCGATAAGCCTTGTGTCAAGTAAAAGGCCCATCCTTTCCTACAGCCCCCTCCCCCGTCCTCCTCTGCAGCCTCTGTACTCTCATTCCAGCACCAGGACAGCTGCTGGGAGGAGAGAAAGTTGGCAGAGAAGGGAGTATAACCACCATGGCAGTCATCCAGGGAAAGCACCAATGGGCTGGTGGTGGTTTAACTCCCCTTTCTCCATGGCCAGCTGGCTCTCCTCCGGAAGGCTTGTCTCTCATTCTGAGGAGAGAATGAGAAGGCAGAAGGAAAGCCCTTCCCCTCACTCCAGATACATGAATGCTGGCAAAGGTTCAGCTGTGGCACAGAGAGACAATTCTACATACTCAGCAATAATGTGGTAATTTAAAAAGGTTATTGTTATATTCTTAATATTACTTGTATCTTTTATATTTTTGTACAGGTTTATTTGGTGGGGTGGGGCACAGGGTATTCAGTATTCATGTGGCTCTTTTGGTTGCTGGAAACTGCAAACTTGGCTCTCCGTGAGTGGTGGAGTGAGTACCACTGGAATAGAGAATCGGAACAGTCGGCAAAGGGAGAGGCTCTCTGATATGCTAGTTTTATATTTTCATGGACTTTTTTTTACATGGGATACCTTTGAGGTGGGTACTTTCCAGTTCCCCACATCATTCGGCTGTGCATGTTGGTGAGGCCTAACTGTAGCAGAATAGAGTGCAGAAAGTTCTGTGATAGCAAATTCCATTCCTAGTAGGGATTGTATTTGTGCTAATTTAAAACATGCAGGTACTTTTGTTTCCTAATCCCTTTTAGGCTTCAGAACAGCCACATCTTATTTCGTGCATGTTTCTGGAGAACTGCTGCTTAAGTGCATCTGACGGCCTTCACTACCAGTACTTACGCACACTAAATAACTTTATTTAAAAAAAAAAAAAAAGACTGGAAAAATATATGTGATAGTCTTGCCAGCAGCAGCACTTCCCATGGATCTTGAGTTTGGTTTGGGCCTGGATTTTTGGGCAGTAGAGTTCTGAACTATGCCAGAGATATATGCTCATACGTAATAAATACAGGTGCATGTAAGGAGCTTTCAATAGCTGCTGGAATATGTACACACTTCAGTGTCAAGTCCTTTAGAAAAAGGAAGAGAAGAGGAATATTAAGAAAGGAAAGCTGCTTTAAAAATTACCATTGGATCTCCCCCCCCCCCCCCCCCCAATTATTCTCTGTGGAAAAACACCCTGGTTTTTGGCAAGAATCCACAGGAAAGGAAATTGGCAGCAGTTAAATTATTTGGAAAGTCCACAGTTAGTGGTTTATCTCTCTTGTAGGAAGAAAATTGAAGATGTAGACTGAATCAGGCCCCAATGTATAAAGTAGTGAACTGGATTAGAATGTATCCTGGTCAGGGTTTTTATGTAATCGACACAGAACAGTGCCGTTGACCATCCCTTGAGCTGTCTTCTTGGTGATCTTGTGCCTTGCCACCCCGCTTCCTTCCTTTCCAGGCTTGCCCACGGTTGGAATTCCTTTCAGCTGGAGACATGCTTTTTTTCCCTTGTACCTGTTGCCCTCTAGAGTGTCGTACACTGTGATGGTGCTGTATAGTTAAATGATGATCACTGTCTCCCTCTTCTCTGTGTGTGCAAGCACCTGCATGGCTCATATGAAAGCTTTTGCCTTGAAGTACAAGCCTTTCTGTAGTTGCTGTGGGCAGTCAGTTCTTCCTGAACTGTATTCTGATCTGTGACTTAAATAAATAAGTAAATAAACAAATAAGTAATGAACAAACCCTTATTGAAGCTTTTTACTTTTTGTATGAGTGTGCATTTATTCACCCATTCACTGTGAACATCTTCCAGTGGAAAACTTCCACTGTCTTCTGCCAACTGCTTAGAATCCTAGAAGCTTGAACATCCCACAACGCAGTAACTTTATAATGCTTCACTTTTGTGTGTCAGTATACATACATGGAATTGGAATGTGTGGATGCAAATATACAAGTTCATTTATGGGGGAGGTGTGTTAAACAAGATCCTGCAATTCTAGCAGGTGTAAGGAAATGTTCAAAATTAGTATCAAGACAGAAGGGGCAAAATTTGTAATACTACAAGAGTCTTGGTCTGGATAGAGAGCCCTTTTCTAAAGAATATTCTGAATGTAGTAAGAATTACTCAGTGCTGTGGAGAGACTGCTGTGGGTAGGTGAGCAGTGAGTGAGTGCAGTTTCTAATGTGCCGTTTATGTCTTGTGAAACGAATACCTAATGACTAGTTCCTTCACACAGGACAGGCAGTGCATTGTGAATTGCTAATTATTGCTGTGTTTCTGGGTTGGACTGCAATTACAACTGAAACTGATTTTCTTGACAGTTTTATTTTGTCTTTTAACTTTTATGTTAAAGGTATAGAAACATAGAGATCCCAAGGGTCATCTAGTCCAATCCCCTGCACAATGCCAGAACATTCACAGGCTGTGGTCACACAGCCCTTTAAATCTGGGACTCCTCCCGGATTTAAAGGGTCCGCTTCTTTTAAGTTTGGGTTGCCCCCGGCGGCGGCCATGGTGGGTGGCCGTGGCACATAGCAGCAGCAGCGGAGAAGGAGGCTGGTGACGGCGGAGGCTGGCGGCGGCGAAATGGGTGGTGGCTGCGGTGGAAGAGGAGGCGGTCTGTGGCGGAGGAGGAGGAGGCGGTCGTCGTCGATGGAGGAGGAGGAGGTGGCGGCTGCAGCGGCCAGGGGAGGAACCCTTCCCTGAGCCCTGCCGGCCGCCTGGTAAGTTCAGCGGGTTTTCCCCCCCTTTTGTACTTGGGCACTTGAGTGCCCAAGCGCAAAAGGGGGGGGGGGGAAATGTGGGGGGTATCTGGACAGCCGTCTCTCACAGTGATTGTGAGAGAGGGCTGTCCAGATAGCTCGATTGCGGGTTCCTCACTCGATTTTCCCGGGATCGGAAAACATGGGAGGAACCCGCATTTGAGCCCGCTTCAGCGCATGACTAGTCGCAGCCATTGTGGACGGTCCCTTTAAATGTGGGAGGAAACAGCAGTTCCTCCTGCATTAAAGGGCTATGTGACCGCAGCCACAGTCTGCCTCCCACATGCTACCCCAGTGACCCCTGTTCTATTGCCAGAAGAAGGGCCAAAAAACCCAAAACCCTCCATCCAGGATCCCTGGACAATCTGGCCCAGAGGAAAATTCATTACATAGGTTAACTCTCAATAGTTTTCATGGTTGATTGGATTTTAATTTTTTTAATGTTCCTGCAAATTAGCACCTTCTGCAAAAACAGCAAAAAACCCAAACAAAATATGTCTTGAAGAATGTGATGCTGCTTTTTCTCTTGGAGGTGCTAAATGAGATTTATGGATGAGGAAGCTTGTTTTGATGCTTTGTGTGCTAACTTCTAGATGAATATACTGTGGCAGACTCAATAATGTTCATGTGTGCAGTGCTTTCTTGATGAAGATGTTCTGCTGTTGTTTACTCTTCTTAACTTAAACCCTTATGCTACTGCTTACAATAGAAAGAGATGGCTCTAATTCTTGGGTAGATACAGTCCACAAATGGTAAGTTGCGTAAAGATTAAAAAGTTTAAAATACAAAACCCTGTACTTCTAGAAGGCTTCCAATTTCCAAGACCCATTTGACTTAGTGGAAATGCTAGTTAGTTTTTTGTATTTTTAAATTAACATTAGTTCATAGGAATGTACCAAATTAGAAAGTATTTCAAAAGTTGTCTTTCTATAAATAAAAATCACATTACACTACACACATTTTTGTAACTTTTTATTTTCGATTTTATAAAAAAATGAAGATTAATTAACCATATAAACTTTTAACAGTCAAGAATAAACAAATATCAATAGTTACATAGGAACTATTGTTTTAACATTATGTTGAGATACATAGATCTGACATATACATTCAATAAAAAACAAAGTCAATATGTTTCTTAGGTAAAGCATTCTGTATTGTTTCATTTGTTGTGATATATTGAAAAAATAAAAACCACTTTTCCATAAAATTGATTTGCCTTGTACAATTGTCTGCCATTAACAATTGCATTGCCAGTTTATCCATTACTGTAATATCCCAAACCTTTAAAAACCATTGCCTTATAGTTGGGATTTTAGGTGTTTTCCAATTCTCCAGTGGTCCTGGCAGTGGAGCAGTCCTTACTCCTGTGATCTCAGCTCCTCCTACGAAGGCAGGGCCGGCCGACCATTTTTGGTCCCTGAGGGAAAGGGGCTTGATCTCCACTTCCCCAGTCTGTCCGGCCCTGCCTTTGAAGCCGGACACTGGTTGATGGTGCTATAGAGCATGAAGCCTTTTTTCCTTTTAGAGGCCTGGCAGGGATCGACAGCTGACTTTCCAGGTACCGCCACACCGCAAAAGCAGGTGGCGGCTGGATTGATTGTGTCGCTGTGCGTTTACCCTGTGACTCCTCCCCTCCGGCAGGTGCTCAGCCACTTCCCTGGGGGCCTGGAAGAGAGGGAGCCCCCCCCCCGGAACACACTTGGAGGGGACGCCGGAGCCGGGGAGAGGCCAGAGAGAGCCGCGGCAAATGCAAGCCTCCTGGCAGACGGAGTTACACCTCCCTCCCGTCCTCCAGGAGTTGAGGAGAGAGTCAGGTGACGGAGCTGTGCGGATAAGGCGCTTGGTGCTCCGTTCTTGGTGACTGGCCTTGGGACATTTGAACCATGATAAGAGTGGACCGGAGAACGCAGCAAGGACCTTCTATGAGGATATCCTCCGCCATCTCACTTTTAGCTCTCCCCCTCCTTGCCCCCCCGGCACGACACAGTGGACCTTGGGAGTACCGGAGGCCTCGTCGGGTGAAAGGGGGGGGGAATGGTTCCTCTCTCCATGGACAACTGGGACCAGTCCAGGGTCGGGGGGAAGCACAGAGCCAGGGGACCATGACAAAATTGGTGGGAAGTGTCCATTTTGTTTAGTGGGGAAGCTAGAGGCTCTATCACTTTCGCTTTCTAGATACTCAAGATGGTGGCAGAACCTACTCTCCCAGGCCCTTCTTTGGATTCTAACACATGCAAGTTCTCACTGGCCTCTTCCCCAGGGTCTCAGGAAGTCAGGATGGAGGATACTCAAGCGGGCCCTCCAGAAGTCATCCCAAAAGTAGACCTCATGACCTGGCTGAAGTCTGAAATGCGAAAAGAGTTTGCAAACCTGTGGCAAGCCTCACAGCCAAGGGTAACCCCTGAGTCATCTCCAGACAGGTAGAAAGCCCTTTAGAGTTTCTGGCCAAAAAAGAAAGTCCAACAGGCCCCTCTCTTCCCCCAGAGCTGCCAAGAGCAGGAGGGGGGAACTCTTGAGAGAACATAGCCCCCTCATGAGTGAGCGGGGAGAGGACTCTGACTCAGTGGTCTCTGGGTCCCACTCAGAAGATGGAGAGCTGTCTGCTGAAGAGGCAGAGGTCATTCCTATGGCCCAGTATAGGCTTTTTCCTCAGGACACTTATAGCAAACTACTACCTAAGGTTTTAAGAAAGCTGGAACTTTCCTAAACCCCAAGAGAGCGGAAGATAAGGATTCTGATTTTCCTACAGGTTCTGAACAAACCCTGCCTAAGGCAGGAACCAAACCAGTTAGGGTTCCTCTTCCAGCGACCTTCTACTCTTTGATGAAGGCGGAATAGGAGCGTCCAGCAAAACCTAAGTCTAACCATCCTATGTTCTCCAAGTTCTACTCTCTAATTCTAGAGGTAGCGAGGAAGATCTAACTCCCTGTAGTTGACGACCCAGTCAATAGTCTGGCCTCTGTATCCATCCTGCCCATGGACGAAGATGGTTTTCCAAGAGACCCCAGTGATAAAAGGATTGAACAAGCCCTGAGGAGGGATTCTGAAGCTTCAGCCAATTCCCTCAGAGCCTCTGTCACGGGGTCCCTCTTCTCCAGGGCAGCTTACGCTTTGGCCTCTGACCTAGCAAAGGCGGACAGTGGTCTACCTAAAGGTCTTAAAGACGAACTCAAAAAGATAGCACTAGCTGTGGCCTTCGTCGCCGATGCCTCCGTGGATGCGGTCCAACAGTCTGCCAGGGCCATGGCCTTGAGTGTGATGGCTCGGCGAAATACATGGCTATGCAACTGGGATGTAGATCTCTCCGCTAGGGCCAAGGTGGCAGCAGTGACCTTCAAAGGTTCCAACTTCTTCGGGGATGGGCTGGAACGCTATCTCATCGAAGACAAGGATAAGAAAAAGGTCCTACCATCTAAGAGGAGAGAGGGACAGTTAAAATGGCGGTTCCAGTCCTTTCGGGACTCCAGACTCCAGCCAAGCCAACCTTCAATAGGAATTTCAAGAGCAGATGGCAACCCAAGCCAAGGGACAATAGACCCTCTTTCTCCAACAAACAAGGACAACAGTCCAGAGGCCCCAAGAGAGGCAACTCTGTGTGATTATGCCCCAGACAACCTCAAAGGGGGAATCGAAGGCCGCCTACAACTTTTTGCCCCTCATTGGCTTCACACGGTCTCTGACAAGTGGGTCCTGGACACAGTAACGAATGGGTGCTCACTAGAGTTTCACTCTCCTCCTACAGACCACTTCTTGGAAATCCCCAGAAGTCGATTCGCCCACAAACACCAGGCTCTTCCGGGAGTGATTCAACACCTATTAGAAATAGGGGCCATAGAACCAGTGCCACGTCTAGAGATGGGTCTAGGGGTATACTCGGTGTTTTTCATGGTCCCCAAGAAAAATGGGGACATCAGGGCCATCTTGGATCTGAAGTGGCTAAACAAGAGGGTTCTGACCAAAAAATTCAAGATGGAAATGAAAAGGTCGATCGTGTCAGCCATCCAGAAGGGAGACTTTCTTTGTTTCATCGACCTGACCGAGGCATACCTCCATGCAGCAATCAGTCCCATCGCTGCTTCCTAAGGTTCACCTATGATGGACGGCACTTCCAGTATTGAGCCTTGCCCTTTGGTTTGAAGTCTTCACCAAGAGTATTCACAAAGGTCCTGGTTACCGTCATAGCACACCTCAGGATGCAGGGGGGGGGGGGTCTCCCTGTTCCTGTATTTAGATGACATCCTGATCAAAGCTCCCTCTCACGAACAATGCCTACACTCGCTTCAACTGACGACGCAAGTGCTCCAGGATCACAGTTTTGTCCTAAACTTAGAAAAGAGCAACTTTTTATTTATTTTTTATTTTATTTATCTTTATTTTTATACCCCGCCCTCCCCGCAAGCTGGCTCAGGGTGGCTTACAAGGGCACAATGCCAGTTAAAACATCATAAACAGATTTAAAATCAACAATAACAATAAATAACAATAAAAATTCCGAGGTTACAATATATTACAATGAATTTCCAATAAAGTGCATACCAATTTCCAATAAAGTGCTTCCAATCTTACTGATCAGATGGCATCCTATCAGGTTAGGGACCTCCCAACCATGCCCATTAGGTCTGGACTGCGTTCAGGGCCTGCTCACTTTCAACCCTCCCGAGTGATCATTCACCTGGGAGTCCAGTTAGACACCATTCAGGACAGAGTCTTCCTTACGCTAGAAAGATGGGAAAAGATACGTCTGCTACTGAACCAGATTTTATCACAGAGGACAGTAGAGATCATGACCTTGGCTGAACTCTTAGAGATGCTGGTTTCCTGTCCGGACGTAGTTCAATGGGCAAGATTTCATTCTCGCCCCCTCCAGAGATTCCTTTATACCCTTCCAGGTGGTGATCGCTCACAAGGGCAAACTCAGATTAGCCTTTCCGCAATCCCTGTACACGGAATTGCAATGGTGGAACGTGTCGCCCCAGATACAACGGAGGATCCCCTTGAGGGAACCTCACAGGATCATTGTGACCACGGATGCAAGTCTGCTAGGCTGGGGCACTCACATGTTAGGAAGAGTGGCGCAGGGAACGTGGTCCACTCAGGAAGCGAAACGGAGCATCAACTTCCTCGAGCTCAGAGCCATTCACCTGGCTTTGGAACAATTCAAGGAACCTCTGAGGCAGCAACACGTGTTGGTCCAAACAGGCAACACAACAGCCAAAGCCTACGTCAACAGGCGGGGGGGGGGGGGGGGGGGCACCAGGTTCAGATCCCTGAACAACGAAGCGACGCGTCTGATTCAATGGGCGGAGCTCCATCTGCAGTCATTAAAAGCGATTCACGTCGCAGGCAAGGACAATGCAATAGCAGATTGGCTATGTCTTTGGACCATAGATCAGGTGGAATGGACTCTGCGCAGGGAGGTATTTCTACAACTTTGCCTGCAGTTTGGAAAACCGTCGGTCGACCTGTTTGCCACAGAAAACAACACCCAAGTGGACAGGTTCATGACCAGAGTAAAAAATCCAAAAGTGGAAGGGACAGACGCCTTAACCTGCGACTGGCCTCGGACTCGACTCTACGCATTCCCCCCCTTCCCACTAATTCAGAGGGTGATACTGAAGGTCATAGATCAGCGGGCAGAGATCTCTCAAGTATTTAATGATGGCATCACACTGTGGATCGCTTGTTTTATGTAGGGTCTGGAAAAAGTTGTAGAATGTTGACTTAATATCTGAAAGAGATATTTTAGTTTCGCCTAATGAATTTGTTATTGCATGTACTAGATTTGAAGCTATTTTTGGTTAACTTTGTGTTTTAACCCACTAATGGTTTTTGATGTTTTTGTAACATATTTTTGTTTTAAATATAATGATTTTGTATTGTTGATATTTCTAAAAGATTTAACCTTATGCTCCAAATTCAGTTTTTTAAAGAGTTTTCTTCCCCTCTATATTTTATGGGCCATTGTTCTACTATTGCTATTTTGGTTTGCAATTCTAGTACTGTTTGTTGTCTTTTTTTTTAATGGGCTGAAAATGCTGAGAGAAGTTTGCCTTGAAGGACAGCCTTAAAGGCGTCCCAGATGTTTTCTTTTGATGCACCACAGTCCAAATTGAATTCAAAATATTCTTTGATGCCCTTTGTAATTGTTTCACAGATATTATCTTGTTGCAATAAAAGTTTATTTAAGGTCCAGTTGGGACACTTTCCATCTGTGCTCTTTAATGAGAATTGAGAGGACACCCAGGCATGATCAGAAATAGTGCAGGTACCAATAACTGCATCATGAATTTGGTTCAATAAAGTTTTTGTTGCTAAGATTTAATTTATTCTTGTATATATACTATGTACTGATAAGAAATATGCAAAGTTTATAATTCTAGGATTAAAAGCTCGCCATACCTCTTCTAAGGAGTACTGGTTCAAAATATGTTTTAATTCAGTTAGGTTCTGTGGTTTGTTTTTGTGTCTGTCAGTTTTGTGAGTTTTATCTATATTTGAGTAAATGATTAAATTAAGGTCACAACCTGTGACTAGTTCTCCTTTCTAAAATAAAGATAATTGGTCTAGAGTTTCCTTGATAAATGTTTGTTGGGTTGAATTTGGAGTGTAGATTGAGGCTATTGTCATGGGGGAACCTTCCAGGTCTCCTTCAACCAAGCTGTATCGCCCTCTCAGGTCTGCTGTTGGGTTTGGAACGGGGCATTTTTAGATATTAACACTGCCATACCCCGAGCCTTAGATGATCCTGGGGCCTGGTGGAGTTGAATAAAGCAATTTGTTTTAAGTACTTGTGGAAGTATATTTTAAAGGTGTATTTCCAGTAGACACAGGAAGTCAGGGCACTCTTTTAGGATAGCATTAGACAGTCTTCTTTGTTTTATGGGATTATTTAATCCATGGCAGTTCCGTGTTAAGATCTTGTATGGATGTACCATTTATATTGTTTTTATATTGATTACCAAAGAATCTATTTATTCAATTCCTATTATATGAAAATAAGTAGAAAATAGAAGTCCAATACAAAGGGAACTTATCAAAGATTCTAGAACTCTCAACTGTTAGGACTAAAAGTCCAAATAGAACAAAGCCCTTTAACAGGGGATTATATTTCAGTTAGGACTAAAAGTCCAAATAGAACAAAGCCCTTTAACAGGGGATTATATTTCAGAACACTTTCTCTGGGAAAGGGAAAAGGAAGCCCTACTGTTGGCCACCGTTCTGAAAAAAAAACCCCAAACACTAAATATCCCGCCTACAGGAGGGTGTAAATATAGCTTATCTTCTGTAGCTGGTGTGTCCAGCCTCCTCCTCCCTGATTTATAATATATTTATGTCAAACACATCCTGCACATTTTAAAACTTATCGCAAGTGAAGATATAGCCATAAAAATGATAAAGCTTTTGCTAGTGCTTTGGATGAATTATAGTTCTTAACCTAGAGCATCAATTTTAAACAATCTCCCCTATTTTAATGTTTATTAAAGTCCCTATTAACCCCCTCCCTCTTCCCCCCTTTTCCCTATCTCTTAATATTACTATCATGTTCACTACCATATCTCAAACAGTTCTATGATAACAATGCATTTTTCTAAGTCTTATCAGTGACCAATATTATAAAAGTTAACATGAATTTTGAAATAGCATAACAAAAATAACTTTTCTGTTCCCCTTTAAAGTCCCTATAAACCCTCTCCCTTCCCCCCTTTTAACACTTACTTTTAACATTTACTCTTAGTTGATCTGTCATGTAAACCAGTTAAGATCTTCTAACTACATGAATTTTAAAACTGGACTCCTTATTCAAATACATTCATAACTTTCCTTAAATCCCTCCCCCCCCCCCCTTTTTAATGGGAAAAATAGGTTTTTCCATAGCAATACGTATTTAGGGTAAAGTTTAAATATCTAACAATGTGATCCTTATTTTCTAAACAAATTCAACAGCAATAAGAAGCTGTTAGTCCATATTATTTTCTAACACACTGCACACGTTTAATGCCAGTGTTATTTGATTTGAATGGTACTAAGCAGAGTTCAGGGGCATAACCACCCTGCAGAAAAGTTTCATCTGGTTGCTCTCCAGGTAGTTTATAGTAAGTATGTTTTACCTGTGCTTTATGCTATGTGTCTGCTTGCATTGTTTTGGACTCTAGTTTTTCTTGAAGGATGAGCACTGCTGTTTTCTTTGTGGAAGATGTGTCATATAGTAGGGCTATTCTGTATCTTGCTCCCAGTAGAATCTTTTTAATCTAGAGAGAGCTTGTATAATTTTTTTAGTGCTTTCTGGAAGACTGAGATTTTAGAAATCTGGTCATTTGAAGCTCCCGTGTCTGTTTTCTTTCCATTTCTTAGATGGATAAAGTTCGTTTCTTAGATGTGTATCTTTAAAAGTTTAAGCCTGTTTTATGTCAAAAGGGAGAGGCCAGCCTACATATTTGTCTTTTCTTTCATGCTTCTGCTGGCCTTTGCTTGGAGGGAGAATATCCAAACAACATATGATAAAGAGGGGCCAGGGTGGTAAGAGCTGTACTGATATTACTGGTTATTTGGGTGGGTGGAACAAGCTGAAGCAGGAGGAAAGAGAAAAACAGTTGTTTGCATTCCTTGATGGTATCTCCGTTGCTTGTATTGGGGGTGCTTTGTCAAAATGAACCTCTCTGATGTAAAAAAAATATGGTGATTTCCCCAAGCATAACAGCATTTATATGCTCTCTTCAGTTACAATGCTTCTGTTTTCTTGCTGTTATTTTGGACCACTTAAATGGTTCCCCTTCCATCCATCCATGCACAGCTTGACACAGTATTTAATCATATGGTCACCCAAGATTTTAATACAAATCTGACCTAGAGACAGCTTGATGAAATCCCAGAAGGGCTCTCGCCTTGTGTTAGAAGCTGCCCATGTTTTCTTAGGAATGCTCATCTTCATGTTGAGAGTGGTGGTTTTGCATTATCTCTGTGAGTCATAAGACAAGCATCTTTTTCTTCCATAACCTGTCATTCATATTTATGATCCTTCTCTTATCAGAACATTCCAAATAAATAGTTTTTTTTAATGGACAATATGAACTTTGAGCTTGCCTACACTTGTGCTTACTGCCCCCCCCCTCAAATAATTGTAGTTGGTGTTTACAGAAGCAGCACATATACCAGCTCAGCCTAAACTTTTAGCCTTTCATTTTCATGAAAACCAGCATTTGGTAACCTCCTGCTCCACTTACTTCTCTGTTACTTGTTTAGTTGTTGTGTTCTTTCAAAATTGTGTACTTCTGTAACTTGCAGTTTGGGCCAAATCTCCAATAGAAATGTACAAGTGAGGACCCGCAAGTAACTTGTAGGATCAGCAATCCTATTCCCCCCATCTATGATTCCTCCCCTCCCCCCCCCCCCCCCACTTCTCTCAGTGTCTCTTTCTTGCCCCCCTTACTTTCTGTGTCTGTCTTTCGGCATCTCTGTCCTTCATGACTACCGTCACTCCTTCTCTCTTTCTGTCTCCCTTGACCCATAACTTTTTTTTCTCTCTTTCTGCCTCCCCTACCTCATCCCTCTCCCTTTCTTCATCAGCTGCAGTGACTCACCCTGCCTCTTCAGAGCTGCTGTGGCTCACTCATCCCCATAGCAGGTTTGTTGCTTTTGTGGCAGCAGCACCTATGTAGCCCTTGGCAGCTTTGCCACCCCAGCCAGTGGCTCAACTGGACTCTTCTCTGCCCCGGCAAATTGCCTGGCTGCTCACACAACCACCTGGTCTCTTGGCTGCCACAGTGGTGATAGCTAGCCTGCTCTCCTAGCAGCTTCACTGCTACGACAATGCCTCACCAAGTCCCCCAACCTCTTTACCACCTCACTGCCTTGGCTGGTGGCTTGCCTAAACCCTTTGCTGCCTTGGTGGCTCACCCTTTTGCCCTGCATCCTCACTGCTGCCATGGTGACAGCTCGCCTCCCCGACCAGCAGCTTTGCTGCCTCAGTGGCATTGGCAGCAGCTCATTTACACCCCCTCAGCACCGCCACCTTGTCAATAACTCCTCCCCCACCGCCTGCTGTGCTTGGAGTGGCTCCTGAATAGCTGGCATTGGGCAGAAATGGCCTTGGTTGTTCTGACTCTATCAAGGTACAATAGGGGAATACATTCTCCTAGATCTATGTGGCTTTTGATACCATAAACTATGGTATACTTCTAGAGAGGATGGCTGAACTGGCAGTGAGGAGCTCTCTGCTATGGTAGTTCTGGTCCTATCAGTCTGTCCACTTCCAGAAGGTGGTGCTGTGGGACTTTTTCATTTATGCTGTGGTCTTTCCCCCATGCTTTTTAACCTTCATATGAAACTATCCAGTTTTGTTCACTTGATGTAGAAGATGGAAGACTCCCAGGCCAGGGGAAAGCAAGAGAAGCTGAAGGCTGCATTGTAAAAAAATCTTGCTATCATATTGTAGGCTCAGTGTGCACTGGAGACTTTCATTTGGCAGTTCTGAACCAAGTATCTGAGTATGCTCCATTTTCTGCAGTACTTGAAAGTACTTTCCCAACAGTCTTAAGAATGCTGCTCGTTTAGTAAACCAATCAAATTTCAGTTCTTCAAAGTAATGGTACCAATGCTAACAGTACACTTTGAATCTTGAATCTAAGATATCTGCAGCAATATTGACTGTTATTTTTGAACACTGTTTTCAAAGTAGTGTACCATTCTGGAAGAAATGGTTTCATGAGATATTTTCCATTTCCCTTGAAGTCAGGGCGTATTTTTTATTTAATAACTTAGAAAGTCAACCTCTCCCCTGTTTGTTTTTCTTCCACCCTAGATCATCATATGTTTTAACAAAACATGGTGTATTACGCTTTAATTGTTGGTTCCTTTTTATGCACCTGATTACAGCTGGAAGAAGAGGCTGGCATGGATTGTGCATCAGAACATTGGGTAATGTAAGGTTCATAGTGAAACAGGTGCATGTAAACCCATGGGAAATAGTTCATTTGTAATGTACCAGTTGGATAGGATAATTTTACCAGGCATATGTACCTAATAAGAAATCCAGATTGTGCAGGAAAGTGGTAAAACCCTCTTTAATAACTACCTTATTCTAGTGTGTATAGCAAGTTATTACTTCACTATTTGCCCCATGAGGAACAAATGTGAGACCACACCAAGGCAACCATGAATAAATTTTCTGGTTTCAGAATAATGCCTCTGCTATGTCTTGGAACTTTATATGTAGTTCTTGCTCTTTAGCTTGGAGAAATGACGACTGAGGGGGTGACATGATAGAAGCTTAGAAGATTATGCATGGGATAGAGCAGGCAGAGAAAGAAGTACTTTTCTCCCTTTCTCACAATACAAGAACTTGTGGGCACTCAATGAAATTGCTGAGCAGTCGGGTTAGAACAGATAAAAGAAAGTACTTTTTCACCCAAAGAGTGATTAACAGATGGAATTCATTGCCACAGGACGTGATGGCAGCTACGAGCATGGATGGCTTCAAGAAGAAATTGGATAAACATGGAGCAGAGGTCCACCAGTGGCTATTAGCCACAAGGTATAGATAGGAACTCTTGGTCTGGGGCAAGTGATGCTCTGTATTCTTGGTGCTTGGGGGGGCAACAGTGGGAGGGCTTCTAGTGTCCTGGTCCCACTGGTGGACCTCCTGATGGCACCTGGTATTTTTGGCCACTGAGTGTTGGACTGGATGAGCCATTGGTCTGATCCAACATTGTCTTCTCTTGTGTTCTTATGGACAATTTAGAACCAGTTTGGCTAGAGTTTTGGATTTAAGAGGCCCAGGTTCAAATTCCCACTTTGGCATCAATCTCACTGGAAGACCTTGGGCTAGTTCTTAGACCCAAATGGCCAGAATAAGTAGGGGCTGGAGACACCAGCACCCCATTCTTGGGCAGAGTGCTTGAGTGTGTATGGCTGAGCAGCTTCAGGTGATCTTGGAAGAAATAGAACATCTAGATCCACTTAAATCTGGATTCAGTACTGGCTAAAATGGTCTTGGTTGTTCTTACTCTTTATCAAGGTACAATTGGGGAATACATTCTCCTGGATCTATGTGGCTTTTGATACCATAAACTATGGTGTACTTCTAGAGAGGATGGCTGAACTGGAAGTGAGGAGCTCTCTGCTATGGTAGTTCTGGTCCTATCAGTCTGTCCACTTCCAGAAGGTGGTGCTGTGGAACTTTTTCATTTATGCTGTGGTCTTTCCCCCATGCTTTTTAACCTTTATATGAAACTATCCAGGAGTTTGAATTGATGTGCCATCAGTATATGGCTGACACTCAGCTCTGTTCCTACTAGTAGAGTCTGATGGGTCTGTGAAAGTTTGAACAAATGCTTGGAGAAGGTGTAAGAAGGATGAGAGCAGTGAACTGAAACTCAGTCTGCACAAGACTGGTGTGGTGTTGGTCATTGAATAAAGCTGCTCTACATTGGAGGAGTCTGCCTGTTGTTGCTGGAGGAGGGGTTCTTTTTCAAGAGAACAGCAGCTTTGTAGCTTGGAAGTTCTGCTGGATCCCGGCCTACTGTTGATTAGTAGTGTGCTTTCCAAGCAAAGTTTCATTGTTTTTTAGGTGCCAGATTAAAACATCTCTCTTCAACCCAGCCTTTTATATGATTTTACCCATTTGGCATATTTTAACCTCATCTCAATGGCCTGCCCTTTGTAAATGTTTATACTCCTAATATTACTGATTTTTGTTTTACTACAGGCCCATAGCCAGGATTTTTTAAATTCGGGGGGTATTTAAATGTTGGGGGGTAGCCCACACACACACCCAAGTGAGTGCCACAAATAAAATAAAAAATTGGAAGTTGAAGGGCCTGGGCTGGATGGGAAGTCGGGGGGGGGGGCCTTGGCAGTAAGTCAGGGGGCCGGGCCCCGAGATGCCCCACTGTAGCTACGGGCCTGCTGTTGATAATTCTAATTTTAGAAGTTTATCGATTGTTTATAATTGTTATAAATGGCATTATTTCTTGTTTTATTTTGTTATCTGCCTTAGGTGAGTTTTAATATTTTAAATAAATAAATAGAAGCCCTGGCTGTTCCCTTGGTGGATATTTACTTTGCTTATATTATCCTAGTAATAAAATTAGGGTTGATTTAGTTAAACGTTGAAATAGAAACTGTAGAAGGCAATTGGTATCTAAAGAACACTGAATGAGAGATAGTAATAAAGACTGGATTGTGTGGAGCAGAAATTAACTATTTCTGATTTCAGTCATGTTTTGCCCTCCGAATATAGTTGCTACATCTTTGGGGGGGGGGGCAGGCTATATTCTGTAGCGTCCCCCCAATGCAATTACTGCCAAGTGTGTTTGCAGAAAGGGCTGTGAATGTTTATTAGTAGAAAGCATTTCACATTGTGTCAGCTGATAACTTTCATTTGTTTTTTAGCAGAAGTAATTTTAAATTGCATTTGAGCCCATGCTGTTGCTTTTTATGCTCAGATTTGCTTATTATAGAAAGTGCCACTGTAAGTGGAAGTGCTTTGTTTGCTAATATAGAATGTGACTTGCTAACATGCTGATTTGGTGGCGACTGTGTGACTCATGAAGGAATCTTTGCTTTAAGACTGATCTCATGAGTAACTATTTTTCTTTCATACAGTAAGTCCTATTGGTCATATGTATCAGGGAGAGTGATTATGGAGTGGTGGCATGACCTTATAGAAATTACTTGTTTATGAGATTTGCAGCTGGAAGAAGCTGGAGATTTGCAAACTTGTCTTCATTTTAAATGCAGAGATGGAAGCTTGCCCAAATTCTATAGTACTTGCTGACAAGCGAATAAAGACAGTCTGTCTCATTCTCCCCCCACACACATACACAATAGAGATGATGATGATGATGCTCCTGATGGTTTTCTGAACTGTCATAAACTGTGATAGTCAATGCATAAGAGGACTGGTAACACACTTTTGTCGTGATTAGGAGATTACTAGGAGATGTAGAATTGTGTACTCTGTTAATCACCGGGGGGGGGGGGGTCCCAATAAACCTTTTCCATTCTCCAAAGTATGAAATACTAGTCTCTGAACTGGCTTGCCATAATCCTATTCCTCCATGATCAAATCATCATTAACAAACATATTAAAAATACAGGCTATTTTTGAGAGCTCTAACATAATAAGTTATATTGCATAATATAACATAATAACACAACATAATTTATATTGAATCAGACCATCTAGCCTAGTTCTACTGTGACTGGCAGGGGCTTTGAATGGTCTTGGAAAGATTCCTTTCTCACCTCTGCCATTAGATATTCTTTAAATGAAGATCCTGAGAGTTGAATACAAGACCTTCTCCATGCAAATCAGGTGTTCTGCTACTGAACTAATGCTGCACCTTGATTTTTTAAACAACAGTATTTCCCTATGATCATTTGTCCTTCTGTTCTTAAGATTTTTCTTCGTTTATACAGCTGGCTGAAGGGTTTTTTCCCTCCCTTCCCCTATTCTTGAGGGTGGCCAGAACTGTGGAAGTCCCTTCTTTCTCCCCGCCCTCCTTCCCTGACCATTTCAGGCCTACATTTAAAAAAAAAAGGTTCTGGGGATCAGGAGCAGGTGACATGCATCCTGTTCTTCTTGTCTCTTGTTTTGAATTCTCATCAGAGCCATATCAAAATCCAAGCCTGGACATTTTCTGAAATCATTTTAATCAAAATCAATGGGGCTAATTTTTTTTTCCTGGTGTCCTCAAATCTTAAAATCTGAATCCAAAATCGGATAGTTCTGTGTGATATCACCTTTGAGCATTTTGGCCAGGAAAACAGCGGCAGCAAATATTAGACCGTCTCTAAAAGTGTAACACACTGTGCTAAGCACAGATTTAGTCGAGCAGCTTTAGTTTCTTGTACTGGAAGGCTCTGCTGTTGAATTATTTCATTGTAAAAATTATTGATGTAGACAATTTAAAAGGATTAGTAACCAGAAATGAGAGAGAGCACCAAACATTCTTAAAATCTAGTATGAAGAATTTACTCTGAGCCAGAGTGCTGAGTAAATAGGTGGTTAAATTACCATGTGTGAGTTTATACAAATGTATTTAAACTAAAAAACTCTTTTACTGTTATATGATGTCGTTTGTGGAAATATAAATGAATTATCCCAATTCAGGCAAGCTCACACCCAGTTCATAGACAGAGGAACACATTGGTCAGGGTCCATATGTGGATATAGAAGGAAGAAAAGAAGCAAACGTCTGCATGTATTTGAGTCTCAGTTATATGGGAGAAGGGTGGACATAAATATTTTAAATAAAATTAGGGGCACTCTTTAGCTGCCTATGATACTGTCACAAGTAATTAAGTAGATTACTGGGTCCACATGAAAAAATCAAAGCCCATCATGCTGTTGCCATCTTGCTGTTTGCATTTATAGTATTGTGAAATTGACCTTAGAAATGTCTCTAGTTTTGGAAGATGATTCAGGCCTAGCTTAGAGACATAGGTCAGGACCCGAACTACTAATGGAAGGTCTGGGGTAATTTCCACCAGGTCCATCTTCCTGCTGCAGATTTGCTTCTTGTGCTGACCCTGAAGATCCTCTATGCCCAAGAGTAGGGTAATCAGTGGGCTGCAGGGGGGGGGGGGGAGAGGAAACAGGAAACAATCTGCTCCACTACCAGAAGTTTCTTTATCTGCTCACCACGAGCAGCAGTGTTGCACTATGAAATGTGTTATTGCATAGTAGGTATGCTGCTTCTTACCCTCTTCTTTGATGTGGACTGTTGTGGACATGAGACAAAGAAAAGGCAGTGAATACATATATGGCTAACATGGCTGTTCAAGTGAGGGGTGCAGAATGACAACTTGCTGCACTTGATCAGAAAAGATTTGGGGGGGGGGCTTTGAAAGCATGTAAGAAACAACATTAATATATGGGTCGGCAGTGTGGTTTTATATTTTTCAGTGTCTCCAAAGCTCTCAACATCAGAAGTACATAGTTGTGCATACTTAATCTAACTATCCCTTCTAATATGGATAGAGAAACTCTTGGGAATAAAGAGTTTACAGAAGCCGTGAGTCCTCTCATCTTGTAATTTTCCAGTGCACTGAAAAATCAGCCTCATCCTGTCTGAGCTAACAGTTTCATCCAGTTAAGTGATTGCAAACTAGTCTGTGCTTTATTACAAAGATCGGTAGCCTACATGACTATGGTAAGTATGTCACATCCTCCTCTTCTCAACCCTACCTGCTTTAGAGATTATGGCAGCCTTCCATGGTTTCCCACTAATCAACAGGGAGTGCCTAAGAAACCTTACGAACTGGTAGAACCAGTTCTCAAACCAACTTTCATACTTCATCGAATTTGAATGGGAATTTTGTGATATTGCTAATCTTAGAGTAGGATATCTGAACAGACTATAGAAATAATCTGCATCCCCATTCTGTGCACAGTTGTAACTACTGAAAGATATTTTAATACTTTCACAGTGTTTTCTTTCCACATGACATGACAATTTCTTTATATCCCAGTGTTTGCATTCTTGTTCTTTTATTGACGGTCCGGATCATTATGCCTTGGGTCTGGTTAATAAGTGCTATTGAGAATGAAGTATTAAATTCATGACTCCATTTAATGATCTCTTTCAGATTCCCAGCAAAGAGAATGGGGAGTTGTAGTAATGTAGGTTGAGTAATGTAGGTTTTGTAATATAATAATTTGTGTTTATCATATACCATCAGACTGTCATTATGATAGGCTGGGGGAGTGAATACAAGTTACTGTCTTGGTATGGATTCCTAGCCATGGGTTGCTAGTCATACAACATGACACTGATTTTTACACCCTCACATCACTCACTCCATGTAGTTAGTACATTTGCTTGCAGAGAGGATGCAGTCTCATGGCAAGTGGTGTGCTACCCCCCCCCTCCCCTTTGCAAGCCAATTAAATTACTGGGAAAGGGAGAAAAATACTCTATGACAAACTCCTTGTATTTCTATACTTCGTATCTCAATTTTCTTAAGCTCTACCCATTGTTACACTCCAGTGATGTTTTTATCATGTAGGAATGGTAACGCTGGATCTCAAAATAGGTAGAAATATTAAAAATTAGAAATTATGATAAAACATGGCTCCTTATACAGTAACCATGGTAATGACTTTACTGCTCTGTGAGAAAGTCTTTACAATAAGTGAGGTGTGCTAAAGCCACCCATTAAAGAACAAATTGCGTTGTCTCAATGATGATTCTAGTGTGTATGAAAATGATCTAACTAGCGGGCAACTGAGAAGCCTGCATCATTTAAAAAACTATAATGCCATCTGTGTTAAGCCTCTGTTTTATTTGGGCCAGAAAGACAATAGCATCATTTTGGTCTTAGAAAGAGACTTTACAAAAAAAACAAACAAAAACTTGGGGCCAGGATGACATACTTTTGATTTTAAAACTGCAATTTTGACTGTGTGGTATTTGCAGGATTTATTCTTTACTCTCTAGAATAAAGTGATTGGGGGAGTTCTTGCTAATGTTGAGCTCTGATGTTGGGTGCTATATTGCCGCTAGAACAATTAAATAGAATATTTTAAAAAATCAAGTGCAGTTAAATGAGGCAGCTGTCAAATGGCTGAGCAGGATAAGCTCCTGGCTTGTCATACTATTCGGACACTATATAGGGTGAAGATTGGACTTGATAGTAAAAATGAAAGTCTAGCTGTACATATTTAAATGAACAGAAGATTTTTGTGTGTTTCCCACAATTCATCTGTATTGATATTGACTAATAATCTAGGTTGGTAGACTGTGGTGTTGAAATCCATAATAAATATTTATAAATAAATAAATAAATAAAATAAACATATAGTGCTGCATTACACAAAGTTGAACAGTTGGTTCATCTAGCTCAGTAATGTCTTAGATGTTTATATCTTGCTTTTCTCCCCAGTGAGAGCCTAAAGCAGCTTACAGTATCAATCTCCCTTCATTTTATCCTTGCAACAACCATCCTGTGAGGTTGGTTAGGCTGAGAGTGGGTGACTGGCCCAAGGTCACCCAGTGAGTTTACATGCCAGCGTCTTTGGTGGAGTGGAGATAAAAGCCACACACTACATCATGCTGGGTCTCTGAGAGTATATCTCTGGGGTCTCAGGGAGAGGGAGGCATCTCCCAATTTATGCTTCATGAGAAGCCAAGGATTAAATTTGAGAGCTTCTGCACCCAAAGCATGTGCTCTATCACTGAGCAACATCCCTTGCTTAAGGGAGCATTCTGAGTGTAGAATATGATGGTGAGTCTTACTCACAAATTAATAGCTGCAATCTATACCTGTTTACTCATATGTAAGTCTCATTGAGTTTGATGGCACATACTCCTAAGTAATTGTCCATAGAATTGAAGGCCAGAATAAATGTCATGCTATTTCCTATAATTACAGACTTCTACAATTCTTGTATTGTAGAAAGAATTTTCTGTTAAACCCCAGTTCTATAGCCAGAAAACATTCTTCTTCAAAAATTATGCAGGTCTGTACAATACATGGGCATTGTCTTATTTTGCCTGTATATGCATTTTTCATTTTTCAGAACTTTAACTTTCAGGTATGCTATTGCAGAGAAAGATGAGTTTAGGCTGATTTCTTACCTATAGTGGAGATGAAGAAATGGCCTATAAGGCAGAAACTGAATGAGTGTGAAGAGAAGGGACAAGTGGAATTTAACATGTGGCTCTGGGAATGAATTGTGGGGAAATCCCAAATGAGGAAATGAGGGTGAGGAGGTAAACTGGCTTATTTACATAAAGGAAGTACATTGAATCTCTGGTAAATTTTGTGAGCCTTCCCACTTGCTTGCTTTAAATCTCATGACTGAGTTAACATAATCCATTTATGAATGACATAACTTCACAACAGATTATTCTATTCAGGAGAACTGTGTGAAGTGCTTACTGTGTAGCATTTTCATCACGGTTTTGAGGGGAAGTGAGTCATGGATTGTTATTAGTTAAACTGGCTGTCACTCCCTTCTCCTGTAAGCGAAAAGGTGAATTGGAATTTTCCAGGTATAGCACTGAGGGAAAGCAGGACATGGAATGTCTTTGAGCTTGGATTGGAAGACATATTGAGGGTGGGGTGAGACCAGGGAGCTCAGCTCAAAGAACCATGCATATATTTGCTTTTCTGTGAAATAGGGGAAGAAGCATTGAGAGCCGTTTAAAAAACTTCCTTTAGCAAGCAAACATTCAGATAATTACTACTTCAAGTGTTGTGTTTACTATCCCTTTATTACTCGTTCTTTTTATTAATGTGAAATGTTATACTTAGATTCTCTCCAGCATGGCTTTCAACACATTTTTGTGCTTGTGCCAAGAACACTCTGTTCTGTTAAGTCATTTAATGACGTTGCGTGCTGGCTTGCAGCCAAGGAGGGTCAAGTTCATTCAAATAAGTTTCAGCGTAGGCTCTGGCTGGGCAAGGAATGTCAGTCATGTCTTTGCATGATATGTGGCTCTGTCCTGGCAAATTCTGCAAATAAATGAAAAGATTTTTTTTTAAGTGCTAGCATAATTATTAAAATACATTTTAAATAAAATAAAACAGATCAGACTTGAAGCTTTAGAATATAAACTGTGAATAGGATATATGGCTCAGTGGTTTTACTAAGTGTTCTAAATCTATATGTTAAGGCAAACATGCCTCTTCAACACTAAAATTCCTCTAGATGTCTCTGTGTTCTGCCTCAGCTTGGGCTAAAAGTGGACACTTGGGGGTTTTATATGTGGTTTTATTTATTGCCTGCAAATCCAGACTTTATTCTTATATAGAGTGTGTTTAGGGCTCCATAAATGCAGTTCTGTTTCAGGCAATGGATTTTTATTCTGAAAAGAATTCAGACCCGATCTCTCCTCAAGGATCTCTCCTCAAGAGTGCACTGTGTCACTGTGGAAATCCTTCACTTCTTTTCTTGCTGCCTCTTCCCTTTTAGACTACTGAAGCTTCTACTTTGCATAGTTTTTCCTTCCTGTAACCCTGCCACAAATTGCATTGCATCCCTGCCCCCTCTCCCCCTTCTTACTTCCAGTAACTGCGCTGTTAGCAAGAATTTGGGAACCACTGGCAAAATAATCTGTTTGACAAGCCCATAAAACAACTAGTAACAGGACATTAGTTACAACAGCTGTAAAATCAAGCTGCCATTAAACTATCCAGAAACAATTGCTGATATTTAAAGCACAAATGGAAACCATCCACTACCACCCCTTTAAGCTCTAGATTTGTTTTTGTTTGTGTGTGTGTTTGTTTTTAAATTACTGCAGAAATATCCACAGCAGTTCCATTTTTTTCTTGTTAGGAAGGAGGTGTACTTGCCTGTGAGAATTAAGTGGATAATTGACTGAAATTTTCTGTTCTATCTGGCTTCATTCCCAACTTGTTTTTTTGGGGGGGGGTTGTGTATCAGCTCTGAGTCTTGGCTGTCTTAATGTTTAGTTTAAGGGAGAGAAACACATTTGTACCAGGTTCCCATGCTTCAACACCCACTCCTGAGCAACTACCTGTCAGAGCTTGCTCCCTTATCTTAACTGTGTGGGAGAGCGAAGTCTGATCAACTTGGTGCTCATCACTAGGTGTCACTTGGTTTCACTGATTTCCTGCACCTTAAATTTTTAATACAAAGTGGAGGAGACTTTGTCGTTTTCTTCTGTTCTGTGGAGAGGAAAGGAGGAAGGAATTTTTACTGCTCCTTCTCTGCCAAGAAAGTTATCCTTTCTGCTATTTGTTAGCCTGCTTAATTTAGAGGTGTGTTTTGTTCTTTAGTTCTACATTATAAGAAGGTTCATTGGTTTCAAAGAGGCATTTGCTCCTGAAAAGAGTCTTGCAGCTCTCCTTTTCTGTAGGACTAGTTTTCACAAAACACTAAATAATGTGGTAAAGCTGCATCTGGATTATACCCCTTCAGATTGCAGGTGACAGTTCAGCTGATAGAATACTATCCTATGGAAAACAAAGTTTGAGTCTAGTGAAGACCAACAAAGTTTTATTCGAGGTGTAATCTTTCGTGTGTACACACTCTTCTTCAGATACTTTGAAATGGAAGTTACCAGTCCATTCATATAAGCAGAGGGTGAGCAGCCAATTAGCATACAACATAATGAAGATGTTTAACAGATTCAAGGATCAAACAGGAATAACAAGCTTAATTTATATGGTTACCATTTGTTTGGGTTTAATTCCAGGGGGAAAACATAGCAAAGGAAATAAACATATCGAAATTGGAGATTGATGAGCGGATGTACCCTTCTTAATTGTGGAATACTGAGAGTAATTGAGACTCTGTCATTATGCTCCATCCATCTCCTCTCAAGCGTGGAGGCAACTTTACAGCTTCCTTTGCTTTGAGGTGGGGCAGTTGGCTGTGCAGTGTATCCCCTCTGTCCCCAGACTAGAGAAATACATTCCAATCTACTATTCCAAATATGAGAAATAAAATAAAATAAAGAGGATGTATAGCCCTTCTGGGGTATTGGTGAGAATACAGATGTAAGAACCGAATGAGGTTAGTATATGTAGTGAGATAAGACACCAATATCCCTGTTAAATCCTGGGGATTCCATTGTTCTGAGTGTTGCAATAACTTGTATCTCAGCAATTTCCCTTTCTAGTCTGTTCCTGAAGTTCCTTTGCAGTAAAACAGCTACTGAGATCACCCATTGAATGTCCTGGTAGGTTGACGTGTTCTCTTACAGGTTTCTCAGTCTTGTGATTCTTTTTTCTTTTTTTTTTTGTAAGAAAGTTTTTATTTTTCAAAACATTAAAATTAATACATTTGTTTTATACAAATCCTTTTTTCCATATTATATAACATTTTGTTCTATTTGTATAGTCTTGCTTTTATCTTGTATTGGTGGTTTCCCACCACATCTGAAGCATAACACATTTTCCACTTTATCCAAAATAGTAATATTTATCTCTATGTTTACATTTCTGGTAACGGTTATATATCTTTAAAATACTTATATACCAATTCTTATTTTCTATATGCTTATATAATTCTAAAAAACAAGTTCATTATCTAATTATCCTTAGTACATTCATATACTCAATTTCTATTCCTTTATGCTATTATAACCATGTATAAATGTAGTTTTTCATGTCCCAATATTTTTCAACATATTCTTTCAAATCCTCCCAATCTTCTAAAAAAGTCTGAGTACAGATTATTCAACTTTCTAGTCCATTTATCCATTTCAGCCATATATAACAATTTTTTCAACCATTCCCACACTTCTGGTATTTTTTCATTTTTCCAATTTTGTGCATACACCATTCTTGCTGTTGTAATCATATACCATATTATTGTCCTTTTCTTTACATTTATCTCTTCTAGTTTAAGTCCAAGCATTAACATTTCAGGCAACTTCTTAAATGTACATTTCAAAAAAATTTCCATTTCTGCATGTATTATAGACCAATAAGTCTTCGCTTTATCACAAGTCCACCACATATGATAGAAAGAACCTTCTTTCTTTTTACATTTCCAACATTTGTTGACATATTTTGATTAATATTTGCAATTTTTTTTGGTGTCATATACCATCTGTACATCATTTTAAAACAGTTCTCTTTTAGATTATAACATGTAGAAATACTCATTGCATTTTTCCATAAAAATTCCCAAGATTCCATTTCAATGTCTTTGTTTAGGTTTATCGCCCATTTTATCATTTGTTCCTTTACCATTTCATCAGCATTAAACCATTTTAACAATACTTTATACATTTTAGAAATCATTTTTTCCCATCTTCCTCCCAAATTTGTTCTATTTCATTGCTTTTTTCTCTAAAACCAGATTTTTTATCACTTCTGTACATATCATATATTTGTCTGTACCTTAACCAGCCATAATCAAAGTCCATCTGCTGCTGCTCCTTCAATTTAAAGTCTTTACCATGTCTTGTTAACAGGTCTCTATATTTCAACCAGTCTTGTCCTTTGTAGTGAGATGATGGATTTAAAACTTCTGCAGGTACAATCCACATAGGTATTTCTTCTGGAAAAAAGTTTTTATATCTTGTCCACGTATCGATTAATGTTCTTCTCAAATAATGATGCTTAAACATATTGTCCATTTTTGTTTTACCATAATACAGATATGCGTGCCACCCAAACCTACAGTCATGACCTTCCAGGGACAATAACTTTCTGTCTTGTAACATAGTCCATGTCCCTATCCAAGTCAAACATACTGCATCATGATATAGCCTTAAGTTTGGTAACTGAAACCCACCTCTCTCTTTAGCATCACACATTATTTTCATCTTAATTCTTGGTTTTTTCCCTCCCCACACAAACTTAGTCAATTCCTTCTGCCAGCATTTGAATGTTTTTACATCTTTCACAATTGGAATAGTTTGAAACAGAAACATTATTCTTGGTAACACGTTCATTTTAACCACTGCAATTCTACCCAGCAGTGACAAATTTAATACATTCCACCTTTTAATATCTTGCATAACTTGCTGCCATAATTTCTCATAATTATTCTTATACAAATCAATGTTTTTCATTGTTAGGTTTACACCTAGATATTTTGTCTTTTTCACCACTTCACATTCTATAAGATTTTGTAATTCAATTTGCTTATTATTTGGCATATTTTTACACATCACTTTCGATTTGTTCTTATTTACATAAAACCCAGCCAAATCACCAAACTCTCTTACTTTCTGCAACAAATATGGTAGTGTAGTCATAGGGTCTTCAGCTATAAACATCACGTCATCTGCAAAGGCTCTATATTTAAAAGAGAAACCTTTTATTGTTAAGCCTTTAATTTCTTTATCTTCTTTCAAATTTAGTAACAAGACTTCCAAAATCCAAATAAATAGCAACGGCGAGAGTGGGCATCCTTGTCGTGTTCCTTTTTCCACTTTAAAGTAATCCGTTTTTTCAGTATTAATTATTAAAGAGGGTTTCTGTTCTCTATATATTGACTTAATAAGATTAAGCATATAGTCTCCAATTTCAAGATGTTCCAACACTTCAAACATAAAATCCCAATTTAAATTGTCAAACGCTTTTTCCGCGTCTAAAAAAAGAAAGCCCACTTCCTTCTCCGGATGTTTATCATAGTACTCTATAGCATCCACTACTACTCTTATATTGTCTCTTATTTGGCGATTAGGTAAAAATCCTGCTTGTTCTGTCTGTATAGTCTCTTTAAGATATTCCTTAAGCCTATCAGCTATAATCTTGGCAAAAATCTTATAGTCATTGTTTAACAAAGAAATTGGTCTATAATTTTTAACATTGGTTAAATCTTGACCTTCTTTCGGAATGAGTGAAATGGTTGCTTCTTTCCAAGTCTCCGGGACCTCACCTGTCACTCCTATGTCATTCATTAATAGCAATAACACTGGTGAGATCGAATCCTGTAGTGATTTATAAAACTTAGCTGTAAATCCATCTGATCCAGGTGCTTTCCCTAATTTTGAATCATTTATTGCATTTTTAATCTCTTGTAGTGACATTAGGCAGTTAAGTAGTTCTTTGATTTTCTCCGTTGGTTTTGGTAATTTTAATGACGGTAGGTATTCTTTAATCTTTCTTCTGTCTTTATTTTCCTTCTTAAAAAGCTTTGCATAATATTTAAAAAATTCTCTTTTTATTCCCTTATTGTCTATTATCTCAATATTGTCCTGTATCACTTTAGTAATAAATTTATTTTCACGTTTTTTCTTTAATTGCCATGCTAAGTACTTTCCAGGTTTATTTGCACCTTCAAATGCTTTTTGTTGCAATTTTTTCAGGTTCCAGTAAGTCTCTTGATTCAAAATAGCTTTTGCTTGGTCTTGTAACATCCAAATTTCCTTTTGCAGTTTCTTTTTTCCTGGTCTGTTCTTCAGTTCCTTTTCTTTTATTTTAATGGCTTGTACAATGTTTTCATATTGTTCTCTTTTCTTTTTATTGTCTTTAGCGTTCAATGATATCAATAATCCTCTCATAACTGCTTTGTACGCATCCCACACAGTTTGAATTTTTACTTCTTTTTGTATGTTCGCTTGAAAATATAAATCTGTCTCTTCATGTAATTTTTAAAGTATTTCTTGGTTGTCTAATAAGTCCTCATTTATTCTCCATCTCCCTTGCCTTTTTATTTGCCCAGAAGTCCATAGACAAGGATTGTGGTCTGAAATTATTCTAGGTAGAATTTCAACTTTTTTTGTCTTAAATGTTAGATTAATAGACATCCAGATCATATCAATTCTTGAATGTGAATCATGTCTGTTAGAGTAAAAAGTATAGTCTTTCCCTTGTGGGTTAACCTTCCTCCAAATATCCTCCAGCTTTTCCTGTTTTATCAGTTCAAAAAATTTTTTTGGAAGTTTCCCTAGTGTGTTGTCTTTTTTCTTTGAGCGCCTATCTATTTTATTATTCACAGTCCCATTAAAGTCTCGCAACATTATGATTTGTTCATAGTTTACACTGTCCAGTTCCATTTGTAGTTCTTTAAAAAAGATTTCTTTAGCTCCGTTGGGGGCGTAAATATTTACAATCAAAGTCTTCTGTCCGTGTAACAGAATTTCAATAGCTAAGTATCTTCCTTCTTTATCTTTAAATATTAGTTTAGGTTCCAAGTCTTTTTTGGCATATGTTACCACTCCATTCTTTTTATTACTTGCCAATGAAAAAAATTCTTCTCCCAACTTTTTTCTTATTAAATATTTGTAGTCTTGTTTCTTAAGATGGGCCTCTTGTATACAAACTATACTACATTTTTGTTTCTCCAGCCAGTGTCCTACCATTCTATGTTTTTGGGGTGAATTAAGTCCATTTACATTCCATGAGAGTACTTTGTAATCCATCTTGTTGTAGTCTTAAATATCACCAAATTCTTCCTTGTTCTCACCAACAAAGGCGTACATTTCTGCTGAATTTTTAATCATTCTGTTGTTACCATAATAAAAACTCAGTCCTTGTGGTATTTCCCAACGAAATCTTATTTTTTTCTCTTTCAGTTTGTCTGTCAGACGCTTGAATTTTTTCCTGTCTTGCAAAATTGCTCTGGGCAATTCTTTCATTACGATAACTTTTTTCCCACCTATTTCAAAAGAGTCTGTAAAACATTTCTTGTAGATTTGTTCTTTTGTTCTCTTCATTGTAAATTGAACTACCATGTCCCTTGGTATATTTTTGTCTCTCGCGTATGTAGAATTGACTCTGTAAACAAGATCCATATGTTCTTTAACAACTTCCTCTTCCTCTTGTAAAAAATCTGCTAATGCTTCTTGCATTCTTGTAAAAATGTCTTCACCTAATTTTTCCTCTATACCTCTAAATCTCAGATGGTTTTGCATGTCTCTATAGTGCATCATCTTTTCCATTCTGTCATTTTCCTTCATTGTTTTTTGAGTATTTTCTTCCAGTTCTTTTACTTTAATTTCTATGTCTTGTGTTCTAGTGGTTAACTTTTGTAATTCAGCTTTTAAATCTATAAAATTTTTGTCTGCTTGTGCAGCTATACCATTCATTTTAACATTTACCTCTCCTATAGCGTCTAACATTTTTTTTTCCATTGCTTTCATAACAGCTAGTAATTCTTTTTCTTTTTTTGCTGCCATTGTAGGAGAGGACCATGTAGCTGCTCTCGATCTTAGCCCGCGATCCGTCTTGTCTCTTAAAAAAAGATCGATTTTATTTTATTTTCCAAATCAAACACCGTTTAGTGTAATCACACAAGCTAGTCTTGCCAAGTCAAATTTCGTTGGTTTCAGCCTTCTAAGTTATATAGTTTATGAGATATTACTGTTTAAAAATTTTATAAATCCAAAATGGCGGGCGCAACTTCTCTGTGGTTTGTGTCAAAGGTTATAGTCTTTTTACCTTGCTTCTGGCTTGCCGTAGTTTCCTTTTGTCCCTTCCTCTTGCTTACTTGTCTGCTCTCTGCACGTCACTTCCTGTTGTAGTCCTTTTGGTCCGGCAGTTTTTACAGTCCCCTTTGCTCTCTTCCGGTTCTTCTCCGCTTCCCTTCTTGTCTGCTCCTCAAGCCGTCACTTCCTGTCTCAGTCCTCACAGCTTGGTCTCGCGATGCTTGGTTCCCTCCTCCCCTCTTTGTCTCGCGATGCTTGGCTCCCCCTCCCAACTCTTCTTAACCACAGGAATGTTAAACAACTTGTTTTTTTGGCTTTTTAAGTTCAAATTCAGCTTTTTAACGTTTCAAAACTGCACTCATCCAATCTGCAACAGTCTATTGCTTCACCAGATCTGCTTTTCGTCTTTCAAAACACGGTAATGGTAAGGCAAAAAGTTTTTTTCCGTTACCTTATGTTGTTACTTCTCTTCATATGTGGTCCCAACGTTTAAACTTTGTCTTCTTTGTTAAGGAATCAGGGGAATTGGAGATTTTATGCTGAATAATCAGCCCAGCTCGGCTCCTTAGAGATACTTGCAAAAATCTTCTTCGGCTGCAGTGCTCAAGGTGTTGTAAAAGTCTCCTCCGAGGCTTTTCCTTCACCGAGTTTGCTCAAACCTGGATTATATTGCTTGCTGGTCCTCACACTACCTGTGTGAGGTTGCGTCAGGTGGATTTATCCACCCAAGCTGTCAAGAAGAGCCGCTGTCCGCCCTGCGCATTTGCAAAGCGTGTCAGACCTCCATTCCTCCGACCGGAAACCCTCAGTCTTGTGATTCTTGATGTCAGGGCTGTATGTGTCTGCTAGTGGTGTTCTTTTATTGTCTCTTTTGGGCCTGTCTTGTTGCAGGCTTTCTCTGGGTATCGTTCTGGCTTTGTTGATCTGTTTCTTGACTTCCATCTGGTGGATATTTTAGTTCTAACAAGGTTTGTTGTAGATCCCTCAGTTGAGAATCACTGGACTTGCTGATCCCACTGTTAAATTGTCTGTGTAACAATATTGGCTTTTCTGAAACTGTTTTAGTTGGTTTTACCACTTGGATAGTTTGATGTAAGGGAAAGCTGTTACAATTAAGAAAATCAGTACATCTTTTTCCCTGCAAGGAGCTCCTCCCATCTCCACTACATGTGTACTGTAATCAAATAACTGCCACCATGTCACTGGGTCTGGACTTCTAAGCGCCAATTCAGTTCCATTGTTCCATAAAAATAATTGTCTATATACAGTCTTCTATTCCTTTGCTTTCAGAATCATAAGATATATTTCATGCCCCCCCCCATCTTTTCCCATTCCACAACTGCCTTTGTTGAGTGGTAGAAAAAAGAAGAAAAAGACTTGTCAAGATGACCTGTAACCCATGACTGTCCAGAAAATGTGGAATGTGGTGCTTGTTTTGATCTTCTTAGTCAACCTGTGGTTGCTCGGTTTTCAGTCTGGTGATTATTTCAGCTCTCAATTCGCGAGATTTAAACTTTGTCACCTTCTTATTTTCAGAGCAGTAACAGCTGCTTTACTTTTTGGAAAAGCAGTTTTACACCACCTTCAGTGTAAACAGTAAAATATTTCAAGCGGCTTTTCGACTCAATTCTTGATTTTTGTGTTCAAGAAACCTATTGTAATTTCATTTTGTTATAAGCAGAATTATAGTGTACCTATTGTACTAGAAGTCAGGTAGATGATAAAGTGTTAAAAACGTATGTTTGTCTGCTTTGTGAAGAGTACTTAATTGGAGATCTGGATTTCTGTGTTAGATTGTGTATTCAGAACAACAGAGGTACAAAAAATCTGCAGGTATCCCACATTTCTTAAGCGCATATTTGTATGTTATTTGCTAAAGGAACATATTTGAGATTTGATTGACTTGCATGTCCTTTTTTTGACCATCAAGTTGCAGCTGGTTTATGACAACCCCCATAGGGCTTTCAAGGCAAGAAACATTCAGAGGTGGTTTGCCATTGTCTGCCTCTGTGTAGTGACCCTCGTTTTCCTTAGCAGTCTCCCATCCAAATAACAACCAGGCCTGTCCCTACTTAGTTTCTGAGATCTCATGAGATGGGCCTAACCTGGGCTATCTGGGTCAGAGGCAATGCTCCCTCTAAGCTGTGGAGTCTTGTGAGCAAAAATTCTGCTTTGTGAGCTACTGGCATTGAAGTTGTGAGCAAGTGATTTGGCTCCTGCACAGATTTTTTTGCTCTAGAGCCATCCTTCTTGAGCTAAGACAAAAATCCGTGAGCTGGAGGCTAAAAAACTGAGCTAGCTCACACTAACTCAGCTTAGAGGGAACACTGGTCAGAGGTGCAGGTCTTGCTAGTCAGTGTTTGAAATAGCTTGACTTTGTATCATACCAGGATTTCAACTATCAGAGCAATCAAAATATCTGCTGATATTTCTACCTTTTACTGAATATTATGCTACTAAGGTATTTTTAAAAGGAGACTTTTTAATTAGTTGTGCCACGTGAAATAGATTTATTTAGTTATACAAAAGGGGGGGGGGATTACTCATTTGGCCTCGAATTCAGGATGTGACTTTGAGAGTAATGTATCAGTTCTGAAGCAGTTTCCCACTAAGCTGAGTTAGTGTGAGCTAACTCACAGTTTTTTAGCCTCCGGCTCACACATTTTTGTCTTAGTTCAGGAAGGATAGCTCCAGAGCAAACTAGTTTATGCAGTCGCCAAATCACTCGCTCACAATTTTAATGCCAGTAGCTCACAAAGTAGAATTTTTGCTCACAAGACTCCACAGCTTATAGCAGTGTTTTTCAACCTTTTTCGAGCTAAGGCACATTTGTTTCATTGAAAAAATCCCGCGGCACACCTGACAATATCTCACGGCACAGTGGTTGAAAAACACTGAAATACAAGATAAATGGGTCATTAGTTGCCTCAGCTCAAGTATTAACTATGACAGTATTACAAATACACGTAATAGCCACTCAACTTGAAATCGTAAGTTACAGATCCAAAGTGTAATGGCTCCTTCCCATAACATTGACCTGAGTTTCAGAAGAAATATAATGTGGATGTATTTTAACGCGTCCCGGAAGGTCAGCCCGGAAGGCACATTTCTTTCATTGAAAAAATCCCGCGGCACACCTGACAGTATCTCGCGGCACACCAGTGTGCCCTGGCACAGTGGTTGAAAAACACTGGCTTATAGGGAGCGTTGTAAGTGAATTTTTCCTTGAAATTTTAGGGCAATGTCATGATAAAGATATTGTGGAGAAAGTATAGGCTATGAATGGGCAGGAGCATAGCAGTGGGAGGATTACTTTGGTAACTACAGGAAGAAAAATATAAAGGTTTCCAAAAGAAAAGAAAAACAGGCCTCAGAAAGCAACCCATATCGCTCTGTAAAGTACTGTAGGAATAAATAGTTCAGATACCTGTAACGATGCACAATACCATATTAAAGATGAAGATTACTGCTAAAAAGCCAGCTTAATTCGGCCAAGAAATCAACTTCTGTTGTCAAATACTTTCACTCTAATTTGGTATATAGATATTTTGTTCGGCTTCAGCTGGGCTGGACCTTTATCTTTGTGATAATCAAAAAGGAAGCCTCAAAGAGAAAAAAATGGGCTTTGAATTTCAAAGGAAACATATATGATGTACTAGCTAATTCTATAGTGTCTCCTTGTTGGCGTCATGTAGTTGTAACCTTGTGTACTTCTGATACCAAATTGGTATTGCACAGCGTCCCTGGTAATTTCATTGCCATCCCACCACCTACAACTTTGTGCACGAGTGACACCCTGAGTACCACGTTGAGAGGGCAGAAATAAGTGTGTGGGGATCTCTGGAATGACATGGAACCAATTCTACATTACTCTTACTCACTTTACAAGCATGTGCCAATCAAGAACCCACATTACACATACCCACTAATCTCCCTTGGCCCATCAGTTAAGAGTTCTGCCACTGACACTTGCATTCTTAATTTTCAGCACATGTGATAAATGGGGGTTCAGATCCCTGGACAATTTTAGGGGACAGGGCCAAGAGAAACTATGAAGTGACATTTAAGTCACAATTACCCTTTCCAAAGTTACTAGGAGTCCTGTTTGTAGAACTTATAGGCCATAGACTGCCCATGAGAAGGGTTCAAATAATCTGATGCTGCAAAGGATCCATCCAGCACACACAGCCTTCAGATCAATGTATATAATAGAGATGTTGAAGTGTTTGTGAGAAGAACAAGCTTTTTGCAGTGGGAAACAAAGTGGATGACAACCCCAGGTTTCTGTGATGCTTTCCAAACTCACTCCATAATTGATGCTCTATCATAATTGATAGAGGTAGGTTCCTTTAAGAGGGCTGGAAGCCATGGGCCCAGAGGAAGTCCTGAATAGAACTTTGAGGACTAGATTCAGACTTCAGGTTGGGAATGATGAACCTGGTGAGATAGCTCAAGGAAGTTCCCCTAAAGAAACCCCTAATGTAAGGGTGAAAGAACAGGGATTTCACCTTCGTGGTAACCCTAATAGCTGCAATAACCACCACCTACCCTTTGAGGGTACTGGTGCTGCCCTTTGTCTAAAACTTCCTGTGGAAAAGAGTGTATCTCTCTGACTGTCACAAAGAGGGGTTCTATATTTTTTCTCTTTTGGAGGCTAAAAAAGTATTAAACATCTCCTGTGAATGGCTCATCTCTGGGAAGTATGAGCTCTCAACCTCCATGCGATTAGGCCGAGAAGTCCTGGTTGGGGATGCTTCATCACATTTTGCAGAAGAAGATCCTCCCTCAGTGGAAGAAGTCATGGTTACCTGGAGGAAGCCTCATCAATTCCTGGAACCACTATCTCCATGGCCAAAAGGTACCACTAGAACTGCTTGCACCCTATGACTACCATAATCTATATCACCCTGTGTATTGGTGGGAGGCATACAGTAGCTGATTGACCATTCACAATTTAGAGTGTCTACTCTGATGATTTGAAGTGACCTTATTTTGCCATGAAAGTTGGGACTTGGTAATTTTGGTTTGTGGCCAAGAGATCCCTTATTACCTTGCAGAATATGAAAACAAATTTGAAGGAAAAAATTCCTCATACAGCCTCCACTCTGACAGGTTCAGAGTTCTTCGATTCAGCCAATCTGCTAGAGAGTTGGCCTGTCCTGCCACATGCACCACCTCTAAGGACTACCAATGACTCTGCCTGAGGCACTAAAATCCTTTCACCTCCTTGTGAAGAAGCCAGTAACTGGTACCCCCTAGGCTGATCACATAGGCTTTGGCTGTCATATTGTCCATGTGCACTAGGATGAGGTGTCCTGAAAGGAGGTCCTGTGATGCCGGATGACTTAACCCTATAGCTCTGTGTTCCAGTAGAGTGATGCTGTGTGAAAAATCCTCCTTGGACTCTGCACCAATTTCCCTTGCGCATGAGCCCCCCATCCTGTGAGACTCACCTCCTTTGGCCTTATGGCTCCCATAGTGGCATCCCCTTTTAAAACATGGAAGGAAAGGTCCACCACTTGGGTTCCTGCTTGGTGGGCATTGATAGCTGAATAAGCTTGAACCTCTTGAATTGAAATGGCAATTGTGTCCTGATAAGATAGCAGGAATCTCTGGAGTGGACAGACATGGAACCCAGACCCTATAGAACACCCTGGCATGATCCATCATCCCCAGTAACCTCACCAGGGACAACTCTTCCACCTTGGGGCTCTGAAGGACCTTGTGAACAGATGTTAGTATCTTCTGTCTCTGATGAAAGAAAGACCTTGTCCTGGGCAATGCCTGTTAGCACTGTTAGCACTCCCAGAGGAAGAATTGTCTGTGTTGGGTGTGAAAGTTGTCCAGGTAGGGGAACATTACTACCCCTTGGGTCCTTAGGAGTGTCACGAGTTCTACCAGAACTTTGGTTCAAAAAACAACAGCCCTTGGTGCTGATTTTGGACCGGCTGGAAGAACACAGAAATCCTCTTGAATATTATGCAGGTGGGCCTCTGCTAGATCTATTGGTGCCAAAAGGACTCCTTGACTCTATGATGGGCCTGAGGGTCTCCATTCTTTCTCCTAGAGTGCCTGTTTGGCCATCTGAGAACTATAATGGCTCTGGCATCCCTAATTTTCCTTTGAGACGATGAAAGACTTCCCAATAACCTTTGTGCTTCTGGCATAGGCTCTATCATCCCAGTCACCGGAGGAAGTTGGATGGCTTTCTCTAGTAGTCAATGTACTTGTTGAAATAATTTCCTCATACAGCCTCCACCTGAAGAAAAAAGCAGTCAAGTGATATTGAACTGAATTTCAGAACATAGCTGTTCGCTCCTGTGTATAAGGCCCACTTGTTTTCATGCTGTGTTCCAATAGGTTGTAAACTATTTTGGGTGACCTCCAATTCTTGGGATGCCTAAGGTCTTGGCATAGTCCTGCTGAAGAAAAAAAATGTTTCTTGGACCTGCTGTCTTTCCTCCTGGATGTCAAAGATATCTTCCACGAAGTACTTGTCCCTATCTTTACCTAATAAGTTGATGGCCTTGGAAGGAAGAAGTGCCCAGCCGCCCTGGCCTGAGTCTAGGAATCCTCTCCCAACTCGGGAGCCAGGTGTTACATCAGGCTATGGCACTAGAGACCATGGCTCTGGCCGATGGCTGGATGGCATCTAAAAAGCATGTGTTGCACAAGTTGATGTGAGGGCAATACACACACACACACACTATTTATTTATTTGAGATCCCTACGGGTGTGTCTGTCTGTTCCTGCAAGTCAGATGTCCAGGAATAGGCAGCTCTAGCAACCCAGAAATATGCCATAGAAACTCCCTTCACTGTTGAGGAAGCCTCAAATCTTTGTGTAGGGCCTGCTGTATCTATCTATTCGTGGCAGCTTGATTCTCTTTGCTGCCTCTAGCACCAAGGAGTAAAACTTGCAGGTGGTTCCACTGGGGGAATGAACCCAGGACCATCTGTGTGTAAAGCAGACATGATAACTGCTACACTACAGAGAGGGGGAAAATAGAAGTGTTATAGCTTGGTCTCACAAGTGCTTCCCATTCAGTTTTGACTACACTGTTAAAGACTACAGAGAAGGGAGTCCTGGCGGGGCTGCCCCCACCTTAGGGAGGGCTCTGTGCAAGCCATCTGGAAAGTTTGGCTCTGGGTCTTCCTTCTATTTGGTGCTGTAAAGAATCTTTAATCTGCCCAACACCATGGGAACGATTTGGGCATACACCTCTCAAGGAAAGAGACGTGTCTGCATAGGAGTGAACATAGGCTCAAAGGCAAGGTTTGCTATACCTGTCTCTATATTGTAACCCTGGATTTCCTATATTGTAACTTTCCTCCAAGTACTAACCAAGGCTTATCCTGCTCAGATTCCTGCATCTGAAGAGGTCGGGATAGCCAGGCTGTCCAGGCCAGGACTGCTATGTATTGACCCTGGACTTCCTTGGTGGCCTCCCATCTGAATACTGACCAGGGCCACCAATGCTCAGCCAACAAAATCTGACATGAGGCCAGCCAGGGCTATACAGGTCAGGGCCTTTCCTCTTTCAGTGGCTTCCCTTCTTCCTCAGTGGATGAAGAGTTGGAGGCCCTAAGTACAAAATGTGATAAACTGGGAGGAGGCTGGACTCCCTGCTTCTCCAGGGAGAGCAGTTTGTCTTTCTCCTCTTGGGTTGGAGGGGAGGTGCTCTATGAGACCTTCTCCTCCTGGAATCACCACTAGAAGAGGGGTACCTTCCATGTCTGAAGGGGTACCTGGCTGATGTTCTCCTGCTATGGCTGCTCTTACCCATAGCGTCTTAGCTTTCCTTCTCAGTTCCTCCTGAATGTAGGCTAGGGGATTGGCTTAGGCATTTTCCTCCAGAGCGGACTAAGGAAAGGGCTCCTTCCCTCTTTTCCCAGGCATGACCCTGGAATGGAGATGGCAGCTGGAAATTTAGACAGTTCTTGCACCACTAGAAGAGGAACTTTCCCCCTCTTTTCCTGCTCGGAGACCCTGCTATCTTGGGGCTGGGAGGGAGAGAGGCCTGCCTGCATTGCCATTACCCACCTAAATAGGATTTCTTCCTGAAAGCGAAAGCAAAAAACCTCCAACTACCTTGAGGCCACCTTGTAAAAACATTTAAAGATTTTGGCCTTATCAGGGTTCTAGAGAGATCAAGCAGGCCATAGCTGCAGCCGGTGCAGTCTCCCTGCTTCAGAGTCGGCCCATTCTGGGGCTCTGAAGGTTGCACAGAGGGCCAAGGTGTTTTGGTGTGACTGCCGCCGGCACTTTAAGTTCCTTCCAGGTGAGTGGGGAAGCTCCCAGCCATGGGGCTGGAGTTTCCTGTGGAGTGCTGGTTTGAGCAGCACCGTGGCCAGAGGAGAGACCCTGTCGCCATCGGTTCTCAATTCTTTGTTGCTGCAGATGTGCTGTGTGTGTGTGTCTGTGTGTGAAGGAGTCCTTCCTGCTCCCAGCGCTTCCCCTTGGAGTCTCTTCCTCCCCTGGGACTTACTTTGATGTTTTCTTTGTGCTGGTCTTCTAAGATAGCGGCACTCTCAAGAGCACTGATGGAGGTGTCCTGCTATTAAGGCAGGGCCAAAGAACTGGAGATTTCTGGGACAAGCCCCTCCTTTTCGGGATTGCAAAGGATTTACGATCCTGCCTGCGGAGAGGAGGAACTATATTCCTTAAGTGAAGAGTGCCCCACCCAGGACCACTGGAGAACAGGTTATTTTCCATTATGTATGCCTTAGCCCCACTCCAATTTTCTCATTGGTAGGTCCTTGGTAACAAAACTTGGTGACTTGCTAGTTGGGCATGTAAGCATGAGCACATACACATAAAGCTGCCTTATACTAAATCACACCACCTGTCTATGGTAGTCACTATCATCTTTGACTGACGGGCATTCTGGGTAGAGGTCTTTCACATTGCTTACTATGTAGTTGTTTTAACAGAAGATGCCAGTTACTGAACCTGGGAGATTTTGCATCTAAATCAGACGCTCTTGTCACTGAACCATGGCCCCTCCCTAGATAAGAGATAATATAGACAAGATGCAAGCCTTGTGCTTCACGACTACCCCCCTCCCATTAATCTGAACAATCTGTTATCTGAAAGAGCGGACTGTACTGTGTGAACTCTTGCAATTGAAATATACTAATCTTTTAGGTGCCAATGGATCTTCTTGTTCTTGGCAAACTTGTTAGTTGTTGTCAGTTAGCGCTGCCATAAGTTTCTGTTGACTGTTATTATCAGTAATTCTGCTGAGTTCGTCTCATGTGTGAATGCCTAAGGTTTTTATCGTCTATCTGATGGTCAATTAACCTTGCCTTAGTTTTGAGTTCTGTTTCGACTCCTTTAGGTCCCGGACGGGAGATAGCATCGGTGGATTAACCCCCACCTCCGGAATGCGTGTCTTGCTCGCTTTGCGCATGCTTATTGCTCATTAGCTTTTCCTCCACTCTTATCTCTCTAGCTCACGGCCTTGAGCTGCAAGCCTCCTGTTATGTGTTATATTATTCACAGGTGTTATGTGTTCCTTTGCTTGGTTTTTCCTTAGGAACATCTGCCCCAAAAATCTGAACAATGTCTTTTCCTGAGAACCTAGTTTGCCGCGCTTTCCTTGGGAACAGTGGGCCAGTATATTTGAGCACCAATAGTCCTCCCAATTGATTGGTGGATGTTAAGGGGGGCATATTTCATATCAAGTATAATTGTAGTTGTATTCCTATGCTTGGGCATTACTAACGGAAGAAGTGTATTTGACCAACAAGATCTTTTCTGCAAATAAAGGACTTTCTGTTTAAGGAGACCTGTTGTGGACTACATCTATTGGCACAATCTCACAGTTGTCTACTTTTATAATTATTTTGGACAGCAGTGTCAATTAAACATTAGATGGTCCTTTTAACAGTATATACATAGTGTTTATAATAAGCTCAAATACTGTGTATATTGTGGGATATAAACAAGGCTCTGAATGTTTTAAAAGGTGATTGGCCCAAATTCTCTGTTTTGTAAAAAAAAAAATCCTTTTCCAAAAATGTGTACGTTGTACAAATTTGGAGGGAGGGCAGGAAACGTGTTGTTTTTACAGATTCTCAGATAAAGAATGGATCAAAGTTTAATCACAAATTAAAAGTAAAAATAATTTCATGTCATCAATAATTTATATAATATTAAAGATGACAAGCATATAGCAGGTTTGATTACCGTTATAGGTAATATTGTGGCGAGATTGGACTCTGCAGCTGGCTAGTAGAGAATAAAAGTTGCCTATCAAGCACAGTCACAGTTCTATGGATGCCTCATGGTCTGTGTTCACTCGGTAGGGGATGTGTACTCCCAGTGCTGAAATAGTGTGTTAACTGATTTAGCAATTAATCTTCCAACAAAGATTAGGAGTAGAAGGGGGGGAAATAAAAGCACAGTTTTTTGGACTCCCAAGTAACTCTGTTGGATTTGTTGTACTTATACCAGCTGATAACATTATGACATTGAACCATATTGGTCCAATAGCTGAGTAAGTGTACGAAATGGATTAAGCACCAAAGCTTCTGACTTTGCCCAGATTTTCCCCTTGAGCTTGCAGTGTTCCTGGACCTAGTGGCACAAAGCTAACATAAATTCACCATGCCAGCATACATTATTCTTCTCCCTGCTAGAATAATTTTGTAGCAATTCTAACTCTGCCCAATTGATCTAAGCCTGGAACATGATCATGCTGATAATGGTTTAGGGTCAGGGATGATTGAATTAGTGAAGATGGAGGAAAATATTTACTTTGAAGGGGGGTATTGGCAGCTGTGCCTGTAAGATACATAACTGAGCAGTTCTGGATGCTGTGCTTCATTCATGATTTCTAGGAATAACATATCATTGTCCTGCCTAGCAGACTGATCTGAACTAAGGCTAGCTGATCTGAACTAAAAAAACAATAAAAAACCTTCACTGCAGACCTCCTAAATGTTGTCAGATTACCATATATTATTGAAAAGGAATATTTGTGGTGTACAATATTGTCCTTTCTCTTCATTTTTATCCATATTACAAAATGTGTGTTTTATACTTCTGTAAATTGTAATGAAACTCTTCTTAACAGTTTGTCTCTCATTAACTTTCTAGAATTTATCTAACAAAAATCTTCTTTGAATGTTTCTTTCGTGTTGCAATTGAAGAAGGCTGTCATTTAGTGAAAAAGGAATGATATCATCAAAATGTTCTTTGGCAGGCCGATAAGGTGCATGAAACCAAGCCAGGGGACTTAAAGTGTGTTTTCCGGTTGCCTTTCATGAAAGATTAATATTTATCTTTTATTTTCTGAAAAGATTTGACAGATTTTGATTTGATGCTAAAAGAAGGGAAACGTAAGACAGTGACACAGTCTAAGACTTGAGGTTTGATGTTGACAGTTCAGTGTTTCAGGCAGGCAGTACAGTCAAGTAAAGAGCTATTTACTGGTATTTCACTAGTTAAAATGAGCCCTGACCTGGGTACCGAGTGCAATTGACCCTGGTTAGTATTGGAATGGGAGACTACCAAGGAATACTAGGGTCACCAGGCAGAGGCAAACCACCTCTGAACATCTCTTTTTTTTCCTTGAAAACCCCATGAGGTCACCAAAAATTGGCTGCAACTTGACAGCAAAAAACAAAGCCCTGTAATGTCCTGTTGGGCAAAAAGAGCAAGTTATTCATTCACTGAAAATATTTTCAGCCCACCTGTCAGTGTAAAATACCTCTAAAGCAACATTAAAAAACTTAGTTAAAAATGGAGTTTAATAATATTTTACACTATACAACATGTAAACACAGATGGAAGTCAGACTGAAGTAAAACAAAGCAAAATGGCTTTAAAAAGTCCTTAGTAGATTAATTCAGGTGGGTAGCCATCTCGGTCTGAAGGAGCAGAACAAAGTTTGAGTCCAGTGGCACCTTTTAAGACCAACAGATTTTTTATTCAAGGTCTAAGCTTCTTTGTGGAAGCACACTTCTAATACAGTAAGTGTGCTTGCATACGAAAGCTTGAATAAAAATTCTGTTTGTCTTAAAGGTGCCGCTGGACCCATAGTAGATTAAATAATGTATAGAGAACCAGTATCATAACCATAACCATATAAAGCATGGTACTAGTTGAATATCCTGAAAACCCTGCCAGAAAAGACAAGTTTATCCTCCTAAAAATCAGGAGCGTTGTGACCAGAAAGTCTTACTATCACTACTGATTTCAAAATCTACTGAACAAGTGGATAGTCCAGTGATGTTACCATAGTCAATCAACTCATTTCAGACTGTGTTCAAATGTCAAACATAGTTTGTGACTAGAATGAGCCAGAAACACCTCAGGCTGACATACTCCATCTTCCCTCTTCCCTCCTCCCTGTACAGTCCATGCCAAGTTTGATTCCTGGCTTAGAAGTGAAAGTTTGTCATGATGTCTGAATCAGGTGCTTCAATGAATTGCGATTTGTTTCTTTCAAACCAGAATTCTAATCTATGGCTTTAATCCTGGTTTATAAATGAGAAACAGCAGCTATGCAGCCTTCTAGCCATGTATAAATGGCTACCAGCCAGAAGCTCAGTGAATATTCTGTGTATGTTGTCTGTCTAGGACTGCAACAAGGGGGTTGTCAAACATGACAGGCTGCTGTATATGGTTGGTGGGCAGTGTTCCCTCTAAGCTGAGTTAGCGTGAGCTAGCTCCCAGTTTTTTAGCCTCCAGCTCACACATTTTTGTCTTAGCTTAGGGAGAATGGCTCCAGAGCAAACTAATTTATGCAGTAGCCAAATTGCTCGCTCACAACTTTAATGCCAGTAGCTCATAAAGTAAAATTTTTGCTCACAAGACTCCACAGCTTAGAGGGAGCATTGTTGGTGGGTATTTAGATTTGTGGACCACAAGTTGCACATGCCAAAGAGATATGAAAGGGACTTTAAAGTAACTTCTATGTAGAAATCTAGTTCCAGCATGAACTTGAGCTTTGTCTTGAGAGAAATTACGACGTTTCTTTTTTTCCGCTGTGATGGTCAGTTGTGTAATACCAACAGCATTGGTTAATGTACCTTAATGTTACTATGTGTTTCTCATATGTGCTTTTTGTTGGTGTTTCTGAGTACTTTTGAAGGAGCAAATTAATAAGGTAAATGTTCCCAATGTATACTGATGATTTCTAGACATGCTTCAATTACTGGTTTTACTTGTCTGTGTGACTTACATATTTTTTGACATCTAAATTGTTTTGGAACATTAAATTCCATTCCACAGCTTCCTCTTTGAGGTGAATTTGCAATTTCCTTTGGAGGAACAGCTTCTTATAGAACACAAAGCCATTTCAACATCTAACTCTGTAGTTTGCCTTTCCTCTAAAGCTCTGAAATCAGTGCAGCACACAGAATTCATGGAATATACAGAAGGATAGTGGGTTTTTTTATGTCCCGTGTATGGCTTCTTGGAGACTTGGCTAGCTACTATTGTAAACAGCATAGTGGACTATTTGGACTAGTTATCTGATCCAGCACAACTTTTGTTATGTTCATGACTGTGCTTTTAAATTTCATCACTTGCTGAATTGAGGAACTGTAGAAGGAAGTGCCTCCTAAATAATGAGAAGTTGATCAAGCTGTACTAGTCTGGTACATAATCCAAATGTACCCACACAGTTTGGGTAGTGTAATAGTGTATGCAGAAAAGTACTGGATAATAGAAAATCTTCTGTTGTCACCATTTTTGCTTTTTAGGGGTGAAGGGTAGAGGACAGCAGAAGGGGGGAGGGAACCTAGAGCTTATTTACCGGCAATATTACACAATTCTTACTGTAACTTTTTGGGTTCAGAAGCATGTTCAGACTTCGGTTAGTTCTCTTAGAGCTTTCCTTATGCAAACAAATGTTTGTTTAATTTAAAGCTAAAGACCAGGCTTACTTAATTAGTCATTTAGGTTTGTGCTTTGGATGACCAAAGATGAGATGCTTCCGGCTTGGTTTTCAGAAATAGTATAGGTAGGTCACTGTTACCAACTCAATTGGAACCTTGTCTTTTGGTTTGTAAACAGAGTGCTAGTTGCTTTAGTTGGTAAGTCTACTTGTAGGCCTTTGTTTGAAATTGTATTAGTAGGCATTACATCTCTGTGTATTAAGTTGCATAAGCAGGTGTTTTGAAATAAACTCTTGATATAGAAACAGAGTACTGAGAACTCTGTCGAGATCCATTGTGCATACTACTATGCATTCTGTCCCATCTAGCTTGTGAAGTTGTTGTGAGAAGGAATTGTATTAAAGGGGGAGTTGTAGATGAGAGTCCTAACTATCTTCACTTTTTCTAAAATAGAAAGTATCGAAATCTGAGTGGCATAGTAAACTGCTTAAAATAATACTTATTGAAGAATATGAGTAAGAGCTCTGTGGTAACATTACTGAAAATACTTTGCTGTATCTGATTTCACAAAGGGTAAAGGTATTGTTCTTAAATGTGAACAAATTGATTTTTCAAATAATTTTGCCTTTGAAATTCCTTTACATTTGTCTACCTACCTATATCCTCATCTACACATAAACATACACACCTAGTGCACACAGCAGCCTCACGTTCTCTGAATGCATGGGAAGAGACAGCAGGTGTGAGCCTCCACATGATCACCTGGTCATCTGCTGGGTGAGACTACATGGAGGAAGTAGCCATGTGAACTCTCCTTCGCCATGATCAGCAGCATTTGGAAAACAGCAGCTCTGATCATGAGAAGGGGATGTGTGCATGGCCACTTCCTCCATGCAGTCGCCCCCTGCAGATGACCAGGTGATTGTGCAGAGGCTAGTGCCCACTCTTCCCCACACGTTCAGTGAACATGTAGGGATGTTGTATCTATTGGGCTACGCAGTACACTCATCCAGTGAGGGCATTTTGTCAGCTTGTGAATCCCCTTCTTGATAAGTAGTTGTGTACATACAAAGATGTGCTGTGCAAGTAGTTCCTGCAGGACTACTCATGGGTTGTTGTGGTTGATGTACTGGGATAATGTACACAATGCACATAATGTAGTTGATGTGAGGGGCGAATCTATATCTTCACATAGTCATAGATCTTTGGTGTAGGTTTGCAGTTTTGGGCAGCGCCAATACATATTATAAATACAGTTAACTTCACTCTTCTTAGTCTTTTCTGTCTCTTTCTTTCTCCCTGGTGCATCTCAGGCAGAATGGACAATTATAGACAGTATGTTCTTGCTGCTAATTAACATATTCAGTGTTTATAAGAAATTGCACAAATCTCTACTGAGTAGCAAAGTTCAGATGGTAGGCCAGTAATAATTTAGGCTGTCACAGGGATATTGTGAGAATGAAATGGGATAAAACTCTATTATTGTTTGAATCATAGTGAGGTGGCTGATGTACATTAAAAATGTGTTCTGGGAGCTAAGAAGAAATTCACTTTTTTTAACCAGGTATCTCACAGAATATTTGAAGTCCAGTTCGTTTAGAAGCTGACCCAATATTGTTGAACAGTGCATACATTCTTTACGAATTAGTTGAAAAACATCTAGTACATTAATAAAATTTACAATTAGTTTCTAACATGTCAAGTCTTACTGTCAACTATTTCTTGCCTACTACTATGAATAACTATGTAGCAGCAAGACTTCCAACCTTTATGAGGTCTTTCCCTTTTTTTGGACAATAAAGGCCGTTCCGTGAGAAAAACAGAATAGCAACTTGGACTTTTCTGTCCCAGATTTCTGTTTGGCTGTGAAGATCAGACACAACCCAGGCACAAATTGTTTGCATTTTTTCTCTTCCTCATATTTTTCTGCTAAGAAGTAAAGTATGTATTACATGCTGAAGATACTTTTGGAAAAATACATAGGGAATAATCTTTTTTTATGTGTTCAAGAAATATTTTACTTTCAAGAAATATTTTCAGTCCTTTTTTAAAACCATGATTTCTGGGTTTAATATTTCTTTTGTAATTTAGGGAGGAAATGTACCATTATTGTTTAGAGGGAAAAAGCTGGGGCTTATATAACAAAGCATGCTGCTTTAGTAAACTGTTTTAAATTTCTCAACACAGTGCAGCTAATCTGCCACACTGTAGAGTTCTACTTTATCCTGCTAGTTATCCTTGTATTTTTTCCAGGTTGGTGGGGGAGAGAATAGATTTAAGGGAATGAAGATAAACAGACACCAGGAAAACTGCCTACTTTCAACCCTCCTTTCTTCCATTCTTTCTTGCAACTTTAGCAGCTACTTTTTGTTCCAAGAGAAAAAATGTCAGGGAAAGGTTATATGGCGCTTCATCTAATGCATTGTTTGGATGTGTGTCTGATCTTATACATGTTTAGGAATCTGTTTCCCAAGTACAAAATGAAGTGTCCATAAGTCTGCTGGTATTGTTGGCATAAAGTGCCAGAGCTTTGATTGTAAGAGTACACAAATGCAAAAAGGAAAGGCTTGTTAAGTGGTTCAGTTATACAATACAGTACAGTACAGCATCATTGGACCTAGTAGCTGTGTTGTGAAGAAGTTCCTATAGCAGCTTTGTATATTTGTGTGTATACTCTTTATTTTCTTTCCAGTTGTGTTTATTTCAAAGAGGTTAATGCTTTATGCCAGTTTGGCATAGTGGTTAAGTGCATGGACTCTAATCTGGGAGAACTGGGTTTGATTCCCCACTCCTCGTCTTGCAGCTGCTGGATGACCTTAGGCAAGCCATAGTTCTGTCAGAGCTGTTCTCTCACAAGCAGTTCTCGAAAGAGCTCTCTCAGCACCATCTACCTTACAGGGTGTCTGTTGTGGGGAAGAGAAGGGAAAGGAGATTGTAGGTGGCTCTGAGACTCCTTTGGGTAGTGAAGGGCGGGGTATAAATCCAATCTCTTCTTCTTTATCCTCCTACACAGGTTGGAAACTGTATTAGGCTGGCATGACTGTTTTTGAAATAAAGCTGAAGTACCAAATAAGCAGGTGGCCACTAATATTTTAGTTTGATCCAGGTATTGTGGAAGGAAAAAAACCCGTCCTAGCAGAGGCAAGCTGTAACCGCTTGTAGTTAAGTCTGATTAACCCGTGAAACCTGTTTTACTTCAGCTATATGTTTATACTCAGAGCTGGAAACTATAACTTCATCTTCAAGAAGGCTGCACCTTCTTTATATTTTCTTATTTAGAATATTTTCCCCTTGGTTTTATTCTTGGAATAAATTTAGTTATGTTTGACCAGTTGGATTTTGTTGCAAGATAAAATGGGCCTTGCAGACATTGTAGATTCCAGCATTAAAGGAAGAATTGCTTAACAGTGCATTTGTATGTGGATCTACTCCGGTGGTTCTTAACCTTCCTAATGCCGCGACCCTTTAATACAGTTCCTCATGTTGTGGTGACTCCCAACCATAAAATTATTTTCGTTGCTACTTCATAACTGTAATTTTGCTACTGTTATGAATGGTAATGTAAATATCTGATATGCAGGTAATGTAAATATCTGATATTTTCATTGTTACAAATTGAACATAATTAAAGCATAGTGATTAATCACAAAAACAATATGTAATTATATATTGTGAAATATTTATTTCTAATTACAAATAAATGAAATTTTGTCTTGAAGCACCCCTGACAGCACAAATCCCTCCCTGGATCGGCTTCCCCGGGTACCCCGTGGCTTGCGGAGCGCCTGGGGAACCCGAAGGGGGGGAGGCAGTTTAAACTTCCTCCCCTCCCAGGATCAGGATCCAACCTAAAAGAGGAGCAATAAAAAATGTCTAAAGATCCTTCAGGATCAGGCACTCAAGAAGAGTATGAAAGAACATGTCAGTTCCACCTAAAGGGCAAGGCCAATTCCACCTAAAGGACATTCAAAAAACCTGGTGAACCTGATAAGGACTGCCTAGCCATGCAAAAAGCCCTCACATAGTATATGCATATGATGGAAAGAAATATTTTCAGTGGGAGAATACCAAAATATTGGGAAGGGTACACATGATGTGGTCTGAGTGTAGCACATGCCCTGTCTACCTTACCGCCTCCATCCTCAGTACTCTACTCAACCCCCATATTTGGGGCTCTATCCACCCACAGTGCTCCGCCTACCTACCCCCACCCTCACCACTCTGTCTAACCACCCTGCCACCATTCCTTCTCTTACTAAGTTAATGTGACAACCATTGCAGTGACTCCCCTATCTGGCTGGCCATCTGGCAACCTGTCACATTAGTTCATTTCCTCCATTGTGGCAGCTGTGAAAGCTCCCCTCTGCTTTCCCAACTCAGAGCTGGCGAGCCAGCTTTACACTTTGACTAAAGACACTTTAGGTTTCTTTTGCTCTTGCAGGGAAGCTACCCTACAACAAGCATGAAAATACAGATCAAGTTAGTACACTTTTGCTTTTTCTGCAATAAATCAGGAAAACAAGCCTGGACGGGAGTAGTTTGTGGACTGTGCACCAAAGGAACCAGTCCTTCTTAAGATTTTTTTCATGAAGAAAACGCATTTATATAAAATATAAAAAGATACATTAAGCTAGAAACACTGAGATACTATAAATCCCCTGTTTATAATGTAGCAATTTTGTCTGTTAATCCAAAATCATCAAAACCAAAGATTATTTGTTCTTGGCATTCATAAAAATATCTTGAATAATGTAGGCTGCAACAGGTGTGGAATATTTTCAAAGCCTCAGGAGACTTTCAGAAAAGAGAATGTTCCATGCTTCTTAATAATATTATACCAGCAACCAATTCACTACATTTCCAGTTGAAAATGGGGCTGCCTTGGGTGTGTGTTTGTGTGATCTGTTGCAGACTTGTTTCTGGGAGAATCATCCATTTTGCCTGGCAAATAAATCTTTTAAGCTTGTTGCCGCTTTGTCTTCAACTGAAGGTGGGCTGGACAGCCAGTCTGGTGGATTCTGCTGCACTGAAAATGACACAAGGACTAGACTAGACGACCCTGGAGGTCCCATCCAACTCTGGTGATTCTATGAAATGCCTTTTCCTCAGGAGAGAGGCATTTTCTTTTGCCCTAACGTGCACCTTTTCCTGAGGGAGAGAATGTGGGGGGGGGGGGGGGGGTTGGGTTTGTTTTTTTGTTACTGACAACACCTTTTCCTTTGTAAGAGAGGCACTCCCCCCAGCCACAAACGCCTGCTCCTAAGGGAGAGAGCAAGGCATTCTCTTTTCCCTGAAAGATGCTTGCTCTTACCGAAGACGGACGTTTGTTTTCTTTTCTCAGCCAGATGCCTTTTCTATGGGAAAGAAGTGTTTCCTTTTCCCTGCTAAACACCGGCTCATACTGGAGAGAGTCAAGAGAGGTGCGTTTTCTTGTTCCCTGGCAAAGGGATGCTCCTACTGCAGAAAGGTGTTTCCTTTTCATTCATGGGGGGGGGGGGAGAGAGGGCCTCTCTGTCATAGGATCAGGCATCGGTCAGGGAAAAGAGAGGGACTCTCTGTGGGGCGGCCTGGGCTCCAGACCGACGACTCCTTCCACACTCTCACACCTTTGTGCGTGCGCACACACACACACACACACACACAACCCCTCCGGCTCTGCCTGAAGGAGGGTGTCCCAGTGGGACACTCCTCTTCCTGGCTTGGATTTATGTGGATGGTCCTGCCACCCCGACCCCTTCTCTTTCAGCCAGTGCTTTGCTTGCTCCAGGTAGGAGCCTCTTGAAGGGGAGGGGGCAGGGGGCGACCACTCCAGCCCAACCCGTCAGGGAAAGGAACACCCCTGATTTCCTGTCCCCAGCGGTCAGAGTCCCTCCCTGCCTGCCAGCTGCCCAAAGACTTCTCCAGCTTGGATCCTTGGCCACAGCGGAGGGTCCATCCCAACAGGGCAAATGGGGAGCGAAGTCCCGCTTGGAAGGTCCCCACCACTGGCCGTTCTCCTGGGCGGCGTCTTTCTGCCCCTAGCACCCACAGGGCACTCCGGCCTCCCCCCCATGCCGCTTGTCTTCCTTGGAAGCGGCTGCCAGGCGCATGGGCTGCCCTGAACTTGCCCCCTGGTCGAAAATGCCACCGCTGCCACCGGCGGCAAGGGGGCCTCCTGCACTCTTACCTTGTTCTTGCTGCCTCCCTCTACTCCTCCTCTCAGCGCAGAAGCAGCAGCAGGGAGAGTCCCGGGAGACCCACCAGTCCCTGCCCTGCTGGAGCAGGCCAAGCTCAGGCACCAACTTGGCTCCTTGCAAGGGAGCAGGGCTTCTGGCGAGGGTGGGGCAGCAAGCCAAGGGTGAGAGGAGTGGAGCAGGGCTTTTTGGCGAGGGGCAGGGAGGGGAGCATCTTTCGTTTCCTAGCAGAGCCCCGCTGCGCCAGGCGCGCACTCCAGTTTACTCCCCCCTCCTCACAAAGGAGTGACTGGAGAGCAGGCCAGGAGCCAGAGCCTTGGCCCTTCGGAGGCGCCGGAGCAGGCCGAGCGTGGCTTCCCTCAGGCGGCGGGAGGGAGTTGCAGTGAGGCAGGTGTCCCTGCAGCGGCGGCGGCAGCGCTTCTCCTCCTCCTCAGCAGCGGCTTCATTTTCTCCCTGCAGGCCTGCCCTGCAGTCACTCCTTTGCGGGGGGGGGAGTGAAGTGGAGAGTGCGCCTGGTGCAGCGGGGCTCTGCTTGGAAACTGAAGAGATGCCGCCACGCCAGCCGCACTCTCCATTTCACGCTCCCCCCCCCCTGCAAAGGAACGACGGCAGGCCAGGAGCCAGAGCCTTGGTCCTCTGGAGGGGCCGGAGCAGTTCTGGCAGAAAAATAGCCCTGCCTAAGACCATTGAAAATATGTGTTTTCTGATGGTCTTAGGCGACCCCTGTGAAATGGTCGTTCGACCCCCAAAGGGGTCGCGACCCACAGGTTGAGAACTGCTGATCTACTCTAACTGACTAAGCTCATTGATTTTGGTGGAATTGCACTGTGAGCTTCAGTTCTCTTGTGAAAGTGAATATTATATATTAGGAGATATGAATAGTGTATAGGTGCATAAGCATAATTTGAAAAGCTTTTTCAAGCAATTTTGAAACACGGAGAGTTGGTAACACTGCAGTTTACTGTTTGGAAAAGTGATGTGGACAGTAGTTCTTATTTGAACCATACTTCGACCAATTTAATTCTCAGCATTATTTTTTTAAATAAGACAGGTTATGTTATTTTGTCCAGATGAAATACATAATGGAAAATACTGCAAAGGATGCTGGAGATGGTACCCAAGGTAATACAGGTACATCTCTTTGGGGAATTGTGCCAAGGTTGGTTATATTTGTGATTAATGGAGCAAAACATAGCTATTTGAAGTTCCCTGTAGTTTTTCTGCAAATTTTAGTAATTTAGTGAAAAAGAAGCCCCTCTGCTAGCAAAAATCTTGCAGTACGTGTGCACACCAAGTGTGATTTGCTTCTCTGTTGAAGGATCAGAATAGGACTAGCTGAGGATTCCCCTGGTGCCCACCAAGGTTTTCAGAAAGTGGGCAGGGCTAGGGTCATTGTAAGTCAGGGCCTGTTATTGGCGCCCTCATTCAAATGAAATGTATCAGCTATTGGAGATCAAAAGGACTGGTAAGCAGCTGGGCTTTCCTTAGCAAGTGTGTTGTACATTCTTCATTCAGGCCTGACTGACTGTTGCCATGAGTTTCTTCAACACCACAGAGCAAGAGAGAGTGAGAGCTTTGTTCTTGTCTCAGAGTCGAAGAAGCTGGGCTGTTCCATGGGGGGAGATCAGGAGTAGAAGCCCACCCACTCCTTCCCCTGGCTTGTTGTTCTACCACTGTCTGGTCCATGGTTCCAACCAAAGTACAGGCAGTATTAACCTTGACAGACCAAGGGCCATACTTTGAATAAGGTAGCTTCATGCATTCATTGTGATTGCTATGTTGATTCTTTTACAATGCGAGAGGGCAAGTGTCATGTTTGGCTCTGCCTTCTGCTGCAGCCAGTTTGAATCTGGCTCTGCCTCCTTTGGCAGGACTCTTGGGGTGGCACATCACTTTCTCTCAAAATTCCAAAGGTGTCCACAGACTCAAAAAGGTTGGAGACCCTCACACTAGCTTGGTGATAGTTACTTCAGACAGCCTAGTGGATGAGTAAGAAATTAATCGTTTGTGGTCTCTGTGCATCACGCTGTCCAGCTTTGCACCTGCACAGAACTAGGATTGGTAAACATTTAGTGCTAATTTTTTGTCATGGAAACCCCCCCCCCCCAGTCCCACAACTCGTACTGCAGGGGCCCCCAATTCGGTGCTCATGGGCTCCCTGGTATCCACTGACACCTTTCCTGGCACCTGCCAAGTGTTTTTTTAAGTGGGTGGGGCCAGGTGGAGCTTTTGCCCAGCAAGCCTTCTGATTGGCCATTGGAAGCTTGATTGGCTGTGCAGATATTTAAGAACAGTGCTTTGACAGCAGCTGCCACCGCAGCCCAAGGATATTCACTGCGTGATTAAAAGTAAGCTGCAGTAGCGGTTTTGTGGCTGGGTCTGCCTCCTGAGGCAGACATTTTGTGGCTGAGCCTAGCACACTATGCCAGAATTCCAGAGTGTCTATAGACTAAAAAAAAGTTGGGAACTCCTGAGTATGCCTAGAGAGGCATACTGAGTATGCCTAGAGAGGAGGAGTTGTGCCTGCTACTCAGGTCTCTTTTGTCCACTGCAGCAGCAGCCTTTGGGAACCTTCTCCCTGAGATTTTTCTGTGAGCTTGTGAGCAATCCTAAAGAGGTCTTCTCAAAATCCTAATCAGGTCTATGCTACTCCTGGGAAAGGGTTCTTAGGATTGCATGGCTAGTTTCTTTCTAGTGTTAGGGACTTAGATACTTTTTTCTGCCCCTTTGTGGTGGTGCGAAATGCTGTCTTCAAACTCTTGTCAATAACTTTTTAAAAAAATCCTCTCAGTCTACTTTAGTTTTACTATATTTTTCTAGTTCTCTCAGTAGTTGGGGGGAGGCAAGATTGTGTATTGTTACACTGTTTTAATTGTAAGTTGCTTTGAGCAGGACTCTAAAAAGGCAGCATAGAAATATTTTTTAAAAAAATTCTGCTGTACTTGCTTTTCCCCATATCGTGTTTTTCATTCAGGGATGGCCTTAAGCATACCTGTGGTTCAGTAAATATTTGAGTGCTGTCTTAACAGATAAATAAAAAGAGAGAAACTTCCCTGCATAGGAGACCAACATACATTTGGAAGGTGCCTGTAACTGGATTATTTGTAAAAGGATTACCCTCTGGTATGAGTCCTCATCCCCTCAACAGACAGGGTAGATCCAGATGCTTTTGTACAGTTTATTCTCATTGTCTTGGCATGGTCTGATAACAGAGGCTCAAGAGACTATAAGGACTTCATCTTTCCTAAGTTACAATAAATGCCTAAAAAGAAGGATCATTCCTGGTCTCCAGTCAAGGGGAAGAAGCTGAAGCACCATCACTCCAAGAGTACCTTTGCTACCAAGAGTAGCATTTTTCATACCCAGGCAGTCCTTTAGGCTTCAGTACCTGCACAGCTTTCACGACTTGAGAGTGGCGGTTTCTAAAACCAAGCTCTTCTTCAGGTCTTGGTTCCTATGCAGGATTTGATTGCAGGAGTTTCGGTTTCCATACTGAAGCTCTAATTCAAGATTCAGTTCCTACTGGGCCATGGCTCCTACATAGGTTTCAGTACCATGCCTTTGGATTTTACATGCCCTTGTTAACTAGGCAAGCCTTTGGCACTTAGCTTTTGGTATCTACCCTGCTGATTCAAGTTTTCAAACCCATCAGTGCCATGCTTCCTCCACCATCCACTGCATGCACAGATAGCATGCCTCTTAACCTCAAATGTGTTTTAAAATAAACATATAGAGTTAAGATACTTCAATCCTATTGTTCCTCTGCAAATCTGTGTACACAGAATCAACCCCTTACCTCGTAAGTGATAAGTTTCAAGAAGTTTAATTAATTGTTTAGGGTGGAATAGATCTGGATAAGGAGGAGATGCTAAGAGCTAAATGTGAGGAGAGAGGGACAAGCAGTACAAATGAACGTGAAACGTTTTGAGCACAATATTCCAGAAGTCTTGAGCTCTTTGTAATTGTACTCTCATAGATGTTTAAGCAAATATCACCAGCACATATGCTATATAATGTTATTGTTTTAGATAAACACAACAATTTAAATTGTTATTGTTAATTATTTTTTTCCTTCCAATAAAGTACAGCAGAAAAGTTGTCCAAACTTATTAACTGTTTAAATTAGAGATAATTCACCTCACAATGATTTAATAATTATCTATTTCAAATGATAGATAACCAAACATTTATTTTCTGATATAATTATAAAGCTAATCTTTAATATAATTGTAAAACTAATCTGAAAAATTATTATTCTACAAATTAAACATTCTTCTGGGTTGTAAATGTTAAGGTTATAACAACCAGCAAGAATGAACCGTTATGTAGAAATCCATGGTTTGAATTGACTCTTACTGGTGATTTAAATCATGAGTTAAATCAAATCCACACTGGTTGCAGGTAGGCAACCTTTTCTTTTTGTTTCTCTGTATTTAGAAGGTTAGCATTCTTTTTCTAAATTTGAATCATAATTATATTATTTTTTTAGAGCCTATTGACAGTGTAGTTACAATTTCCTTTTACTTTTTCAGTTTACTGATTAGTAAACTAAACTTTGTATTTCTTATGTGATACACTCAATCCAACAGAAGAAAAAAGGTACCACAGAAGAAGCAAGAACAAAACAATTAACAGTAGTCTGTATAAGAAATAGTAAACAGTTTTGGCTGCTTCAGAAAAGAATCTTGAATTTTATGGGTATTGTAAGATGCATGTTGCATGACTTAATCAAGTAAATGTGTGAGGAAAACAAGGATAAAGAGAACAGTGAGGCTGTAGGTATAGCAGATGGAAGAAACAGTTGAAAAGAATAAGAGGAAGAAGAGAAAGGGTAACAGAACCACAGTTTTAGCAGAGTTCAGTTTTAGGAAGTGAAAAGCTATAGAAAAATAGAACATTGGAAATATTAAGGGAAAAGGAATGCAAACAAGCAGAGGTAGATCTGAATATCATCTGCACAGAAATAAGTACATCATAAGAGCCCTGCTGGATCAGTCCAGTGGTCCATCTAGTCCAACATCCTGTCTCACACAGTGGCCAACCAGTTCCTCTGAAGGGACAGCAACGGGGCATAGAGACTGAGACCTTCCCCTGATGTTGCCTCCTGGCATTAGGATTCAGAGCTGACTGTCTGGGAACATGGTTCCCCTCAGTCACCATGGCTAGTAGTCACTGATAGACCTATCCTCCATTAATCTAATCACCTTTTAAAGCTGCCTATTCCCATGGCCATCACTATATCCTCTGGCAGCAACTTCCACATTTTAATCACTCTCTGTCTAAAGAAGTATTTCCTTTTGTCCATTGTGAATCTACTGCCCATCAACTTCATTGGATGCTGCTGAGTTCTAGTATTTTGGGAATGGGAGAAAAAATTCTCTTTGTCACCTCTCTCCACCCCATGCATAGTTTTATAAGCTTCTGTCATGTCCCCCTTAGTGGTCTCTTTTCTAAACTAAAAAGTCCCGGACCCTTCAGCCTTTCCTCATGTGGTATCGAAGAGCAAAATAGCTAATAATAAAGCTAAGGAGGAGAATTGTTATACATGAGACCCAAGCCTGAATCCTGGGGGAAGAAGAAGAGAAGAGATTGGATTTATACCCCGCCCTTCACTACCCAAGGGAGTCTCAGAGCGGCTTACAAACTCCTTTCCCTTCCCCTCCCCACAGCAGACACCCTGTGAGGTAGGTGGGGCTGAGAGAGCTCTGACGGAAACTGCTCTTTTTCAGGAACAGCTGTGCCAGAGCTATGGCTTGCCCAAGGTCATCCAGCAGGTGCATGTGGAGGAGTGGGGAATCAAACCCAATTCTCCCAGATTAGAGTCCGCGCACTAACCACTACACCAAAGTACAATAGATGGTGTAAAAGTGATGTCTTAACAGAAACAAAGAGGAAACAATAGAAAAGCTACCATCAGATTTAGATAAGAATGGAAGCAAAATGCTCAGAAGAAGAGTGTGATCCAGGTTGTCAGTGGCAGAAAAATCTACGAAGTATCTTGAAACCTAGAACAGAAAAAAATGATAAAGATACAAGGTTGGACCACAGAAAAGCTTTCTCAGTCTGAAGCACTGACATTTCATGATGTACAGTTTTTAAATTAAATTTAATACTTTGCAAAGGTATTTCTTTAAAAAGCCTGTATGGAAACCTGCTTCCAACAAAGTGAGATATGGCAAATTTTTCTGGGGTAACTCTAATTCTTGGCAGGGAGGCCCCAAAGGGTGGTGACTGCTCGTTATCGCCTTGATTTTTAAGCATCTCCAGTGGCATCCAGTAGCCATGTTAGCTTGGTTTAAGGTGTTGACTTCAGTGGGCTTAGAAGAGCGTAACTGCTTAATATTCCACTGTTTTCTGATGGCCTAATTCACTTCAAAAGATATTCATGAGGGTAAAAATAGGAAGATGTGGAAATATTCATTTTCTAATAATTATTTTCTCTGTACAAAGAAATTTAGTGGATCTTATTTGCTATTAGTGGATTATTTAATGTTATTAGTGGATTTCTTTAATGTTAATTTTTGCTCTTTAATTCAGGTTTATCACGAGTTATATTCAACAGGGGGTCCAAACCCTTACAAGTTATCTGTGAGACACATATTTTGGCTATGTGACAATTATTACAGCATAAATTCTTAGTACCATATTGTATTCATGAAAAATTGTAGGTGTTGCCTTAATTATTTTCTCCGGAGATGGGGGGGAAGAGATCTGTTGTTTGGAGTTCAGTTATGATACCAGGTGATACCAGACAACAGAGATCAGTTCCCCTGGAGAAAACGGCTGCTTTGGAGGGTAGACCCTATGGCATTATACCCTACTGAGTCCTTCTGCCCTCCCAATGCTGCCCTCCACAGGATCTGCCCACCCAAATCTCCAGGTATTTCCCTACTGAGAGGTGGCAACCCTGCTTTCCCTTCAGTGCCTGTTGCTAGGCAACCAAGCTTGGTTCTTTCAGTAAAACGCCCTTTCCACACCTATTTTGGCCTTTGGGAGAAAACTCATTGGGGCCAGTCCTGACTAGGGTAGAGGCCTCAACTGAACAGAAGGCCATAGAGGCCACCCTCCAAAGCACTTATTTTCTCCAGGGAGGACAGATCTATTGTCTGGAGTTCAGTTGTGATACCTGATGATCTTCAGGCTCCACCTGGAGGCTGGCTACCCTAGGCATAGCAGTCAGCTCTTCAGAACAGGGTCTGCTAGACCCAGGTTCTTGCTAAGTGGGTAATTTTGGGCCAGTCACAGACTTTCAGCCTAACCTCTCTCACAGGGTTGTTGTGCAAGACAAAAGGGGAGAGGAGAATGATGCAAGGTGCTTTGGTCCCCATTGCAGAGAAAGACTACTTTCCCCTCCTGGGGACCCATTGTTGCCAATCTCCAGGTGAGGGCTAGAGATCACTCAGAATTACAACTTCTCTCCAGATGGCAGAGATCAGTTCCCCTGGAGAAAGTGGTGTCCTTATACCCTGCCGAGATGGCTTCCCCCATGACAGCCAATGTGATGTGGCAATCAGGGCTTCAGAGCACGGTAGAGGCTGCAGGTGTGGAAGGGGAGATGGAAAGCTGAAGAGTGAGGAGGAAATAAAGGTAGTTTTATATAAACTTTAAATACTTCAAAAAATAGTAAAACTAAACAAATCAATAACCAATATTTCAGTTTAAGGGAGCTTTCCTGTGCTCTAACCCTGGTTCTTCAGATCTATTAATACTTGTGATTACAGATGCTTTAAATTATTATTATCTCCCTCTGATGGAACATGCCTAGAGTCTTGTCAGTACATACTTTTGGGCAGAACATACCTAGTCAACACTAAAAATAATACACAAAGTGTACATAGTGTCCAGGAAGTGGTATTGATTGCTACCTTCATGTAGAGTTAATATCTATGCCCCAGTATGATAAGGCTTTGAGCTTCTGGAAGTGGTATCTTTTCTGAATCATAAAATAAAGGTTGTAACCACATTTTAAGTATCACTTAAATGCTGTTCTGAACACATGGGGTGTTGACTGTAACAAAATTCTAATCTGATGAACTGCAGATTTTCACTGCATTTACACAGTTAACATTGAGTTTGATAGAGGGTACAACATTCTCAGGAGCTAATTTGCCAGATTGTGGCCTCTTGCTGCTGAGAGGGTCAGATGGTGAATAGGAAGATGCATTCACTTAAGAGTCAACATGAGCACTGGACTTGCTTCGAACTCTGAAGTCGTGAATAGTTGGGCGGTCTTGTGAAAATTACTATAAAACAACATTTTCTAAAAATGTCACTAAGAATCTGGTCTTACCCAGCATAATATAACCCTTTTCTATCTGCAGCAATTGGTAGTAATCATTAATAAAAGCTTAAACAGTCGACAGTATATTTGGTGAGTCAGACTTTATACTTTACCTCATTCTTCACTTCCCTTTCAAAGAATTAGTGGCTAATGAGCAGCCCATGGTAGCCAATAACTGGTCTTGGGGCCAAATTAGACATGAGTACAGAAGAACAATTTGTTTAAATCTGAGTCTGCCATTGTTACGTTTAAAGCAGGGGTTAGAAGGAGAGCACTCTGAACTGTAGTGCAAAAAAGGGCATGTGTGTGAGGGATAGGAACATTCCTTATATCTGCCACAACCTTCCAGTTCTCCCTCCTCAGTGTGCTTCTTTACTTTGTGCTTCTTTACTTTGAGCTCACTCCTGGTGCTGGGAGTTTAGTTGAGGATAAATGTGCAGGGGAAGGGGAGAGAAACTGTAGTGGAAGTCAGCTGTACACTGTGGAATGATCATCCATACTCTCCTTTAATTCTAAAAATCAGCTCCTGCTTTAGATGTGATTGAAGAAGATGTCTGGCCCTTTGAGTGCAGAATTTTTATGCAGAAAGTTCTTTCACCTTGTTTCAAATAATTTTCTGATCTGAACGTGTATGTCTCTAAAAACCTCATTGCTGAGTGTAGTGTAAAGAATAGTCTTGCATGTGAAGAAATGAAAATACATAGCAGATATAAAGACATTATTATCAGAATTATTTTGCAGTAGATGAATTTACTGTCTGGGCTTGCTATTCTGAGAAAAAAAAAAGAAACTGCAGATTTATCAGTCTTATTATTTCGTTGTGTTTATCATCACGGTTAGCACTGCCCACGCATTACTGTTTAATCTTTCACAATCTATCTGTTGCCTTTCTGTGGTTTTATACTTTGAAGAAAGCAGGTGTCACCCACAGTACCTTGCATAGAACCAAAGGAGAATGAAAATTTGGGTGTGTACCTGAATTTTCCTCTTTACCCTAAGCCTCTGTATAAAATGGTTTCAGAAGGTAGAAAGCATGCATCTTTAATTGAGTGATTCTGATAGGGGGGGGGGGGGGGGACCTGTCTGGAACTGTTCTTAGTTTTACTTTATTTTTACGTCTTATTGAAACTTTCCTTCACTTGCCATGGGCTGACTGACTTGGTTATACTGTCCCTGTTACAATCTACTGACTTTTTGTTATATTGGTCAAGAGTCAAGGAAAGGGAAAACTTCTGTATTTTTTATTCTTGTATTTAATATAAATTAAAGATTGGAGATATATAAAATATGTATATCATATTTCTTCCTGTAATTTTATATATATCCTACAAGGTATTTAATACTATGAAAGAGTTAAATATAACATTTTAATATTTGTATCTTTGACATTCCCTGTCCTGAATGACGTGAGATCATCAATAAACAGGACTAGTTCAGCAGCTAATATAAGTGAGATCTACTGAGCTTTCCACAGAGGCATGATTATCTAGCAAATTTTATAATGCAGAAAAAGAAATTATCTTGCTGTTTACGTTGGTCTTGCTAACATTTCTCTTCAGTTCTGAATATAGTGGCTATTTGTCAACTAGGCAGGGGAGCATTGACCAAGTCCCTAGCTAGAAGGAAATTCTAATTACCAATAGTCTGGCTAGCAGAATGTAACATATGAAGAATGGTGGGAGTATGTTTGAGTCTTAAAATGTGGCTCATAGATGAAAGGAGTACGGATACCTAGAATATGGTTTGATATAGTGGGTTTTTTTTAATTAATGTCTGTGTCTGTTAATCCTGTCAGGATTATCACAACCTGATTGCACATATGCTTGCATGAAGATATGTGAGAAATATGAGAGCACTCACTGGCCATTCATTTTGGCCTGGCTGTGGGGAGATCCCATGGGTCACAAGGTGAGCCCTTGATTAAGATTTGAGTTTCTCACCTGTCATGAATTGGAATTTAATTTAATTCCTATCATGATTCTCTGGTTTAATGCAGGATGAAGTCTCCTGGCCTATACCTCTGAGTACATAGATCCTAGGAGTATAGGGAACTCAGGAGCAATGTTCCCTCTAAGCTGAGTTAGTGTGAGCTAGCTCACAGTTTTTTAGCCTCCAGCTCACAGATTTTTGTCTTAGCTTAGGAAGGATGGCTCCAGAGAACAAACTAATGTATACAGTAGCCAAATTGCTTACTCACAACTTTAATGCCAGTAGCTCACAAAGTAGAATTTTTGCTCATAAGACTCCACAGCTTAGAGGGAGCATTGCTCAGGAGGGGGATTTGTTTCCACATAGGGGCTCTTGGACAGGAACAACTGAAAAGTCTTGTGTTTGTCTTAGGGGTTAGATTTGTCATGGCACATATATATGTGTGTGTGTGTACATTAGTTCAATAAAATGTTGTTTAAATGTTGTTTCTGTGATTTGTGTTTAATTTTTGTACCACTTTGGGAGCTTTATGTTTATGAGGCAATATAAAATATAAAAATGAATTAATCATACTCTGTTTTTTTAAAAATCCAGCAGTAAAACTTTCTCCATTACAATCAGTGCTGTTTTTTTAAAAAATCAAGATTGCTGTAACCTACAACATATGATGTGCAATTCAAATAAGTATTATGGGATATCAAAATTTTCAAAATGCCAGACCATGAGGGGGGCTGTGATTCAATGGTAGAGCATCTGCTTGGCATGCAGAAGGTCCCAGGTTCACGTACTGGCATCTCCAGCTTAAAGGGATCAGAAAGTAAGGTGTGAAGGAACTCTTCCTGAGAGCCTGGAGAGCCACTGCCAGTCTAAGTAGACAATACTATCTTTCATGGATCAGTAGGCAGTTTCAACACAAGGCAGCTTCATGTGTTCAGACCGTAACACACATGCATAATATTCTTTTTTATGCTTAGCACATTGAAAGATTTACTATTTATCCCCTGCCTTTAATCACTAATACTGATTAGTTCTAAAATTCTAAAATTAGTTCTAAAATGTAGATTGTCCAGACAAGTTGTCGTTTGATGATGAAGTGATGAACATGCATCTGCAAACTCATTCAGTGTAACTTATTCATACCCATTTTAGAAGGATTCTTCCATAATCCAAGGAACCATTCTGTGACAAAGAACAAATGCTCTAATAATACATGTACAGTTAAATCATTCTACATCCTTTACATATATATTGTCAACTACTTAAAGCTATTACTACAAGCACAGCTATATCATTTTTAAAAGCTAATAAAACTGTCAGAATTGGCCACTGTTTCTGAAGGTGCTCTAATGTGTGAAGGGTGCTTCCTCCATATATGATTCAAAATTCTTGGGGTTCAAAGGCACCTTTGTCTTTTTTATTCCACCCACTCCCTTTTTCCTCCTGATTTGATTTATAAAGAATCCTGGCCACTAGTCAGAATTTAAAATGGCAGGTCCCTGCATGTAGGCTGATTAACTAGGAAATAAATCTACATGAAGAAGTAGGAGGAGAAAATGGGGAGAGCAACTACAAAGATGAGCTGTGGACCAAGAAACAATTATAAATGTCAAAATTTGGGAGGAAAACCCAGAAGGAAAAAGGTGTGTTAACCAGGTTTTTAAAAAACTGGTAGGTTGTGGTATGAGAAATACATACTAGGTAGGAAAGAATTCCATATATAGGAAGTACATAGGTAGAAGCTTATGTAAGAGAGTAATATGAATATAAGGAACAGACATAAGGAACATAGACATATCAGGGGAGAAAATTGTGCAGCTGATGAAAATACAAAAGGAGTTAATTGAGAGAATATAGTGATGATGCAAGGGCTCAAGCAATTGACAGAAAAATAAGATGAGCATCAGAACTGAGGAGATTCACAAATGAAATCTAAGTATAGGGTTGCCAAGAGAAGATTGGTTCATTTTTGTAAGAACTAAAGTGGAAGAATACCCTATGAAAAACCAGATTATGCAAAAACATGAAGTGACATATGCGAAGTAAAAGTTGATTTGTGAACCAGAGCTTGTAGAACAAAATGGGGGGAGAAATAATTTGGTGTTGCACAAATTGATGTAGCTGGGAAAAGCACCTAGTAAGGGTTTTTTTAGGTGTTTTTTTTTTTTTGCCTTTTCTGGAATTTTAGGAGGCTCCAAGAAGCTCTCATTGCTGTCTCCTTTTGAAGAAGGGCACAACTGGCTGTCATACCAGTGAGCTTAAAAGCCTAGAATTTTTAGATGGGAATTTTAAGCATCATCTTTATAACACATTATTGGAAAGAAGCAGGTTCAATCACACAATCTTATCAATCACACAATGAAGTTACTAAACTTCATATGCTTTTTCATGTCAAAAAGTCATTTGAAGATTACCTAGAATTTGGCAAGCAGTGAGTATTGGTTAAAGAGTGGTCTAGATTAGAAAGAAATCTGAGAAACTAAACATTTTGTTTTGACACTGTTAAGAGTGCAATCCTGAGCAGAGTTATACCCTTCCAAGTCTATTGAAGTCAGTGGGTTTAGAAGGGCATAACTCCCTTTAGGATTATACTGTTATTATGTAGAACTACCAGATTAATTCATGTATCCAAAATGAAAACCCAAGTAGGCATAAACATGCACTTATTAGCAGATGTAAATTGGGAAAGATTTCTGTTAGTTTCCTGAATGCATTTTAATAAAATAAATAGGATTACGGTTCAAATAGAAATATGTAGCATACATTGTAGGGATCTCATTTAAGCAGTATTGTACTTTAAGGACAGTGCCAAAACTAAGTGAGAGGCAAGCATGGCCTAGCAGAGATTCTGCTGCTGCTGGTTTCTGCCTAGAGCAATGTTATATTGTATTGTGTGCCAGTGTTTCTCCCAGTGCTTTGCTACGAAGAGTTATGTTTAATTACATTCTCTGTGTTAAAGCTAAATGATGCAAATTTAAGCAATGTTTTGTATATATTGGACATGTTTAACTTTTTGGAAAACTGCTAAGCTATAAGAAAATATGTAAACAAAGGACGGGGTTGGGGGAGGGGACTTGTGTGTTAAAAACATTAAAGGTTTTGTTGTTGAAACAGACAGTTCTGTTCTAATGAAAATAAAACTCTACTATTTTGGGCAAGCTATAGCTCTGTACCAGCTGTTCTCTCAAGGACAGTTGTCTCAGAGCTCTCTCAGCCCCACCTACCTTACAGGTTGTGGGGAGGGGAAGGGAAAGGAGTTTGTAAGCCGCTCTGAGACTCCCAAGTGAGTGAAGGGCGGGATATAAATCCAATCACAGCCTTGTGAGGTAGGTTTGGCTGAAAGTGAGTGACTGGCCCAAGGTCACCCAGTGAACTTCCATGGCACAAGTAGGGGTTCGAACCTGGATTTCCCAGATCCTACTGACATTTCAACCACTACACAACCCTGGCTGTCATTAGGTGAAAAATTATGTGAAGAAGTTACCTGGATCCAAACCAGTCTCAAGCCCCCAGGCTTAGAGGCTAATATCCAATCCAGAGGTCTGTGTAAACTCATATCATTGTGCACATTGGGAATGAATGGGGAAACTTGATTCTTCAGATGAGTGGCTGCAAATTTTTAGGCAAGACTCCACAACTAAGGGGTTTTAAATCTTTCTTCAAAATAATGAAACTGAGGGTCAGCTGCATGGGGAATGCACACAGTGATGGGGGGGAGTCTTGCTTGATGCGGAATAATTTGAGCAGGGAAAGGGTTAAGAGCCTTTTCTGTGCTTTTTTCCTGCTTCTAATAAAACCCTTTTGAAGTAGCTTTTCAGTCCAAAGGAGGCGACTATCCTTTCTATAAATAGTGTGTTCAGTCCTCAGATTGATATTTTTTCCATAGTTTTCAGGTTCTTGCAATGGGCAAAATGAGAGGGGAAAATAATTAGTGATGATGGTAGTCACTGCTTTAATGCTGTCAAGCCTGTAATCATTTCAGTAATACAATATAGGACAGAAGACTAGATGTGTCTTCTTGATTACAACATAAAATAATGCCTTGTGTTGGTCTCATTCATAGTGCAAGGTTGTGGGCCTATAGAGACACCCATCCAAGCTTAAAGTAGCTCACTACAATCAATAACGGGCAGTCTGACTCTGAGTATTTGGCAGCTGCATGTTAATATGCTGCTTATTACATGAGCAAGTTGAGCCTCAGTGTGCTAGCAGAATCATAGGAGTGCAGCTCTGGACAGGGGGATAAAGGGTGGAGCGTATGCTTGTCACTGTCTTCTGCATTGCTGGGAACATTACCACCTGAAGGGGCTTGGCTCAGACCTGAAATGTGCTAAACCAGTAGCTTCCTCTTATACTGCTCATGATTAGGAATATGTTAAGCCACAGCAATGCTGCCAGTGTCACCAGAGCTTGGTTTGGACTTTCAGTGGTGGTATGGATCGGGGGGGGGGGGGCACAAGTGATACTGTGCCATTTTCTATTTGTAGTATCTTAAGCGCCTGGTTTGGATTATTTAAGTGATGAACTGGCCTTAGTAATGGGCAGGGGCCCACTAATTACAGATAGTGAGAAAGAGATCCTGTAAGACCAAGGATCTATCCTTTTATCAGCTATTTACCTGCATCCTTGTTACAACAGTTGATACATTTATATGGGAGGAATCTCTGCTTATGTGCGGCCACATGTAACAGTGGTGGATAGTTTTCTGAGTTGATAAAAAAAATCTGGGACGATAAAAATGCAGCCAGTGGACAAATGGATGAGCAGTCATTTACTTCTGGCAAGTTTGTTTATGGTTTGTTTCAGACTTACTGGCAAGGAAATCTGGCTCAGGTGAATATATACCAGCAGGACAATTGTTAAACTGCAAGCATCTTTCCCTGGCAGATGCACAAAGAAGACCAAGAAAGAATTATCCTTAGGCCTAAGAAATCCTGGCTGGTCCACTTCTCCATGTAAATGGAACACACGTTTTTATGATTAAAGTTATAATAAAGTTGGAGTGTGTCTCCATGACAAAATGAAATTTGTCATTCCACTTAGTCTAGAACTTCAATGTGGTTTCTCCTTTTCAGAGGTGGTGTTTTGTTGGGGAGGAGGTTGCCCAGTTTCCCCCCATGAACACTGATTGGCTGAAATGGAGATATATGCAACTTTTAAATCTTATGTTAAAGCACATACACATCTGCTTTATACTATCAGATCATTGCTCCATCCAGGTCTGTATTTGTCTCTCCTCACTAGCAGTAAGTGTTCAGGGTCTTGTGCAAAGAGAGGTCTTTCCTAGTGCCCAGTAACAGGGATCCTTTAACTGGTGATGTCCTAGATTGTGCTTAAGACCTTCTGTAGGTAAAGCACGGCTTCTCCTACTGAGCCATGGCCCCTGTCATCTAATTATCATATTCATTAGTAGAAGAAGAGTTAGTTTTAATACCCTGCTTTTCTCTACCCTAAAGAGTCTCAAAGTGGCTTACAATCACCTTCCCTTTCTCTCTTCACAACAGTCACCTTGTGAGGTAGGTGGGGCTTAGAGAGTTCTGAGAGAACTGTGAGTGGTCCAAGGTCACCCTTCAGGCTTCATGTGGAGGAGTGGAGAATCAAACCTAGTTTTCCAAATTTCCAAATCCTCTGCTCCTAACCACTACACCATGCTGTCTCTCGGATATAGAAAGAACTTTGCAGCAGTACAAACCAAAGCAAAATCTTTACTCTTGGCCATCCTCTTGTCTAGGTAGGTTATATAAGATGTTATTAGTAGTTTGTCCAATTGTATGGTTTTCTGTTCTTGGTGACTCCGTGACAATTGGTTTGCTTCTCTTGCAATAAGCATACTCTTATTTCCTTTTCTGCAGGCATCTATAGAAATTTCTGAATATTCCTCAGACAATGAAAATGTAGACGAATACCAAGGAGAAACTACTGCTGCTAATTTAGAATTGCCAAAAAATCTCCAGTTAAGTTTTGGAGCAGGGTCTGGGCTGGATACTAGAAGATCAGCAACTGACTGGTTAAAATCTGCTCAGGCTGTTCTGCAAACGCCTAAGAAAAAGATAGACACGAGTTTGAAGAACCTAGATAATTCTGCAAAGAAACAAAAATTACTAAGGTATATATTTCTGAATTTTTAAATGTAATATTTCATATGTTAATCAGTACTACTTCAATACTGCAGACATCCACATAAGGGTTAAATATCTGACAGCTTTGTTTTGGAAAGGAAAGGTTGTGTAATAAAAGTGAAGATTGTGAATCATGCCTGCAAGCTCAACTTAAATTTCAGAAGTTCTCTAGGAGATCATGAGTTGAGATCACAATATCTATGTAGTTTGTCAAAGCATTCACACAATAGTCCCCACCCCAAACAATCAAATATTTAATTGCTTAGATATAATCTCCTACTGCAACTATCCCATTTCTTTTTTCATGTTGGTAAGTATTTGTTTGAAACCCTCCTGATACAAAAATTGTAGGCTGTGTGAGATGATGACGTATTTGGGGGACTCTTGGGCTTGAAGCCATGTCATGTGAGATTCCACACATATGTGCTTTCAAACAAGTAAACCACCAGGTGAAAACTAAAGTGATGAACATGTGAGAGGACTAGATCACCTCAAAGTGAAGAGTGATCTAAAAGAGGGCTTATATTTTGTTCATCTGTGGTGTGAACTTGCCTTCCTCCCAGCTTTGCAATGCTGCAGACTGGTTAAGCAGTAAGTCTTGCCTCTCTCCTCATGCAGACAGCCCATCTTTTTCTTTCTCTTTAAAAAGACCCATTTATGTGTACATTCTTCTCCTCAGAGTGAATTTTTAACCATTGCAAAACTACCCTGAGAACTGGGGGCAGAGGTTATGCAGGATGGGAGAAGCACTTATTGTCTAAAGGGAGCCAATTGACGTGTAATATTTATTTTATTTATTTATTTATTTTGGGATTTATATCCCGCCCTCCCCGCAAGCGGGCTCAGGGCGGCTTACATGGGCCAATGGCCAATCAAAGACATTAAAACCTATAAAATCAATAAAACATTCATAATAAATACAATTAAAACATATAAAAGCTTCCATGATATCACTTCTGATGGCGACTTAGTGGGTGACATAGCCCCCTCCCCCCATCCCTGTGCCGAGACCATATAGGACCAGGGTCATCATAGATGTTAAAAATGATGGGTGGTATCTTTGGTGGCGGCTCCTATTCAAAAGCCCGGCGTTTTGCAGGCCCTGCGGAACTGCATCAGGTCCCGCAGGGCTCTGATCTCCTCCGGGAGCTCGTTCCACCAGATAGGAGCTGCCACTGAAAACACCCTGGTCCTTGTTCTGGCCAGCTTGGCGTCCCTGGGGCCAGGGACACATAGTCGATGTTCAGACCCCGACAGTAGTGCTCTCTGGGATATATACAGAGAAAGGCGGTCCCTAAGGTATGTTGGACCCTGGCCATATAGGGCTTTATAGGTAAGAACCAGCACTTTGAAGCGAACTCGGTATGCTATAGGCAGCCAGTGCAGTGCCGCCAGCACAGGCCCGATCTGGTCAAGCCTTGCAAGACCCATCAGCAGCCTGGCTGCGGCATTCTGCACCAACTGCAGCCTCTGAATTTGCGCCAAAGGCAGCCCCATGTAGAGAGCGTTACAGTAGTCTAGCCTCGAGGTGACCATCGCATGAATCACTGTGGCTAGGTCACCACGGTCGAGGTAGGGAACCAGCTGCCTCGCCAGCCTCAGAAGATAAAAGGCTGACTTAGCAGTGGCTGCTACCTGGGCCTCCATTGACAGGGAGGGCTCCAGGAGCACTCCCAAACTCCTAACCCTTGACGCAGGCACCAACGGCGCCCCGTCGAAGCTCGGGAGCGGGACCCCCCGCCCCAGGCCGCAGCGACCCAGGCACAGGACTTCCGTCTTCGCCGGGTTCAATTTCAACCTGCTCGATCTGAGCCAGTCAGCCACGGCGTGCAATGCCCGGTCTAGATCGTCTGGGCCGGAGTCCGATCGTCTGGGCCGGAGTCCGAATATCATTTGGTATTGTGTGAGAGGTCTTGGGCTTGTGTGCTCCTTCCTCTTCTTGTGTCCTTCAGTTCTCTTCTCCATGTTTTCTGTTTAGGTATACCATTGTTTGCTTTAATGTCAAAACCAGCACACTATAATGTGTACGTGCCCATCAAACCAGGCTTGGAAATGAAGATCAAATCATAGTTTCCAGTTTTTGTTTGAAGGACAAATGCAATGTATAGTTTGCCAGTTCAGATGTAATGAAAACCATAGTTTATAGTGAAAGAAAAGTGCAGGAGGGAATAAGTGTGAATAAAGAGGGGAGGCTGTAGCTGGACATTACATGTGAACCACCTACACCTACTGACTGTTATATTATCACTAGGAATAAGGCCCGTTGTGGAAATAAATACAACGGGCTCTAGAAAGGCTCTGGGAGAGTGCCAAGGCCTTGAGCACTCAACGTCAATTTGCTGTGGCAACCTCAGCAGGGTATAAGGACACAGAGTCCACCATTTTCTCCATGGGAACTGATCAATGCCATCTGGAGAGCAATTGTAATTCTGAGTGATCTCCAGCCCTTACCTGGAGATTGGCAACAGAGGTTCCCCAACAGGGAATAGCTGATTTGGAGGGCAGAGTCCATGGCGTTCTACCTGTCTGAGGCCCCACCCCTCCTCAAACCTCACCCTCTTCAGGCTCCATCCCTCAAATCTCCAGGAATTCCCCACATGGATTTGGCAACCCTATGTCCTTCCCAGCCAAGCATCAACCTACCTTTATGTCCCCCTCACTGTTCAGCTTTCCATCTCCCCCCCCTCCCTGCAGCCTCTACTGGGCTCTGAAGCCCTGTCTGCCACATCACATTGGCTGTCATGGGGGGCATCTCAGCAGGGTATAAGGACACAGAGTCCACCGTTTTCTCCATGGGAACTGATCATTGCCATCTAGAGAGCAGTTGTAATTCTGAGTGATATCCAGCCCTCACCTGGAGATTGGCAACAATGTTTTCCTTGGGCGGGAGGGCGGGATAGAAATTTAAATAAATAAATTTCCCAGGAGGAAAAGTGGTCTTTCTCTGCAATGGGCACCAAAGCAGCTTACATCATTCTCCTCTCCCCCTTTTGACTTGCACAACAATCCTGTGAGGTAGGTCAGGCTGAAAGTCTGTGACTGGTTCAAAATCACCCACTCACCTTCTACAGCAAGAACCTGGATTTAGCAGATCCTGCTCTGAAGCACTGATTGCCACGCCTGGGGTACCCAACCTCCAGGTAAGCCCTGAAGATCGCCAGGTATCACAACTGAACTTCAGACAACAGGTCTCTCCTGTCCAGTGAAAATAACTGCTTTGGATGGTGGACGATGGCATTCTGTTCAGCTGAGGCCTCTCCCCTCCCCAAACCCTGGCTTCCAGAGACTCTACCGGAAAATCTCCAGGAATCTCCCTACCTGGAGCTGGCAACCCTAGTCAGAACTGGTCCCACTGAGTTCTTTACAAAGGCCTGCAAAGGGTTTCCTTCCTTTGTCTGAACCAAGCTTGGTTGCCTACTGTTGCAAAACGGGCACCAGTTTGCAACTCAGCTATTCGCCTCCCTCCCTAGTCCTGTGGGCATATCTCACTCCTTAAGTTCCCTGCCATCAGTCACTGAACTGTCACTGCCTTTTTAGAGGGCCCCTGAGGCGAAATCTCCCTATTTGGAGATGGAATCCTCAATCTTTGGGGGATCCCTAGAAAGTTGGCAACTGAAGGGTCTGGCCTTTCCTTGCTTCCCTGGGCTACCCCCTCCCTTTGGTATTGTGCAGAGCAGGGGAGACTATGCACAACACAGATTATTAGCCCATGTAGAAGAATTTATTTTACTGTTTACACAATTATGAAGCGCATACACACACACACTAAATGAATAAGGCACAACTGTAGGAGTAAGCACATACTACGAACCAACAGGGCATAAATCAACAGGGGTTAAACACAATCCTCCCTGGATGGGCTGGTGTCCCACCCCTTGGGACAGTCCCTCTTTTCCCGCACTTTTTGGCTCTGGGGCCACTGGGAACTGTAGTCCAACAGATGAAGAAGCCCCATTCAACCCAGTTAGCGATACCCCTGCAGGCCCCTCTCTGAAACTACAGCTCATTTGAACCTTATGGGGGAACATTTTAAACAAATCACAGACAGCAGCCATCTTATAAACACAGGTAACTGCCATTTCTTTACACCTACCACCTGGAGTTTAGCAATCCTAGGGGGAAAGTCAGCCGCACAGCAGAGGGTTTAAGGGAATGGTTTGATGGTTGCTGGCCCACCTCATTAGCCAGCCAACCATGGTGGAGCTTAGAAGGAGAGAGAGAGCCATTTTCTGACAGTTTATTCTGGCAGAAAAGTCAGTGGGCGGGGGTGAGGGGGTTATGCTGATAGTCCATTGTCTTTTCACTGACAGAAGCAGGCCACTTGGGGGAATAGTTAAACCCACCTGGCAGTGGGCGGAGGAGAAGAGTGGACCCAGCACCCAGTTGGTCCTTCCCCTTTGCTGGCTCCCTCCAGACTGAGGCCGGGACGCTGGCTGGTGGCTCTGTGGGCGGGACTGAGGCAAAGCAGGGAGAGAATGCAGCCAATAGCCAGGGGCCCCCTTTTGAGTGGCAGGCCATCCAGCCTACTGATTTTGGCGCCCCATGGAATCTTACCCCTTGGAATCTTAAAACAGCTTTATATAATAGGAAAGATATGAAGTCACAGAGTAGCTTGGTACAAAGCTCCACTCACAATGAACTAGTTCATGCTGTTTTCCTAATCTAAAATGGCCCCAAAGTGCTGATATTTGGCCTGTTGTGGCAAAGATACATGCAGCATACAAAGTGGATGTATGTTTGATCCAACAGGGCGAATAGTCCTTCCTTGAGATAGTTTGTTGGGAAAGCACTGTTATAGGACAGGATAAAATCTGTCCTTCCTTCCCCTGTGCTGAGGTCCCCATTACCTCCTTTTTTTTTTTTTAATGCTTGGGAGCTCCAGATATGGAACCCCAGTGTCCTGTCTGTTTTGACCCTAACATCTTTTTTTCACTGTGAAACTAGGACCTTGATTTGTAGCTTTGAAATAACATTCCTTCTTTGTACTCAGTGCATGGTCTAACTTAGGGTAAGATTTCTGGGGGGGAAAAATTCTTATATTGTAAATTGCTGATGGGCTTGCAATCAAGATTTTTGGTAGTGAATATTTGTAAGTAGTTTTCTATTGCAAACTTCAAGAATGAAAATATCAAGGCATTGAACAGCAACACTGAATATTAGGCTGCTCTAGGCCTTGATGGAGCCTGTATGCCGTTGTTTAGATTTCTTTGCAAGCTACCTTACTGCAATACCCTTTAAAGTACCAGCTCACGTATTATCTACCTTTATACACAGGAAAGGGGCTAGCAGGAGACAGGCAGATACATTTATGCAGTGTTTGCAAGTTTCTTTCATAAGTCTCTTTGGGCTGATGATTAATTGGTTAAGAGGGTCTATGTGATTATAAAATATTCTGAACTTCTTCAGTCTTGTTATTTCCAAAGAACACACATGCTTTTTGGGGTTTCTATTCGTTACAGTTTTAGCTGTTTTCTCAAAAGCATGATTACTGAAATCATGAAACTTTTAAAAAGATAGCATTTTTAGCAGCAAAGAACAGTTTGTGCTGTATATAAGTGAAATAGCTTAGAAGTGAAGTATATGAAACAAAATTTTTAAAAGGCAGATGTTTGATAAAATGAAATGATAGATAGTAAAAATAAAATGAAATTATAATCTGTTACATTGTTTCAACATGAGCAATATGTATCAGACACTGAGTTCAATATAACATAGCTAAAGTTAGATGAAGCATATCCGTTCTTGAAAGCCTGTCTATGCCTTTGAATGCCTGTAGGCAGGTACACTGATTGGCTTCCTTAGGACAATAATGATGGGCCTCAACCAAGAAAACACTGATGCCCCCCCTTCAAAACTGATGGAATTTCAAACATGACCTCACCTGAACTTTTAAATTATAAGTAGAAGCATTTATTCAATATGTCATCAGCTCAAATGGTCTTTGTAATGTGGGCAATTTTAAATCTGAATTGTAGATACCAGCACTGCTACAATAGTACCTGAAGCATATTTGCATTTCATGCCATTCCCTTTCCCCCTTTCAAATATTGAACTATTTCAGCCATGAACAACTTCTAGCCTGCTGAAAAGTACACACTTGACCCAGCTTCTGAAATGAATCACAAGGTCAAGTATGTGTAAAAAGTATTTTGGGACACACTGCTTGCCAAAGGTCACACAACTTCCAGTAATCTGATGTAGGCTAATGGTCAAAGTATCCTCAACAGAGAGTTGTGGCTGAAATTACACTCTTCACAAAGAGAGTTGCACTGACCCAAAGAGTCCTCTTTTCTGCTTTCAGATTTGCTTCTCTCCTTATTCCTGGAACACAGGAGATAAATAGTATTGGAATACAGTTTCTACAAAATGGAAGTTGTACAAGATACTGATTATGTTTGCATCAGTTTGTGCAAGTTTTGACAGGGTCCCATTCACTGTAAGGAGCCTAGAAAATAAACTACATCTGTTTTGTAGTGTTTGGGTTAAAAAGTTGATCTTGGTATGATTGTGTAATCCTTTGTTCCCTGTAGAGGAGGACTAGCAGAACGATTGAATAGACTGCAGAACAGAGAGAGGGCTGCCATTAGCTTTTGGCGACATCATTGTATTTCAGATAATCAAACGCCAGGTAAGAACCATTGTAGAATGTCACATTTTATTTCTGTAAACTTTTGGAAGTATGTGCATATTTTTTCAGCAGGACAGTGAGGTTGGCCAGCCTAATATGTGTCCAATATGGCTGTAGTACTGAGAGATCGTCTGTATTTCCTAATTAAGTTCTGTGGACCACTTCCAAACAATATACCTGCTCTTGTTAGTAACTTGGTATCACTCAGATTCTTCAGTGAAAAATGGGATAAAATGCGCTAATGTTGCATAATAATTGTCATCCTATTACAAAAACTTCTGATATTTTCAGACACTTTCCCTGAACCATTCTGAAGTCATGTGATTATGTATGATAATATTGAAGTATCAGGTCAGCAATGGTTAAAGTAATTGATAATACCAACTTCTGAAAATTAGCAAAATATTTAAAAAACACAAAATAAGTATGCTTTATTGGGTCACAGAAGCTAGGGAGGGTCAGCCCTGGTCAATATTAGGATGGGAGACTACCAAGGAAGTTAAGAGTTGCTGTGCAGAGGCAAACTACCTATGTTCTTTTTTTGCCTTGAAAACCCTCTGGGATCACCATAAGTTGTCTGTGATTTGATGCCAATTTACATGCACTTTGGGTATGAAGGCGGACAGCTGCATCAGAAATATATGCAACAAGTTTGAGGTATATAGCTAATTGGTTTCGGTTTCAGATAAATCCTTGTACTTGTTGAATAAAATAATTTGGTTAAAAATTAGGCTCCAGAGTGGCAATATTTAGGGGTGTGCATTCGGCATAATCAAACAGAAAAAATACTTGAAAAATATGTTATTGATATTTTTGGGATATTATTTAAGTCAAATATAGATCGGAGATCTGTACTTGGCTACTGGTGTAGCTGAGCCCGAAAAAAGCTGGATTTTTTTCACCTTTTATTCGGGTCTGTTCAGTTATACCGAGAGTTAGCCCCAGCCGAAGCTGCATGGAACTCTCAGCTCCATGCTGCCTCCACTGATGCGCTGTGTGGCTTGCAGAAAGGACTTAAAGGGAATGCGTTCCCTTTAAGTGCCTTTTGCAAGAAGCACTACGCAAATGGAGTCCCAGGCGGTGAGTTCCTGGCAAACTGAGTCCCAAAATTCACTGCTTGGGACTCCGTTCATGTGGCGCCGCTTGCAAAAAGCATTTAAACACCTTCTCCAATCAGTGAGTTTCCAAAAAAATTCAGGAACCCCAAATATTTCAGGAATATTGGGAAATACCAATATTCAGAATCACCATGTTGGGGTTTTTTGCACACCCCTAATGATGTTGATAGAAGGAAATGCAGAGCAGACAGAACCTGCTTATCATGCAGCAATTAGCAACAGATCCTGTGACAAATAGCTGGCAGAAACACAGCCTTATGCTTTGCTGTTCTAGTTTGATTTGTTGTTTAGGTGGTCAGATTTTGTCCTTAACAAAACAAGCGAATCTTAAGAATCAAGTCTGTAATTTTTTAGTAAATAGTTGAATACAATTTTTTACAATTTTCCAGTCATATGCAAAGTTTTCATACCTTGAGAGCAGAAGAGGCAAACATTTTAAAGAGCTTTAAAACTGGTGTGCTCCTTAGACAATGGGAGCTACTGTTATAAAAAATGTTGAAACAACTTTGCATGTTGTTGCTCGTGCATGCATATAGCTTGTTTGGATTTTGGCCTAAACATTATTTTCCATATTAAAAAGAAAGCTGAATATGACTGTACAGTAGAGGTGCAGACTATATGGCCTGAGGGCAACATGCCGTTTCCAGCCCTGGCATGCATAATTTGATCCCCGCCCCCTTATCCCTAGTGAGACATCAGAGAGTGACCACAACACTAATATGATGGAAGCATTGCTACGGTAACTGCAATGTCTCAGCCTCATCTGACAGGCACTGATTTCCCTTGGGCAGGATCAGTGTTTCAGGTGAGCTGAGTCCCTGCAGTCACCATTGCAAGCGCAATGTTCCAGCGAGCTCCAGATGTTATGTGGGAGAAGCCAGTAATTCTAAATTACCATTCTAAAATAAATCTATCCATTTGATGTTCATCTAAATGTATGTTAGACCAGAGGTGTCAAATTCATTTCTTCCGAGGGGCAGATTGGACATAAATGTCACTGTGTCAGGCCAGGCCATATGTGCTGTAAAATGTAATCAGCACAAAAGATGAAGGGGGGGAACCCAACCCAAAAATGGAATTGGATACCTTAAAGGTTGAGGTTACAAACATACATAAAAAAGATTCAACAAAATATATCTTTAATATTACAGTGCACCAAATAGCTTTTAGCCCATACAGGTCACACACTGTGCAGAACACATAACATACAATGCAGAATATTCTTAGTAGCACACTGTGCAGTACACATCACATACAATGCAGTACTCTTTGTATCACTGATTGGGCTCAGGAGGTGGGGCCTGAGAGATTCTGCCTGCTGCAGTTTGGTGTAGTGGTTAAGTGCGTGGACTCTAATCTGGGAGAACCGGGTTTGATTCCCCACTCCTCCACTTGCACCTGGCTGGATGACCTTGGGCAAGCCATAGCTCTGTACCAGCTGTTCCCTCAAGGACAGCTTGGGAAAGAGCTCTCTCAGCCCCACCTACCTCACAGGGTGTCTGTTGTGGGGAGGGGATGGGAAAGGAGTTTGTAAGTCACTCTGAGACTCTTAAGTGAGTGAAGGGCGGGATATAAATCCAATCTCTTCTTCTCTTCTCTGCACAGAGTTTGGGTCCAAACCAGCCCCTCTCATCCCTTATGGTTGCCAGCTCTGGGCTGGGCAGTCCCTGGGGATCTGGAAGAAGACCATGGGGAGGGCCCGCATTTGGGGAGGGGAGGGACCTCAGCAGCAGGTATAATACCCTAATATAGGCCCTTCTGGTCCACATCCAAACTGGTTTCCTCCCAGTTGCTTGTGGATCAGATGAGAATCTTGGATGGGCCAGTTCCGATCCATGGGCCATATGTTTGGCATGTCTGTGTTAGACAGTATTTCATGCATCATGCATGTGCATTTTTGCACACCCTTTTGAGAGTTGAATGCCCTCCCCCTAATCATCATTTAATTGCCTGACCATCTATGACCCTGCGGTAGTATCTTTTCCACCAGTTTTGCAAATGCGACTTTTTATTCTGTTACTGTTGTTTAAGACAAACTTGCAAGAGACAAATGAGCTTAGAGATCAATGGGAGGGGATTGGACCAACTTAACTTTTAGAGTCCTGTAAAATCCCTCTAGAAACTTTATATTGTACACATAGATCAGAATGTCACTGATAAAAGAGGAGGTAGGAATTTCCTGCTGTAGGTAAATCCCAGTTTCTGGCCTCATTTGGGAATTGCTAGACTAGCTGGTGACATTTCATATTGTCGAACTGAATATAGTACGTTCCGTCTAAAGATAGGATTTGTGGCAGGGGTGAACACTGGTAGAAACCTGTGCTCTCTATAGTCCATACAGCCAACCCACACACTACAAATGATTTGGCCTAAGGGTTTTGGGTGTGTGTTTTTGTTTTTTTGAACAACAAACTCAGTCCTCAGTAACTTCTAGAAGCAATGTGAAGACTTCACTTGGATAAGCATCTAATATATGGTTACCATCAGTGGGTTCTCTTGCGTTATGCAATTAGTGTTGTTTGTTAAATATTTTCAATTGTAGTTACTTACTCTGAACTTTGGGGAAATAGAACTAGATCTTAGAAAGTGTTGCTGGTAGATAGCAGTGCCAATGCATTCATTGTCTTTGGCTTGTGGGACATTTCAGTGTTCCATTTTGTCTTCTTTGCCATTTAACATCTACATGGAACCACTGGAAAGATCATCTAGAGATCTGGGGAATGTTGCCATTAGTATGCTGATGACTTTGAGCTCTCTCTTGCTCTTCTATCACATGTTAGTAAAGCACTGAAAGGTCTGTATCAGGGCCTGATGTTGAGGATGGACTAGATTGGGGTGAATAAATATAAATTTAATCCAGAAAAGATGGAAGTACTGTTGATACAGAATATGTATGATTCATGGATGGGTTACAGGCTGTGTCAGGGGATTAGATCCAGCAATTCACTTGTGCAAGGGAAGTGCATGTTTCTCACTTTCTCATCCCCCTAGTGCTCTTTTCTGCACAAGTTCTATCATTGTTGGTGTTTTTTTGCCAGTAAATCACTTGATGCAACCCATAAAGCCGCAGTACACCTTATGGCTCAAGCTGACAGCTTGCATGCATTCTCGGATTCCCCAACCCACCTGACAAAAAGCAGTTGCCCGGAATATATTTTATGACTTCAGTCTGGTCATTAGTTGTACCTCATCCTGCAAGTGAAAAGCCTAGCTATGGATATAATGAAGATCTGAATGAATATGGCTAAGTCTTCATTCTGTAACATGGTCTATGTGGGCTGTCTTTAAAAAGTGTCCAGAAATTTAGGATACTTTAAATGTGTCTGGGAACCGAAATGAAAATGAAAGGGCAATGGGTTGACTATGGCTTAGTGCAGGGGTGGGCAAATGGCGGCCCGGGGGCCACATGCGGCCCGCCACAGAGTTTTTTGCGGCCTGCCAAGACACTTGGCCACTGTCAGCACCTGAGGAGCTGCAGCTTGAACTTACTGACAAGCAGTCAGATCACACTGTGAAAGAAATGTTTAACGCTGTGACATTAGTTGACTTTTACAAATCTTTGTCTGCTGAAAAGTTTCCATGTATGAAGAAATTTGCTGGGAAAATGTTCTCTGTATTTGGGTCTACATATATTTGTGAGCAAAGTTTTTCTTGCATGAAGATCAACAAGAGTAAATATAGACATTAACAGACATTTGACAGATATTAACTTGCAGGCTATGATGAGAATCTCAACTAGCCATCTCACTCCTGATTTCCAAAAAAATGTAGAAAAGTGTGATAGGGTACATTTGTCTCATTAAACGGATTCTAAAATTAAATGTGCTTGCAGCTATAGATGATATGAAATTAGCACAATAAATAAATTGAATAAAACTACCACTATTTTATTTAATTTATATTGATTGATTTCTATGATACAATTTATACCTTTTCTGAAATGCAAAGTTAACTAATGAATGCAATCATTTTAAAAGGTGCGGCCCTCCGCTAACATCCGCTCCCACAAAGCGGCCCCCGAGCCAAAACAATTGCCCACCCCTGGATTAGTGTATCTGTTTTGTTTGCAGAGGTTCCAAGTTAAATCCCTGACATTTTCAGTTTTAAAAGGATCTGGTAGCTAGCTGATGTGAAAAACCTCAACCTGAGAACCTGAAGAACTGCTGGCAATCTGAGTAGATGGTACTCATTTCAGTAGAGCAGTGGTCTGACTCAGTATACAGCTTTATGTGTATGTGTTCAAACTGCATCTGGCCTAGAATTCAGTGACCAGATTGTTAACAAGAGTCAGCCGCATGGATTATATTATGCCAATTCAACATCTGGATTTGTTTCTAGTGTGGTTCAAGGCCAAATTTAAAGTACTGGCTTTTAACCTTTTAAATCCTAAATGTTCTGGTCCCAGGATATATAAAGATCCACTTACTCTCAAGCAAACCTATCTATACCTTAAAAACTTCCTCAGAAGCCTTCCATGTGCTCTTGCTGTTTGAAGCAGTTTGTGGCTATATGGGAAAGGCAGGTTATAAATATTTACGATTGCAATCTCAAGGCATCTTGGATATTCATGTTAAACAAAAGATATTTGTGCTGGTGATAGATGTTGTAAGGATATGAAATGCTGTGGGGATATGAAATGTTAGACCACATAGTGCTAAAATACTGTTTACAAAGTATTTAGTGCTAATGGTCTCCTGTTTCTTTTCATTGTCTTAAGTGCTTGAATCTTGCTTATTTTGCTCTGTACTTGGTAGCTTTCTTGCTCTCAATTTTAATAAATGCTAGAAATTATTTTAGACCCAAAGGGGAATGGCAAGTAGCCAATGTTCCGTTTGTGTCCTCCTATCACCTCTGTTTTTACCATGTTGAAAACATAACACAGAATCTTCTGAGGGTTTTTTTGTTTTTGCTTTTGAGAGTTAGGGGTTGGTGTTTTCCCCTGAAAAAAAGAGACCTGAAATGAACCCAAATGTAGAAAATGGTTGAGGGAATTTCCCCCCCCTAGTGAATTGGAACCAAACTGAACCTAAAATCTCTTGGTTGCTTTGTACCTGAACTGGAACAGGACCCTTAAAAACAAAAAGGAGTAACCTGTTGTGAACAAGTGATTCAGCAGACAAGTACTCAGAGACTGTTTTGTGTGGTAGCTTTTCTCTGCTCCAGCTATTTTCGCAGGGCTGTATTCCCCAGAGGTGTCAACAGAAAAGAAGAGATGGAAGAACAGAAAAAATTGGTAGGGAGGGGCAAGAACTAGTAATCCTCCTAGTGCTAGCAAAAGGCTTTCCTATTCAGTGCAGAGGTTTTTTGAACTAAAGCCAGAAGCTTCTTAGAATCTTAGAATTGGATTTCCAAAGTCATCTAGTCCACCCTGGTGCACAAAGCAGGAAATTCACAGCTACCTCCCCCCCACACCCCCAGTGACCCCTGCTCCATGCCCAGAAGACAGCAATAAGAACAAAACTGTGTACAAAATAATTCACCAAAAAAATCTTCAAAAGGTAGCATTAATATAACAAGAATATTTAATAGACACTTAAGGAACAGGAGAAAAATGATTCCAGTCAAATGTTCTTGTAGTTCCCTTTAAAGGGAACTCCTGTTCCTTAAGTGTCTCCTGGGGGAACACTGAAGATTGGTGTTACAGCTGTTTATTCATTCAACCTTGTTCTGTATGGACATTTGTACTGTTATTCTGGATATTTTGAGACTATAAAATATTTTTGTTGTAATAAAACTATATTTTTGAAGATTATTGATGTATTATTTTGTAAACAGTTTTGTTCTTATTGCTGTTCCTTACTGTGTATCTCTGGTCTGTTGTATTTTATTTTCCATGCCCAGAAGTTGGCAAAAAAACCTCCAGGATCCCTGGCTAAACTGGCCTGGAGAAAAGTTGCTTCCTGACCCCAAAGTGGCAACTGGAATTTTTCTGGGCATGTAAGAAAGGACCACGAGAACTAAGCACTGATGCAACCCTTCCTGCCCTCCCACTCATGACCTGCCTAAGTTCACAGAATCAGCACTGCTGTCAGATGGCCATCTAGCCTCTGTTTGAAAACCTCCAAAGAAGGAGAGCCCACCACCTCCTGAGGAAGCCTGAGGAACCACTCTAACAGGAAGTTCTTCCTAATGTTTAGCTGAAAACTCTTGATTTAATTTCAACCTGTTAGTTCTGGTCCAACCTTCTGGGGCAACAGAAAATAACTCTGCACCATCCTTTATATGACAGCCCTTCAGGTACTTAAAGATGGTTATCATATCACCTCTCAGTCATCTCCTCTCCAGGCAAAACATACCAAGCTCCTTCATCCTTCCCTCATAGGACTTCGTCTCCAGACCCCTCACCATCTCGGTTGCCCTCCTCTGGACACGTTCCAGTGTATCTGAAGCCTTCTTAAATTGTGGTGCCCCAAACTGAACACAATACTCTAGGTGAGGTCTAACCAGAGCAGAGTAAAGCAATACCATCACTTTGCGTGATCCGAGCAGTATACGTCTGTTGTCTCTCCTTAAGAGCCAGTTTGGTGTAGTGGTTAAGTTTACGGACTCTAATCTGGGAGAACCAGGTTTGATTCCCCACTCCTCCACTTGCACCTGCTGGATGACCTTGGGCAAGCCATAGTTCTGGCACAGCTGTTCTTGAAAAAGAGCAGTTTATGTCAGAACTCTCTCAGCCCCACCTACCTCGCAGGGTGTCTGTTGTGGGGAGGGGAAGGGAAAGGAGTTTGTAAGCCACTCTGAGACTCCTTTGGATAGTGAAGGGCAGGGTATAAATCCAATCTCCTCCTCCTCCTCCTCCTCTTCCTCCTCCTCCTCCTCTTCTTCTTCTTCTTCTTCTTCTTCTCACCATAGTTAATTTCTGTCCTCTGTACAAGTACATGGATCTGTCTTCAAGACAGTCCACTATAGATCATTCAACAGTAAGATAGTAAAAGTGAAAATTAATGTACTTTGCTTGATACTTGTCTTGAATTAGGAGCAGTAATGGTAGACCTTTTGAAATGATAGGAGGTTCAGACGTTTTAAAGAAAAAAAAATCTTGAATATTCTGGAAATAAAGCAGCAATAAATCCTGACTCTGATAGGCCAGACTAATCCAATCTCATATCTCAGAAGCTAAATACTAAGCCCTGGTTAGTATTTAGATTAGAGACCACCAAGGGAGTCTTTGGTTGCTGTGAAGAGGCAAGCAATGACAAACCATCTCTGAACGTATCTTGTCTTGAAAACCCTAAGGGGTCTCCATAAATTGGCTGAGACTTGGCAGGAAAAAAATAGCTGAAAATGTTTGAAATAAAGTTGTCTCTATGCATCCGAAGTATACAAAGAAATTAAGCAAGGATGAGCAACTTGCCTGTCAAAGAGGTAAAATGTACCCCAGTCTTGCACAAGGGACATTGGGAAATCTATGACGCTCCCCACCATGGAGTTCAAATGCACATTTCATGGAATATTTTAGGAAGGTGGCTACTGGTGATAGAATTTGTGCCCCCATGCAGGGAGTGTGTGCCCTGTCCAATAGAACCAATGAATGGATTGGGAAGTAAGTAAATAGGTTAGAGAATAAGTTCAGTTAACCATATTATGTAAATTTCTGTTGCTTTTCCTATCTGCTGTGACCCAGCTGTGTCAGTGCAAGCCAAATTGCTCCATCGCTTTGATTGTGTTGGGGCAGCACTGTATTTTGCACCAGTGTTTTAAGTTGAGCCACCACCAGTTGCTCTGATCTGATAATGCAAGCTTTCTATCACTTTTGAACTGCCTTCTATTTATTTATTAGGTGTATGTTTGTCTTGTCCTTCCTCCAGTGAGTTCAGGATGGTGTAAATCATTCTCCTTTTTCCATTTTATCCTCACAAGAACCCTGTAAGGTAGAGTTAACTGAGAGAGAGTGACTGATCCAAGGTTACCCAGAAAGTTATTAACACTTTTTTGCCCCTTTTGATTTTTTGTCTTGAACATCTTTTAATAACACTTTAAAAACTCTGCCAGGATGTTTATACTTCTCCAACTCACCTGCTAGTTCACACAGTTCTATCCTCCCCATAAAGGGAGCACTGTCGGGGGAATTGAAGAGAATCAGGTATGCCATTCTCCCCAAACTGAAGAATCTCCAAAACGTGTGGTGACTGGATTATTGTACCCCGTCCAGGGTTCATTAAGATGAGCAGAAAAGAGGTAGAGTGGGTAAAAATCCATCTGTCAGTCAGAAAGAAACTCCTCAGCTGATTCTTCCCACACATCAAGCAGTCTCACTACAGTGAAAAAGAAAAAGATGAGATGTTTTGTGGAGACGAGATTGTGGTAGGCATTATAAAACAAGTCAAGCAGCTTCAGATGATCAAAAAGACAGGATTTAGCATGGCTGGTGTCAGTTGTGCTAGTCTGCAAGGCGTTCGCTGTTGTTCTTGTATACTGCAAACTTATTGAATATGCTATGAAACCTTCATCAGCAGTACAATGGGAAAAGCACGTCTGCTTTGCAAAAGGCTTAAGGATCCACTTAACTTTAAATGCCCCCTTGTGGGTGATGATTGTCTGTGCTTCCACCGTGGCGTTGTCCACGGGGAGTTGCTGGTAGGCCTGAGCCAGATCCAGCTTGCCAAAAACCTTGGCTCCCGCAAGGGAGGCCAAGACATTGCTGACCACGGGCACCGGATATGCGTGGTCTTGGAGGGCCAAATTCAAGGTTCACTTATAGTCCACACAGATGCGGATTTCCCCGTTCGCCTTCATGGGAGTGATGATCGGGGTTTCCCACCTTGTGTGGGAGACTGGCTCCAGCACCCCTTGTGCCACGAGCTTATCTAACTCTGCTTCTGCCTTGGGCTGTATTGCGAGCGGGGGCCGTCATGCAACCAGGCAGATGGGGCAGACCTTAGGTCTAATCCTAGGGAGACCAGTGGCCCCCGGTAGGAGCCCAAGGTGCCGTCGAAAACGGCGGCGAACTCGGCGCAGACCGATTCAAAGTCTGCCAATCCAATTCGGTCTACCCCCCGTATTTCAAGTCCTAGGGGTTTGAACCACGAGAGTCCCAGTAGGCTGACCAGGTCTCTTTCCACCACCAAAAGGTCTAGGAGCCCGTTAAAATCCCGGTACTGCACCCTGAACTTCCCTAGCCCCTTGATTGCAACCGGGTTCTTTTGAAAATCCCGGATAATTAGTCCTGTGGGCTTACGCAGCTGGGGGCCCCCCTTGGGACAGAGCCACTTAAAGGTTGCGGCTGAAATTATAGAATAGGAGGACCCGGTATCCAGCTCAAGGGAACAGGGGGCCCCTTCGATCCAGACGTGGACCGTAATTTTCCCAGGGAGAGGCTGGGGCAAGCTCAGTACCTGTTGATGTGTAGTCGCGATGCTGTCCGCTGCCTCGTAGTGCGCGTTTTGGGAGCGACGGTTGTCTCGGGAGCAGCAGGCCTTTGTGATGTGCCCCGTGCGTCCACAGTCCCGGCAGGTTGCATCTCGGAACCTGCAGGAACATCTCTCGTGGGGGTCTCCACAGCTTGTGCATGGTGGGGGCGGTCTATGCTGGGGAACAGGAGAGGAAGCCGTGGCCAGAGCCACGCAGTGGGAACAGGAACTGGAAGAATGTGACGCACCTTTGTGGGAGTGAGGCTGCAGCTGGTGGATGTCCTCTTCGTTGTATTCGGAGACTGCGGTGCTGTGTGATTGGGTGGCCATTTTGTCTTTTGGGGTTGTTTTGAACACGACCAACGCTCCCTCTAAGCTGTGGAGTCTTGTGAGCCAAAATTCCACTTTGTGAGCCATTGGCCTTAAAGTTGTGAGCGAGCGATTTGGCCCCTGCATAAATGAGTTTGCTCTGGAGCCATCCTTCCTGAGCCAAGACAAAAATGTGTGAGCTGGAGGCTAAAAAACTGTGAGCTAGCTTACACTAACTCAGCTTAGAGGGAACACTGAACACGACCGCTGTCTGCAGCACTTTCTTGAGGGTCAGCTCTGTGAGCGTGATCAGCTGCTGCCGGAGCTTGGCTTCTCGCACCCCCACCACAGAACTGCCCAGTAAATGGTCCTTCACATGCCGGTACTCACATCCGACTGCCATCCGGTGGAGGTTAGCGAGGAACGCAGTGGCACTCTCACCCGGTTGTTGGGTCCTCTCAAGGAACTGGACACGGAGTGCCAACATGGATGGCTTTGGCACGAAGTAGTCCCCGAGCTGCTTGATCAGGTCGTCATAAGTGATGTCCAGCAGGTCTCGGGGTGAGATGAGGCTCTGGGCTAGGCGCATGGTTTCGACGCCACAGTGGCCCAGGAGCCAGGCCCACTTCATCTCAGCCTCGGTAACCCCATGCACAGTCAGGAGAAACCCGAGTTGCCTGGACCAGGCTTCCCAGGTCTTGGGTTTGGAAGGGTCAAAGGGAGGGATTTGTCCCGTGGCAGCAGCCATAATTACCGAGTAGGAGCAGCACGGTGAGCGAGGTCCTCGGGGGCAAGCAGTGGTCCTTCATGGATCCCATCCTTGTCGCCACTGAAAAGTACTGGAGTCGGGAGGCCGGTAACAGTGAAAACAGCATAGTAGTTTATTGCGGGTTCATATGGTACATGGAAAAACCCGGGCTTCATGCCCGCATTTATGCTGGTTGGAGATAATCCCTCGACCCTGCCCAAACGTCCTGATAGGACCTTAAGTTCACGGTTGCAGATCATAGGACCCCTGGGGGAAACCTAGGCAAAGGATTGGTGGCCGTTCAGGATCCGACCATATATTGTCCTCCCTGGCCGAAGCTCAGGTAGGTTCAGACCACATGTGAAGGTCCACGTGGCGGTCGCCATTGCAGGAGCACATGGCGACCGCAGCATCAATACACAACACTCTTGAATGGGCTTTTGGAAGCAGTACTGGAGATATCATCTTTACCAGCCTTTTGGAAGGCTTCCAAACATGTACTGTGTCATATTAAAGTCACTTGCAGCAGCAAGAAATTTTTAAAGACTGCAGTAGTATCTTGTTTTATACTGTACCTATAAACACTCAACTATATTTTCAACAGTGCCTAAGTCACTAAGGCTCAGCTAGCATATTGGTTTTGAGGACGTGAATAAAGGTGCAAGATGAATTTCTGAAAGTGCATCTGCCTATGCACTTGCTGTATGTGGGAACATGTTACATAGCTGCTTCTTTTAACAGGAATTGCAATCTGAGCTGGGGTGAAATCTAGCAGTTTTACTATCTCTTAATCCAGTGAGTAACTGAAAGACCTTGAGCTTGGGTATATATGATTAAAGAAACAATGGGTTGCAAACAATATGGCCCCCATTTGTGGACAGCTAAATCCATGAATTGAGGCCACATGGAGGCTAAACATATTTTTCAGCAAAATGGGGACATTCCCCAGGTTTGCAGAAAAATCTGAAATCTTTAAAAAAACTTTACAGGGGGGAATAATCCCCCCAAAGTAAAGTAGCATTCTCTGCACAAGCACAGATAACACATCTCCAGCATTCTTTGGCAGTACAGCAGAGCTGCGCTGGGTTCAGCGGCAGGGGCACAGCCAGGGAGCCTTGTAGGGCATGCTGCCAGCAGCACCGAAACCTATGAGGCCCAGCAGTGGCTGCATAACCTGGGAACCCTGCTGGGCCTGGCAGCAGTGGTTGCACAGCTCTGTGAAACTCCTGAGTCTTGCTGAGCACAGTGCAGAAGGGGGGGATCCCTCCATGATTATCGCAGACCCACACCTGAGTTGCTCCCAGATGATGCCAAGAACAGGGAGGGGGGAGGGAAGCCTTGCTAAGCCCACCCAGAGCAGCTACAGGTGAGCCACTGAGACCAGGGGGGGGGGGAAAGGAAGCCTCAGCAAGCCCATCCAAATCATCCCCAGAAAAAACTGCTAAGACAAGGGGGGGGGGGGCCCGGTGGCTGCACTGGGCCCTGCAAGAAAGTGTGTGTGGGGGGGAGATGCGATCCCCTTGCGAGTATTGTGGGGCCCCACTTGTATTGTACTTATCTCTCTTTCTTCCAGAAAGTATTTTTAAATACATTCTCTGTTTTGACTGAAGTCTTGTACATTGGGTATAACTGCTCTAAAATCCTGTCCCAAGTAGACGTTTAAACATTTATCTTCTCATTCTTCTGCTACTTTGCAGTAGCAGGTCTCTGGCTTTCCAAGTATTTGTATTCTTTTATAAGCTTGTTAAAGCTAGGTATCTGAAAGCAAATACCAGTAAGAATAAAGGTAATGTAGGTTTGTCACACAAGGATTGTACAGGGCCTAATTGATATGGCAGCTGTATGTGCAGTGCTTATGTATTACTGGAACAAAACTCCTTTGATGTGGTGCTTTAAAACCCTTCTTGGCTGTACTTTCTAACCTGTTCAGAAACCCTGGTAAACCTTACTTGAGCGTCTCTTCTGATGCTGAAGTATTTCAAATGTCAAGTGGTTATTCCTTGCACTGCATCTTTTTAAAACTGTGTCCAAACTTCTTTATTTGCTGCCACTAGAAAATATTATGGATTATGAGCTGAGAATCTGTGAGCAATCTGATGAGCGAGGAAGATAATTTGGATGCTCTGCTCTTCTCCCCAGAATCTTCAAGCTCTCAGGGTAGCTTTCAGCATAGTCCTCATCAGACTGTTTTTTGAGGATTCCCCCCCCCCCATTTCCCCCTTAAATAGAATTTTTTCTGCATTTCTGTGAAGAAGACCCTCAAGTATGTAGAAACCCCTGCTTTGTCTGTGGGCGGCCTTGTTTTGCTGCTTCAGTTACCATAATGAGGGTTAGTCACCAGTACTGGATATAGTGAATAGTTGGGAGCTTGCAAAATATCACAGGTCGACTTGGAAATTCCATCCCACTCCTCAGAATTGTTCCCTTCAGGCATCCCCTAAGTTCTCAGGGGCTTCAGCAGGCTGATTTTATCTCTTTCATACTTTCCCCCTTTAACTGACATTCAGCTGCTCTTAACATTCCATACTTTAAGAGCCTATTTAGTCTTCAGTAAGTCATTTTAAGTCTCCCCCCCAATTTTAGTTAACTAACATATTTTTCTGCATGTTTGAGAAGTCGTCCCCCCCCCCTCCCCCGGATGTACAGAGATCCCATCTGTTAATGGGTGTGGCTTTCATTTTCATTATCCGCATGGGACAAGACAGTTTACTATTGGATATTGTTTGCACATTCAAGAATTGTACGTTGTAACTCACTTGTTGACTGCTACATTATTAAAATTATAGTGATTTAAATAACCAAAATTAAATACGAAGTTATGTGAAAATCTGCTTTTGTGGCATGTTGGTGCCCCTTAAATTTGGGTTGCTGCCCTTACTTGGTAAACTTTTTTAGGCAACTTTTTTTTTTTTGTTTAGATAAGTCTTCATTCACCTTTGGGTGTCTCCTCCCATCAAGTAAGAGAACTTACGCTTCAGGAAATCTTCAGTCTATCAAGGCCTGCTCATGTATGATACTGTTTGCCTGTTCAGCAGTATCTCTCTTCAGATTGTCCATATCAGTCAAATAAAATTCCAGCTTATTGTGGCAACTATTTTACTTTGCAAAACACTTAAGCATTGTGATACAGAGTACCACATTTTATCTCTCAGCACAACTATGTATAAAGGTGATGGATTCATTTGCATGTATTGAAGGCTTTACAACAGTGCTTTTTCAAAACTGTGAACAGGCTTATTATCCAGGTCTGTGCTTGCAACAAACAAGGGAAAAGAATAAGAAGGAAGCTATGCATTCTTGTGTGTTTTTCTTATCTCATTAGTTTTTCACTGCTTAATTTTCAGGTGCTAAGTCTGAGGTACTGATGGTGAAGATCTTGGAAATGCATGAAGAATGCATTCTGTGTGTAGCTATCTGTCATCGTTTGGAACAAATTTGTGCTGCTAGTTCTTCTGTAGAAGAAATTCAGCCGAGAATTAAAGTTCTTTTTGCAAAAGAAACAGCTGCTCGTCTCAAGGTAGCTGCACAGGATGTCATATGTATCTATCCTCCTTGGTAAGTATGAAAGACAGGCTGTAAATAATAGCTTAATTGCTTCTTTCATCAGAATAGTTTGTTGCACTGTTATAGAAGATGCGTAGGTGTTAGTATGACACACTGCAAGATACCTAGCCTATGATCTTGGTGCTCAGAGAGCAGTAGCCTGGCATCTTTTACTTCTTCACATACTGCCTGTCCTTTCATAAATGCATTTATTTCTGTGTATTGGAGTCTGCTGTATTTTAGGAAATGCAGAGAAGGGCTTAACCATACACATTGGCTTCGATGGTAAACCTTGTATTTTCTTGTGGAGCTTCCTCTTCTGTTGCGGAGGCAGTCGTCCATTACAGAGTGTGCTCGTCTGGCATTAGCTACTTCTACTCACGCAAGACCAGTATCATTCAGTAAGCCGAAAAGTGCCAGGTACTAGAGGAATGCAAATAGAAATAATGCTTATTGTCTGACCACCATTTTTAGTTTGAAGTGTGTAACAAAGAAATGAAATTCTGAAAATGGAAATGCCAAGTACTTCAGCACATATGACTCTGATGTTCTTTCAGATGATGAACAAGAAGTTTTTGGTCTGACAGGAGATGAACTGTACCCTGCTGTGTTTTCCAGCTCTGAACAAGGGGGGGGGGGGAGAGAAACCCCAAACAAACAAAAATCAAAGAGATTCTGTGTATCTTTAGTTCCTCTATTTATCACATTGATAAAGACAAGCTCCCTGGATCAGTGGTGCAGCAGGCAGATCAAGGCCAACAAGGGATATTGTTACTACAGAGTTCTTTGATACTGTATGCATTTTAGAAGTTATAAATATTCAAGCAGTCAAAGTGGAGGGGGGGAAATCAACAGACAAATCTCTACCATCAAAAAGAGAGTTAGTTGTCTTTTTCATTCTTCCTTTGAAGTTTTTGCAAAAGCAGAAGAATTAGAGTTCTGATAAGGGCAAGAACTTAACCATTCCATGATAAAATTCTACAAAATTCAGTCACTGGCAGTAAGGTCTCTGCTGCTGCTGCAAAAAAGGTGTAATTATGGAATCTGTAGATGAATACTCTTTCAAAGACCTTAAGAGTTAGAGATTATAAACTGTCCCTGAGGAACCTTCCCCTTGAAGCATCTTAGTTTAGTTTGCATTTTTTCTCATTGTTCACAACCTGTTTTGAGAGGTTACAGCCTATGTTTTTAAAGTTTCTTGAATGGCAGGATTATCATCTGTCAAGCAAATTATATTTAGCATAACTTCCATATTAGCAGTAAGTACAGTAGTAAGTGTTGGACAGGCAGATCTTGATAAATAATTTTGGGACTGAGAAGGCATTTAGTCTGTAGTATTTAGTCAGTTCAGAATCCATCCTCCATCAAATTATTCCTGAGAGTAAAAAAAAAAAACCCTTTAATGTATTCATTTTATTTTTAAAGAGGATAACTCTTATAATACTCTCCTCTGAACTTTTCTTCTGTTAAGATTATAAATACCGTTGGAGATACTATGGCCTAATCTGGGTATTTATTATTTTATTATTTTTGTTAGTGGGGAAACATATTGAGCTAAAAATGAATGGAAACGTTACACTGTAAAGATATATCAGACGGCTATGCTGGAGTAAACTTGCTTCCTTTTATCAAGAAACTTTAAAGCCCTTGCAAAGGAGGAAATTCCAGGAATATTCCAGTGACAAAAAGTGGTTAGTGGGTTTGTTGTCCACTGATATCAAACAAAAAATGGTAGACAGTTTTGTTAAAGTTAGCTAAAATATATATAATAAGGAATTAACTCCAGGCTAGATGCACAGTTTTCAGTTCCACTTGGCTTTTGAAATGAGTTCCTATGTGCATTTAATCCCTTTATAAATTCTTCTTTTTATTGAATAAACTGGTGGTAGAGCTTAAACCTGACTTATTCAGACATAATAAGAATTTGCCACAGATTTATATTATTATGGATAGGAAGCATATTATATATGTTATTTATAGTCTGCCTTGCTGACTGGGACTCAAGGCAGATTACACAGAGTGCGTCAGTACGATCAACGAGATGGAACATTCAGTAACAGTGCAATAGGATTTGGGTTGTAGAACCAATCAGAAGCCTAAAAAACAGAACTGAAGCAAAGCAAAAGTGTTGACATGACACATTAAATGATGCAAAATAAGAGAATAGGATCCAATTTACAGCAAACTATACACAGTAATATAGACCCACAGTCCCTAATAATTTATGCAAGTAACTTTGTGAAGGATTTTGTACAGTGCTATCCTATCGCCTTTATAGAAAAGCCTTCTTGAATAGTTCAGTTTTGCATAGTTTGCAGAAAGCCAGGAGAGTGGGAGCCTTCCTGACCTCCTCAGGCAGGACATTCCGCAAGTTGGTGGCCACAACAGAGAATGCACATATGTGGGCAGTTGCTGATTTTGCCCATTTGTAGGTTGGCACCTGCAGAAGGCTCTGCTCAGATGAGCGAAGTTGTTGTGGTGGAGCATAGGGGGAAAGATGGTCTCGTAGATATGAGGGTCCAAGGCCACGAAGGGCTTTGTATATGATAGCCGATACTTTAAGCTGAGCTCAGCAATTGATGGGTAGCCAGTGGAGTGACTGCAGAATGGGAATAATATACATGCTCCATCTAGATCCCAGTCATAGCTGAGCTATGGCTTTCAGCATCAATTGGAGTTTCCAAGTTGATTGACGGGAGACCATTGTACAGTGCTTTTTTGCAACTGCATTGCTTCTCCAGCAGTCATGCTGGGTCCTGTATAACCCTGAGGCTCTTAACTGAGTAGTCAGTAGTTAGCTTAACCCCACTGAAAGTGGGGAGCATAATGTCCTTCAATTCCTGCACCTTCCCAACCCACGTTACTTCTGTCTTTCCAGAGTTTAGTTTCAGTAAAGTATTAAAATACTTTTAGATGGCTCAGTCTAAATATGTATAGTGAAAACTGATTTTTAATCATGAATGACTTGTCTGTCACCTTTTAATTTGTAAAAGAGTACATGTCAATTTTTTGTCTCTTGATGTCATTAAAAAAACAAATTTTATTGCAGAGATATGACTACCAATCTACATGATTATTTCAGAGAAAGAAGAGCAGGAGTGAACTTTAGTTCTTTCTACTTTATCAGGTGTTTATTTTCAATTGTGTAAGATCTTGCCTCTTTAAGACTGACAGGCCTGGGAGGAGGGACCTCCCCTCAAACTATAGTCCTCTTTACATAGGTGCAGGAGGTAGGGTAGGCAGGAACTTTTGAGTTCCTTGTTTTAATAAAAAAGAGAAAGGAAACAAATGCCATAATTGAAAAGAGGGGAATTTGAGATAACTCTGTACCTACAATAACAGGATCTCCTCTTAGCCATACAATAATCACCCCCATTCAATTTGTCAGTGTCTCTTACTGCCCCATAAATCTTCAAAATTTCACTACTCCTCACTAATTGTTCCCCACTCATTGTGTTGCAATCCGGCTGAAAAATGCAGTTATGATATGTGGTGGTGAAGAACCAAATGCCTTAATGAGCTTGGATGATATATCCTCCATCCAAGGGCAAGGACCCCCCTAGATGGCATGCTCCTCAGGATCTTCCTTCTCAGGACCAGTTTCAGCCTAGAGTAAGCTGCTTCGTATCCTGTCCCTGCTGACTGTAGAAGGGAAAACAGTCTGCCCTGGCTTTGTAAGCAGTTGCAAGCCTCCCTAGATCATAGCATAGTAAGGCTCTGCAGGGAAGAATTCTTCAGCCTCTTCAAACAGGACTCACACCACACTCACATAGGTGGTAGCAAGGCCTGTGCTTTCTTCTGGTTTGCATTCTACTGGTAGGTCACTTTGGAAAGGCTGGGCCAAGTCCTGAAACGCTCTCTCACTAAATCTGCACCTTGAGTTCCTTATAGGTTCCATACTGCTATTGCCAGGGTAGGAACATGGACCAGATGGCTGTTTTTCTGTCCTTAGATTGGCCAGAAACCCATATAGGAAAGCACCAGACTGTTTCTAGACCTAGCCACCTGGAGAAAAGATACTGTTGTCCTCACTCTTATTCTTCTGGGACTATGATCTGTTATCATAGTATCTTTCCTTTTTCCTCTGTTACCTTCTCGGTGCACAGGGGGGAGTAGGGCTTCTGAAACCAGTCACTGAAACAGGGCTAAGGTTCCCCTTTCTAGCTCCTTAAGGAGCTCACTTCTTGTCTTAGAGGCTTTTATTCAACTTGGCATCCTTTTCTCAGTCATCTGGCTATCAAGAGAGACATCTGCATTCACAGTCAAAGGATTGTGGCAGAATTTCCTTGCCATGGGAATCCCAGAAGTTTCTAGAGAAAGCCATAAAGTTGTCCTACAGTTGTCCTTCCCAGAAGAGGTTTCAGGGGATCCTCACACAGATCCACCAAACAAGCAGAGTTCCTGTTCGCTGTGTCTTCAGAAAATGTTACTCTGTCAGAGATTGCCCTCCATAGAACAATATGCTTTGTGTTCATAGGGACTTATGTTCAATCCTGGGCAGTTAAAAGAATCCTGTGCTGCATTGTCAGAAAAGCCCTCTGGTGGATTGCTGCTGGTCAGAGTAGACAACGCTGGGCTTTATAACATAACTGACTAATGATCTAAGGCAGCTTTATACCAGTCCCACGGTATGGGTTGCAGGGCACATGATGTTTCCTTGCTGAAGTTAAGCAGGTCTGGGTTGGGTAATTAGTGCCTGGATTGGATTCCTCCTGAGAGACCTATGTAAGCTTTTGAATTTCATAATGAAAGAAGATAGGATATAAATTAAATAAATGTGTTCATAGGAGAAAGGCTGTATAGGTCTAAATGATTAAATGTATAAACAGGTCTAATTGAATAAACATATGAACAGAAATAACCCTTCCATTTTAGTTTTTATTTAAAAAATAGAAGAAAGAAAAAGGAAGAACATACATAAAATAAAAGGCTTCCAATTTTCTCTACAACAAATATAAGTTTGATCACAAAGTTTTTTCTTGTTCTATGTAGAATAATTAACTATCTTTTTTGTATATATTAAGATACAATTAAGATATATTAAGATATTCTTAAACATCAGAACCACAAATCATCAAGTCATTATTGTCTTTTTCCTGGAAAAAGTCTATAAGGGGTTTCCAATCTGTAATAAATAAACTGATTGCCTTTTCCCTAAGCAATGCAGTAAGTTTAGCCATTGTTGCAAGGTCCAGCATCTTCTCCAACCATTCTTCCGTTGTCGGTATACACACAGACACTTCCATTTCTGCGTGTATAATATTCTTCCTGCCATAGTAATATATAGAAATAAAGTTCAATGGCTTCTTTCAAACTGATTGTCCATTAGTCCTAACAAAAAGACTCTGGTTTCAATTGTACCGTATTTTTCGGACCATACCATGCACCTGACCATAAGACGCAGGGGGAGGCTCGCGCCTTCCGTGCTGGTCGGTGGCGGCCTCGCGTGAGCCGGTGGCGGCAACAGGAAGAAGCCGGCGGCAGCAGCCTTGCGCAAGCCAGCGGCGGCAACAGGAACAAGAGAAGGAGCCGGCGGCGGCCTCGCGCGAGCTGGGCGGTGGCGGCCTCGCGTGAGCCGGGCGGCGGCGGCCTCGCACAAGCCTCGTGGCGAGCGGCGGCGGCGGCCTCGCGCAAGCGGCCTCGCGCAAGCCGGGCGGCAGTAACAGCAACAGGAGCCGGCACGGCGGCCTCGGGTGAGCTGGCAGCGACGGGGGCATTGCGGCGGCAGCAACAGGTACCCCCCCCCCCCGAATTTTTAAAGTCACTCCCCTGTCTTCGCTCCATAAGACGCACACACTTTCCCCCCCACTTTTTTGGGGAGAAAAAGTGCGTCTTATGGTCCGAAAAATACGGTATATTAGTCTTTAAAATCTTCTGTATTAATATTTGCATTTGTGCAAAAAAAAATTGGCTTTCTTACAAGTCCACCACATAAAAGTCCACCACATGATAAAATGTCCCTTGCTGGCATAAACTAGAAGTACCTTTGTACATTCTACACAATTTCTCTGGAGACATATACCAACAATACATCATCTTACAAAAGTTCTCCTTAAGATAGAACTTAAGGTAAATTTCAAACCCTTTGTCCATATACATTGTTCAATATGTATGTTATGTCCAAAGTTTTTAGCCCATTTTATCATACATTCTTTAACTTATTCTTCCTCAGTTTCATATTTAAATAAGAGTTTTATACATTTTAGCAAAAGCATGGTCATACTTTGTACATAATTCTATTTCAAATTCAGACTTTGATTGCTCAAAATCATGATACCTTTTATCAGCGTTGAACCTTTCCAAGATTTGTAAATTCCAGTGGCAAGTATGGCCTTTGATTATTACGTCTCCTTTAGATTTTTTGTATTCAAATAACCAACATGAAAATGGTACAAATTATTATAACAGTACAAACTGTTTAATCTAGAATTCATTGTTCATGCTGAATGTGGAGTTAAGGTATTCAGTGAATAATTGAGACATTACAAGGGAAAGGGATATTTTGGATTTGGTTTCTCCCAATTTAATGTAATATCTTAAAAGCAGGAGCTTTAATGTCAAAATAAAAAGAAGAAAAAGTTATAACTTTTCATTTTTTTAAAGTAATTATACCCAGCCTTTTCTCTTGGCTCAAAGCAGGAACATACACTACTAAACTGATTCAGTTATTCCTTTTGTTAGCTGCTAAGTAGGCAAGAGATGTTAGCGCACAAACGTCTGGCTAATAAAGAGGCATACAATTTGTTTTAAACCAGTTTTATAAATTAAAACAAACTTGAACATCAGAGTTCTGTTGTTGCATAGTCTTAGACATGCACATGTGGTTCCATTTTAAGCTGGAAGAATTGCCATTTACTAAATAAATTAGCTGAAAAAAATCATCACACAAAAATTTATTGATCAAAGACCCCGAAGGTGTCTTGCTACCTCTGTTTTCTCAAACACAGTGTAACCATTGAATCAGACCTGGGTTAGGATCGCAGAGGAAAATGGGACTTGCTTTTCGAGGCCTGATAGCTGAGTCTGTATCCCAGTCAGGGAGGGAATGTTAGCAGGAACAGTGCACATGCCGGTATGACTTAGGGAAGTCTAGTGGTCACTTTGGTCAAACTTTGTTTGGCTTCTGGTCTTGATCTCCTTTCCTGCACTAAGGATGAGTTATGGTACGCCAGAAAGGTACACAGAGAGCAGCTGTTGATTTGACATCATAATTCATTGGCAGGCTCTGTAATGGTGCTTGTCCAGGTTTTGTGAAGTTTCTAAGTTTAGACTTAACATGTTGATATAAGTCTAGAATGTGTGAGGGAACAAGAGAAGCAACCTTGCTTGAGGAAGAAAATACCAGTTTAAAAATGTCTTTTTTCCCCTCATTTTCGGTTTGTTTTTGGATGGCTTTTTCATCAGTGCAGTGTATATAGAACTGAAGATTAAATACATCACTGTGTATTGCAAAGAGATTCTTGTTGCTTTGTCCTTTCACATTATATACCTATTGTTTGCTCTATTTTAAGGACATTATGAGATTTCTCAGCTAGTCCCCAAATTGAAAGTTGTTTTGCCCACTAACAACTAAGTTAAAATTGTGAGATGACATGTTGCTAAATAATGTTTCTCTGTTTTAAGGGTATGTGTTTCTGGGAATTTGGGAATTTACTGTTCTATGCCAAATGTTAAAGGGAATCAAATCTCTTGCTGAGTTTGGGCCAGGGAAAGTTGGCTGTGAGTGCTTGACCACAAGTCCCTGTAATGGGACTCAGGAGAGTCATGGGATTTCAAGGCATCTTTCTGAACAACTTCTTCCTTGTTGACTACTCACAGAAAATAGTTTTTGTGATAGATTGTTTAGCCCAATTCCACATCCCTTTGAGACCCCTCCTTCCTGCATTCTGTTTTTTTGGCACTGTGAAAAGTTGTTGTTCCCAGTAACTGAAACTGGTTGTAGTGGACAGAACAAACAAAAAATACTTATCCGAACAGGCTGTATGAAAACACATTGGGTTGGATCCAAAGTAAGCAAACGCAGCTCTGCTTATGGAACAGAACTGTCCTGCCTTCCCCTTCCCACTGCAGCCTACCATTCTCTTAGAAATTCTGACCTCCAAGGTTCAGGGGACACCCCTCCCCCAGGGACAGTGCTGGCTGTGATGTGAGGAATTCCCAATTGGTGTGAGGAGCTGGTGAAAATCCCTCTGCCTTTGCAGGCAGAAGTGTTCTTCCATTAGCAAAAAATTAGCATTGGATCCAGTCAACTATACAAAGGCCTTGGATTGATCTGCAAAATACAGTATGAATACTTTCTTGGGAGCAGGCTATACATATTTCACTCGCACATAATGCCAAACTACCTGAGAAATTGCGGCTGAGTCATGGTTACCCTCTGCTAAATTTGGAAAAACCTCACCCCCCCTCACTAAGATATAGCACAAAGGCACAGAAATGATACATGATAATTTCAACTATTTAATTTGGGTATCTGGTCAAGGTTCAAGTGTGCCATCAGAAATGTGCATGGTAATTCCAATAACAATATGCATTAATTCAGTGACCAAAAAAATTATCAGGTTTGCCCTTCTGTTAAGCAGCACTACATTAATAACAACACAGAATAGTTTTTAACATGATTCAGTGCAGGCTAGAGCTGCTATCACATTCAATTAGCTCTACTAGAGGCTGGAATTTCCAGACAGATCTGAACATTGGGAGGTGGAATGCAGTGCTGACGTCAGAAGCTGCTCCTGGGAATGTTTTGCATTCCTCTTCCTGGCAGTGGTCAGGTGGCTTCCAGCAAGAAGGAAGGAACAGTCTCTTCCAAAGAGGAGGAAAAAATTAGGGGGAGCGGGGAAGAACAGTTTATAATAAAAGTATTGTGGAGGAGGCACTTTCATTGCAAGCCAGATTTGAAATTGGAAGCAGATGCCTTGCATTTGAAAGCTGTGTAAATGTTAAATGCATCTATTAGTGACTGTGATGGCTGAGGTATTTGGCTGTCTTCCACACTTTAATCTCATTGCTTTGTAAGGGGGGGGGGGGTGCTAAGAAAAGCAGACGTTTGTTCTTATACTTTAAAGTGCTTCTTTTGGAAGACAATATGAAAAATGTCCTTTTTAGCATGAAGAGGCATATATATAAACAATGATGTATATTTTCTTAAGTTATACGTTTTGTTAATAGTAACATAAGTGCTGTAATGGCATTAAAGGCTATACCTCTGATATGTCCAGAACTGTAGGTGCCTGTGTGTAATCTAATTTATTTGCCGAGTATTTAACTGTCTGTATACCGTCTGTAGCATCATCAGAGAAACTGCATGTTTTATTAGAGTAAAATATTGGTATAACATATGAGCCACATGGATGTGCCTTATTTTAATGTTATAAAGGCATTGAGAATTTCTGCTAGAGATTCTCTGCCTCTCATAGAATTTATTTATTGGGACAGGATGGGGACTATGGAGTTAGTGTATGCAGATATATGAGCAAATTAGTAGACTGATACATAGTTGACTGATACATAGTTTGCAGCTTGGGAAAAGGGCTGGCCCTTTCCGTTGTGCTGATATGCAAATAGTATGTATGTTGGATCTGTTTCCTCTTCCAGACGACAGGTGTGGCTTTCTCATTATGTGAACAAGTTGCCAGTGTATAAAGAGCTTGTGCCTGGTGCTGGAACTCAGTGCCCCCCCCCCCCCCGGCATGTTTCTTTTTTAAACAGCACAAATATATTTAAAATACTTTTTAAATGTATTAAGCAGCTTTCATTATTTGTTAATTCACATGACTTATAAGGTATTGCCTGTTTATCTTTGGAACTGAATTTAACAAAGATGGTAACATAAACTGAATTTTGAAATTCTGAAACAAATTTGAATTTTGGAAGTAAGGTATTGGAGAAATATATATAGGTGAAAGTGAAGCTCTGTGATTAGGATCTCTGACTGTCCCAGACATTTGCTTTGAAGTCTTCTGTGATTTAAAATGCCTCTCCAAATTTCAGTCAGCTGAACATGAGAGGAAAGACAAGTTCGGGTCCTTGTGCCTGTCTTTTTCCTCACACACAGCTAATTGCCATGTTATATCATGGTGTGTTATATCATGGAAGATGTGTGGGAGGTAACTGTTAGTATTCTTATTTAGTGATCCTTCCCTAGTTTTCAAAGCAGCTGTGTAGGGCTATTAATCACAAAGGCAGACAATCCTAATCCCAGATCTTTTGTCATGTCTATTTTGACCTTGAGTTGTGACGTGCAAAAGCATAGACATTGAGCATAGGGAAATATTTAAGCTTAATAGTAGAGGTGATACTGAATTCCTTCCTAACTGGAGTCTAATATGGTATCTGGACCATATGGTTTCCAGTCAAGGGTTTCTAGGCTATAGAGCAGTGGAACTCAGTCTGTGGCTTGCAGAGAGCTAGATTTGCAGTTGCCATTAACCAAAAGAGCCACTTGACTACTGCATTCCTTATGATCCACCCTACCAAACACATACAGTAATATAAGATAAAACTATTATGGCAACACTAAAGATTTGCACAATGTGTTGGGAGCTTCTGCACATTCTTGGAAGGTTTTTCTGCACTGGAGATTTTGGTAGACTGGATAAAACATTCTGGGTTCTCAAATACATTTCTGGAACATAACTGATTGGTTCTACCCAGCCATAGTTTACATTTCAAACCGTCTTTAGACCAGATACCAGGTACTTATAGAAATAATTTATTCATTATCATGGTACTATCTCCTATTAAGTGTTGCAGTTACACTATGCTGAAGTTTTCACCAGGACTCCCTTGAATGATAGGGTGATAGTGCAAAGGGGAGACTTCAAAATATTAACAGCTGGGTAGAAGAAAACATTTTGGTAAGTGCAGTTTGCCACACAGTGATGTGAAAAGTAGTACTGACTAAAATTCTCTCTATGCACAGCAAATGCCCCGCGCAACTTTCTGGCTACCATACTGAATGAAAATCACACACACACAATACACAACCTTTATTGGCATACACGAATGAAAATCATTTTTGGGAAGCTGTCCCAATAAAGAACAGCTTTCCCATTGTCCAAATAGATCTTGGAATAAAGTTTATGGCATTATGTGACACTTTTATGCCTTTGCTATTTGATGTTGTTTTTTGGACTTGCATCATGTAAGGTAATCATAAACTGAATTATTCTAATGTTTGTTATTTTTATACATGCTATATATGATCAGAAATGAGAAAGAGTTATTTCAGCTATTCTCATGTTCGTTGATCAAAGCCTTTCTTTTCGGCAGCAAAGGGAATCTGAAAGCAGCATGGTTGGTAGCTATACAAAAATGTGCTTATGTGGCTCCAGTAAAATGTGTGTTTCCTGGTATACACTGAACTGGATTTGAAGTTTCCTGCTATATGGGAGGAGTTTACACTGAGGAATTTCCAGAAATGTTGAGAAGTGCTGACTCATAGTACACAAGCACATGATCCAACTGAGGTTAGTTTCAGGGAGGTTTTGGAGTTCTTGGCTAGAGCGAGTGAAAAGTATTGCAGTAACATACAGTTTTATTTTTAGCAGGGGGGAAGGGTTGTGTTGCTTAGCATAACATGCTTGCTGACCGACATTTCACAGTTCAAATGTTATTTTCTTTATCTATTTTTAGAATTTGGAAAGCAGGCTGTTTGCTAAAATTACTGCCCCACTCTGTTCCCCCCCCCCCAAACATTTTCTAAGGCTTTATAAGACACTTTGGCTATTAACACCTGATCACAATGGCTTTAAAGATGTAATAATAAAAGCTTGAATAAACTTGCTGTGGAATTGTATTGCCAGTGCAATTTATGTTGGAAGAAGCCCATTGTAGTTCAAAAAGAATAGCTATTAGATTCTTGCAATTTAAGAGGAAATTGACAGACTGTATTGTGTTAATCACTACTTTCAAAGCAAAGGAAAACAATTTTGAATCTGGAGGTACTGACCAAATTGAGGAGTGCAAGACGTATCCCTCTGGAAGTAGTCCTGTGTTGCACATATAACTTTGTAAAAGCTAAAATTAAGCTTATTAGTTTATTTCCATAGAGGTTTTTGCCCAGTATTGCCTAGTGAAGATAAAAACAGAAAATATGAGCACACACTGTTCATAAAAAGTATTTGCATTGCATTGTACATTATGTTTGTTCCAAATGCCATTATCAGTTGTTATTTGTGAATAAGTACAAATATTCCTGATTTTTTAAATTGTATGTATATGAGGTGTCTCACAGAATATCCATATGGTTGAGCTTTCCTTGGACTGTAGAATGTAGGATTAGACAATTGATCAAGTACTCTCTGTTTTCAACATGTCCTTATGTTTACCTTTTTTAGACACTGTACATTGATAGCTGTTATATGCACAATAGCATTTTCTACTCACTTTGGGATACTACCCTTAGTGACCTAATACTTGTCATAGTAGCTGCTTTAAATTATTGACTCCCATAGTCTGGACAACATGAATCAGCAAGATCACTTTGCTTCCGATTACTTTAGCTGTTCACTGCTCTGGGCTTTAGAGAGCACTGCATGTACCTTCGTAAATTAAAGCTGCCTTCTGCAAGTGTAAAGCACAAGACATAAATGATCTGACTTTCCAAGAAAAAATCAGAGACAGCATGTCTCAATCTACTCATTTTACAATCAGCATGTTGTAACTAAAGCAGTCTAGCAAATCCTGTCCTCTCTTATATGCTCCGATATGCAGACTTGTTCTGTCTACAAATGTCAACTGTCATTTGTACTAGAGTAAAATCAGTGGTGAGAAGGCTGAACTCCTCTGAATAAGTAGAATGTAATATCTTGTTGGGGTTGGGGGAATCTCAGTGGTTGTGCTAGATAGGAACCTTAAGGTACCATGTCTGTATTTATCATGTATAAGTGGCAAGCAACAACCCACTATTGCCCACACAAAGTTATGCCTTTAAAGCAGCAAGTAATGTGTTGTGTAGAAAAAACCCTGGTTCAAAGGATCAGTCATTCATCATAGTACATTCTTTATAAGACTATGCAGTATGATGAATATAGAAAGAACATTCTGTCTTGTCAGTACTGTGTGGTGTTTGGAATTTGTTTTACTGTTCAGTTTGGAGAAGCATAACTCATAAACCAAATGTCAGAAATGATATTTAGATGTTTCTCCTCCTGATGATAGGTACAGCCTGTTTTTTAAAAACATCCCAGTTTGTATTTAAATACAGGTCAAATAACTTCAAAAAAACCTGATGTAGTGAACAGCTACAATGTCATCATATTTATCTGGGCTGTGCTTGCAGACATATTTTAGAAATGTATAACATTCCGATTGTGTTTAGAAGTGAAAGACTAGGATGAGCAGTAACATTCCAGTGCTGAGTCTTTCATTTGGGAAGGTTTTACTGTGTGTGATACTTGTTTTACAAAACGAAACTCAAGGTGGTATAGGAGGCAGGGCAAATAATTTGTTTAGAACAAACATTGGTTCTACAGAAACGGCAAATGTACTGCTCCATCAGTTATACTCTAGAGGTGGTATTAGTCTCTTATCTTTGTTGTTGCACTTTAAAATTGCATCCAAATTTAAACCCTTCTGCTCATTTACCATACCCTCATTGGTAGGGATGGGCATGAACCAGGAAAATGTGATTCGTTTCTTGGTTTGTGAGGTTTGTGACCCGGTAGAATGACCCCCCTGGTGTGCTAGAGATGCCAGACTTGCAGTGGATCTCTGGTTGATTCTCCTCTACCTGCCCTCCAAGTTTGGTGAGGATTGGATTTTTGGGGTCTAGGGTTGCCCCCAGGAAAGTGCTTTCTGGGGAACTGGCAGAAATGATAGGCGCAGATTTAGGAGGTTCAAGAGTGTATAGAATGGACCCTGTGCAAACTAGAGGCATCAAACTTGCGGGAGATCTCTGGCTGACTCTCCTCTACATGCCCTACAAGTTATGTGCAGAGTGGATGTGGGAAGGGTTATGCCCCCCCCAAAGAAGATGCCCCCAGGAAAAATGTCAGACACAGATTCAAAAGTGTATAGAATGGACCCCCTGCAAGCTACACACACCAAACACATGGGGAACCTCACCCTGCCTCCTGCCCCTCTACAGTCTCTCCAAGTTGGGGACAGATTACATTTCTGGGGCCGCAGTTATGGACACCTCCCCACAAAGTTCTCCCCATGCTCTCTCTGGAAAAGACAGCAGTTACAGGAGTCTATGGAATGGCTCAGAAACAAGCCAGTGACACCAAAGTAACAGGGAAAGTTCATCTGTGCAGACCCTCTCCTAGCCAGACACCGGAAGCAGGGCAAGCAATCACCCCTAGGCTTGCAGCCCCTCCCTTAAGTCTCCAAAGGCAGGTTCTGAAGGACAGAAAGGCAGACATCCCCAGAGTTTTGTCAGGGGCTCCCCAAAGTAAACCTCGATAGCTTGGCAAGCACCCTAGCCACACAAGACAAACAATATTGTTTGTATCCGTTTAATGTTCGGTTCTATGTTAGTTTTAATCTATTTAATTTGTAAACCACTCTGGTGGTAATTTTAAGGTTGTCAGCCGCCTTGAGCCAGTTCGCTGGCAAGGCGGGATAAAAATGAAAGAAAGAAAGAAAGAAAGAAAGAAAGAAAGAAAGAAGTGTGCCCACAGCTCTCATAGCCCCTGCTGCAGGGGCTGAAACACGCAGGTCCAGAGCAAACCCAGCAACTGGGGTGTATGCCTTTACTCTGCAGAAAAATGGAAACACATGTCGAGCTGGCTGGGCCACTCCCAATTCTCCAAAGGCAGATTTTGAATGATAGAAAGGTAAACACGACAACAGTCCTGACGGGCTCCGCAAAATAACCCCACAACAGCTTAGCAGGCACCCCTGGCAAGCACTGGAACTCAGCAAGGTGTGCCCATAGTGTTCCCAGGCCCCTTCAGGCCCAAACACATAAATTTTCTAGTCAAAACCCACTCCTAGGTGAAATTTCTGGTTATTCACCATTAGTGGAACACCTTGTACAGATAAGAGATGACTTGTGAATTGTACAAACACAATGGAAAGGGGTACTCAAACAGAGGTTTGCTTGTACAGTCAGAAGTTTATTGAGGTAGATGTTTGCTGAGGTGGATGTAGTTCCAAGGGATAAGTGTTGTGTTATGAGGTAGATGTTGTTTCATGAGATAGGTGTTGGGCGAGGGAGCCCACCCCCACCCAACAGAGGTGGCCATCTTTCCACCCACATGCCAAGGGCTCAATCTGAAGACTGCATGCTGGATTACCCAGAGAGGAGGAGGAATGGGGGGGACATGCAAGGGAACAACAGGAGGCCTGGATCTTATCATGTGAGATCCAGAGAAGGGTAGCCCAGTAGGGCAACGTTGATCTTGAAGAAAGCCAACTCATCGACCCTGGCTGGGTCCAGGCAGGAGCAGTGGGGGCTGAGAATGTCTCTCAGGTGGGAGAACAACCACTCACTCTGGACACTGGTGAAAGGGCAGGAGAAAAAACTCACGGCCTTGCAAGAGAGTTCAGGCTAGATGGCAGCCTTTCATGACCAGTACTCCAGGGGATCAGCGGATGCAGGCTCAGGGGACTTGGCAAGGTACTCCCTCACCATTACTTCCATTGACTCCTCCACCATTGAACACCTGGCATCCCCACTGCTGCTCACCTCCCAGTTTACCACTGACAACCAGTAGTGGAGCTTCTCCCTGGTTGTGCTCTTTGAGGTGGGCTGCAGCTCCCTTCCTCCCCAGCCTCTTCCACCCGCTGCTGTCTCTGGCCACACTTGTTGGCCTGCACCTACTGCAATTCTTTGCAGAGCTAACACTTCCACTGCATGAGCTCTGTGTTCCAAGGAGTAAGGCTGCCTTTTGTCCAGGGGTTGCAGCAGATACAGGCCAGTTTGTACTCCCCTTCCTTGCAGCCTGGCGGCGATGGCCACCCACACCCTCTCTGCCGAGGCCCTGACCCATGAAGACACACCATTTGGGAGAGGGTCGGCCAGTCGCTGGAGCTGTTGCTGAGCTCCTCTTCCCTGTGTAACATGGTCCTGGAGGGGATGACATCCTGCACCACGCAATTGAGCAATCGTGGTGTAGGTGGAGTGCCAGTGGGTAGGTAAATCCAGGACGATCCCGTGTTCAGGCTCATCCCCCTTCCCTTGCCTTTTGCGTAGCAGACTTAATGCTGCAAGGTGGGGATGGCCAGTTTTCTTTCTGTTTCTGTTTCTTGTCACAGAGCAGGGTGTTACATTTCTTCTCTGAGGACAGGAGGGGGCTAAGGGCTGAAATGCCAGGATAATTTCTGTGCTCCTCTCTGTTTGAACACTTTCTTTATGAAGAAACGTTGAAGTGCTTGGGGCTCTTTAGCTTGGAGAAACGACGGTTGAGGGGTGACATGATCGAGGTTTATAAAATTATGCAGGGGATAGAGCAGGTAGAGAAAGAAGTCCTTTTATCCCTTTCTCATAATACAAGAACTTGTGGGCACTCCATGAAATTGCTGAGCAGTCGGGTTTGAACAGATAAAAGGAAGTACTTCTTCACCCAAAGAGTGATTAACACGTGGAATTCACTGCCACAGGAGGTGGTGGTGGCTACAAGCATGGACAACTTCAAGAGGGAATTAGATAAACATATGGAGCAGAAGTCCATCAGTGGCTATTAGCCACAAAGTATAGATAGGAACTCTCAGTCTGGGGCAAGTGACGCTCTGTATACTTGGTGTTTGGGGGGACACAGTGGGAGGGCTTCCTGCCCCCACTGCTGGACCTTCTGAGGGCACCTGGTGTTTTTGGCCACTGTGTGACAGAGTGTTGGACTGGATGGGCTACTGGCCTGATCCAATATTGGCTTCTTTTATGTTCTTATATTCTTATGTTTTATTGAAGTGCTGTGTTTGTAGGAAAAGTGGTGGCATGATAATACAGTAGGCTGGTTTTCTTAACAGTCCACACATCTGAGGGTTCCTTGAACTTGGTGTATTGTCCTTAGTGGGTTAACTGGAAGTTGAGACATGGCTATAATGTTTCATTTAACAGTTCAGTGACTGTTGCCTTCAAACCTGGCTTTCAGCCATAGCATCTCTCTAAGGGCCTGGCACTTACTAGAATGGGCTTATGATCTGCCCTTCTAATTCCCTCCTCTGTGTGAGGGATTTTGAGCGAGGTCCTCATCTTATAACTCTGTCATACTCTTTCTTTTTACCCAGCCCTGTGGCAGTTTAGCTGTTTGCTTCCACCATCCATTCCCCCACCCCTCGCCTGCTTGGCTGGTTTATTGCTGAGAGGTGATTGGTTTCTGAGAGCCTCCCTGGGAGTGGACATGGCTTTGGTTGTTACACCGGGGGATTCCAATTCTTTAGGATGTCTTTTTGTTCTTGAATAAAATGGAGGATTATCAGGTAAGAGAGGCAATCTTTGTTTAAAGAATAGCCCCAGCCAATCCTTGAACCAGATTTCCTGTTATAATTTTAATGACAGGTATTCTTTGTGTATGAGGGTGAATGCCAGTCATCTGTGTTTCTGAAAAACTCAGACCAGTCATTGTGTTTTCAGCTTGGCTGCCTGCCCTCTCCAGACTTCTGTGGCGGCTAAATGAGCAACTCCCTGGGAGCACTGTATCCTGGGTAAAGATCTGGGAAGAGAGAGGGGAAAACCCAAAGAAGTGAATGAGTTCACTTCAATTCCGTGCCAGAGGTCAGCTCATTGTCCGTCATATGACACTCTTAAAAATCTCAGCTGCTGTACACAAATACTGAAGAACATTTCAAAATGCATTAAAATAGATTTTAAGTTTGCTGTGTTATAGTTTAGTCACTAAGTTAGTGCTTTAAAAATTTCAGTATTTCTTATGTTTTCATATTTGTGTAAAGTGTTAAAGATTTTCCATTTTTCTCTTTCAGGATCTGAAAAATTGGGAATAGGATAGTACTTTGCTAGGGCATTCAAATCTATATAAATGAATAAACTGAAATAACATTGTTTTTCTAGGACTATTTTACCTTGTGGTGACTGCATGTTGCATTGGTAATAATTAAAAGCACTGTTAAAAAGGATTGCTTGTTCAACTCATAGTATTGGGTTCCTACTGAATACTTATTGCATATTTTCCTGCTTCAACTCAAAGTAATTGACATATTTAAAGTAAGAATGCAACTTTTCTAAGCTAACACTGAGAAATAATTGTTGGAAACCCAGCACAAATAGAAATTTTCTCTTAATTGCACCATTATATAAAGTATGATTAACTTGATCCTTTTTGTCTGAATGGCCAAGAAATATGTTCTATTTCTAGCAGAGTGTATCCGTTTTGTGTGATACAGTAATATCTCAAAATACAACTAAGTGGGAAAGCTGGCAGCTTAAGTGTTCAGAAGTACTCTAGTCGTCACAATGGCCCACAGCAAAAAAAAAAAAAAAATGGAAAGAGTACTACCAGGACAAATCACTGTACTCTTGTCCGGTGGTCCTACGAGTGGGGCAGTCCTTCACTCTCGGGAATTAGGCTCCTCCTCAGGAAGAGGGTCAGTTTCACTTGAATTGATTCAAGGGGGGCCTGTCCCCTGGGACCACCCCAGTCACACCAGCCCTGCTGTGAGCAGGAAATGTTTTGGCTGTGCTCCAGGGAGTGCAGTGATCCAGGAGAAGAGAAAGACAGGGGAAAAGTTACCCCCCTCCTTGCACATTCAAGCCATGATCAATGGCAGGCAGCGAGGGGAACCGATGGCACCATGACTAGGTTTGTAGACTCCCGCTGGGTTCCAGCCTTCAGGCTAGAGCACCCTCCCCCAACCAGTGCACACCAGGGAAGTGGTAGAGACTGCAAGAGAGGCAGGGGCAGCGCCATGAACCTGGCAACTTCACCAGCATCAGAGGACCCAGCACGCGGAGTAGACGTGGAGAGAAGTTGGAAGCCTCTATCCTTTGCCTGAACCTTGATAAGCCAGACCAGAGGCAAAGAGAGGGCAGGGTGGAATGTCAGGGAAAAGTCCCCAAACAAACACCCAAGCTGTGCAGGGGAAACAAGGGGGAAAGACCCTCTCACCTTAAAGCTCCTCTCCAATCCAGACAGGATTGTGAAAAGTAAAAGGGAAAATCCTCCCTCACCCCACACTGGGTTGAGACAGGCATGACTCCCAGGGGTCCTTTCATAGAAAAAGAGGTGCAGGAGCTAATTAGCATAAGTCATTAGCATATGCCACGTCCCCTGACATCACCAGAAGTGTGTCAGAAAGGGAATGTCAGTTTCAGCCCCATTATATCCTATGGGCCATTGAAATCAATGGCAAAAACTCATAGGGTATATGAGGGGCTGGAGGAAAGGGGGTTTGAGGGAGAGGCTCCAAATTTGCAGGGTAGCTGCTGGGGCCTCTCCTCAAAACACCCACTATGTTTCAAGAAGACTGGACCACGGGGTCCAATTCTACAGGCCCCCAAACAGATTGTCCCATTCCCTCCATTGTTCTCTATGGAGGGAAAAAATGTTAACTTTTTTCCTACCATAGAGAACAATGGAGGGAATGGGGGCAACCTGTTTGGGGGCCTGTAGAATTGGACCCCCTGGTCCAATCTTCTTGAAACTTAGTGGGTATTTTGAGGAGAGGCCCCAGCAGCTACCCTGCAATTTTGGAGCCTCTCCCTCAAACCCCCTCCCCTCCCCTCCAGTGGCTTTTAAAGTTGCTGCCGAAATTTGGCGGCGAGCTGAATCAGATTAGAGAATCTGATTCAGCCCGTGGCTGCCCTAGTGGCCACTCCTGAGCTGGCAGAGCTTCGCTCCGCCTCGCTCCAGCCCCAACGGACCCCTGACGACTCCACAGAAGGGAGTTGGAGACTGGAGTAAAGACCCAGGGCCCCAGAAAGGGCAGGGAAAATGGCGGTGGCCATTTTGTCTTCCTATACCCTCATGGCAGGTTCTTGCTTTCATTTTTGTTCCCAGGGCAAGAAGTTGAAAAACGGCTGCCAAGTCAGACTTCTCCAGTTCACTATCCGGGGGGGGGGGGGGGGGATAAAAAGAACAGGCTTGAGAAGCCCACCTTAAGAGAACAGAGTCCATTTCTCAGTGTTCAGGAAGGAGACTCAGATGCCACAGTCCAATCATCTGATAAGGAAGAAGGAACAATTGGAGGAAGAGGAAGAAATAGTTCCAGCCGTGCAAACTAGAAAGTTTTCCCAAGAGCTTAACACCCCCCCCCCCCCCGTTTCAAAAAGATTGGACTAGGGCAGGGGTGGGCAAACTTGCTCAGCGTAAGAGCCACCTAGAACAGGGGTGGCCAAACTTGCTTAACGTAAGAGCCACATAGAATAAACATCAGATGTTTGAGAGCCACAGGACATGAACAAATATTACCTGCTTTCATTGGAAAATAAGCAGATTAGCTTTTTATTAACATTAAATGAGTCTGCCAAAAATAATAACAAAAGGGGTAAAAGCAGATATTGATAATGATATTAATTTGTCCAATGATATTTGTTTGCTAATGATATATAGCTTCCCCAGCCACCCTGCCAGGAGCCACATAATATATGTGAAAGAGCCGCATGCGGCTCCCGAGCCACAGTTTGCCCACCCCTGGACTAGGGGGTCCAATTCCATGAGCCCAAAAAGAAAGTACTCTCATCCTCCATTATTTCCAATGGAAGGGAGGCATTTAAGAGGAATGCTGTCCCTTTAAATGCAATGACAACTCACCCGGAACTCGCTTTGCAGTTCAGTTGCACTTCTCCCCTCTCCCAGAGCCTCCCTCCCCTCTCCTGAAGCCTCCTGGTAAGTCCCCTGTCAGCTTGTCAGCCTCACCTGGCAACTCTACTGGGGTAACAGAAAATAGCTCCACCCCATCTTCTATATGGCAGCCTTTCAAATACTTGAAGATGGCTATCATATCTCCTCTCAGTTGTTTCCTTTCCCAGCTAAACATACCCAGCTCTTTCAACCTTTCCACATAGGACTTGGTCTCCAGACCCGTCACCATCTTTATTGCTTTCCTCTAGGTATGTTCCAGCTTATCAACATCCTTCTTAAACTGTGGTGCCCAAAAGTGAACACAGTACTTCAAGCCAAGTCTGACTAGTGCAAAATGATACTATCACTTCACATGATCTGACCACTATACTTATGCTGATGACACCCAGAATCACATTTGCCTTTTTAGCTACCACATCACACTGCTGACTCATGTTCTACTAAGATCCTTTTTGCATGTGTTATTGCCAACACAAGTCCCACCCATCCTATAACCTTTAAAGCCCTATGTGGCCTGGGACCGACATATCTGTGGGACCACCTCTTCCCCTTTGTTTTCCGTAGAGCTTTGTACTCTGCTGAGCACATCTGATGGTAGTCCCCAGCCCAAAGGATGTCCACTTAGCCTCAACCAGGGCATTTTTCACCCTGGCTCTGGCCTGGTGCAACATGCTCCCACTGGAGATCAGGGCCCTGCGGGATTTCATGCAATTCCACAGGGCCTGTAAAACGGAGCTGTTCCACCAGGCTTTTGGCTGAAGTGGCAGACATGTAAACACTTTGGCCTCCCCTGCCTATAGTGCCTAGGTGAACTGCCCTTTATAGAGATCACTATGGCATCTGCTGAATGGGTCCTTATTTTTGTCAAAATAGGCCCAGTACCGGAAGTGCCCTTGGTTACTGGAAATTGAGATTTTTGCCATCTGTTTTTGATTTTAGAAATTTTAACTTTTTAATGATTTTGTATTTGTGTTGGATTTATTACAATGTCTGTATTTAACTGTTGTGACCCGCCCTGAGCCTGCTTGCAGGGAGGGTGGGATATAAATCCAATTAAATAAATAAACATATAATCCTACATTTGATTTTTCCTACCTAAATGGGGGACTTTACCATTATTTCTCTGTTGAAATCCATTTTGTTAGTTTTAGCCCAGTTTTCCAGCCTGTCAAGATCATTCTGAATCTTGATTCTGTCTTCTAACATATTTGCTACCAATCCCAATTTAGTATCATTTGCAAATTTTATGATCATCTCCTCTATTTCTTCATCCAAGTCATTTATAAAGATATTGAACAACACAGGTCCCAGAACAGATCCCTGAGGCAGTCCACTTGACACTCCTCTCCAAGAAGATGAGGAATCATTAACAAGCACTCTTTGAGTACCATCTGTCAATCAGTTACAAACCCACCTAACAGTAGTAGGATCAATCTGAGTTGGTGCTCCCCCTCCCCCCAAGATCAAGCACTCAGGTCATTGGTTTCCATATAAAGTTTTCATGTTAACTCCCATAAATTTTTATAGGTTATATAATGATTAGTGTTCTGAATTATCCTTTAATGAGGGTAATTTACTCTGTCATTCTAGGGTGGTGTTGCTGAATGTGTTTCTGAAGAATTCCCGGCATGGGAATCTGGATCCTCCTTTCAAATCCAGTTATGGTAGCTTCTTTTTTTATACAGTGAAAATGTATTTACAGAATAGATAGAATAACAGGCATTGGTCCAGCTTTTTATTTGTTCTGATCTAGCTACCTTTGAAGTAGTTCTTAGAGCTAATATAGAGAACTCCTTTGCACCTTTTGCACATATGTTACCTTAAATTCACCAAATGCGTAGCTGAGCAGTGGGTTCCCATATACCCTGAACGTAAGTTGTCTCTCCTCTCTCCACTCTAGGACATGGTTCCTCTGTACAAGTAGAACACAATGGCTTGGATCCATTTCAGGCTGGTATGGCTTGGGGAGGCAGGCAAATCATACTCTGCAAGAGGAAATCCAGGGGGGAGGCAGTCTTCGTCCAACCGGGGGTTAAGAAAGTCTCCTGCTGCCCGTGCTGACCAGGATGCCCAGGCCACAAGCCAGAGATGTGGGGAACCCAGGGAGGTAGCAGAAATTCAGCCATTCGATAGTCAGCTTGACTGGGGAGTGAATGGAAGTTTCCCCGTCTCTCTCAGGTGAGAGAGAGGCCGATTCTGCACCAATGGTTTGCTCTCCATTCCCCGTGGGTCTAATTGGCCCGATTCTGTTGCGGGAGTTCCGCATTTGTCCCCTTCCCTCTCTTCCCCAAGCATGATTTCCCCTCCCTTTCCCACCCTGGTGTGAGCAGGGGTTTTTTTGTCCCCCCCTCGTTGTGTTGCAACATCATCACACAACACTGATCCATCGTTGTTGTGTCATGATGGTGTCATAACGCAAAGATGGGGGAGACAAAAAAACCTGCTCGTGCCAGGGCGGGAAAGGGAGGTGAAAGGGAGAGGAGAGGTGGGAAGGGGGAGGGAAAGAAGCAGAGGGCCATTAAAGGGATGGAGCAAGAAACCCGATTTGCGAGTTCCCCACTAGAATGCCCCGACTTCAACCCCGTGGCAAAAAAAGAAACCTGAAAATCCCTGAAACGGAAGATCCGGGGGGAACGAGGATTAGATTTGGGCCAACTGCTGACCCGGGGCAACAAGTGGGGAACTGTTGCTCTGCCGCGGATTTTATCGGGGGATGCCGCCGGGGCAACCGCTGGTGCAGAATCGGCCAGAGAGAGGCTGAAGCATAACCGGAGGCTGGTCCAAGGAGAGATCCTATCCTGAGCCTACAACCTCTAGGGGTAGAGAGTGTAGGGAGTATTGTGTGTAGAGAGAGAGGGTTGCATTTAACCCATTGATTTATGCCCTGTTGGTTCATAGCGTGTGCCTCCCCGACAGCCTTATTCATTTAGTGTGTGTGTGCTCCATAACTGTGTACATAGTTAAATCCTTATATTTGAGCTAATAATCTGTGTTGTGCTCTGACCACATAGTCTCCCCCGTTCTGCACAATACCAAAGTGGCGGGAGCCTAGGGAGGCAAGAGAAGACCGGACCCTTTCGTTGCCAACTTTCCAGGGACCCCCCGAAGATTGGGGATTCTGTCTTCAAATAGGGAGATTCAGCCAGAGGGGTCTCACTGTCCCTCTAAAAAGGCAGTGACAATTCAGTGAATGGTGGCAGCAAATTTAAGGATTGAGATATGCCCACGGGAAGAGGGTTGGAGACAAACAGCCATGTTGTGAATCACAACTGGACTGCCCAACGCCCAGGGTCTGAAAACTGTAGCCCATTTCGTCACAGCATCCATGGAAACACTAGTCAGAATACATTCCAGTATCTCCTATTACCTGTGTGGAAATAGTCAAACATAAATCATCCCAATAACTTGGGTTTTTTTTGTTCAGGAACATGCATTTATGGACTTATACACTGTAGCCAGTGTGTGCTGATAAGTTTGGCCAGGGTGTAGATGAGGTTTGGCAAGGACAGTTGGACATATAAAACAAAGTATGGCAACAGCTAACAGTGTTCCGTGCGCCTCGGTGTCTAGTCATGCCAGCCACATGACCACAGAGACATCTTTGGATAGCGCTGGGTCTTCGGCTTGGAAACAAAAGATGAGCACCGCCCCCTAGAGTTGGATTCAGTTGGCTTTCAAGCAAGGGAAACCTTTACCTTCATTAGGGATAAGATATAATTCAGAAAATGTACTGTACACTGTGTCTTTTTTATTTATTTATTTATTTATTTATTTTTGGGATTTATATCCCGCCCTCCCCGTGAGCTGGCTCAGGGCGGCTTACATGGGCCCAAGACCTAGTCAAACATTAAAACCTATAAAATCAATAAAACATTCAAGATAAATACAGTTAATACATATAAAAGCTTCCATAAATATTACTTCTGATGGCAACTTGATGGCAGGTCCAGCCCCCCCCCCCCCCCATGCCAGGGCCGTACAGGACCAGGGTTACATCACTGATGTTGAGGTGGTGGATGGTATCATCGGTGGCGGCTCCTATTCGAAAGCCTGGCGGAAGAGCTCCGTCTTACAGGCCCTGTGGAACTGCATCAGATCCCGCAGGGCCCTGATCTCCTCCGGGAGCTCGTTCCACCAGACGGGAGCCGCCACCGAAAACGCCCTGGTCCTTGTTCTGGAAAGCTTGGCGTCCTTGGGTCCAGGGACACACAGTCGATGTTTTGACCCCGACCGTAGTGCTCTCTGGGGTACGTACGGAGAAAGGTGGTCCCTAAGGTATGTTGGACCCTGGCCATATAGGGCTTTATAGGTAAGAATCAGCACTTTGAAGCGAACTCAGTATGCTATAGGCAGCCAGTGCAGTGCTGCCAGCATAGGCCCGATGTGGTCCTGCCTTGCAAGACCCATCAGCAGCCTGGCCGCGGCATTCTGCACCAGCTGCAGCTTCCGGATTTGCACCAAAGGCAGCCCCATGTAGAGAGCGTTACAGTAGTCTAGCCTCGAGGTGACCATCGCATGGATCACTGTGGCTAGGTCATCACGGTCGAGGTAGAGAACCAACTGCCTCGCCGGCCTCAGATGATAAAAGGCCGACTTAGCAGTGGCTTCTACCTGGGCCTCCATTGATAAGAAGGGCTCCAGGAGCACTCCCAAACTCCTAACCCTCGACGCGGGCACCAATGGTGCCCGGTTGAAGCTCGGGAGCGGGACCCCCCGCCCCAGGCCGCAACGTCCCAGGCACAGGACCTCCGTCTTTATAACATTTACTTCTCTGTTCATTAAAGTATTTATATCTGATCTTTTCTTGTGGCTCAAGATGGTTACCAATTATAATTTAAAACATCACAATTTAAAACAAAAGTAAAAGAATCCCAGGTATTGCAAGCTTTGAGTAGAGTAACTGACATGTTTGTAATCAGACCCCCAAAAGGATTTTTTTTTACCTTAGAAAAGATACTCTTGAGAAATGACTGAAGCATATATAATATAGAAACAAACCTGAATATGGAACAGTTAATGCTGGCAGTTCTGGATCCCAGTTAATTTGCCCACATACATAACAAAACTGCCCTTATTATTCTATCTACTTAAGAATTCGAGACTCCTTGAAAACCTTATGAATTTATCCTGTTTCTGGTTTTACTTTCCACTCAGTAGACGCTTATCTCATTGTCTCTGTGAATATTCACAGCCTGAGGATGTTCATCTTCTTTCCACAAACAGAACCTTCCATGTTAGCTGTTTCATATAAGTAGTATAATTTGTTGAGTATGCAGGGGATGTTCATCAGCCTGGGAGACAAAACTGAGTCGTTTTCACTCCTACCAAAGATAAGAATAATCATGGAGCCATATGCTTTAAGACTAAATGCAAGCTCATTCCTTTGAAGTGGTGGGGGGGCAGGGTTTGGTGGTTTTTAGTTTTCTGTGTTCCCCACACCTGTTACTTCTGTTGTGCATCACAAGCCCATAGTATATTTACAAAAAAAGGCAAACTCTTTTGCATGCGAAGAACATAAGAAAACCAGAGAAAACAGTAGAACCTTATATATATATATGAACTGCAGAAGTGGCTGTATTCCAATAGATGCATTAAATACATTGGTCAAAATTGTAATGGCAGAATGCTGTAGCATGAGTGCTATTTTAAGGCAGTTTTTAAAAATATCAAATTCCAGAATGATATTTGTATTTATGTACTAGGGAGTAATATATAGGGTAGAAGAGGAGCAAGATCTACTCAGTGATTTTTCCTCAGGTTCCCTGTGTAAAATAGTACTTTATTCTGCTAATGTTGGTACTGACGGATCATCAGTTACTACAGTTCATTCAGCCTTGAAATAACGCTGATAGTAATTAAATCCAGATAAGCTGTTCCCAGAAGTATTAATTTTTGGCTACTGATTTATTGTTTACGTTCTTTATACTTACTTCTCCACTGGTGGCCTAAAGTAGCTTGCATTGTTCTCTTCTCCTCCATTTTGTCCTTTCAACTGTTCTGTGTGGTGGCCCAAGGTCATCCAGTAAGCATCCATGACAGAATGTGAATGCAATCTTGAGTCTCCCAGATCCTAGCCCAACACTCTAAGCGCTACACCACACCGGTGACCAGGATATATTATCACTTCTGTTGCTGAAAGTGCTTCTTTAAATGCATTGCTGCTGTTAGCAATTAATATTTGAAGTAGGCCAGTTTTGAGAAGAACTGGGCTAAAAAGGGGGAGGGGTAGTATGACACTAGGAAAATGAATCACAGCAGCTTTTCCATCATTCCCCTTATTTAGTTCTCTGTCCTAAAATCCTCCTTTCCTATACGTCAGCAGCTGTAATATATTTCACCATGAGCCCTAAGGCCAAGGGAGCAGACAGTCTCCACCAAGGCTGTAGTTCAGCTTTGTGGCTGGCTTCCAGTAGGAGCTGGATACTGATATGGTCTGCACAGGATCCCTTCTCTTTGCCCAGAGCTTGTCAGGGCAATCATCTTCCAATGGATATTCCCCCCTCCCCCCCCCAAAAAAAATATTGGATGTAATAACATTTAAATGTACACAGAGGAAAATAATCCCATCTTAACTGTCCATGTGATTCTCGTAGGGCCAAGAAGAGAGGGACTTGTGCTGTGATTATCAAACTGAGTGTGTTCTCTCAACAACTTATTTTCTTCCCTCCAGCTTTTCATAGGCAAGCAGGGAAACTCTTCTTTAGAATGTGATGCTATGCGTTCTTCACGTTTTTCCAGCTATTAACCTGCTCTGCAGGAATTCAGCTTCTAGTTTGTAAAATATGTATTATGGAAACTTACACTTTTGTGATTTTATGTGCATACAGTTTGCAGTGTATGTGACTGGATAAAGAAAAATGTCTTAATTGGTTTGTTTTGTTAATTTAAATTTGTAAAATGATAAAATGTTTTCTGCTCTTGTGCTTGCGGTCATGTAAGAAGGCACATGATTTAAAGGCAGTGTCCCTTTAAATGACTTTTGCACAGTGATTCTGTGTGCCAGTGAACAAGTGGCCGGCAAGCTTACCCACTTCTGGGTGAGCTTGCTGGCTACTCAGAGTTCACTGGTGTGCAGCGGTGCTTGCAAAAGCCATTTAAGGCTTTTCCAAAGCTACACGCCTGTGAATTCCAAAGCGGCTGGGGAACTCACTGGTGTGCGGTGGGGCTTGCAAAAGCCATTTAAAAGGATGTTCCTTGGGGATTGATTTTCCATTATACCCTGTGGTGGGGACAGTCTCCATAGGGTATAATGGAAAATCGATATTGGGATTTGGAAATATTGGGGGAAACTGATATTTTTCAGGTTTGGTATACCTGAACCAGAAAAATACTGATTTTGTTGTTGTTGTTGTTCCCCACTCCTAAAGTCAACCATGATTTTCAGGCACATGCACACATACCCACACAGAAAATACCCACCAAAAGAAAAACAATTAAAAATAATTGGGGTCTAGCTTCCATTGCAAAATATGTTTGAATATACAAGGATTTACACACAACCTTTTCAGTCTTCTCCACTGCTTGGCAGAAACCCCCACATTTCCCTTTTGTTTTGGGAAGTATACAATGATACGAAGTATATGAGCATACATGCTTCTTTAGGAAATTTGAGTTAACTGAAGTTACTTAAGAATTAAACTTGCCTTTCCCTATTCCATGATAAGCATCAAATAATTCTTAAGTGAGTGGAATTCACTGTAAAGTGTTCTTTATGCAGGGACTTGGCAAAGAGTATTATGGAATTGGAGTAAATTTTTTAAATCATCAAATGCATATTAAAATATATTTGAGATACACTTAAACTCCCCAAACTAATAAGTATCTGAATCTCTTTGCTGTGTGTTGTATGATGGTTGATCTTGCTGTGTTAAACAGAAGGGTTATATAAGGACAGACTTTCATCTTTAGCTTTCCCTCTATTTTGTGTTGTATAATCTGCCAAGACTACAAAATAACTTCATCTTAATTATCTTCTTGAATCTGTCTGCATGAGTGACCCACTATCTTACTTCAGATCTCAGAAGAAATTACCTCTCTGTTTTCTTTTCTTTTGTCTCTTGCATTTCAGAGCATCTTGTTGTACATTGTTTTATCTGATTAGAGGCATTTAGAGCTATGAAGGACGCAACATTCAATAATTATGTTACTTTAGTTTCATCCTCTCATCTCTTTGTATGAAATCCCCATTGTATGCAAACAGCCTGTCATTGTTTGACAGTGTCTAAGAAAACCAAGGGTTTTATTGGCAATAGAAGTACTCAAGACTTTAAAAAAGTTTTCTTAAGGGTGACCATCCCCAACCCTCCCTCCCTCTACATTCAACAGCCCACAGATAGAATGCTGGTCTTAGACTTTCATATATGAGCAAGCTTTAGATATAAGACATTGGGGAGTATATTGGAGGGGGAGGGCTGAACTGCTGCCTTGTCCTGAACAAACATTCTCCCCATTTTGAGGCTTTCGTGCATTCTTGTTCAGCAACTGTAGCCAAATTCTGATGATTTAAATGGCAAGGCAAGGTGATGGCTCACCTACCCAAACTGTGACCCCTTTCTTCCTTTACTCTTTGGGAGAGCAGTAACAGGAATTTCTGCCATCATGGCCAGTATCCCACCCGGAGAATTCCTTTGCCATTTAGGTTGACAGTAGTAGTTTTTACTGGATTCTTCTCTCTGCAGCTATGATACTTTTATTTGGTGAAAATTAGTCATTTCAGAATCAGGTTTATTATAGAATAAGTATCTTGAAATGCATTTATGGGGTGGTGTATATTTATGCTTCTTATTTCATGTTCCCTGAATTATTTTTATAATCACATTTTTGTAAGTTCAAAATTCTCTGCACTCCCCAAGTCAGACAACATTTTTTTTCTAAAATGTAAGCTATAATGCCTGGTGAGTTATGGGAATTCATGAACTGTACAATCAATGTAGGAAAAGAAAGTAAGCTCACTTGTTAGCAAAACTGACTGGAATAGCCGCCTCATCTTATTTATACTCAAGAGAACAAACCTTTCAAACATTTTCACCTTTCTACTCAGTGGTCATCACAGTGACTAACCAATTTAATGATATTTTCAAACATATTTAAACACTCTCCAAAAATTGCTGGAAAGATTCAGATAAGCAGGTGTTTTGATGTATATCCCATGGAGCTGTCCATATATTTTCTGAATAAATAATGGCACACTTCCCCGGGGTGAGGGGGAGACACGAGCTGGCGTAAAAACTGTAACAGCTCATATGTGCTGGGCAGCGGTGTGACATTTCTGCTGCTCCAGGGAACGTTGTGTTGGCAACCATGCTGTAAACTGATGTATCCGCAACATGCTGCCCGTGAGTACCATGGTACCCACCAACACCTTCTTGGTGCCCGCTAACTGCTTTTAGAAAATGGGTGGGACCAGGTGAGGCTTGACCAGCATGGCTTCTGATTGGGCACTAGAGTTTTGATTGCCTTGGTAGCAGCTGCCACCACAGTACAGAGATCTTCAATTTTTGATGAAGTTACGCCATGACAGCCTTTTTGTGGCTGGCTCAACCTCTGGCTGCAGCTATTTTGTGGCATCCATTCTTTGGTTGTGCCCTCCACACTGTCAGAATTCCAAAACTGTGTACAGGCTCAAAAGCTGGGAAACCCTACTCTAAGGATACATGAATTAGAACTGAGGTTTGAGGCAACTAGAGCATTTCTGAAATAGAAATAATCCTGCTGATAAATTTCTTTCCATTCAGAAACTGAAAACCACTTTTTTGTGTAGAATTATGAAGTTCTGTTTCTTTATCCTTCGTATGACATGGCATGATGCTGCCTTATACAGAATAAGATCCTTGGTCCATCAGTACTATCTACTCAGAATGGCCATGGCTCTCCAGGGTCTCAGGTGGAGGCCTTTCTCATCACCTTCTTCCTGATCCTTTTAACTGGAGATGCCAGGGATTGAACCTGGGATTTTCTGCTTGCCACACAGATGCTCTACCACTGAGCCACAACCCTTCCCCTCCCTTCACTTCAGGACTGAAACGACATTCAGTTAATACAAAAAGCAAGATAGCAATGAGCTCTGTAGTAATATTTTTTCTCCAGATAAAATGTTTTCTATAAACCAAATGCAGTCTGTATGTCGCTAATTCAAAGCTGCTTTTGAATTATTAGGTATATTTGTCTAATAATTGCAAATAATTCTAAAGAGGGTGATGACTTACCTTTCTTCTGTTGTCCGTGCCCTCTTCCCATGCACTGTTCTTGCAGTGTGCTCCTCTAGTCTTCCCATCTCACATGAAAAAGGTTATTTCTACCTACAGGTTCAAAGCCAGTGAGGGTAGAAGCGGTCCTTTTTGTGCTCAGAGCTGAACTGGATGTTTTCCTCTTGTTTACAGCAGCAAGAAGGAAAGGAGCCTTCTGCTTGCTAAAAAGGTATTGACTGTTTCTCCCCTTGTTGAATCCTGCCCAGTAAATAAGAAGCTACAGGCTTGACTAGACAAGACTTGAGAGATCCATGATTGGATCTCCCAATATCTTTAATTTTATAGCTTTAGGAGAAGAGGTGCTTTGGCTTGGTGCTTTGGTACTTAGGGATTAAACCTCCCCCCTAGGTCATTTCCTGCTTCAAAATCCCTTCCCTCCCAGCTGCTATAGCCTCAATAGGGAAATTTTACAATTTTTCTTCTGTCTTCCCTTGTAGGGTCTAACAGCACTTTGTGGGGAGATTTCTAGGGAGGAGTTCAACCCCCCCCCCCCCCCCCCGGTCTAAATATCTGATCATAGATTTCCAGCATCTCCCATAGTTGTACGTCAATGAACTAATGCCCCAGAGACAGTGTGGCTGAAGTAAGAGGGCAAAGTACATTGTGGACTGAGAAACGGGAACTGCAGGGAAAGCTAGATAGATAAGATGAAGGGGAAAGGGAGTTGTGACAGGAGTGTGTGGAAGAAATTTCACACAGGGCCTAGGGGCAAAAAAGGCCAGGTTTTGGCAGGGAATAAGAAGAATGCAGGGTGCCTAGCCAAGAATCAGAGCAATTGAAAGCGGGGTAACAAAGTAAGCATAGGACTGGAATGCAGGGCCTAAAGAATGATGAATGGTGAAGGCATGGAAGACAAGACAAAAAGAAATGGAGGCACTGTGATGAGAAAAGCAGCAAACTCTTAAAGCTGTAGATGCTTTCTGAGCCTTCTAAGTCAGCATGAAATGCTGGGGAGAATAGGAGGTGACTTTGATTTCAACAAAGTAATCCACACCTTGATTGTAGGTCTCTGATTTTTGCTAATAACTGTTGTAACCATTGCTCATTCCTAATCAGACTTTATACCACCAGTGTTATACAAGCAAAATTAATTTTACATACATATACTTTGCTCTTCTTGTATTCAAATTCTGTCTAATTTAGGGGACAGTGGGTTAGTGCTGCTGTGCAGATCAATACGTGTAACTGTCAAGGTACTAAGCCTTTTTGTTTGGATTTCTCTTCCTCAGTGTTCCACTGAGAAATCAGCTACCTATGCATGTGTTAACTTGAACGCATAAAGCATTCAGCATAGTTGGGCAGTTCTCTGCCAGCAGCAAAAAGGGATTAATTCCCTAGGAAATACATCTAATGAAACAATTGGGCCATCCCTTTCTGATATATATATTTAGCAATTGTTTGTTAGGAACAGCTGGATCTTAGTATGGTAGTAATTTGGAATGAGTGACTGTATTCAGCCGCACAGGCATTCAACACTTAAGGGTACTTAAATGTTCTTAAGAGGGGTTGATGGTTTCTTCCAGTTCCCCACACCTACTGCAGCTGCTTGAAATTCTATTCCTGGGGGTCAGTGGAACATGAGGAACAACATAGTGTGGCTCTTGAAGGGAGAATTGGCAGAAATCACTGCCCTGCTCTTAAGAAAACTGAAGTTCCTTTAGGTTTTTGGAATGAGGTTGAATACAGACCAGTGTTTCATTCATGTTTTGTCACCGTATGCCTCCTGCCTTTTCCTTAGGGTTGCCATGTCCTTCCTACTCCCCAGCAGAGGATTTTGAGGGATGTTTCTGGAGGGGGGTGGGGATGTCTCCCATGCGGTGACATCACACAAAAGTGACATCATCACATTGGAGACCAGTGCCCTACCCCGGGCTCCTGTTCTCTAAGTGGCAAATTCACTGCTTCGAGTTTAGGCGTTCCCCCCCCCCCCCCGGCGCGCGCTGCTTGCCCAAAGCATTTAAAAGGTCCCTTTGAATGCTCTGGGCAAGAAGCAGGGGGAGGCACCTGAACTCGCCACTTGGATTTCAAGCATGCAGCTAGCGGCCACCACTCTCTCTCTCCTTTTGCAAGATTTGAAGGCCCCTCCAGCTGGTCGGTGGGCCCCGTGCTCCTGCCAGTCAACTTGAGGGCCCTTTAAATCTCACAGAAGGGGGGGGAGCGGGATTCCCCCTGTTGGAGGTGGGGCTTAGGAGTGGGGCTTCCTCTTCCACCCAGCTTGCCAGTGGCAGGCAGGAGCACACCGAATCAGGGGATCTCCTGCCCTCACCTGGGGACCAGCATCCTTACTTTTCCTTTATTTGTAAGACCACTTCCCTATCCTGACCTACCAATATGCTCATCTTATCATATCTTCTTCCATCATGCTGCTCTGCTGTCTTCATGTGTTAAAGATTGCTGGGGATTCTTATCCTGTAATTTCTGACCAGCCAGCCTATGGTGAAGCTGTACCTGGAGATGGCTCCATCTGAAATCTTAATAAACTTTCCCTTAAAGAAGATCTTTCAAAAAAGGCCCAAGTAAAATATATAAACAGGAACAACTCAGCTATTAGTTGAACCTACTTAGCCATACTTATTTTGGAAGTACTTATCACTGTCTACTTTTGATCATTTCTGAATTACTTTATTAGTGTACAGTGCTAATAGTAGCCTTGCATATGTTAAATCTGTTCAGCTGCCATACTTTGCTATTCAGTTGCAGGAGAAATTAGTGACCCTTCTCTGCAGGCGTCCTTTGGATTTCATTAACTGAACTTCTGGCAGCTCCTAAAAAGAAAGTGCTCTCTGTTAAAACAAACTGGGAGTGATATTCCCATCATTGTTTAATTTGTCACAGCTATGCAGTTTTTGTATGAGTGAGCCATGGTTTTTTACCCCCTGGGTAGTGAATAAGAGGAACTAATTAAAAACCCTGGAAAGCTGGATCAGGAACATAAGTACAATAATACAGCTTAAATATAGCTAAGCAATGTCTCAACCTGTTTTGCTAATAGTACAATACTCAGTTAAATACATGAATACTTGGCTATGTCTTCTCCCATCCTATGCCTCTTGCTTTAGCAGTCTGTGCAGCGTGGACTCTAATCTGGGAGAACCGGGTTTGATTTTCCCACTCCTCCACTTGCAGCTGCTGGTGTGACCTTGGGCAAGCCATAGTTCTGTCAGAGCTGTTATTGAAAGAGCAGTTCTCTTAGAGCTCCCTCAGCTCCCCCTACCTCACAGGGGAGGGGGAGGGAAAGGAGTTTGTAAACCGCTCTGAGACTCTGAGTGAAGGGCAGGGTATAAAACAAATCTCCTCCTCCTCTTCTTCGAAGTAAATTACCGTATTTTACGGACCATACGACGCACCTGACCATAAGACGCGGGGGAGGCTCGCGCCTTCCGCGCTGGTCAGCGGCGGCCTTGTGCGAGCCGGCGGCAACAAGAACAGCAGCGGCGGCGGCCTCACGTGAGCCGGCGGCAACAGGGACAGCAGCGGCAGCAGCAGCAAGGCGGCGGCAGCAGCAGCGCGAGAGCCGGCAGCAACAAGAACAGCAGCGGCAGCAACAAGGCGGTGGCGGCCTCGTGCGAGCCGGCAGCAGCGGCAGCAACAAGAAGGGCAACAAGAACAAGGGCAGCAACAAGGTGGCGGCGGCAGCAACAAGAAGGGCAACAAGAACAGCAGCAGCAGCAACAAGGCGGCGGCGGCCTCGCAGCAGCAACAGGAGCCGGCCTCACGGCCGGCAGCAACAGCAGGAGCCGGCCTCACAGCGGCGGCCTCGCGCGAGCAACAGGCACCCCCCCCCTCCCGGAATTTTTAAAGTCACTCCCCCGCCCCAACGTGCAGTCTTCGCTCCATAAGACGCACACACTTTTCTCCCCACTTTTTTGGGGAGAAAAAGTGCGTCTTATGGTCCGAAAAATACGGTACAACTTTTCTGGAAGACTTGATTTGTTCACAAATGTTGCAAGACCCGTACACCTCCTCAAAAGAATTTTATATTTAGAAAATTTATCAGTCATTTTTATCAGCTGGTTTTACAAATATATTTTAAGTATATAAAATTTCTCTGAAAGCATTAGGTGGAAAACAGGAATGTTACGTTGCCTAATTTAAAAATCCTTTAATATCTTTTGGAATGATAAAGAAAAGTTTCTTATAGCATGTAGTGGAACACTGCCTACAAATTCAAACTTCTTTTTAACATATGTTCATTAATATTGATTTTTTTGTGATCATTCTTTGAACTGTATATTAAATCTTAAATAGTGGCTGAAACTATTTTAAAAGCATGTAATAAAGAAATAAGTATATAAGTCTTGATCAGATTTCCATTCAGGGTTATAGACTTACTAGTTGGAAACTTCAGCTTCTTATAAGCAATGAGTATGGTCTCATTTTTTTTCCCAGGCAAAAACTTCTTCTGCCAAATGAAAATGTTCCAGTAATTCTGAATACCTACTTTAGCCAAAAGGTCTTTCTCAAAGAACCAAAAGAATTGAGTAGGCCACGTTTCGAAGAGCTATTGCTTACTAAAAGAAATATATCTCTGGCCCAGATATTCAGTTTATCTGATCCAAAAGAAAGTCATCTTCAAGCGTCTGCAGTTAATCAGGTAAAGCTTGTTTTTCATTTTTCACCTTGTACCGTGTTGATGAATTAAATGCTCAGAAACAGCAAGAATTCTCATATGAAGAAGAGATTGGATTTATATCCCGTCCTTCACTACCCAAAGGAGTCTCAGAGCAGTTTACAATCCCTTTCTCTTCCCCTCCCCACAACAGACACTCTGTGAGGTAGATGGGGCTGAGAGAACTCTCTTGAGAACTGTCCTTGAGAGAACAGCTCTGAAAGAATTTATGAGTGGCCCAAGGTCAGACCAGCAGCTGTGTGTGGAGGAGTGGGGAATCAAACCTGGTTCTCTCAGATAAGAGTTCATGCTCCTAACCACTACACCAAGATGGCTCTCTGTATGTGAGTCCATCTGTCCTATATATTGGAAAGTGGAGTGATTTCAGATGCCAAATTACATTAGCAGGCAAATGACAGTAGCAAATGTGATTGGATTAGGTGTGATATGCAGAGAGATAGTAGGCGTGGAGAAATCAGCATTGGTAATGAGACAGGAAACCTAGGTCTCAATTCAGTCCAGGTGGATGCATTGTCTTGTGCTTCTTTATCAACTTCAATTTGATTTCTCCAAGCCAACTACCTCCCTGCATATCACACCTAATCCAATCACACTTGCTATTGCCACTTGCCTGCTAATGTAATTCGGCGTCTGAAATCACTCCACTTCCCAATATGTAGGACAGATGGATTCCCATTCTTAGCTGTATCTGAAGAAGTGAGCAGTGACTCACGAAAGCTCATACCCTACCACAAATTTTGTTAGCTTTTAAGGTGCTGCTGGACTTTTCTACTGATAATGTGGAAATGTGGCTAATAAATGTTTTAAATAAAATAAAACGAATAAGGCGGATAATTGATTCTCCTGCATACTGCGTCATCTTGAACAGAATGTGGGCCTGGTGGTGTGGTTTTTTAGAATCCCATGAATAGCCTTTTTAGTTTCATTTTAAACCACCCTCATTGCAGCCCAGAGTACTTTAGTCATCAAAATGAATTGGGTCAAAAATCATGCCTATCTATTGGTTCCAAGGAGACTCATATGTTTCTTAAATTCTGGGGTAGCACATCTGCTGTAGTACAAGGCAGAGTCATCTTGTAAACAAGGGAAGAAGCTTCCCTTTGACTTCCATAGTAACTCAGTTTCTGGTAAAAATGGAATTTAGCCTTAAAAATCCAACGTTAAAATCCAGGAACATAAACTAGTGGAGGTTTGACTGTGGCCAATGGCACTTTGTTATTCTAGGATCAGATCAATAGCAGTGTCCAGAGAGGTAACATTTCTATGTGTTTTTCCCCCTGAAATGACATGAAAGTTTTGAGGCAGATAGGAGGAAAAATATTACTACAATTGATTATTTCAATTTTTAAATAAAAGGAAATGTTGTTATTTAGAGCTAGAGCAGGCCTCTCTACTGTCAGCACTATCCAGAAGTATTGCAAAATGCATTAGTATTCAAAGTATTGTCTAGTTTAGTTTCTCCCTAGTTGGAAGGCAGGGTCGGTCTTTCACCTCACCATGGGGAAGGGCTCCCTGTCTGGCCAGACTAACCCTGTCTTTGGCTAAAGCCCAGTTTTTGCAGAGCCAGGGCTCCATAGAGCACTGTATTCCTTTCCTTGGGAGCTTTTAAAAAATAAAAATCATGTCAATACCTGCTGAACTTCTGCAGATAGAGGCAAGGCCTCACCCATGACTATAATTATGTGGTTATAGTTTCATTTTTACCCCAATTACCCCGTTACCCGTTTCTAGTTGGGGCTAGGGGTTCCTGAATGGTCAGTGTTGTTTAGAGAATGCAAAGAAGGTTCTCCCCTGGTGAGAAGATTGTCTCTGTTTTCCTGTCAGAAACTGATTCCAGCATGGATGTAGAGACTGGCCTCTGTAATCCTAGAATTAAATTTGGGGTAAGTAATAGTTTCTCTTGTTATTGTAATCCGCACAATGATTTGATTTACGGCTTTGTTTTTGCCAGGTTTCCTGTCCCAATATGAAGGCTTTCAAGGCTACACACACTCATAGCAACAGTGAGCCCAAACTATCCCCCTTTGCAGTTACTTCCTTGAGTGACTCTCTTCTTGATGTTGTGGAGACACAAGGAAGAATGGGAGGAAGAGGAATGCTGGTGCATGTGGTTGTTCAAAGAGTGTATTATCTGCTTGCTAAAGAACGCCATCATCAAGGAAATGACCCTGTCCACAGCACAGCACCATTGCTGGATTCAGATCTCCCAAATGTTAAGTAAGTAGCAGTAATTGACCCAGTATGATCTCTGTAGCACTGAGGAAAGTAGCAGAGCAAAGAAGTGAGCTAGTGTGAGTAAATGGCGTTGTTTTTTTCCATAGCCAGAATGATCCTGCCCTTGTGCTCAAAATGTGATACTATTGCAAGAAGTACTAAAGAAAAGCAAAGTGACAGTCCTCAGTACTGAAATCCACATTAGGAATCTTTCATGAGTTTAAGGATTTGCTTCACAAGGTAGTAGAAATGTTCCTAGGGCTGTTTCTGTTTGAGAAAACAACCCAGAGGGAAGGAATAGACTTCCCCCTCCCCCTTTGCTCTGATCCCAAACCAACTTTGGGCACCAGATGTCTGTTGCTTAAAAAAAATAGTTTGGTAGCTCTGGACACAGAATTCTCAGCACTTCGTGGTACATTTGGCCCTAAAACTCTTGGATCCTGGCAACAAATACTTCATTCTGTTCATTTACTTTTTAAACGCAGCATAATGCTTTATTCCAAGACTGCATTGTAGCTGCTTTTCCTCTTCCTGTTCCTGTACTTAAGGAGAAGGGAGTTCAAGAGGGATGGGAGTTTCTTAAAAGCTAAATACTGAAGGCACAATCACAAACGATTCCTATGAGAAGGAAAAATGAGAGGAGCCTAAAGAAGCCAAGGTGGCTCCATAAACAGTTTTCTAAGGACTTGAGAAATAAAAAAGACTCATTTAGAAAGTGGAAGGGGAGGGCCTTATAACCAAGGATGAATATAAACAAATAACCAGTGCTTGTAGAGAGAGAGTTAGAAAAGCTAAAGCTCAGTATGAGCTTAGGCTAGTGAGAGACACTAAAAACAACAAAAAAAGATTCTTATGTTCAAAGTAAGAAAAAGAGAAAAGACATGGTAGGCCCATTATGGGGGCAGGAAAGTGAAATTGTAACAGGTGATGACGAGAGAGCAGAACTGCTCAATTCCTACTTTTCCTCAGTCTTCTGTTGCGAGGGGAATGGTGCTCAGCATGAGAAAAATCAGAACACATGATGAGGGAAGGGAGTTGCAACCTAGGATCAGCATAGAGGTAGTACTTAAACACCTAGTTTCTTTAATGAAACTAAGTCCTCAGGGCCAGATGAACTGCATCCAAAAGTACTACAAGAACTTTCAGATGTAATTGCTGAGCCTTCTGTCCATTATTTTTGAGAATTATTGGAGAACAAGTGAAGTTCCAGAAGACTAGAGGCGGGCAAATGTTATCCCCATCTTCAATAAGGGGAAAAGGAGGATCCAGGTAGCTACCAACCCATCAGGTTGACAACTATACCTGGGAAAATTTTAGAACAAATCTTCAGACAGTCCTTGAGCATTTAGAAAGGACAGCTGTGATTACTAAGAATCAGCATGGGTTTCTCAAGAACAAGTTATATCAGACTAACCTTATCTCTTTTTTTGAGAAAGTTGCTACCTTGCTGGATCAGGGGAATGCTGTAGACATAGTTTATCTTGATTTCAGTAAGGCTTTTGATAAGGTTCCACATAATATTCTTGTTGACAAATGGTCAAATGTGGTTTAGATCCTATTACTGTTAGATGGATCTGTTGACAGATGGTTGACAGATCACACCCAAAGAGTGCTTGTGAATCCTCATGCTCTTGGAGAGGAGTGACATGTGGAGTGCCTCAAGGATCCGTCCTGGGACCTATTTTGTTCAATGTCTTTTTAGAGGGAATGCTTACTAAATTTGCAGATGATAGTAAATTGGGAGAGGCAGCAAATACAGTAGAAGACAGAGTCAAGATACAGCGTGATCTTGACAGGCTGGAATAATGGGCTAAAAGAAATAAATTGAATTTCAATGGGGATAAATGTAAATTTCTTCATTTAGGTAGGAAAAATCAAATGCATAATTATAGGATGGGGGATACTTGTCTTTTCAGTAGTATGTGTGAAAAGGATTTAGGGGTCTTAATAGACCATACACTGAACATGAGTCAGCAGTGTAATGCAGTAGCTAAAAAGGTAAATGCGATTTTGGGCTGTATCAACAGAAGTGTAGTGTCCAGATCAAGCAAAATGATGGTATTGCTTTACTCTGCTATGGTTAGACCTCACCTAGAGTATTGTGTTCAGTTTTGGGCACCACAGTTTAAGAGAGATACAGACAAGCTGGAATGTGTCCAGAGGAGGGCAACAAAGATGTTGAGGGGTCTGGAGACCAAGTCCTATGAGGAAAGGTTGAAGGAGCTGGGTATGTTTAGCCTGGAAAGGAGACAACTGAGAGGTGATATGATAACCATCTTCAAGTACTTGAAGGGTTGTCATATAGAGGATGGTATGAAGTTGTTTTTTGTTGGACCAGAACCAACAGGATGAAATTAAATCAAAAGAGTTTTCGGCTAAACATTAGGAAGAACTTCCTGATAGAGCAGTTCCTCAGTGGAACAGGCTTCCTTGGGAGGTGGTGGGTTCTCCTTCTTTGGGGGTTTTCAAACAGGCTAGATGGCCATCTGACAGCAGTGCTGATTCTGTGAACTTAGGCAGATCATGAGAGGGAGGGCAGGAAGTGTTGCCTCAGTGCTTAGTTCTTGTGGCCCTTCTTATATGCCCAGGGAAATGCTGATCACCACTTTGAGGTCAGGAAGCAGTTTTTCTCCAGGCCAATTTGGCTGGCGATCCTGGAGGTTTTTTCTCATCTTCTGTGCATGAAACCGGTCACTGGGGCTGTGAGGGGGGGAGGTATTTGTGAATTTCCTGCATTATGCAGGGGGTTGGACTAGATGACCCTGGAGGTCCCTTCCAACTCTGTGATTTTATGATTCTCCCCTTCTCCTTAGGGTCAGCTAGCAATGGACTTAATTTCTGTTTACCAAGAGAAGTTGGATGAAGCATTTGTTTAAACTGTCATTTTAACATTGTTCTAATTGTATTATATTAATTGATGTAAACCACCCTGAGCTTGTTTATGGGGATGGCGGTATATAAATCAAATAAATAAATAAATTTCACAAGTGCTTCGAGTGGAGGAGCCTGTGGGTCCTGGTAAGTTGTAGCTAAACAGTAAGCCCCAAAACATACAAGATATTTCAGTGGTAATCTTGATAAGGAACTGTACGTTATTCCTGCTACACTGAGCAATTCTTATCCTGATGACATATCTTGGCTCTGCATTTCGGTATTCTTGGTATCAATGTATAATTTATGTTTTAAATATTTGTTTACTATGAATGTGCTGGTTAAATTAAGGAAAATATTACAATATATAATTATATAATTGGTATGGTTTACTGCTGCTATAATTGTTAAGCCGAGTGGATGAATAAATATAATTTATTTAATATTTATCCTGAAGGCTGAGGGAAGTTTGCAACATTTTCTAAACTCAGCAAAAAATTAAGTATAGTATTTTGGAGTATAACTGTATTTAAGACAAATTTACAGAACATGATGTAAAAACATATGGGCTCAAAGAGCCAAATATAAGGGTGCAGTTGTTGCTTTAAAACAAACAATTAACAATTATTCACAGGTTTTACCAACTGCTTTAATCCAGTCTCAGCTATACTTGTCACTCAATTACTTATGCATCTTGACTCCAATTAGCCCTTTCAGGCAACTAATGTAATGGTTGGTGAAGTCTGTTTCAGTGTATCTGAAGAAGTGCTTGTGCAGAGGAATGCTTATACCCAAAATTAAACTTCACTGGTCTTAAAGGTGTCACTGAACTCAAACTTTGTTTTGTTGCTTCAGACCAACACAACTTACCTACCTGAAATTAACTTTTATGTTCCCCTTGTTTTCCCAGCTCCTTTAGACTGTGTGTTATAGATTTGTAAACATGTTTTTCTATTTAAAAAGTCTGCCTTCTTCCTGAAATATTTTTTATCCCCCCACCCCCGAAATATTAATAGGATCTCGGCCTTACACTGCATAGTTTCTTAGGGGTGACTCTGTTGACCTGGAAGGTTTTCATCTAAGAAATCATGCATAGGATCAGGAAATGTAGTTCAGTGAATTTTTTTTCTGAAAATTGCCAGCTGTCATTTTCTTTAGTAAAAGGATTATTGCTGGGGGGGCAATTTGTTTCAGATTTTATCAGTTAATATTTTTAATGTACTTCCCTGTATGAAATTGTCTGAGAGTGGACATAGTTGTGCTTTGTTCCACTATTTTTGTTCTGTTCACTATCAAAGCTAAGCATGATAAACAATATTTATCCCATCTTTATTTCATCATGACCCTCAAGATGGCGTGTATAGGATTCATTGGCCTTCTTAGCTAGGTACTGTCAGAGCCAGACTTCTTTAGCTTCAGCAAGGCTGCTGTATCCTGATGGCTTCTGCCATACCCTGAGAGAGTATCCTATATATATCATTCCCTTACGTATTGGCCATTTCCAGCTCTCCCATTGGCTGTGCAGTGCGCTCCAACAGCCATTGGCCCATCAACTGCCACTCAAGAGTACTCGCGTGCTATTGGCTCGGTGCTGGGTCCAAAGCAGTTATTTTCTCCAGGGGGAAAGAGATCTGTTGTCTGAAGTTCAGTTATGATACCTGGCGATCTTCAGGCTCCACCTGGAGATTGACTACCCTAGGTGTAGCAGTTAGCACTTCAGAACAGGGTCTGCCAGACCCAGATCTTCTTTGTGGTCTCTGTGCATCACACCTCTGGGATTAAGTGCGCCTGCGCCGATCCCGATCGGTAATCTTCAAAGCCTAACGGATTTTCACACCAGCTCCCCGGTCACGTGCACGTCCCACTGCACATGACCCGGGGAGATGCACGAGGATCCCGCCAGTTCTCTTCTGACCACCGCGTCGTGAGGACCCCCTCTCCGCTCCGGTCGGTAGTTAACCTTCGTTTTTCTTCCAATTTGGAAGGGCCTTTCGGACTGATTTTTCGTGGTTTTTTTTAACCTCCGGACTGTTTTCCTGGACTTGCTTTCGGATTCTCCTCCTCCTACTCCCCGCCCGGCCTATGGCCCAGTGGTGGGGTTTCTTTAAACGCTGCCTTAATTGCGGGAGTAAAATCGCCCCCCCAGACAAGCATTCCCTTTGCTTGTTGTGTCTTGGCGAGTCGCATCGTGTCGATTCCTGCTCGAATTGCGCCGCATTCTCCAAACAAACTCGGAAGAACCGGGCGGCCCGACTCAAAGTGGCTCTTTTGGAAGCAGCGTTGTCACCGAAGATGTCCGCAGCTGACGCCTCGGTAACATCCCTGTCGGCACCGACGGGTCCGACGTCGTCACCGGTGCGGAGCCCCTCCGGTACCGAGAAGTCGGCACCGAAAAGACCCCTCTCACTGCCACAAACTCCTGCTAAAAAGCGTAAGGAGGGCAAAGAGGGTAAGGGCAAGCTGAAGCACAAGACCTCAAGTGCTTCGTCGACGCGTCCCGCGCCCGACATGACCCAGCACGGGTCTCCGCAGCTTGACCCTCCAGGGCGCGAGCGACCCCGGGGCAGCCTCGCCTCCCCGATGCCGCGACCCATCCAGCTCACAGATTCGGAACCCGACATCGAGCTGACGCAGATCCCTCATAGCAGCCCCGAGACCGGGCCCGATCCGCTGCCGACACCGAAAGGTGAGAGAGACTGGCGCCTCCCTCCATCTTCGGTACCATGGGACGTTCGCCAATGGCGATACCTGTATGGCTCCTCCTACCCTCCACCGCCACAGTGGTACCCGGCGGAGTGGGATCGCCAGTCCACGTCGTCCAGAGTCTTCCGATGCCGAGATCCCCCGGCCCCGAGACCGACTCCGACACCGACACCGAAACCGATTCCGACACTGAAACCACCGATGCCGATACCAACTTCACCTGATGTCGACCTCCCTCCCTACCAACCAGATCCGTCGACCCCTATGTCGCCCTCCGAACGTTCCGACCACTCGATACCTGAGTCCCCCGAGTCTTCCGATGATGAATCTCCCATCCAACCGTCACCATCCCCTGATGTGGCTGAAAATTTGCCAATCTCTCCCTCCGAGGATGTGAAATCCTATGGAGAGCTTATCAAACGAATGGCCCATTCCCTGGCACTTGCCACGGTTCAGCCAACCCCCACCGCTACCGACGCCATCTTCGATATCGTACAGATGGATACATCCACTGCGGTAGCATTACCATTAATTTCAGTGCTCTTGAGCACTGCCAAGGAATCGTGGGCCCACCCCTCCTCTACCCCAATCTCCAACAAGAGATTAGACCATATGTACAGGCTCCAAGAGCCAGGAGCAGAATTCCTATTCATCCACCCCAAGCCCAATTCGGTTGTAGTGACCCCCTCGGCCGGGGGCCGTAGCGGACATTCCTCCCCCTTGGACAAAGAGGGACGGAAATTAGATTCTTTCGGGAGACTATTTTATTCAGCCGGTGCACTGGGCATAAAAACAGCAAACTACACAGCCTGCATGAGCAGGTACCAATACTCCCTCTGGGGGCAGATGACACCACTTCTGGCCCATCTTCCTGAGGATAAGCAACGCCTTGCTAGGAAGATCCAGAAGGAAGGCATGATGCTAGCAAAGCACCAGCTTAACGCATCGAAGCATGCTGCGGACGTCACGTCCAAGACACTCACTTCAGCAGTCGCCCTTCGCCGCCACGCCTGGCTGAGGTCGACTTCGCTTCCACAAGACACAAAGTCCTTGGTGGAAGATCTCCCTTTCGAGGGTGAAGGACTATTCAGCTCCACAACGGACACAGTCCTTCATGATTTAGATAAGAGCATTAAGACATCTCGTAATTTGGGTGTCTCACAATCGAGACAACAGAAGCAGAAGACATGGCAGAGATCTTGGTCTAAACAGCAACCGTGAAGATCTCCCACTGAACCCCAATGGCAGAGACCGTCGTCTACTGCTTATCAACAGAAACCCTATGGCCACAAGCCACGATTCCCGTCCGCTTCCAAGGCTAAGCCACCCAAACCGAACAAGCAGAGTCTTTGACTCCCCCATTCGCTCTGATCTTCCCACCCGTCTATCACCCTTTCTACCAGCATGGCAACGTATCACGACAGACAAATGGGCACTGTCGGTCGTAGCAGAAGGCTACAGAATAGAATTTTTCCAGATACCACAAGAATCGTACTTCGTAACCACACACCCCTCCGACACCCTATCGTCGGAAGTCGAAGCCCTCCTCTCAAAAGATGCCATAGAACAGGTACCAACAAACCACCTTCAGCGGGGGTTCTACTCCCACTACTTCACGGTCCCAAAAAAGGATGGCGGACTTCGTCCCATATTGGATCTGCGGAACCTCAATGCGTTCATCACCTACAAGAAATTCCGTATGACCACTCTACAGACCATCCTACCGCTACTAGAAGCCAACGCGTGGATGGTGACGCTGGACTTAAAGGACGCATACTTCCATGTGACGATCCACCCGTCGCACAGACCGTACTTACGCTTCGCGGTCGGTCCACGTCACTTCCAGTACAAGGCCCTACCCTTTGGCCTCTCTACAGCTCCTCGTGTCTTCACGAAGCTTATGGCAGTAGTAGCGGCACATCTGCGACTTCAAGGTGTCCACCTTTACCCCTACCTGGACGACTGGCTTCTAGTCGCCCCCTCTACGACGGAACTACAGAGCCACATCTCTACTACCCTTCGTACCCTAGAATCACTAGGGCTGACGATAAATCTCAAAAAGTCCATGCTTACCCCTTCCAGACGGGTTCAGTTTATCGGAGCTATCCTGGACTCCCTGCAATGCAGAGCGTTCCTACCCCCCAACAGAGCAGCGGATGTAGTCTCCCTTCTCCTGTCTATCCAAGAGACCAAGGAGGCTACAGCCAAACAAATCCTTCACCTGCTAGGCCTGATGGCCGCGACAACAGCAGTAATCCCCTTCGCCAAATTGCGGATGAGACCACTGCAGCTTTGGTTTTTGAGGCATTTCCGCCCCAAGTTCCATTTCCTCTCCAAACGATTTCAGATATCGACCCAGGTCCTAGAGACCCTGAATTGGTGGCTTGTGCCCCAGAATTTACATTCAGGTGCACCTTTCCGGCTTCCACCCCCCTCAGCGACCGTCACTACGGACGTCTCCCTATGGGGCTGGGGAGCTCATTTGGACGGTGTAGGTGTGGGCGACAGGTGGCACCCCTCTGTGGCACACAACCATATCAACTTCCTAGAGCTGTTGGCAGTTCTCTACGCAGTGAGATCTTTCCGCCAATCCCTGTCGGGGAAGACGGTGACTGTCCTTACAGACAACACCACCACCATGTTTTACATCAACCGCCAGGGTGGGACGGTCTCCCGTGGACTTTGCCGGTTAGCGATAGAGCTTTGGGACGAGTGCCAGGCACTAGATATTCACCTGGTAGCGACTCATCTCCCAGGACTACTCAACATCCAAGCGGACTTCCTAAGCAGAGGAGGAGCATCCCTGCACGAGTGGGAACTGAACCCCCTCTACCTGACTCCGATCTTCGACCGCTGGGGGCATCCATCCGTGGATATATTCGCCTCTTGAGAGAACAAGAAGTGTCACCTATTTTGTTCCAGAGCAGGAACGGACCCGACCTCTCTCGGAGACGGTCTCCTCTTCCAGTGGACGGGGAAACGATTGTACCTATTTCCCCCGATTCCTCTCATACCGAGAGTAGTCCACAAACTGTTGGCAGAGCGACCGTGGGCAATTCTCGTCACCCCATGGTGGCCGAGACAACCCTGGTTCCCCACGCTCCTCAGTCTCTCACGAGGGACGTATCTCCACCTCCCGACGGACCCAGACCTCCTCGGGATGCACAGGGGCCGGGTACTGCACCACGATGTGCCCAGACTGAAACTGACAGTTTGGCTGATCCAAACTTAGGGTTAGAATCACGCATTGCTCAAGTTCTACTGAACTCACGCAAACTCTCCACTCGGCGTTCATATGAGTCAAAATGGACTAAGTTTTTAACCTTCCTGGCGTCTGTGGGACGGCCCTCAGTCCCCACTGGGCTTAAAGATGTTTTTGGTTTCCTCCTGTCATGTAAAGACAGGGGACTGTGTCACTCATCTATCCGAGTTTACTTGTCAGCCATCTCAGTCAATCATCCTAAGATTGATGGCTACTCGGTGTTTTCCCATCCAACAACGAAGCAATTCCTCAAGGGAATTAATCGCCTCTATCCCCCAGTGCGGACACCAGTCTTGGCATGGGACTTGCCCCTGGTTCTCACTAAGCTGATGGGAAAACCCTTCAAACCCATGGCCTCATGCAGCCTTCAACTTTTGTTGTGGAAGGTTGCGTTTTTGGTGGCCATCACGTCTACTCGACGCGTGAGTGAGCTCTCGGCGCTCCGTTGCGACCCACCGTACCTCACGTTTCATCATAATGCCGTCACTTTGGCTCCAGATGTCGCTTTCCTGCCTAAGATAGTCTCGGACTTTCATATAGGGGCGGATATCACGTTGCCGGTGTTTTTTCCTGGTCCCCGGGACCCAACGCAACGTAGCCTACACACTTTAGATGTCAAGAGAGCCCTGTCTTTCTACTTGCACCGGACAAAATCCTTTCGCAAGTCTCCAGCTCTCTTCATTTCTTATGCCTTGCCCAGGCAGGGACAGAAACTGTCGTCTCAAAGACTCTCGAAGTGGATAGTTGAGACGATAAAACTCGCCTATCTTCTGGCCAAAAGGCCACTACCGGCGTCCCTCCAGGCACACTCCACTCGAGCCGTGGCTACTTCCACAGCATTCCTCAAGGGCATTCCCCTGGGAGACATCTGCAATGCTGCAACGTGGGCGTCCCCTCACACATTTGTGAAGCACTACGCCCTAGATGTCCGCGTCCATCAGCGTACTGTGGTGGGCCGTGCAGTTCTGCAAGCAGCTCAGATGTGAGACCTCCAGCACCCACCTCCAGGTATGTGGTGTGTTTATTGCTCGCTATTCTCCCAGAGGTGTGATGCACAGAGACCACGAAGAAGATATACAGGTTGCTTACCTGTAATTGGAGATCTTCAAGTGGTCATCTGTGCATTCACACCACCCGCCCTCTTTCCCCTCTGCTTTCGGTCTCCCTCACTTTTTTCCTTGGGGGCTGTTAGCAGCAGTCAGAAGGAACTGGCGGGATCCTCGTGCCTCTCCCCGGGTCATGCGCAGTGGGACGTGCACGTGACCGGGGAGCTGGCACGAAAATCCGTTAGGCTTTGAAGATTACCGATCGGGATCGGCACAGGCGCACTTAATCCCAGAGGTGTGAATGCACAGATGACCACTCGAAGATCTCCAATTACAGGTAAGCAACCTGTATGTTCTTGCTGTGGAAGTTGAGTGGATGATTTCAGACCAGTCACAGACTTTCAGCCTAACCTGTCTCACAGGGTTGTTGTACAGATCAAAAGGAGGAGAGGAGAATGATATAAGCTGCTTTGGCTCCACTGCAGAGAAAGACTGTACTTTTCCTCCTGGGTACCATTGTTGCCAATCTCCAGGTGAAAGCTGGAGATCACTCAGAATTAAAATTGCTCTCCAGGTGGCAGAGATCAGCTCCCCTGGAAAAAACAGTTGCTTTGCAGGGTGGACTCATTATACCCTGCTGAGGTTGCTTCCCTCCTGCTTGGGTCCCCACTGCAGAGAAAGACTGTAATTTTCCTAGGTAGAGGCTACACAGAGGGGGGAAGAGATGGAAACCAGAAGTCAGAGTGGCAGATAAAGGTAGGTTGTTTTGCAAAGATGAAGATTTAAAAAAATTATTTTTTATTATTTTATTAAATCCTGGATGTCAGATAATAAAGTGTCATACAAAGCACCTTTTTACAGTGAGGCCTCTGTTGACAAGTCTATTGAAAACCTTTATACATTCTTTATAATAAAGTCCGTAGTGCAGACACCCATTTTATTGGAAGAACGACCAAATAGTGAAAACTAACATTTCTCTCCATAATTTATATTTATAGACATTTGTTGACTTTGGGGTTTTAGACCATTGTTGGAATGGGGGGTTGAAATTACCCCCAGGAAAACCAATGTTTGCAACCTGAATTGTTGTGTATATTGTAGGAGCAGGTAAACCCCCTGTGTTTGTGCTTTGTCAAAGATTCCCTTATGTTTACAACCACATGGAAAAGCTCAAATTGAACTGTATTGCAATTTTGGGAAATGGGGTCATCTTGTCCCCCTGCAAGACAAGCCTGGATATGTTTGCAGAAATCCTTTGAACCTCTTCACATTTTCCAGATTTGGAAGGAGCCATTCAGCCTGGAACTTTAGATGACCCTGAATCATCTGTCCACTGAACTGATTGTTTCCCTTTGTTGTGCTCTGTCAAAGCTTTCCTTTTGTCCCATAGGAACAAGGAAAAGCTCAAATTGAACTGTACTGCAGTTTTGGGAAATGGGGTCATTCTGTCCCCCTGCAAAACAAGTCTGGACATGTTTGCAGGAATCCTCTGAACCTCTTCAAATTTTCCAAATCCCTGAGTGACCTTCTCACTGTTTCAGTATTATAACAGTTAAAAATGACTTGTTTTCTTTAAAATAAACAGCTTTACAGATTCCTAACCACGTGTTATGCTTTAAAAAAAGTGGGGTCAGTTTGACCCCATTTATGTTTTTGTGGGGTTTTGAAGTTTTCAGTGATTCCAGATTATTTCAGTGATTCAAAACTTTACTCCTCTTTGTCTTGCATTGCTGAAGAAAGTTATTCTTGAGGCCTGATTTTTTTTCTTAGTAGCTAATGCCATGATTGCCAGAGCTATCAGGTTTCCATTTTTTGCTATAATATGGGGTCACTTTAACCCCCTGCCAAAAGTAGTATAGTCTTTTTTTTCTCTTGGAAGGACTAGTAGAATCGACTTAAGAACATAAGAGAAGCCAATGTTGGATCAGGCCAGTGGTCCATCCAGTCCAACACTCTGTCACACAGTGGCCAAAAACACCAGGTGCCCTCAGAAGGTCCAGCAATGGGGACAGGACACTTGTAGCCCTCCCACTGTTGCCCGCCCCATCAAGCACCAAGAATACAGAGCATCACCTGCCCCAGACTGAGAGTTCCTAACTTCCTATCTATACTTTGTGGCTAATAGCCACTGATGGACCTCTGCTCCATATGTTTATCTAATTCCCTCTTGAAGCTTCCATGCTTGTAGCTGCCACCACCTCCTGTGGCAGTGAATTTATCCTTGGGAAGCAACAAGTGATGAAAATGAACCTGGTGACTTTTGGATGGCACTTTGAGTAACTTTATCTATTATGTGAGCAAAGACATTTTGGACCGAATAGTGGCAGAAATGAAAGTGAACACCTGCTTAGCACTCCACAAGCAGACACTGCTGGTTCACAATGGCTTATGTGTGTGTACTCAAGGCCTGAAAGATTAGTCTGGGAAAGAGGATTAACTGTTCTGTGAGTTGCTGACCACAACTACCTGTGGAGAAGATGTGTTCAGGATGTTGGAGAACTTTACTGCACAAAAGCATTGATTAATTTCTAGGTTCTATATGCTTATGATGCAGGTTATGCCTCCCCATGCCTCCCCAATGTATGCGTCATCAATTTGGCTGTGAAGACACTTTCCCTTGATCTTGTCAAAGTCTGCTTTTAGGCTGTTAAGACTGTTAACCATACCTGAGATAGTGCCTCAAACTTTTTAGAGTATTGTGTGAAGAAGTTGGAGTCAAATTCGCTGTACTTACATTCCATACAGATCTTTGTAGGTTGTGGGGAGGGGGGGGGGAAGAGTCTTATACAGTGTGTTAGAACTGAGAGAAGAAATCAGAATGGTCATCTATCTAATTTTGAGCATGACCCTGGAATGTAAATAGGACCATGTACAGAGAAGCCCCAAGATTTAAAGAAGAATCTATTAAAGGCGGGGGTGGGTGGGTTTAGACACACCCAAACTAGAGAAGTATAGTGCAGATAACATACAGGAAACATTTCACAAGACACTATGGTGGGCAGAGGGGAGGGGGAAGGAGGCCAGTGGGAGAAGGGAAGCACCAGACAGACAAAGAGGGTGGGCAACCAGAGCTGGGGAGGCAGGGAAAAAAGGAAGAATGTGAATTGTGGCTGTTGGTATCACCATCACTGCCAGGCAGAAAAAAAACGGGTGGGCAACACGACAGCAGCAGTGGCTAGAGGAATAGGAGAAGACTGAGCAGCTTTCTTCTTCCATCCACAGCTGCTTCCCCTACCAGGAAGAGAAGGCAAAAAAGCAGTAGTGGCTGGGAGGAGAAAGTAGCCCTGCTGCAGTTTTTTCCCCCTTCAGTTCTCCAGCACCTGCCTACATAAAGGAAATAAAGCGAGCAGGCAGCAGTGGCCAGGAGGAGGAGGAAGCAGTGCTTCCCCCTTCCCCACCTGCTGTCCCAGCCCCTGCCAGAGTGAGAAGGTGAGCAAGGAGGGGCAGCACTGAAGAGGAAGAGGAGGTGGTGGAAGCTGTTCTCCCTGTCCACAAGATTCTCATGGGTCCCCAGTTGCTCATTTTAAAACAGTTAATTTTGTGCATAATCAATCAACAGACCCCCCTCAGCACAAGGAAATGTGGTGACTGTTCTCATAGCTCAAGACAAGGTTGCCAAGCTTCCATGAGATGAATTCATGGATAAAGCTTTTCTTGTGGAGGAAGAAATCTTAAAAGTTGAGAATATAATGACAACACTAGAGCTCCATGGTTTGCAGAAGGGTAACAGACTTTCTGAATTCTGACCTGGTAGACTTTTGGTGAAAAGTGGGTGGTGAATATCCCATTTCTCTCTGGCAAAGCTCTCAAAGTCTTTATTCCTCTGGTCCCAAGGTATCACTGTGATGCTGGCTTTTCTACAGCAGTCACCATTGGTTACAGCCAAAGCAAGAAAGATGGGATCATACTAATGACCTGTAATGTGCTGTAGCTGTGACACAGCCTTGTATCTCATGGCTCATCAAGAAGAAGCAATTTCAGCCATCATCCGCAGCTTTGCAGTATAACGCAATACCCTATTTTTTTCCATTAACCAGTGGGTTGAACAAATTATGAAAACAAAATGTTATTCTTTCCAGATTTCCCTTTTTCGTGGTGGGGTGCAGTAATTGATGTGGATAATGAGGATCATGTACACCTCTAATTTGTCTTATGCAATGTAAATCCTTGCAGTGGGAATGATTATGCTTCATCAACTTTTAATGAGTTTCTGTATGAACTTGTGCAATGCTAAATATAATACATCTTCTTTACCTGATTCAGATCTGAACTATTCATAAACTTTTTAACGTTTTTGTTTTTTTCTATGCTTTGTCCACTTATATATCTTAACACAAATGTAATTAAACTTATCTCAGGAACTACATCTGAATAAAGATAATGGGTCCAACGCTATTGCTAACATTTCAAGGTAGTTAAATTGGGATTGAGGTCACTCATGTTTACCCTAAGGAAAACCCAAGCTTCAGTTACACAAGACATTTTAAATTAGTGTTTATTGTGGTTAAAAAGGGATGGGAGGGAAAGGACAGTTATGGAAAATCCATGTTCACAGATGTTAGCATCTGTCAAACGGTTTTCTTTTGTGGGCAACTTTCATTCTGTTTACAACATACCATTCATTTTTTTTACTAAAAGTTTCTAAACAAAACATTCGTAAACATATGATTTTTAAGAACATCACTAATTCTTCTGGGATGCGTTTTTTCAAGTGCAAGATAAACAGGAAGCAGGCAATCTACACGTGCTTCACTGAATTCCACAAGATAAAAACTTCAGTGTCTTTTTAAGTGATGTATCATATTTTTAGTGTTTTCATGAAGATGTCTCTTATTTGGCAGGGATTATGCATTTTCCTTTATTATTCGAATCAAATATCTCTCTAGAAAGTTGAAGTATACTGATCTAATTCTACTTGGAGGTTTGTTTGTTTATTCCTAAAGTGTAGTGGGGGTTGGAAGATTAGCAATGCATGTTTTGGAAGCTGTCCTAAAATGATTTCTATTTATTATTTACCTCATATCCCTCTGTTCCTTTGATAATCTCAGAGAGGCTTAAATGGGGCTCTCAAGAGGGTTTAAGCATCCTAGTTTCCTATTTAAATATTTGGAAGCATGGCTACATATATTCTGTTTATAGTCTTCTAACTCTCTAGCAGAACCCATCTGTGCAAGTTAAACAGAATATGTAATACTTACATATTCTGCCTCCAAAGTGGGTGTTTTATCTGACATTTGTTTCAGTTTCTCCTGATTTTATTGTGAATTTTCTCCTGTTTTTCAAAAATACAGGGTCAGTACTCTTATAATATTGTTTTTGATACATTTATGGTTTATCTTGCTTGTTAGCCACTAGAGTCCCAAAATTTTCATGAGTATTTGCAGGGTATAAAGGTTTAAAATAATATAAGTATTAGTTTTGCAATATTATATAATTTGTTTCATTTCAAAGTGCCTGACCTATGTTAACTTAGTGCTCATTGCAATGTATAGCATACTAGCATTATTTATTATTTATTTTATTTTATTTAAAACATTTTTATGCTGACTTTCCACCCAGTCAGGGTCCACAAGGCAGCAAATATAAAAACATTCAAAACATTTAAACAATTAAAATGCAGTTAAAATATAAAATTCAATTAAACACATAAACAAACAACACTAGAAGGAAGGCCCAAAACCATTATTGAGTGTCTGCCAGACGGAACAAAAAAGTCTTCGCCTGCCAGCAAAAGACACTGATGGAAGGAGACAGGTGGCCATTCCAAAGTTTTGGTGCCATGATAGAGAAGGCCTTCAAGTCACCACCTATCTAGCCTCAGATGGTATGGGAAAGTGAAGCAGGATCTTCAAAGATGACTGGAGCGAGCAGGTAGGTTCATATGGGGGAAGGTGGTCTTTGAGGTATGTTGGTCTCAAGCCATATAGAGCTTTAAAAATCAATACCAGCATCTTGAATTGAGCCTGGAAGCAAATTGGAAGCCAGTGTAGGTGGAACAGATTGGAGTGATATGGCCCACTCCAGTCAGCATTATGGCCACACAGCATTCTGTACTAACTGTAGCTTCCAGACAGTCTTCAAGGGTAGCCCTATGTAGAGTGCATTGCAGTAATCTAATCTAGATGTTAACAGGGCATGCACCACAGAGGCAATATCTTTTCTGTCCAGGAAGGTCCGCAGCTGTTTTGTCAGCTGTTGAAGCTGTTGAGAGGCACCCATAGTTACCACAGCCAATTGTTTATCTAACAGGAGGCACCCATAGTTACCACGGCCAATTGTTTATCTAACAGGACACCAGGGTCCAAGAGAACCCCTAAGCTATGTACCTGTCCCTTTAAAGGGAGTGTGACCCCATCCAGAACAGGAGGTAACCTATCCCAGTTCAAATCTCCCCCCCACACACACACACTAGTAAAATCTCTGTTTTGTCAGGATTGATTTTCAGCTTGTTAGCCCTCATTCATTCCAAAACTACCTCCAGATACCTGTCCACAGTTTCCACAGCCTCCCTGGGATCTGCTGGTAGTGTGAGATAGAGCTGAGTAAATATCTGAATAACGGGGAAGAACAGGGAAAAACCAATGGACATGCATGGTGAAAACAAGGGAAAACACCTGTGCATAATAGGCCAATTATGGTAGCTTTCCAGCCCTAGAGCCACAGTACAATATGTCCAATACTGGTTAGTAGTTTCAAGAGAAAATAGTAATTCTCCAGGACCTGCTCTTTGTCAAGAATTATTCCAAAATGGCCTATGTAAAAAGTGTGGAACTTTCCCCTTCTTTTTGGCCTCTTTTACTTCAGGTATTTGCAGTTCCTTGTGTTATGCTAAAAACAGAATTCAACTATGTCTGCTGCATAACGTTACCTCTTACCAGGGGTCCGTTGGGACCGGAGCGAGACGGAGCAAAGCTCCGCCAGCTCAGGACTGGCCAGTAGGGCAGCCACAGGCTGAATCAGATTCTCCAATCTGATTCAGCTTGCCGCCGAAATTCGGCGGCAACTTTAAAAGCCACTGGAGGGGAGGGGGTTTGAGGGAGAGGCTCTAAACTTGCAGGGAACTGCTGGGGCCTCTCCTAGAAATCCCCACCAAGTTTCAAGAAGATTGGACCAGGGGGTCCAATTCCACGGGCCCCCAAACAGGTTGCCCCCATTCCCTCCATTGTTCTCTATGGTAGGAAAAAAGTTAACATTTTTTCCCTCCATAGAGAACAATGGAGGGGATGGGACAATATGTTTGGGGGCCCGTGGTCCAATCTTCTTGAAACTTAGTGGGTATTTCGAGGAGAGGCCCCAGCAGCTATCCTGAAAGTTTGGAGCCTCTCCCTCAAACCCCCTTTTCTCCAGCCCCTCATATACCCTATGAGCTTTTGCCATTGATTTCAATGGCCCATAGGATATAATGGGGCTGAAACGGACATTCCCTTTCTGACACACTTCTGGTGATGTCAGGGGACGTGGCATATGCTAATGAGTTATGCTAATGAGCTCCTGCACCTCTTTTTCTACGAAAGGACCCCTGCCTCTTACCAAATGCATGATTACTCTTCTGAGCTGGAGGTATTGGTGTAATTGTGTTTAGAAAAATTAGGCAGTAAGGCTAGAAAGAGAAGATCTGTAGATGAATATTCTAGTGCAATTCCTTGCTATCTGCTATAACTTTAGGACCAGATTTAATTTTGTGGCATAAAAGGAGAGATTGGATTTAAATCCTGCCTTTCACTCACTTGGAGTCTCAGAACGGCTTACAAATTCCTTTCCCTTCCCCTCCCCACAACAGACACCCTGTGAGGTAGGTGGGGCTGAGAGAAAGAGACAACTGTCCTTGAGAGAACAGTTGGTACAGAGCTATGGCTTGCCCAGGGTCATCCAGCAGGTCTAAGTGGAGGAGTTGGGAATCAAACCCGGTTCTCCCAGATTAGAGTCCGTGCACTTAACCACTACACCAAACTGGCATAAACCTTGGGAAGCTAAAAATCAGTGAAGAATTTAATATATGAATACATATATATCAAAATGTTATATATGCAATCACAATGTGTTTTTTTTACATTTTCTTTAATGTATGTTGGAGGTATGGGGCAGAATAGAATGGCAGTTTTTGATTTCTTTTTTGCAAGAAAAGCAGGAACAAGAGAACAAAGAATGGCAATATTACTGAAGATAGTTTGATATTTTTGTAATCTTGCTCATTGGAGATCTGCTGATATAAGTAGTGAAATAAACGCCAGACTTCACCATTAGCCTCAGGAAGCTCCTCATATATAGTTCATAAGAATATCTTCTGCAAAAAAGGAGAGAACTTCTACCTCTCCCTTGTACTTCCTTTATTGTATTCAACTTAACTTTTGTAGTGAAAACAAATCAAGCCATTTGTAGTGGGATCCTATCTTTAGATTATACAAGACTCCCATTTTGATTTTTGATCGTAGGGTTGCAATGATGATATTTTTACATTTTAAGACTTGAGAATGAGAGGCGGAGATTTGCCTAAGGGCATCAAATTAATCCCTGACTGTGGTTTTTAACCCATATTTACAAATTCACACTGGTCTTTATATATATATTCCTTTGCCAACTATTGTGCCTTATTTTCCCCCTTTTTTCCCCACTGTAAATTTTCCAAAAATATTTTCCTTGCTTTGCTTTATAGTACAGCAGTGCCCATCTGTGGAGTACTGACCTACATGATAAGATGTCATTTTGATATCTATATTTTGTGAAGCTGGAGATGGGAATGCTAATGAAATAAATGGTACTCATGTCTGTCCTGAGAAATCTTATTTTCATATGCTTCAAATTCCCTGTTTTCTTTAATCCACATAGCTGTCCTTCTGTTTTTAATTAAAAAGACACTGCATCTGTCACCAGCAGTCTTGGTGTTGGTACAGAGATGAGTCATTTTTTACTTGTTTTGTCTTTAGAGGACAAGCCTTTGACCCAATAAAGTGAAATCTCCACGTGGTAATGTGCGCACAACACAGTATTTTGGTCAGTGTCCTGTTTAGAAGCTTTCCCCACTGAATTAAAAAACCCCAAAAACTGGCTTTGAGTCATGCAAGACTTGGAAATCTCCATGGGGTTGAGAGAAGTTGCTAAACAGAAAAGGGGCAAAAAAATCTTTGATTGTGTGACCCTCATCTCAGGTAGTGATATTATGACCCCATTTCTCTACTAAAACAAATGATAACTTTAAACAGCTGATTCAGTTCAAAGGATAAAATGTTCAAAAACAGCAGTGTTCTTCTGCAATTTGGGACCAAATACCAGTGTGTAAAGCGTCTAATGCAAAAGTATTTGAGATCAACTCTTCTCTCAAACACCCCTTTCTAATATATTTTTGGTAACCAAGTTCTCTATTAAACAGCATTTTAATTCTATTCAAATCCTGTTTAACAAAGAACTTTTCTAAGCATTAATCATGGTCAAGGTTAGTGCCTTTGAAGTAATAGCTGAGGGTTGGGTTTTGTAGTAGGGAAGCTATTGTGGAGGAGGTGCTGTATACAGCCAGGTTGAGAAGCGGACTCAGTTACATCTGTACCAACCTGGGTTTTGTTATTGTTTTTCTTAAGTATTCATGCATGATCATCTTTGCTGTCTGAACAGCAGATGTAGAGTACAATCATGCTAAAATATTGTGCTTTGTTGACCACTAACCCAATCTACAGCCCATTATGTTGGTCAGGTCTCGTTGTTTTCTTTCTTCCAAGTCATTTAGTAAGATGCAAAGTGGAAAGCCCAAAAAATGCTCAAAAGCATGCTTTTACTTGTATAACTCTACGATGTAAATTTTCACATGATTTGTATGTCATCAGTGCTTCAACTAGAGTTATAGTGATATCCTGCATTTAGGTGTATGTACGTGAGACATTTGACAAACTGAATAAGGAAAGAAGTAAATAGATACATAGGTTCTGTTTCCTCATACTCAGTAAATAAATGCATTACATTGAAGAATTCCTACACTTACTGAAGTATAATATTTTGTGATCAAGTGCTCAGTAGTAATGCAAGCTGACATTCTTTTGTTCATAGATTAGTACGTTCCATTATTGGAACCTCTTTTATTCTCCTCTGCCTGATCTTATTTGCTCAGAAAAGCACATATTTCAAGGCTATCGGTAATACCAGTTGCCTGAGCCAAGGGATCATGTGATCTGTCTTTCCCCCATGATTAGTGTGCGTCTTTGCACATGCTGTTCAGTAAACAAACTTCAGGGAACCAGACCAAGCTAGTTCAGAGCAGGCAGTTCATTCACACAGAGCACTTGGAAAGTGATGCCTTTGCACAGCTTTGACGTAGGGGCTAAGAGAGTGAAGAGTGGGGGTGGTGGACTTAGTATTTGTGTTTTCATTAATGCTTTTTATAGCTGGGCTCCAGCTGCAGCTGGTTAACATTTGCCTGTTAGCCTGTAAACTTCTTACGTAGGATTGAGGGCTTCTGATGGAAACATAGCTGTTAGTCATCATATCACTGGCTTACTTGAAGGCTCTTTGAGTGGTCATAGATTATATATTAGAACAGTGTGCAGCTCTTGTAAAGTAAAATTTTAGACTGCTTCTATACCTGAGGAGGGACAATCTTTCAGTTTCTACACATAAGCAAGATTTCTGGTTATATTTCTAATCAGCTTTCTGGGAAGTGCAGCTATTGAAGGCTTATTTAACAGGTCTTTTTTAAAAGTAAGGAGCTATAAATTATACTATTTGTAAGAAAATTTCCCATTTATGACTGGCTGGTAATACAGAGCAATAAGGATTGGGTGCCTCATGTTGGACAGCCATGATGATTTTCCTCCGCCATGAACTACTTACTGTACCTTATCAGTTTTCTGTAGGCTTAGCCAGTATTGGTTTTCTTGGTTTTCTTCTGTTCATATGGAAAGGTGATGAATTTCTACCCAAGTTAAGAATCTGTTGATTTTCTAATGTAGATGGCCTGACTTTGTGCCTATCTCATGGTTCAAATAGGCCTTGGCATTGTGGAGCACCATCTTCCATTTTCTTTGAAGAGAACTTCAGTAGGGTCACATGGATAGTTCTCAGCTCTAGCCAGAATACGCTGTCCTATGTCTTTGAAGCGTCTCTGTCAGCTTTGAAAATGCCTTCTTCGTGTAGTTGGTACCCATTCTGGGAAGTAGGCATCAAGGACCACTTAGGCCCTGACTGTGAATTATGTATACAAGTGAACATTAATACTACCTAGGATTCTCTGTTTGACTAGAGATATGTACTTGGTGTGCCACGGGAACCACTGATGAGACAAAAAATAGAGTCTGGTCACTTAACCGACTCTGTGCATGAGACCATTCATTCCAGTGGCTGAGACAGCAATTTCTTTTCCTTCTTTGTGCTTTAGGTCAGTGACTTGGTGTTGTCTGTTCACTGTTTCTGGTTCTCGAGTTATGATTCGCATGAGACAGCAAAATTTTGTTCCTGATTTTTTTCTGGAACCTGTGATTATTTAGAAAACAAAAAAATCTGTAATTCCCTGGAAAGTGACTGCCTGGAGATATGTGGGGCTGCTTTTTCAGCCATTGGCTAGGAGTGAGTGAAAAGGGAGGGTTTCCTTTTCCTCCCCTCAGCTTTGCGGCTGCAGTTTGGAGCTGGGTGTGCTGGCCCAGCAGTATCCCATGCCAGCCAATCAGGTGCCTGAGCTGGGGGCGGGGTAGAACTTCCAGGAGGATCTGGAAAGCAAGGTCTTTACTCCATTTTGTCCCTCCTCTATTTAACTGGCTTTGCTGCTGGGGCCCCATAAGGTGTCTTCGGGGTGGGGCCATTCAGTGATATGCCCAGCTCAAGGGCTGTCAGCTGGCTCTCACTCCCAGAAATGCAGAAATGGTTGGTTAAAACTACCACAAAATTAATCAAATGTAGTCCTAAATTAATAAATTTATATATGTGAGTGGAAGACCACAGGTACTCTCAACACATTAGTATAAACGTGTCCCACTTTCGTCTTTGAGTCTAAATTTACACTAAAAAGCTTGAATGTAAGTCTTCTACCACATCTCATTACTAAAATAGCTGCTGTAAGGGTTGTGGCGGAATGGACCTGCTCTGGCCTGCAGGTCCTGTTCCACCCTGCCCTCCAAGGTTTTCCCAACACCTGGAGAGGCGTTTCTTTCTCTCTCAGGTAACCACTGCCACCATCTGACCTTTGGAAAAAATTGCCCGCTTGGGGGGGGGGGTCAGGACTCCCCGCTTCCTTTCAGAGTTTTGAGGCTGTCTCCCCTGCTGCCCAGCACCTGGTCACCACAGGGACTGTCTACTGCCTTGAAGCCACTTGCCAACAGACTGCCTTACCCTGCCTCTCCTTTTAAAATAGTGCGTCCAAGATGGTGGAGGTCTATGTAGTACAGAGAACCATTATTAGCATTAAAAGTTATAAAATATTTATTAAAAAGAAAATGTTCACAAGCAAACTTCTAACACAGCACCAGATTGAGCATGGGATTCAAAAGAAATGGTTAAAATGCAACTCCTCTTGTCTTTCTCTCTATACATGCCCTATCAGATGTTAAAATACAGGACAGGCTCCTTAGTTTATGAAGTTACAGATCTCTACAGAGTTTCCTCTACCTTGAAGCTTCCTCCAGCTCTTCAGGCTAGCGCATGACTAATAGCTGCCTCCTCCAGACCTCAGTTATGGGTTCTGTCTGCTCTGATGGACTGAGCACCAAAGAGACCTTCCTCCTTGCTCTTTTCTGCACCCACTAACCAAGTCAGGCCAGGTCAGAGAAGTTTTTCCTGGAGGTTCTTCGGGAATTTCTTTCTGAAGTCTCTCTAGTATTTAACACCTCCAAGTCTCTCCAAGAGCCAGTTTGATGTAGTGGTTAGGAGCATGGACTCTAATCGGGGAGAACTGGGTTTGATTCCCCACACCTCTACATGCAGCTGCTGGTGTGACCTTGGGTCAGTTATAAGTTGTTTCAGAGCTGTTCTCTCAGGAGCAGTTCCCGGAAGAGCTTTCTCAGCCCCATCTACCTCACAGTGTGTCTGTTGTAGGGAAGGGAAGGGAGATTGTAAACTGCTCTGATACTCCTTTGTGTAGTGAAGGGCGGGGTATAAATTCAGTCTCCTCCTCCTCCTTCTTCCCCCTGATCTAAGGGGGATGGGTGAGAACTTGACCATCCCATCTACACCCAACTTGAAAGAAAGTCCCCAAACTGGGCAGTGACCCAGACATAAGAACTCTAAAGGATTGCTGGCTAGGTGCCTCTATAAGTTTGAAAGGATTCCTGAGTGTGTGTGTGTGTGTGTGTGTGTGTGTGTGTGTTGGAGCAAGTGTGAAAGGGAGAACAAACAAACCAGAGGACAGACAAGCAAGGGGATAACATTAAAAAAATCTACACTTATTTTTTAAAACTTGTCTTTTACAGATCACGTATCTTCACAGGCATCAGCGAGAGCTTCAGTGATAATGGGAAGGTTTAAAAATAAAAGTTTTGCATGTTTGTCTGTAGCCAGCTGCCTTTAGCAATTTGTGCAATGAATGCTGGAAAAATGTGGATAGAATCTTGCAATGCCCTTTTACATCACATACTGGAGATGAACTTCTGGGTGTTGGGGATTTTGCTCATTTTATAAAACATTTTATAAAATGCTCATTTTATAAAAGTCATTAAGAGCTGGATATATTTGTATTTCTAGCCAGCTAATTACATCTTCAGTGACATCACTAAGAAGGATACAGTTGGTTCTTTACAGTAACCCCCCCCCCCCCCCCCGAAATAGTACAGAGACATTGCCTTAGCGTGCTGTGTATGTAACAATCTTCTGCTACAGGTACTCCCAGATAAAGAATAAAATCCAAGTCTGAATTACTCATTCGAAATTACTCATGCAGTTTGGGTATGAGTTAACTCATGATGTTAACAAAATGCCCTTGTCCATTTCTAATTGTGTGATTACCTTCAGTCTCCCCTAATTCTCTCTGTAGTTTAGATTAGATATGACATTCTTTGCTTTGTGTTACGCCTTTGGCTAGTAGTAAATAGACCTGTTTTTCAGTACTGATAAAGAGAATCTCATCCTTTTCAGGGAAATACTGATTACATTGCTGGAGCAGAAAAGTAGAACCTAGATCCATCCTGAAGATAGTATGCAAAGCTCTTTGAGGTCTCTTCATGACGAAAACCCCTATATATGTGTTAGACTGCTATTGATTAACTTTAATTATCATTCTTCAGTAACCCTCACAGCAATCTGGTAGTAGCTTTTTTAAAAACTTGGCAATTTAAAAGCTACATTTTAAAAACAGAAATAATTCTTACAGCCGAAATCTATTCCTAGCAAATGCTGTCAAATTTATGATCATTTAGAGGTGTCATGCATGCATCCTGCAACTACAAAACTGGCTGACAGTGGTACTGAAACAACATCAAACATTTTGTTGCCAAATTTGTAAGTTATGTAAAAGCCCAGGCACCACCTCATTTCTCTGTCTAACTGTATATGTCATCTTAGTAAATGACTACATTCCTCCTTTTAAGTCTCTTAAACTGCCTTCCAGCCGGTTAATAATGGCACTAATCCAGCTTCTATTGGCTATGTATAATGTAAAATGAATCTTCAGATAATATAATACTGTTGTTCACTAGTCTATTTTTTAAACGTTTTCTGCTTCACAAGACATTGTGAATTCTGGTCTGTTCCTAAGACAAGTGTATCTCATTATATTTCCAAAAGGTAAGGATAGACAGAAGCTTCAGCTGTCTCTATTGTAACATTCAGTGAGGCCCACAAGGCACCATGCTAACCCAGTGGAGTCTAGAAAACTTTCCTCCATTATCTGAAAACTTAATTGTGTCATTTATCTAGTCATAAGACTATGTATGCATGTATTTTCTTTTGAAGTTTTTTGTAACATCCATGCAACTTAAAGGTTGCATTTTTAAACGTATTTATATACCTCCATCAGAGCCAGTGTGGTATAAGTTTAGAGTATTAGGCTAGAATCTGAGAGACCATGGTTCAAATCCCTACTCTGGCATGGAAGCTTGCTGGGTGACCTTGTGCTAGTCACACACCTCAACCTAGCCTACCTCATAGAGTTGTTGTGAGGTTAAAATGGAGAAGGGGAGAATGTTGTAAGTCTAAAAGGTGGGTGTAAGTGAGGTACGTAATAGTCTCCTCAGACTTGAGGGTTTTTGTTGTTGTTATAATCAAGTCACAGCTGATTTATGGTGACCCTGTAGGGTTTTCATGGCAAGAACTAGGGGTGAGTAGTGTAGTGGCCAAATTTGCAAATTTGCAAATGACACAGAATTATTCAGGATAGTGCAAACCAGGGGCTGACTGTGAAGAGCTGTGAAGAGCTGTGAAGAGCTCCAAGATGACCTCCACAAATTGGGTGAGTGGGCAACAGTGTGGCAAATGAAGTTCAGTGTTGATAAGTGTAAGGTGATGCACATTGGGACAAAAAAAATCTCAACTTCGAGTATAGGTTAATATGGTCTGAACTTGCTGAGACTAAGAGGGAAAAAGATCTTGGGGTCATAGCTCAATGAAAGTGTTGACCCAGTGTTCTGCAGTGGTGAAAAAGGCAAACTCTGTGTTAGGGATTATTAGAAAAGGGACTGACAATAAAATGGCCAATACTGTAATGTCCCTATTTGGATCTCTGGTGCAGCCTCATTTGGAATACTGTGTACTGTTCTGGTCATCCTATTTCAAAAAGGATATTGCAGAGCTGGAAAAAGTTCAGAGGGGGGCAACCAAGATGATTAGGGGGTTGGTGCACCTTCCCTATGAGGAAAGGCTGAAGAATCTGGGACTTTTCAGTTTAGAAAAGAGGCGACTAAGGGGGAACATGATAGAGGCTTATAAAGTTATGCATGGGATGGAGAGAGTTGACAAAGAGAACTTTCCCCCTCTCTCCCAAAATACTAGAACTTGGGGGAATCCAGTGAAGCTAATGGGCAAGAGGTTCAGGATGGACAAAAGGACATACTTATTTACACACAGTTATTAAAATATGGACTTTGCTGCCAGAGGATGTAGTGATGGCCATGGGAATAAACAGTTTTTGATGTTAACCTTTAAGGCCCTAAATGGTCTGGGACCAGGGTATCTATGGGACTGCCTCTCCTGGTACATCCCCCAAAGAGCATTGCGTTCAACTAATGACAACTTGCTGGTGATCGCCAGCCCAAAAAACATTCGGCTATCCACAGCTAGAGCCAGGACATTCTTAGCTCTGGCTCCAATCTAGGGGAACTCTGTCTAGTGAGACCTGGGCCCTGCAGGATCTGAGACAGTTTCACAGGGCCTGTAAGACAGAGACGTTCCACCAAGCCTATGGGTGAGGGTTAGCAACAGCTCATCTGTTCTGCCATACCCTTTCCTTTCCCCCACACTGGTGTTCAGTTTTATTGATGATATTTGTGCTGTATTAGTTTTATGTGCACCAACTTGATAGTTTGATAATTGTACATGATAGTTCTGTAAGATGTTTTAAATCTTAATTGTTTTTACTCCCCATGAGCCATGCTATGCAGGGGAGGGAAGGTGATGATGATGATGATGATGAGATAGATTAATGGAGGATGGCTACTAGGCATGGTGATTGAGGGGAAGGTCCACATTCAGAGGCACTAAACCACAGAATCCCAGAGCCAGGAGGCAACATTAGGGGAAGGTCTTGGTCTCTATATCCTGTTGTTGGCCAGAGGAACTGGTTGACCACAGTGTGAGACAGGATGCTGGACTACATGAACTATTGGTCTGATCCAGCAGGGCTCTTCTTATGAACATTCATATTTCCACAACCTGTCTCTGTCTTCACTTTGATGCAGGAAAAAGAGTGAGGAAAATTATGAGGTTTCTCTCTTGGAATGTTCCTGAGTCAAAGCAAGACCATTTCTGTCTCCTCTTTTATGTTTTAAGGACTTTATTCTTGAATATACGTGGAAAGGATGTGTATTTTTTTTCTGTACGAGGAAGCTGTAGAGTAAATATGTGTGTATTTGCTATCATGCATTTCTTATTTGCATTAATATCACTGTATTCTTTTATCTTTAAGTTTTGAATGGCTTTCATATGTCTAAACATACAGAGATACTTTTTTAAAAAACAGTGCTGAGGCTAGCTCACTTCTTAAGCAGTACACTATCCCCGCTGCATTAGTCCATTTGTTTTTATGCATGGCAGTCAGTTATGATGTAGGGGGACAAAGAGGGCTGTATGGTACACCCAAGCACGGTGCTTAAACATCATTACTCCGTGCTCCAGGAAAGTCCTGATATGCTGTGGATACTGCCTGGAGATGGGGAGGAGGGATACGTTAATACTGATCAACATGAAAAGGAGGAAATGTAATAGATGATGGACTGCTTTTATATTTAGGAGTTTTTTTTAACCCTGCTTCTTAGCCTTGGGGCCCATATAGTCAGGGAAGAAAGATAGATACAGGTAACTGGTGAAGGCATACTGGACAGGATGAAATTGTTCACACGAACTGCTACAAAATCTGTGGCTGTCATCTTAAACATTATTGGAAAAGTCACATATCCCCAGACTTCTACGGTGGCCTAGAAGTGTTGTCCTTGGTGCCTAAACAACCATAAACTTAATTTTGGCACATGGGAGTCAGGACTTCCATATACCATCTAATGATGTGTTTTGACATTCATATTTTAAAGTACATTAGGCAAACCACATCAGATTTAATCATAAACCACATATTAATTTGTTTATAAGGTACTAGATCGCTTCATTAATTTTCAGTCATAAACATTTCTTCTCAAACTCCTAGTTTGAATTTCTTATTTCCAGAAGGTAAAATTCTGTTGCATGAAGCCATCAGTAACTAGTAAATATGAACAAAGTGGCTTCATCACAGTAGGAAATCAATCTAATCTTATTTTGTAATTACATACTCTTGATCTGTATTTTCAAGAGCAAAATGGAAACATATTTGTTTGTTTCCAAACAGAAAAGATATCCTTTCGTGTTCAATAACTATGGACAATTCTGTGTTATTCCAATATTTATCTGTTAACTAGCATGCTCTAACACTAAGTTACAGCGTGCCAAAATATGTCTACACACACACACACACACACACACTCTCTCGCACACACACACAGAGCCAGTGAATGCTGCAGAATACATTTTAATGAGCACTGGCAAGCACTATAATAATTTATTTGTAGTTTTGTTTATTCTTTATTCTTTAATTTATATTTGTGGACGAGTATAACTTTGACTTAAGTTCACAATAAACTAACTAGAGTCCTCATTGAAACATCTGTTTAAAGATTCAAGCTCTTTGCTCTGGGTATTCAGAGTGATAGTTTGGTATCTGAAAACTATTACTTAACAATGTTTTCCAAGCAACATGGTAATAATCTATTTGTAGTTTTAATTAAAAACTTCTCAAGAACAAAATTTCTATATTTGATACATTATTCTGCCTGTATTATTTATGACCGTACATCAGTTTGAGCCAAAAAACCAAAACGAAATCAGTTCCTCAGTGCATGCAGATAACAGCAACTTTACACAGTGGACTGATTTGTAACAGGGTATTGCTAAGAGGAGAAAAAAAGAGTTGAATTTAACAGAAAGTCTCTCGATTCATGTGCACACTGGGTTGTTCAGTTAACATCTCATCACATTTTTTAAAAAAGGTAAACAAGATTAACTGTTTACTTTAAATGAACTGAAGTCTGGATGTTTTTCTGAAGAAGAACACAATGTACTGTTGTATCTTGTTTCCAGAGTGGTGTTTATCATAATTCCTTGTGCTGTGGTTGGTAGAGTGCTGGGAAGCCACTCCGCCCACTCATGGCTCATTCGTGCTTGCTCGCTCTTCCTCTCCCATTGAGGCCTCACTACAGGATTGTAAGACTGAGCGAGCTGTCCTGTGTCAGCTTTGCTGCCTGTCATGAGCCGACATTGACCTAGAATAAAATAACAGAGGCCGTTTCCTGGAATTCTCGATGGACTGCTGAGAAGTGCTACCATAACTTTTGTAAACAGTCTGCTCACATACACACAAACTCTCTCGCTCATAAGAAGGCACCAGTGAAACTGAGCCAGCAAGTGAACAGAGAAGGGAAAATAATTGAAGTGTGTGTATTTAGAGATATGGAGAATAAAAGAGCTAGAAAACCAAAGACACTATTATATTTCTGCCAAACAAGGATTCTCAGCAAATCTCCTCACTTCTGTTTTTTTTCCCTCTCTTTTTTTTTTCCTGTAGCCTTCTTTGTGAAACAGTAAATTATATTTTTTTAGTTCAGGTTTAGTGATCATACATTAAACAGTGGTGAGAATATCACCCCAAATACATGTTCCACATCATAATAAACTTTATTATTTTTTACTTGCTTTGACATTTACTGAAGCCGTGATGTTTTGTTTATCTTGCCTTCATAATTAGGGCTATATTTGAAATGATCTCTCAATTTCCAGCACATACGGACTTTTTAAAAAAGTATTGCTCCTTTTTTTGGTGTCCCATTCATATTTTTCTGAGGATGATTAAATAAATACTACTCCATTCTTCTCTCTGTGTCCATAGCACTTTAACCATTTAAAGGTGAAATTGTTCTGTTATTGATCATCCTTTCTTTATCAGTACAATACACTGCTATTTCGTAGAGTGGTAATTTTTTTGGTAATACATGTTTGTTCCATGTCTGTCTCAAGCTAATCTGCCAGTAATACATAGGACTGGAGTTTTGTCACATAGAGATTCTGCTTGTCCAGATCTTCAGACTGGAAATTTGACCTCTCTCAAGCCAATTTGCTTATGGAACAGAGCTTTCCCCTGCTTGTGTCATCATTGCCTCTTCTTCCCATACAGCTTGGCCACTCCTAGGCTGAAAACCTGGCAGGCTCCCATCTCATGAGAAATTCCTGTGGAAACCTCTATATCATTGATCTCTCATTTCCTGATGAGAAGAGGGCCTGCCCGGCTGAAAGTGGTATACTCTTGTAGACTTTGTTTTTGGCCTGCAATATTGCAGTGGACAGAGTGCTAGCTGCACACCTCATGCTCCCACTTTGAAGCAGGGTAGGGTTGTGATAAGCTATATGCAATCTGTGGTCTGCCAGTTACTCTAATCCTCCAGGTCATTGTTGCTCATATTGACAAGTGCCATATCCGTCCGGCCCCAGCGGACCCCTGAAGCCACTTTGGGACTGCTTCAGGTTGAGAAAAGTGGGATATTAAAACTTCTTCCTCCTCTTCTTCCTCCTCCAGCTAACCTACCTTTATCTGTCGTTTTGTCTTCAGCTTTCCCTCCCCCACCCCAGCAGCCTTGACCTAGAGATCTACAACAAACCTGTTTGGAACTAAAATATCTACCTGATGAAGTCAAGAATCAGATTAGCAAAGCCAGAATGGTACCCAGAGAAAACCTGTTGCAAGACAGGCCCAAAAGAGATAATAACAGAACACCACTAGTGGTCACATTCAGCTCTCAACTTGAAACAGTTCAGCGCATCAGCAGCAGCTTACAGTCTCTACTGCATTGTTTTTCAACCTTTTTCGAGCTAAGGCACATTTCTTTCATTGAAAAAATCCCGCGGCACACCTGACAATATCTCACGGCACAGTGGTTGAAAAACACTGAAATACAAGATAAATGGGTCATTAGTTGCCTCAGCTCAAGTATTAACTATGACAGTATTACAAATACACGTAATAGCCACTCAACTTGAAATCGTAAGTTACAGATCCAAAGTGTAATGGCTCCTTCCCATAACATTGACCTGAGTTTCAGAAGAAATATAATGTGGATGTATTTTAATACTGCGATTCTGCTAAAGTTTTTCAAATAGAGAGTTTAAACTCTTACCCTTATGTGAACGGCATTCCGCTGACCATAAGTGATTTGGAGAGAAGCACAGTACACCCATTCTTCGCTGAGGGACAGTTACTGATTTGAACCCCACCCTGACAGAAACAGCTAGCTGTTACCATCAAACATATTCATGTTTACTGGAATGTCTTGGTGCAAATCACCCTACCTCAGGCCGGCCACAGAGCGTGCGAGCGGAATCAGCGAGACCGCGCCACTGTTCTTTCTCGCATGCGCAAATGCATCCCGGAAGGTCAGCCCGGAAGGCACATTTCTTTCATTGAAAAAATCCCGCGGCACACCTGACAATATCTCACGGCACACCAGTGTGTCATGGCACAGTGGTTGAAAAACACTGCTCTACTGAATAATGACAGTTCTCTTTCACAAGTACTGGGCGACAAACCTTTTCGTGTGCACAGATAGCCCTCCAATCTTAACTCCTCAGCCACAATAATACAAAACCTAATTTGAACATGAACACTGGTACCAGAGCTTTCAATAAACCCAGATATTAACTTTGCTGCCACATACACCCAGACAACACAATCACTGGACCTAACAACATCAACTACACCATCTCAGGCTCATTCACTTGTTCATCTTCTAACACTGTATATGTCATTAAATGCCAACAACAGTCATTAAATGCCAACAAACAGGTCAAATCCTATGCCAAAGGATAAAAAGGTTTCCCTTGCTCGAAAGCCAGTCTAAATGGGCACAAATCTGACATCAAGAATCATACAATTTAGAAACCTATAGGGGAACATTTCAACCTCCCAGGGCACTCAATGGTGGAACCTCAAAGTAGCTGTTTTATTGCAAAGGAATTTCAGAAACTGACTGGAAGGGGAGATTGCGGTATTACAAGTTATTATAATACTCAGGACAATGGAACCTCCAGGGCTTAACAGAGATATCAGGTTCTTATCTCAGTGCACATGCTAAGTCACTCAGTTCTTGCTTATACCCAGAATTAAAGTTTGTTGGTCTTAAAGGTGCCACTGGACTCAAACTTAGTTCTCACATCTGTTGTTAACTCTTTTATTATCTGTATGTTAATTTGCTGCTATTCACAGGTCTTACCAATTGTTTTAATCCAATCTTAGCTATATTTATTGCTCCATTACTTATGCATCTTGATTCTAACTAGCCCTTCCTGGCAACTAACCCCACCCTCTTTCTACCTATATGTAAGCCTTGAGGAATTCTATTTCAGTGTATCTGAAGAAGTCTGCATGCACACAAAAGCTTATACCCAGAATTAAACATTGTTGGTCTTAAAAGGTGCCACTGGACTCAAACTTTTTTCTAGGAAAACTATGGCACAGGTGTGTGGTGCCAGCCATTGGGCCATGTCCACTTGCACAGTAGGGACCCCTCAAGGACTTGTGGGGAGGGCATTACTTTCCCCTATTTTCCCCTTCCCACATTATTTTCCCTTTCCTTCTTCTGACAACTCCCACATCCTATCCCCTTTCCCTGCGTCATTCTCTCCTTCTCAGCCATTCACCAACATGTTTTTTATTTGCCTCTCATTGTCAGCTAAATTTATTATTTATTTACTTCATTTATCCACAGTGTGGACCAAAGCAGCTTACAGCCTGTCTTCACAATGGGAACCAAAGCATCTTACATCATTCTCCTCTCCTTCTTTTAATTCTCACAACCCTGTGAAGTAGATTAGGCTGAAAACATGTGATGGCACATCACTTAGTGAGTTTCCATGGCATATTGTTGATATAAACCCAGTTCTCCCAGGCCGTATTCTGAACTTCTGTGCCACACTGGCTTTTATAGGGTGGCTGCTGTTGAACAGTAGCAGGTAGCCAGGCCTGGGTGAGTCATGCAGTCAGGTGTTATGACACAGTGGTCACTCCCAGGCCTCACTTTGATGAGTCCACTGTCAAAGTCCCTCCTCCTGCCTTTTACTGACAAAACCCAAATCCTAGAATGCTGTGGTTGCCTAGCAACTGCTACTGAGGGGGGTCCCATTTTTTTAAAGCTACAGGCTTTTATCATTTTGGATTATTATTATTTTTTTAAAAACTATATTCTTTTTTTTAGGTGTCAGATTTTTCTGCAAACCTGGGGCATATTCAGGTTTATAGAAATATCCTTTTTGTCCTCTCACAGCTCCAGTAACTGGATTTACTGGCGAGCCAGTTTGGTGTGGTGGTTAAGTGCGTGGACTCTAATCTGGGAGAACCGGGTTTGATTCCCCACTTCTCCACTTGCACCTGGCTGGATGACCTTGGGCAAGCCATAGCTCTGTACCAGCTGTTCCCTCAAGGACAGCTTGGGAAAAAGTTCTCTCAGCCCCACCTACCTCACAGGGTGTCTGTTGTGGGGAGGGGAGGGGAAAGGAGTTTGTAAGCCATTCAAAGACTCCAAGTGAGAGAAGGGCGGGGTATAAATACAATCTCCTTCTTCTTCTTCTTCTTTAAATATCCTCAGATTTGGCCAACTTTGCTATTAGAATATACAAGTGGGAACCTGCAGGGAGCATCTTATTTCCATCTCCCTCACAATTTCCTCTTTCTCTCCTTGAAAACCCCCGCATCATTTTCAGTTTTCCTGCTTCCTTCTCTCCTTTCCACCCAACAGCCAACCTGCCTTTGGCTTCCTATCTGTAGCCTCTGTCTAGGCAAACTAGGGCCCAGTTGTGTAGCACAGGCTACTGGGCCAGGCCCACCTGAACGGTAGGAACCCTCAAGGACTTGTGGGTGGAAGCACATCTCTTTCCCTGGTGTCCCCCTCCCTATATTTCTTTTTTCCTCCTCCTGGCAACACCCATATACTTTGCCCTATCCCCGCCTCATTCTCTCCTTTCCACCCAACAGCCAACCTGCCTTTGGCTTCCTATCTGTAGCCTCTGTCTAGGCAAACTAGGGCCCAGTTGTGTAGCACAGGCTACTGGGCCAGGCCCACCTGAACGGTAGGAACCCTCAAGGACTTGTGGGTGGAAGCACATCTCTTTCCCTGGTGTCCCCCTCCCTATATTTCTTTTTTCCTCCTCCTGGCAACACCCATATACTTTGCCCTATCCCCGCCTCATTCTCTCCTTAGCCATTCACCAACCTATTTTTTATCTGCCTCCCATATTTAACTATATTTATTACTTATTTTCTTCCTTTATACCACATCTGTCTTCACAACAGGGGACAAGTCACATTACATCATTCATCTCTAGGGCTGCCAGCTCCGGGTTGGGAAGTTCCTGAAAATTTGGGGAGTAGAGTCTGGGAAGGATGGGGTTTGGGGAGGAGAGGGGAGGGACTTCAGACTTGGAGAGGGCTATAATGCCATAGAGTCCACCTTCCAAAGCAGCGATTTTCTCCAGGGGAACTGATCTCTGTTGCCTGGAAATCAGTTGTCCCATAAGATCTCCAGCCATCACCTGGAGGTTGGCAACCCTATCTCCTGTTCTCTTTATCCTCACAATATCCTTATGAGGTAGATATGCTGAAAGTATGTAACTGACCCTACATCACCCAATCCAGCCCGCAAGATCCTGGCTATTTCTTACTTCCATTTGCAGTTCTGCCGCAGGCACCATGTCACAGCTTGTTTTACCAGTCTCTCTCAATTGCACAGGAGAGATAGATAGACAAGGCTCTCCTGTGTGATTGAGAGTCTGGCAAAGAACTGGCTGAGGCTCCACCCCCTCCTCCTCCCAGGGGGAGGGAGGGAACAGCCAGAGCTCACTTCCTAGCCAGGCTGCAGGAGACAAAGGGCAGCCTTTCTTTCCTTCCACTGGTTGAGGCTCCTCCCTGAAGGGAGGGAGGGAACAAAGGAGAGCTTGCTGGGCTGCCTCAATCGCATGGGAGAAATAACAAGCACCTTTAAGACCAAAAAGTTTTGTTCAAGCTATGAGCTTTTGTGTGCCTTGCTACAGTGTGTGTGTGTTTTGTTTGGTTCTTTATACCAGGGCTCTCCTGAGTGCAACTGGGTTCCTTCCCCCTTTTCACTGTATTCATGCCCTCATGATCCAGTCTTTCTCAGTAAGAAAGCAATGTGAACTATTTTAGAGGAAGAATAACAACAAACCAGTGAGGTGGATTAGACTGAGAGTGTGTCCCCAGACCAAGTTCATCCAGAACGTTCCCTTTGTAGGAAGTTGTAGTTATTTCTCTGGCGAAGAGTATAGTTTTGTAGACAAACACATGGCCCTCAGTCTGTGTCAGGATGCCTTCTCATGTTCTTGACCAGCACATGAATGTAACTTATGTACAAAAGGTTGCAATGCCCAGCCATTTCAGGTTTTCCCCTGGGTTCAGGCTAGGAAGACTGAGCATGAGATTTCTGTAATGAATGTCAATAAATCAAAAGTAGGTTTGCAGCTTACAGATACACATCTGAACAGCATACTTAAGATTGCTACAGCACTGACATTTTTATGTAGTAATTCAAAGTTGAAGTGTCAGTTATCAGAGACTGTTAAATAGACAAAATATTGCAAGATTGCTAGTGTTTTAAGCATGTTTTATTTAAAGTTTAATAAATCTTTAATTGTGTTCGTCTGTGTCCTTTATAAAGTTTATATCTCCGCTACCTGGCATTACATTTTATGACACACATGGCCTGGCCCAACAAGGTCTCATATATGGCAGATCCGGCCCTCATAACAAATGAGTTCGACACCCCTGACCTAGCGAGCTTCTGCAGCAGACTCTTAATTTGAACCTGGACCTCCCAGACCCTAGTGCCAGGCCTAGATGAGTCATGTAAGTCAGGCAGTAGCCATAGCCTGGTGGTTGCTGCCAGGCCTGGCTCAATGAGTCCTCCCTCAAAAGCTAGAACAGCCCTGGAAAGGGCCCTGCTCCCATCCTCTGCCTTTACTGACAAAAACTGAGCCTAGAATGCTGTGGTTACCTAGCAGCAGCCACTGAGGACTTCTGTTTCTTAAAGCTACACATGATCCTTTATCATTTTTTTAGATTGCAGATTTTTCTGAAAACCTGGGAGGTTTCTGTTCACAGCTCCAGTCACCGGATTTCAGTATCCTCAGATTTAACTGACCTGGCTAATAGTATAGAGACAAATGGGGACCCACAACAAACTTGCAGGGCAGCTATCCTATTTCCCCACCTTTTCTTCCTCCCCCTATCTCATACTCTTTCTGCCTCCTGTCACCCCTTTCCTTTCTCTCTCCTCCATGGCTGTCACTTCCTCTTTCTGCCCATCACTGTCTCTTTGTTTTTCTGCCTTCCCACCTCATCACTCTTTTTCTTACTGCCCCCCATCCCATCATTCTCTCTGTCCTCCCATCACTTTCTTGGCCTCCCACCTGCTGCCTCCTCACCACCTCCAGGAATCACAATGGATCTCCCAACTACAGAGATCAGTTCTGCTTAGGATTACAAGTTCCAGGTTGGGAAATTCCTGGAGATTTGGGGGTGGAATCTTGGAGAGATTATGGAGGGAAGCTACCTCAGAAGGGTATAATGTCATAGACTTCACCTTCCAAAGCAGCCATTTTCTCTAGGAGAACTGGTCTCTGACATCTGGGGAGCAGTTGTAATTCCAGGTGATCTCCAAGCCTTAACTGGGGGTTGGCAACAGTAGTTCTCATGGAGGAAATGTCTGCTTTGTAGGGTGGAGACTATGGCATTATACCTGTCTGATGTCCCTCTCCTCCTCAAGTCCCACCTTCCCAGAGCTCCACCCTTCAAATCTCCTGGAATTTCCCAACCTGGAGTTGGGTACCAAACAGCCAACCTACCTTTATCTGCCCTCTGACTTCAGCTTTCCAACTCCACCCCCTCCCCCACAGCCTCTACCTGAGAAAAATGCAGTCTTTCTCCACAGTGGGAACCAAGGCAGCTTACATTATTTTCTCTGCCTTTTAATCTTTACAAAAATTCTGTGAGGTAGGTTAGGCTGAAAGTATGTGAGTGGTCCAAAATCACCAGTCAGCTTTCACTGCAAGATGGGTATCAGACCCTCCTTTGATGCTCTAACCAGTGCTCTACTTTGGCTTTCATAGTATGGCTGCTGTTGAACAGTAGCAAAGCAGCCAGGCCTAGTTGAGTCATGCAACAAGTCAGGTGGTATCAAGTCACCCAGAGGTTGCTGCCAAGCTGGAGATCCCCTGGAATTACAATTGTACTCCAGACAACAGAGATCTTATCCCCCTGGAGAAAATGGCTGGTTTGGAGGGTGGACTCCGTGGCATTATATCTGGCTTAGGCCTCTCCCCTCCTCAGCCTCCACTACAGCTCTTTAGGAATTTCCCAACCTGAAGCTGGCAGCCCTTTTCAGGCCTAGCCCCAAGGATTCCTCCCTTAAAGACCAAAACAGGGCTGGAAAGGGGCCTCCCCCTGCTTTTTACTGCAGGAACCAAGCTTGGAAGCATAGCAACAGCCACTGAGAAAATCCATTTTTTAAAGCTACAGGCACTTCTTTTATCATTTTTGGGGGTTTTTAAACCCCTCAGTATATATATTTTTTTAAAAATTCAGATTTTTCGGCAACCCTAGGGCCCTTTTAATATTTGTAGAAAGATCTATCTTACCCGTTCACAGCTCTAGTCACCAGATTAAAGCAGCCAAAAGATTTGGCAATTTAGCTATTAGAATATAAAATGTCTTGTTTTAACTGTTTGGATTATGGCATTTTTTGACTAGAAATTTTTCATTTCTGGTCTTTATTTTTATTATGCAATAAACTGCTTTGGAGACCCAAATTTTGAAAATGTGGGTATAAAGGTTTTAATAAATAGGTGGATTTCCCATTCTTTTAATGTTTACTCTGCTCCAGTTATCAATTATGCCTCTTTTGTTTTAAAAGGAATTCTCACTATCTCTCCTCTCTGTAGATTGGATTATTTTTATCCAAGGCTACCAAATACTCTAATTTACTCTAGTGCCTGAGACACATGCATTGGCTGACTTAATTTAGTTCTCTGTTGTTGTTGTTTAAAAAAACAACACTTTCAAGAAATCTCTAAAAACCTTTGGATGTATATAGACAGTTTGGTGTCCAAACCACAGTAAGTTTTTTTGGAACATCCACACAACCTCATCCCCTAAGCATCCACTATCATGTTTTTCCCTTGTTTTGCTGTGATCTTTCCCAAATCTGGTTTGATATGATCTTTTTGGAAAAGGAGCAGTTAGATATTCTGTATGGACAGGAAAGTAAGCATTTTTGCATGTTCCACCCACATCAAAAACATTTTCCTTGCCTCCCTGCCTCCCCCCAGCTACCACTTCTCTCCATCAGCAGAGAGCTTTTTCAGGCTCTTCAAAATAAATCATCAATTGATATATCACTATATTGTTATAGCAATCTATGTACTAGCTTCCAGATTCTAAAACAAAAATAAATCTCTAGCTGCTTCCATTGCAAAGATATGTTTTTTCACTTATATGGAAGCCACAGAAAACAGCCCATGTGACTGCTCAGTTGCTATTGTGAATGCCTCCATTCACTATAGCAATGGAGGCTACTCAGAGAATCATTACTAAGTGGAAATAGCTGCCTGTGGTATATCATTTACTCCTTTGTTTGTGGTTATGTGCATAATAGAAATAAGGTACATGAAAGTTGATGTCTGTCCTGTCTTCTTTTGCGACAATATTATGCATGTTTGAAACCTGAAATAATATCCAAGGTTGTTGTTGTCGTTGTTATTCCAGTATCTATAGTTTGGTGTTCAATGCAAAATATAGTGTTGTTTCTGAGAGCTTCCACATTAAGGCAGTTTAGCACATCACAGTCAATTATCTTCCATTATCAACTGGAAATTAAATTATCTTTGGTTCCATTCATTAATTTTATTCCAACATGCTGGTATTTGTGGTCACTGACAATACATAAATACATTGACAATACACTGACCATACAGTACTGGTGCATTAGAGGTAGTTAGTAACCCTCCTCCATTTTTATTTTATTTGTTTATTGCTGTAAATACTTGCCATAAAAATACCCTGTGAAATGTGGCTATGTGCATTAAAAAATTAATCCGGAGAAGAATCACAACCTAGCACTTCATTCAAACATAGATTGTACGCAAATGTACAACCACCCACCTCCAAATTCATGATACATGCAACCATTGTTTCTAGCCATAGGATTCCAAAGCTAATAGAACAGCAATAGTTTATCACTACTGAAAGTCTGTCTTAAGTACAATTATATTTTAATGCATTCATAGTAAAAATGTGCTTCTACACAAAATTTAACACTGGAGCTGAAAGGAAAGAAAAGACAGTTACTGGGCACATTTGTATTCTTGTCACAGAACTCTTCTCAGTGGCAAGATAATAGTAATGTCATTCTGTGCATTTAAGGATTGTACTGTGATAATGTCTGAAGCTAGAAAAAATCACCGCAAGTGAGGAACTGAAAAAAATGGGAGGACAGTGGGGAAAACATGACCATACAGTCATCTGTGAACAACAGTGTCCCTTTTCTACAGAATAGTTGAGCAATAGTGTCAAATCTTGAGAAGATGAATATCAGTATTCTTTGTTAGGATCGTCCTAAACATGTGAAATAGAACTTGTCCCTTCATCCCCCCCCCCCCCCAAAATTGTTTTTCCTGAAGTTTACACTGGAAATGGGGAAAGCCCCTGCTAATCACAGAAAACACTGATTGACAAGCAAGCTAAGTCTTAATTTTGATAGAACAGTGCTCAAGTGGCTTCTTCATTGTGGCTAAATGGGATGTATTTGTGAAAGAGTATGTCACAGCTTTACTGGCATCTGCCACAAAATTGTGAGAATATTATAAGACTGGTGCATGTAAAAATAAAATCGGATCACTTTGTAGTTGTTTAAATACAGTGTTTTACAGAATAGAACCTCTTTCATAAAAATAGGCTGAGTATTGTGTCCTTTAAAGCTTGCAATGCTATCTCTCCAGTTCTGATTGCATTAAAGATAATATTCACAATGGGTAGAGGGATTTTGTTTGCATTTGAGAGGTTCAGATAAGTTGAATCCAGTTTGGGTGGAGTTTCAAAGGTTGCTATTTCATTCTAAGCCATACCAGTAGAACTTAAACGTGCTCCACCTCAAGACTTGACCAGACAAGTTGCTGGATTGCAACTGTGTCGGCATAATACTGTGCCTGTTTTGACTAAGAGAATGGAGTACAGAGATCCTAAGTATTTGTGTGCACGTATCTCCTTTGCCCCCTGCCAGGAATGCATATGCACAAAAGACTAGATTCTTCCCAAGGGGCAGACATGATCAGCAGCGCCCTGTATTGGATGAGCAAATGTTGCCATAAATGTCAGACAGATCAGCTCTGGGCTTCTGCAATCTTCTGCCTTTCTTTCTCTTCTTCTTTGCTGCCATTTAACAAAGAAATTATCCAAATGATCAGAAACCTGACAAATGATTGTTCTTTCTTGAACATTCTCACTATGTCCTTTTCCCCAGTCCTCTCTGTAGTATGTGGGCAAGAGCAGTTGCAAACCTCCCTGTTTTCTTTGCTACAGTTTATCTTATATCTGCCATTCTCCTGTCATTGACGGTACTGCTGTTCTCATCCTCAGGTCATTTTTTAAAAAAAAACTTTTTAAAAAGTTGCACCTGTTTGTCTTGTGGAATGTTGTTTAGTCCTATTCCTTTGGGGGATCAAAAGATAAAGACACCCACAGCCTCCAACTGTGTTATGGAGTTTGTATGTACAAAAGCAAATCCTTTTCCTCCTTTCTCAAGAAGGATGACTAACTAGGAGGGGGCATGATGGCATAATACCACAGTCATTTCCAAATACCCACTGAGAAATAAATAGATGGAGGCATTACCACCACACTCATAAAATAATGCAAAGTAATTGGCCTCACCTTCCCTCTCCCCTGCCTCCAGCTCTTTTCAGAAATTAACAGAATATTCCCAAGCTTTAAAATAAGAGTCACCATAGCCTAGTTCTCACTGAGGTTGGTTAACTGTGAATGGGGTGCACCATTTCAGACTGCAGGGGGGACCCACATGATTTGAATACATCTCTGTATCCCCCTGCTCAAGCTGACATGTCAGTGAGAACTAGCCAGTACTTCTCTTTGAGAATGCTAGCACTTAATGTGCAAGAATTTCTTTTTGGTACTGAATGGCATTCCATCATGTAAGCTCCCACCTGCAATAAGGAAAGGTACAACCCAGACACAAGTTTACCATCTCTGGAGGAACAAAGTCATTCATTTAGGAGGACAAAAAAAAAAATCCTGATCTTCACCTTGTTTCTTATCGCTTCCTGCCCACTGCTTTTTTGTTCTTCCCAGTGAATCATGTGTGAGCTTTTCATTACTCTGTTCTCACACTCTCATCTTCATGCTCTCTTCAGTGGTAACTACACACCTAATCCTCTCTTTTTGTCTTGGGGCATCTGCACATGTTTTTGCAGCATTAATTGCGGGAAACATCAGTTTTACCCCAGGACAGCTTCCACCTGTTTTGATGTTGATCTAGGAGGAGGCTTCCATAACCCTGAAGGGTATTTCCTTACCGCTAATGAATTGTCTCTAATCACAGCTTTATTTATTTGTATTTTTAGCCCCGCTTTTTAAAGTCAGTGTTCCAGGTGCTCTCGACCTTTAGTACCTGCCTGTAGGATAACGTCCTGGGAATATAATACTTAGGTAAGGTAGGAACATCCAAAGTTATGTTTTCTTGCTGCAAGGACAGCCTGGAACTGTGCCCAGGGCCTGGCTGTTTTGCTGTGCCTGTCATCCTCTCTTTCTGACTGTAGCAACTTCAGGACGACAGTTGTTTGCTCAGGAAAAGAGGTTCTCTGCAGGATCTGGGCCAGGCCTGATGTAACTATAGGTAGACAAAGATGTACTCAGGGTACCAAGTTGAAAGCCTGTGAAAACACAGGGGGAGGGAAAGGAGATAAGTGACTTGTTTAAGATTTTTGTATCCCACTGTGTCTTCTTAGGCTCAAGATAGGTACCAAAGCAAGAAGTTGCTAAGAAAAAACAGCATAACTGTCCGTGGGCAAAGTAAAAACAGCACACAAGAAAAAACAGAGCCAGATCTGCCAAAACAGTTTACCCTCCATTACAGGCCCTCTGAAATAAAGCTGTCTTATACAATTTCCTGAATACAGATAGTGAAGGCGCTCTCTGCATCCACTCTGTTACCTAGGACAGGACCCCACAGGGAGAAGGCTGTCTGAGGAGCACAATTGGCACGTGGGGAGCATACTGGAAGACATAGTTCAATAAGTACTGGATCTCTAGTCTATGAAGTCTAAAATAAGTACTGCAACTTTAGTCTATGAAGGCCTAAGAATCAGCACCTTGAACTGGGCCCACAAGCAAATAGGTAACCAGTCCAATTTCTGCCTTGCCTTATCTGCTAGAGCAGGGGTGGCCAACCTGTGGCTCGGGAGCCACATGCGGCTCTTTCACACATATTGTGCGGCTCCTGGCAGGGCGGCTGGGGAAGCAAAGGGGAGGCATGCTTTTTCTCTCTTTCTCCCTTCCTTCCTTCCCTCCTCCCTCCCATCTATTTGCTTTCCTAGTTTCTCTCTCTCTCTTTCTTATAACTGGTTTTCCTCATTTGTTTTTATTTTTGGCAGTCCCATTTAACGTTAATAAAAAGCAAATTTGCATATTTTTAAAAATAAAAACGTGTGTGTGATATTTGTTCCTGTCTTGCGGCTCTCAGGCATCTCTATGTGGCTCTTACGTTTATTCTATGTGGCTCTTACGTTAAGCAAGGTTGGCCACCCCTGTGCTAGAGTCTGTTATGGGCTTGAGTCCCTTCCACCCACTTATCTTCTTTCCCCTTCCTATACTGCTGTTCAGCTGCCCTCAGTATTCTGTGCCTCTTAGCTCCGGCTCAGGCATAATCAGGTTGGGTTTTTTTTCTGAAGTCTTTTTTCTCTTCCTTTTTTAAATGTCTGATGTACTGTTTTTCTGCATGCTTGGGAAATCCATCAAGCATGAGGTGACTCTTACCTTTTCTCTGGGTTTCACTGTCATAATGATCGTCACTTGCCCATCAACTTCTATATTAGAAGGCTGATATCTCCCTCGGCGCAGCTTCCCTCCCATCCCCCAGCAGCAGATTCTGGATGTTGTACTGTTTCCTGTGAATCAGGATTTGCTGACTAACCTCCAAACGATAAAATGTAGTAACAGCGTTAACTGATTGGATAATTATTTCAGTGAGCTTTGTTTCATGTGGGGAACCTCAACTCTAACACAGTATGAATTAGTGTTGATAGCAAAGCATCAAACAGCCTCCTTACCTTATGGGAGAAAAGACTGAGTCTTTCCCTAGGGTTCCATAAAGCATAGGCAGAATATTTATTTCTCACATCAAAGCAAAAGATGCTTTTTTAATTTTTCTGAGAGCCGTTGCCCTTCCCTCCTGGATTTGCTCTGCCAGCCAGCCTTAACCATGGCTCCAGGTTATGTCAGTATGGATGTCAGCTATGGTTAATACTAGCCAGAATTTGCAATATAATTTACAGTTCTTTATGAGCGTGCATGCACACACACCACCTATAGACCACAATATTCCTGTGTGCTTATATATCTCCAAAGGTCTTTGGAAAAGGCCTGTAAAACACCCTGCAGTTATTTAGTGATACGTGCTACTTCACTGCAACTCACCCATTGTGGAGCTGCTGCTTATTTAGCTTGCAATTGATCTGTAACTTGTAAAGCAGTTGTCTGTTGGCCAGAAATGTTATAGTGATAGGGCATGTAGACACTGGGTGGAAGAGAGGATGGTCAGGACCCTGTCAACCCAGTCCATGAGACTCATTGGACGTGGCCTGATAAAGTTGTCAGTTGGGGCCAGTGATGTCACAGGATGGAACCTGGATATTAACACTGAATTAGTAGTACTTCCACACACCAAGGGCCTTCTTAGTCATGGCACCAATATTATGGAACTCATCCTAAGGGATATTCATCTTTCTGTCATTGTCTTCTGCCAGTGGGAGAAGACTATTTATTTATTTGAACATTTATATCCTGTCTTTTCTCATGCTTCAAGACAGCTTACAATAATAGTTAAAAACATTTTCAGTTAAAATCAAAAATAGTGAACCCCAAATCTCTCCCCTCCCTTTAAATAATGCCTGCCATCCAACTCCCTCAAAAGCCCTTTCAAACAGGCTGGCCTTGTGCCTCCAGAATATCTCCAAGGAGGGCCCCCCACCTCTTCAGGGCGCCCATTCCACAGAGCTGGAGCCGTGATGTGAAAGGCCCAGGCTCTTGTTTATGCAAGGCCAGCCACCCTAAGTGGTGGGATAACCAACAGAAGGCTGCCTGATGATGACCATAGCTGGTGCACTGGGACATATGGAAGATGGGCCTTTAGATATGTGGGTTTCAGGTTAAGGTCATAACTAGCACCTTAAATTGAACTTGGAAGCAGACTGGCATTTAGTGTAGCTGCTTCAAAATGGGCAGCAGATATCCCTAGGAGCTAGCCCCTGACAATAATCAGGCTACCACATTCTGGACCAGGTACAGTTTTGGGGCAGCCCTACGTAGAACACAGTAATCCCATCTTTTTTGTTTCAGCTGGCATTCCCCTCCTTCCTTCCCCAGGTTTCAAAAGTTTTCTGTGTTTTTACACATGTATTTTAATTTAATTGGTTTGGTGACTAGTTTTATAACATTCTCTTTTTGTTAGCTGCCTTGGTGGCCCTGATTGGGCAGAAAGGTGGGATATAAATTTTGTAAATAAATAAATAATACTCATGTATATACCATTTGGTATCTATATATGGTCACAGTCCTGTAACTGAAAACGTGGGCTATTTAGAAGTCTTCAGAAAAGCTTAGAAATTTAACTGTGTACTAAATGTAAAATACGTTTAAGCCGTTAGTGCCAGATTATAGCCTCCCATCTCCACTTTGCATGTGCAATATTTACCCTAGGTGGACATGAATAGAGGTCTTCATCTAAGTTATCTATCTGTAATTTGGCATGCCATCAATTACCCAAGGAAAACTGACCATATTGGGAGTCTTTGGTTGATGTAATTAAGGCACCTATATTCTTCTCCTGAGATTTTTTAGGTCATAAGGATGGCAAAAAAAAGATTTTAAAATATTAATATTGAGGGGTGAGAGCAGCAATAGACTGGCCATTATGGCGACTGGGAAGACTTCCAGTGGCTGATGGACTTGGGGCTGCATCTCCTGAGCTCCCCACCTTGGGTCAGCTGGCCAAGGAGTGAGGAGATCCTTTAGGCTGAGCACAAGTGCAATGCCCAATCCAGGCAAATCATGTGGTGGCCATGGCTGAATCCTCTGGCAGTGGCTGCTGTCCTGGCCACCCACCCATCTACGCAGCAGTGATGCTCCAGCTAAGCAAGGTGCCCTGCCCTCCCTCCATCAGTGGGTGTGTGGCAGGGAGGGGGCATGGCGCCTTCCAGGGCTGTTTTTGCCTCCTAGTCCACCCCTGGGTGAAAGAGATGGCAACGGAGCAGCACTTTAATTACTAAAATTAGAAATCCGTAAGTTAGAGCTGCCTGCAAATAGCTTTCCTCCAACCTAGAAATACTTCTCTATTACCAGATAGGTAGAGTTGTGTGTTTACTTCAAGGGGGAATTAGATAAACATATGGAGCAGAGGTCCATCAGTGGCTATTAGCCACAAGGTATAGATAGGATCTCTCTGTCTGAGGCAAGTGATGCACTGTATTCTTGGTGTTGGGGGGGGGCAACAGGGGGGGCAACAGTGGGAGGGCTTCTAGTGTCCTGGCCCCAATGTGTTGGACTGGATGGGCCATAGGCCTGATCCAACATTGGTTTCTCTTATGTTCTTACTATATGGTGAGAGAAAAGCAGTGTGCTCATGTGCAGAGTGTTTACAGTCTTAGCATCCAAAGAAGAAAAAATTCTTGGCTAAGATTTATTTAGGTTCTCCCAAATACCTTCCTTGGTGAGAATGGAAGCTTGCTCAGGTGTTATGCCCCCTAGGCCCTTTCATCTTCTACAGTGAAGTACTTCTTGTACTGTAGTGAGAGGTTCTGGAGTTTGAACATGTCTGAACATTATGTGTCTTCAAACCCTGATCCTAGATTTTGGAAGAGGTGAGGACAGAAACTTGAGAGTAGTTGTTCATTGATGAATAAAAGGCGTTTTGTACATGCTTAGAGGCACACATTTTGCACACAGGCAAGTAGCAGCCTTAACTCGCAGTTAATGATTAAAAACAGATGTCAGGCTGAGTGAAATTGCACATGAATTTCACTGTTCTGTCCCCATGGCTCCAACAACTTCTAAGGCAAATTTCCCACCGCTAACAGGGGAATGGTTTTCTATCTAGAGTTCTCACTTATTATTATGGATGTTAAAGGGAAATGAAACAAACAAGAAAGAAAGAAGCAAAGGGCTCTGGGAGAGATGGTAGTGGAGCAGAGCAGTTAAGAATTAACTTGGTCAGTGAAGAGTTAACTGAGTTTCGGCTATCTTACTGCTCCCCTCCCCCCTACCTTCACAAGTGATCCAGACAAAAACAGCCTGCACATTTCTCCTTATCTCCAAAGTGGTGGTGGTGATAGTTGGGGTATTCCTTTTTTTTAGTGAAAGCTTAAGGATACAGGGAGGGGGCATGGCACATTTCTGAGAGGACATTGTCCTAATATCCCTCCCTGTATCTTTGGTCCTGCAGTGTAGCCAACAGAGAAACTGTGTAGACATACTGAGGAAACTTAACATTGTTTGAATTGTACATTTGCCACTTGCAAACAATATACTATGGCAACTTTGTAGCCATAGAGCCCAGGCTTATCAGTCATGGTTCTACATTTGAGAAAGATGGACTGCCTTCCTTTGCAGTAGCTTTTACCCTTTTTTAATCCCAGGATTAACCTAATATACATATCTGTGTTCTTATTTCTCCGCTAGATAACATTTGCTTTTGTTTTGTGTTTTTGTTTGGCAGTTGTGAGTTGGTTAGTTATTGCATTGTTTCATTATATGGAAATACACAGTTGGTATGAAAGAGATTTTTAAAAACCCTAAAGGATGGTACATGATAATTCAGATTTCTTCAGGATAGCTTGGGGGAGCTGCGAATTTTGCGGACAGTATTTTGTTTTTAATCTGGAACAAGAGTCATGTATAGGGCATATGTGTGTGGAACCAGAGTATCTGAAGAAACTTGAAACTCACTTTGAACAGGTTACCTGAGTAAACAAATCCTGGAAATCATTTTTAGGGCAGCTTTTGAAAATGTACCTTCATGTATTAGAGGCCTGAAACCTAAACACTATCTGATATTCAGATCAGCATATGAAATTCTTACCTGTGTACATATGAAGCTGCCTTCTAGCCCAACACTTGTCTCTACTGACATCAGATCTGTAAGGTCTTGAACAAAGATCTTTGCTAGCTTTCATAGGGAAAATCATTTTAAGTGCATGCCTACAGTAAAGGAGGTGGTTGCTGGTTGTAAAACAGCATGGTTTCGTCAGAAGAACCAACCATAAAGGAAATCCTAGGGGAGTAGACTTTAATTCCAGAGTATTCAAGAACTTTCCTGTGCATGCTGCTAATGAGAATTTTTCTATACTCTCTCACAGACTGTGTTTCCTTCTTCAAGATGCTTATGGGATGTTTAGTGAGGTTCAGTTTCAGATCTTATCTTCATCTCTAGAACCAATTGAAGAATATAGCAAAAGATGGGAAGGAAAATACTGTAATATATCTGGTATAAAAGTTCAGCACAGAGTCACCAGAGGAAGGTGAGAATTAATGCTTTAAGAAAATATGTTTTGTTTTATCTAGATTATGGGTAGCTAAACCTATACCTTCTGTCTTGCAAGTAGCATTGTCTGCAGAGATTGGCGGCAATCGGCCTGTATGCCTCCTGAGTCTCCTGCAGTGTCCTGCTGTGCTTCCTGGCTCAGTGGATTGGAGACAAAACTACACCAAGGCTCTGGGGTGGTGTAAGGGAAGGTTGCATATTCACCAGCACTCAGTGTAGAGTGTGGAGTACTTTGGACTTGTTATGGCATTCCTGGCAAAAACCATCGGCCACCACAGATCTAGATCACTAAGCTCAGTAGAACTGAAGTGCAGTTAAAACTTTGATTTAGTATATGATAATGCGATGAGTCAAAAACATAGCTTAGAACCAGTATAAAAAGTTAGATTGGATCAATCTTAGTCCTCATTAAAATATGTAAAGATTACTACACCTTTAGGAAATTAAGAAATGTGTCAAATAATTTGCCAGTTTTCCTTTGTTTCAACCAGGGTTCATTTTCTAGCAGGAGCTCTCTGCATATTAGGCCACACACCCCTGATGTAGCCAATCCTCCAAGAGCTTACAGTAGCCCCTGTAAGAAGAGCTCTGTAAGCTCTTGGAGGATTGGCTACATTAGGGGTGTGTGGCCTAATATGCAAAGGAGCTCCTGCTACGAAATGAGCCCTGGTTTCAACTAAGGTTTGATGCCTTCAAGTAAGATTTTGGAAAGATCCCACAGAAGCCAAGACTTGATTATCTCAGTGAACAGGTTGCATTCTTTGCAAGCAGAAGGTCCCAGATTCATTTCCTGCCAACTCCATTGAAAGGGTCCCAGGAAGCAAGTAATGGAAGCAGTTCCTCTGTGACATCCTGGGAAATGCTGCCATTCAAATTAGACAATAATGAGCTAGACGGACCATTGGTCTGAGTCAGAAAAGCTCAGTTTGTCTGTATGTATGGTCCAGTTTATGTTAGGCTTTCTTCATGAAGTTATATTCCTATGTATTTGATGATACTGAGAAAGTGAAAAGTGTGACCTAAGCTCATTTCTTTTTAGTTTTTCCTCTCAAGGAAGACATTCCATATCCCTAACTGGATTTTTAAAAATGTGCTTCCCTGTATAGTTCTGCGATTCCGTTTTAACTTTGGGATTGACAAGAACTGTATTCAGTCATTATACCATGAGCTGAATTAATAGATGGAACTGTTTCCTCACATCCTTTCATGCTGTTGCTCTTACTCATATATGACTGAGTTTCACTACCATAACCCGAATTCTTTACAGCAGGTTAAGACAGTGTGACCTAAAGGAAATTATGATAAAACTAGGGAAAAGTGTAAATGCATAGAATTTTACTGTGTAAAAATTGCTAAGTTCGTTATTTTCCATGTGTGACACTCTAAGTAGGAAAAGAACTTAGGAATCCCTGGCAGTTTTAAGTTTGTTTAAAAAAAGACTCTGCATATTCTGTACCAATAAAAGCTATCATTAGGTTACAATTAGCTTACAGGTTTGAAGAATATGTTGAAGAAAAGGAAAGTTAAAACCCAGTTTTAATTTGATTTGTGATCCTTATTCCAGAGTTTAGTATGACAGATATCACTAAAGAGCTGAAAACACGTAGGCAGTATGATCACAGTGGTGATGTTTTTCTAACACAATACCCATTCCAGATCCATTGTAGCCCAAGAAAGTAAAATATCTGACCCCCACACTGATCATGCCAGTTTATTATTTACATGGAGCTATCAAAATTCCCACTTTACTTTTAGCAAGAGGAGATAATTTCTGACTTTCATTGTGTTTCCATGCAGCTGTTATGTACCGTTCATGGCCACCTTGAGACATGGGAAAGGTCATGATACAGATATTGCAATAAACAAAATATATGTTAATTATTGTTCATTAGGGCCTAGGCACTAATTGTGACAAGCATGTATTTTTAACAAATGCTGCTGATGGATCAGTGCTGTTGAATAAGATCGAATAAACAACAATGAAATTAATATAGTATAATATGTGGTTAAAACCTATATAGTACAGCTTAATAAATTAGTTTAATGCTTAAGACTCAATAAGTTCCTTCTTTTGCTACTGGCAGGAAGTGTGGTTTGATAAGGATAACTAAAATTTAGAATTCAATGAGAAATTATTAAATGAATTTTCTTTCATGATCCTAGGTTGTTTCATTATATTTTAAATCCGTTTAAATAAAACATCCTAAACTTTAAAGCTAGATTTCATGCTTCATGTATTTTGCTTCTATGTGTTTGATTTTCCTAGAAAGCCGGGGCTTTTTAGCCTAATAGACAGCTTATGGCCTCCAGTGTTGCCTCTAAAAGTTCCTGGTCATAGTCAAGAGAATGCCATGGTAAGATACCATTTTTATAAACGAAACAACCCCCTTCCCATTAAGCATTCGTATTTTATAAGGTAAGAGTATCTGTTATGTGCCTTCTTGTTTCCTCTTGAAGCTTCTGCTGCATATTTTGGTTTTGCTTAGTACAACTCCAAGAACAGGCTAGTTCAGTGTGGTAACCATCTATATATCTAATGGCCAAGGCACCCCCTGCGTGCGGATATCTAAATCCATGCAGAGGGGGCACTTGAGGGGCAGAGAGATTTTTCTGCACACTTGGGGGACTCCCCCGATGTGCAGAAAAATCTGAAAAGGAAAAAAAATATTCGGGGATATTTATATCCCCCCCAAAAGTAAAAGCATTCCCTGCGCATGCGCAGGGAACACTCTGGCCATTGGGGGGGAGGCTCAGTGGGCCTGACGGCTGTGAGCCACTCAGGCCTCGCCATTCCTGGTCACCGATCCATCATTTATGTTAGGAGTTCCTAATGTTCTCCCTGTGGGCAACATGGCACCTGCCAACATCTTTGCTGGCACCTTCCAGGTGGGTGGGGCCACATAGAGCTTTTGCTCATCAAGAGTTCTGATGGGATGTTGGAGATCTGATTGACTGTACAGATATTTTTAAATGTTGCTTTGTCAGGAGCTGCTACCACAGCACAAGGACCATTTTGTGGCTGGCTCTGCCTTCCTTGGGAACCATTTGGTGGCTGCCTCCACCACCCTGTGTCAGGAGTTCCAAAGGTGCCCGCTGGCTCAAAAAGGCTGGGGACTCCTGTCCTAAATGGAGAGGCACTGAAATACAAACATTTTACCTGCTTTTTCAATTCTCTGTTCTTCCTTATGGACAAAGGACAATTTGCTCACTAAAATAGGACTGCCCTCCCACCTTCCTGGCCACTCACAGAATCCTCATCCATTAAGTCTTCTTCTGTTAAAAGGGAGTCCCCAGACACATAGTCTTTCCTGAGCAGCAGAGGGCCCAAATATGTTGTCCTTTTTGTTGGAATGAGAACGTATTTTCTAGAATCTAGATACAATACCATGCTTATTTATATGTGAAATGCATGGGACGCTAATGACGTCAGTCACTGTAAACCAGGGGCCCGCAACCTTTTTTTGGGCACAGCCACAAAGTGGCTGCAGCAGCTTACCTTCAGTCATACAGGGAAGATCCTTGTTCTGTGGTGACAGCTCCTGCCAAAGCAGTATCTTAGAAAATCTGCATAACCAATCAGATCTCCAATGGCCAATCTGAAATGTTGCTGGGCAAAAGTGGCCCCACCCACTTTCTAAAAGTGCTTGGTGAGCACCAGGAAAGGAATCAGGACAGTTGGGGGGGGGGGGTTACATGGCACCCATAAGCACCACCACATAGGGGGCCTTGTGATATGCTATGCCAATCGTTTAATTCCTGAGACTGTGAACCAGTGATGACATACTTTTTTTGGCAGTAATATATATTCCTTTTCATATTTTTATTAGCACAAACGTATCTGCATAGTACACATTATTTTGCATTTAAATTAACATTTTTAAGCTGATGTAATTGTTACTTTTTGGAAGGCTCTGTGATGGATCAGAAACCAGCCTATCTGCTAGAAACATTTGAAAGGAATCCAGTTTTGGTTTGACATTATGCTTGAGAATGGGAGGGAGAAAAATTAATAGCTGAACAGCTGTTTCAATTAATCCTAATTCTGTTGTGATTATTAGGCACTTTCAAGCAATAACTCCCTAAATGAATTATATAACTTTCATGGCAATAAAAAAAGATGGATAATACTGAAAGCTCTAGAGCTTGTAAAGATGATGGTTATTATTTTTAAAATAGAAGATTTGGTCTCTTTGTAACTGAGAGAGGATCAGTCACATCGCTTCATGTTCCCATTATGCTTGTTCCCTATTATGCTCTTGCTGCCCAAGATTTAATTTGGCAGCATGTGTGTTTTTCAGTGATGCAGCTTCATCTGTTTATTGTCAAATTCACCCACGTGCTAAAATTCTCAAATGTCAGAGAAATCATCTTAAGGCATAAAAATAATGGAATCCGTTTCCACAGTGGCTGCCATGTCAAAAACAGCTTTTAGAAACTGTTGATTGTGCTTAGGTATGTTTTCTTGTGACACAGATTCCTGGGTGTATCCACAGAGCAAAGTACAAATAAAATATTATTCCTGATCTTGCCAAGAAGGTCAGTCTTTCAGTATCTGGAGAGGATTCTGCTACTACAAAACGAGGGGGGGGGGGTGGCTTCTATCCATACGTTGCTTCTGCCAGCCTCTACTAGGATCCTTAGTGGAGAGAAAATTGCTGGACTTCAAATCCGCAAACTAACTTTCCTGCATTCTCCCGACGAGGACTTAATTTCCTAGGATCAGGGGAGATCCTGAGTTCAGTATACTTCTGGTTCCTGCATTCACCTCTCCTCAGGCAGGAAACCAGGGGTGAATGGAAGCACCCAAGTCCCAGTGTCAGTCTTCCAGGAGAGACTTGAGGGGCTGTGTAACACGCAAGCATGCCCTCATTCTGTTTAAAATTAGTTTCTCTAAACACGCTCTTCCAAGTTGATGAAGAAATCTCCACTGAACACTAGAAAGTAAATAAGTATAATGTAGAGCATTCACTTTTTATAACTACACGTATTTTGATTGCCTTATTTTAAACAGACTGCAATTAACCTGCCCCCTCCTAGTTTCTGCTACGTTCTTGCTGCTCATCCTGACCACATCGAGGCTAATGAGGGAGAGCAAGTTTCAGATTTGTATTCTCCTCCAGCTGTGTACACTCTCAAGGAAATTCTTCAGGTAATTTTTTTTTTACAAGCTTGAAATGTGAAATGTATTGGTAGATTAACAGGTCTGCAACAAAATGTTTAGCTCACTTTTTAATTGTGTTTCAGATGTGTGACTTAAATAAATGTTGCAGCTTTGGGGCACATGTTATACATCGAAGACTGAAGGTAACCTTCCTGTCTTTACTTAACTGTCTTAGCAAACCATCAGAAGATCATATGAAAACATGGTCAATACAGTGTATATACCTATAAAAGTCTTGCTTCTCCCTGGCCCTTTTCATATATTATTTGGAGGTTCTGTCTGGCTTGGTGGCAGGAAACAGCTTTTCTTCTGAAATGTCCAGTAACAACAGATCCTGAAATTCCTTCCTGTAGCAGACTGACTTCATTGGGGGTCCCCAGCCTGATGCTAGTGGGCACCATGGCGCCCTCCAGCACCTTTTCTGGTGCTCTCCAAGTATTTTTAGGAAGTGGGTGGGACTCTTGCCCAGCAGAACTTCTGATTGGCCATTGGAAATTGGATTGGCTATGCAGATTAAAATAATGTTGTTTCAGTGGCATCTGCCACCACAGTGTTGGTTTTATTCTCACTCTCACTCCTCATTCCCAGTGTATTTCTTTAAATTACTCCTCTCGTCCCCACACTTGGGCTTCCTCTGTGTGTGTGTGTGTGTGTGTGTGTGTGTGTGTGTTTGTGTGAATGCACATGCCTGAATGGCTCTGTCTCCTTTGGTGGCTATTTTGTGGTTGCACCCACCACCCTGTGTCAGAGTTCTAGAGATGCTCACTGGCTCAAAAAGGTTGGTGACCCCTGGATTACATGATCAACTTCCTTCACTGCCATTTCTCTCTCACACAAAAAAGTGTAAATTGTGTTGGAGTCTGAATATTTGCTATATTTAGAAAAAGCAACAGCTTGCTGGTATCATTTAAGAAAATCCTCTCTATATATAGATATAGGTCAAGACTCTGTTAAGGCGAGTGGTGCCTCATATGTGTCATTTCTCCTGGATGCAGGGTGTGTATACAGGAGAAGGAAGGGGGGAATGATTAGACCTACCACAGCAGTTAAGTTTTGGTTGAATGTATATTTATGCGATAGTAACGCATACATGAAAATGGGGATGGGGTACAGAAATACTTAGAGATGGTGTTTCCGTCCCCATGGGTGAAAGGAAAAAGTAGGAATTGCATATCCAAGACTTTTAAACCTGGTGAGGTGGTTTGACAAGTAAATTATCCTTAAGAACTCTGAGTTAGACCTAATAAGACCCCCCCACACACACACACACACACTATTTTCCTCAACCTCAAAGACCCTTCACCCCACTTGCTTTTTGCCCTGCTGAGGAAAATTTGTATGTTTTCCGTAACATGACCAGTAACAGTTGTTTTGTACCAGTTTTTTTTTTTTTTAAATTCATGGTCCTCCCAGTGTCTTAACTAGTCTTGTGGAACCTTCAAGATTAATAGATTTATTTTGACATAAACTTTCTTGGAGAAGAAAATATCTGATAAATTGAGTTTTAGTTCCCAAAGTTTATGACATAATACATCTGTCAGTCTTTAAAGAGCCTCAAGAAACTCTTATTTTGATCCAGACCTAGACTAGCAAGGCTGTGAATACTTTTGGAATGAATCAGCTTTGTAGGTTAGTGGAGTAATCCAGCAAGAGTTAAAATGTTGTAAGGACTTGCCACCAGTGGAACTTAAAGAAAATGCTTGAATTCTTTGCATTGTGTTTTGAGATGTTTTTTTTTAGAGTTGATGTTTTGGCGTGACTTGAGCCACTTTTATAGTTGAGGTTGGGTGGGTTTGATCTCAGGCTGATAGCTCATATATTCTTCTGTGAAAGGATGTATTCTTGATCCTTTGTTGATTTGTTTAGAAGACTCTGGAAATCTTTGCCATTAGCTATGGGTTACATTTTGACCCTGGTTGTACTAGGGTTGCCAGATCCCCACCAAAGGTGGAGGAAAACCCTTTTGCGGGGTGCTTCCCTGCCACCAGTCAACTGGCCAGTGGGGGAAAATCTCGCCCTCAACTTGCTCGAAAGGTGATGTGATGACATCACCCAGAAGTGACATCATCACATCACACAGCAACATTCTAGTTTTGGGGCAAAACTCTATGATAAAGTTGCCCACAAACCATAGAGTTTCACCCAAAAACTAGAGCATCACCCCTCAGCATCAGTGATGTGATGATATCACTTCCGGCTGATGTCATTGCTCCATGCGTGTGAAGCGTGAGCGGCAGAAGATCCAGGAATAGTCCTGGGATCCCCCCGCCAGCTGCCAGGTAGGACCTGGCAACCCTAAGTTGTACCCAGCCAGCTCACCACTTTCCACTGAGGTATCTTTACCTTTGAAAATTAATTCACTGTAATAGATTATATCATTCTATTATATCAATACACTTAATACTAACTTTTTAAACTGTTGTATTTTATCCCACCCTTCCTCAGAGGAACAAGTGTGGGCTTGTCTCATCCTCTCAGTTATCCAGCCAACAACCCTGTGAAGTAGGTTGAGAGAGACTGGCTGAAAGTCACAGAGTAAGCTTCATGGCAGAGTGGGAAATTGAACCCAAGTCTTATCAGCTCTAGTCTGACATTCTAAGCACTACACCAGTGTTTATTCACTTGTCAAGAGCTCCCCCCCCCCCCCCCCCGCTTTTACCATACAGCACTAGCTCTGTTCATAGAACACTAAGGTAACAGCTAAGTTATGTGCTCAGGCAATTAAAGTGCAATGCAAACAACAGAGCTGTTTTTTAGGACTTTTCTTCTCCTATTTTGAGTTTACGCTTTTTTAGATTTAATATGCAATTTTTATTTCTTTTTATTCTTGAAATGTGGCAATTGGTATATTTTATCTTTGTAATGTGATGCCTTGTATATTTTAACGATGTTGTGCTTTTTAGCTATTATATCTAAATAGGTTTTTATTCTGTTGTATTTCTGAATATGGTTGTTGACCGTAAAACAATAAACCAAACTGAACTGAAGTAAAAAATAATAAAAAAGAAAGTGCCATACTGTTGGGAGAGTATTCCTGAGATATTAGTTTGGACAGTTTAAAACAGGCTTTGTGAATCACTGCAGTTACAGAAAGACTGGTGGATTAGAGAGAGATTTTGGCTATGAGAGACTTTGGCTGTGATACAAGATGGGACATTTGCTGTTACCTTCCCTCAGACCTGCCCTAGCACAAGCAAAGATGACATATTTGGAAATGCAAGTGGCAGTATGATGCACTTGAAAGACTAACTGCCCTGTTACCTTCAGTGGACTAAGACTGTACTCTAAACTTCCCGTCTAAAAATGACATTACAGAAAAATCATATGGCGATGAGTGTGCCAGTACTTCACTTTCCCCTTTGATCTTCCCACTGGCCACCTAAGTGTAAACTGACTTTGTTTCTCATCCTTCTTCAGCAATCCTCCTACAGGCCCTAAAACTTTCCCTTCAATTTAACATTTTTAATTGGATTTTTAGATATCCTTAATGTTCAATACAGGGGCCGTGGTAGCTCAGAGGTTAAGACGCTGAGCTGCAGACTGGAGGGTCGGTAGCTCGGCAGTTCAAGACCCGAGTGCTGCATGACGGAGTGAGCTCCCGTCTCTGGCCCCAGCTTCTGCCAACCTAGCAGTTCGAAAGCAAAAAATGGCAAGTAGATAAATAGGTACCGCTTCAATGGGAAGGTAACAGCATTCCGTGCGCTTCGGCATTTAGTCATCTTGGCCACATGACCAAGGAAACGTCTTCGGACAGTGCTGGCTCTTTGGCTTGGAAACGGAGATGAGCACTGCATCCCTAGAGTCAGATTCAACTGGCTTTCGAGCAAGGGAAACCTTTACCTTTAATACAGAAATTGTGTACAGTTTCTGAGATCCGTTCCACTAATCAACTATTTTCCTACATTTCCAACAAAATATATTTAACATATCTGAATGTAGTCTGCCCCTATTCCAAAGGCATAGATTGGATAGCATTATATTACAATCAAGTTACTGTCTAGTTAACCAATGAATAAAATCAGAGTCCAGCATTATGAATTAAACTTTGCAAAGCTCTAGTAAGGAGCTAGAAATGGCCTGCTTTCTCCAGAGATTTGCAAACTCAAGCTGAGCTCACTGTCTGTCTCCCTCTTTTTCTTAAGGCAATCAATCATGCTCCTCTTAACACCATCATCTATTGTTAAAAGGCCTGCTGTACAGATTGGATTAGTCTTTATATAATCGGATACTTCCTCTTTTGTATTTACTTACTTGATGGCTAACAAAATAATTGCATTTAGCTTTTTAAAAAAACCTTTGGTAGCTGAATGAGCTCCTCCTGGAATGAGCAATTCAGTTCACATCCCACAGTATTTGCTGCTTGTTCTTTTGTGCTCTCACACATTCACTGTGCATTCTGATTAGATGTGCCTCCCACAGGAGAAATTCCACATCAGGAGACAAACAAACAGGAACATTTTGTTTTCCAAAAATTATTTGGAAGGGTTCTGTCTTGACTGTGGTTCTTATCTTCTGCCCATGTCTTCACTTCAGACCAAGGGACTGTGGTGTGTTCTTCTTTAAGTACTTCCAGTTGCAACTAGGTATTTTCAGGTCAATATCTCATTCCTAAAAGGGCAGGTATCAAGCTATGGGTTGTACTCAGTCAGTAACAGCTTCTTCTTTTTTGTTCACTGTTATCCCCCCCCCCCCCCCAAAAAAAACACTCACACACTATTTATGTTAATAAATGATGCTGAGGGAAGAGAATTCAAAAGATGAAGTACAGAAGAATATAGGAACATACAAGCATTTGTTGCCCTTAAATCCCAGAAATTCATTGTCATTTGGAGGTTCTTCTAGATGTTCCATTGTGTATATCAGAGGCTTCTTTCAGGATCAGAAGTGTTCAGATACTGGCAGTGTTTGCCACTGGCCTGCTGGTAACCAGGAGGGGAAGAGCAAGCAGTTGTATGTGGTTTTATAGACTGTAGAGATGCCTCCTGGCAATCTGCAGGGCTGAAATATTTTACAGCTATTTAAAAAAAAGCCCTACATAATTCAACATTTAAAACTTCATAAATGATTTAAAAAACTGAATTGCAAATTAGCAGAATCACATTTTTGTAGTAGTCAGAATACAAATCACTTACCTTTTCTAGCCCTTCCAGACAAAATGTCATGGCTAGAATTTGTTTACTACTTCAGTCCTTGCCAATAGGATTTATGTCCTTCATACAGATCTGGTGCATCATAAAATATGGAGAAGAAGACCTTGATTTGGTTTAGATTTCTTTTGCAGACTTATTTATTCAGAACCGAGGAGCAGTGCCTAAACTTGAACCAAGATGAATGGTGGAGTATAAATACTTGAATTAATAAATAAGTTTCTAAGCAATTTTGTAGATATATGTATGTAGGTATGTGTGCTAGAATCACCAGGGTTGCTCCGTGTGGCCGTTTGAGTAGGAACTTCGCAGTTTTTTCCATTGTGAAGAGGAAAATGGAAATACGGCATTTTTATTATTACTATTCATAATAAGTATTATGGTACAAAAGGAAAATGAGAAAATATATTCCATCTGGACTTGGGGCAGCTGTACACACATAACTCAGTCCTGCTGCTGTTTGTCTGTTCTGGCCTTTTTGTTCAGAACAAATTGACACACATACAGGAAGATAATAGTTTTAAAATGACTTATGCTTATGACTTATTGTTGACTTTTTTAAAAATTTGGCTGACAATATTGTCCTGCTGGTCAGAATCTAAAGTCTGGTATTTAAAAGCTGTGCTATTCCACCCGTGTGACTTTTAAAAAAATAAAACCCAGCCTTTCAGTGAGCTTTTGAAATTCTGCAGCAATAGAATATTTGTTTGGAGTAGTAACTATAAATCTTCAAATGGAGACAACAGCAAGTTTGGATTTAATACTTGCCATATTTTAAGTTTTAAAGAATTGCTCATATTTTCCAAGTGCTGTGTTTTGAGGCTATTGCTATAAATCAGTAGATAGAATTTGTATTGTTAGGGCTTCATTCAGATGTCATCATTTTCATTTTAAAAAATCAAATATATAAAAATGATTTTTAACAATAAATTAAATGTGGAGATACAGCAATACAAATTCTAGAGGGACAGATGTCTTGCTGCAGCAAAACTCAACCAAGAATCTTCTGGCTTATTATTACTGTGGCCTTGAAACCTTGTGCCACAACAAATGCATTTAGTCTTGACAATGCCAAAAGTATATTCTTTCTTAATGTCATTTTCTTTAGACCATGTTCTGAAACATACAGATAGTCCTGCTGTGGAGGTGGGGGGGGGGGAGGTGCTAAGCCCCCAAAAGAAAATAAAACAGATATTTTGGTATTAGTCAAATGTATTAATTCAAGGCTACTTTTGGGTATTGTGATAAACTTGTTTGTTCATGATGGGCATGTATTTGGCTTGCTTTTGTTTTTGCATGCTTCCCTCCATTTTCTGCTTGCTTGTGAAGTGCAACTAAATGCTTCCTTGCTTTGGACACATTCAAATGAACTCCAATTTGCCATGATGTTGAAATGCAGGTGCCTGGGTAAGCTGGGGTTTGTTTCCTTCTTACAAACTGTGGTTCTAAACTACGACTTAATCCTGGGTTATGGGGGAGGAAACAAAAGTCCAGTTTGCTCAGGCAGCTGGACACAGATCTCTAATAGCAATTTACTGAAAGCAGAAGAGTTCAGTCAGGTTGATGCCTGCCTATCACAATCCACCCTCTTGCTTCTGATTGTCTCAAGCCATTGGCTTTTGGTAATTAATATCCACAGTTGTTGAAGATTTTCCAGGCTGTATGGCTGTGGTCTTGGCATTGTAGTACCTGACATTTCGCCAGCAGCTGTGACTAGCATCCTCAGAGGTATAACACAGAAAAATGGAGTACTCTCTGTGTCAGTGTGAGAAGAAAAATGGTAGGCAGGTAATTTATACCTACTCAGGAAGGTGAGGTAGGACTGAGTCATTATTATGTAGGAGTTTCCCAGGCTGTGACATGCTAATGGAGGAGCTTTCCTGAGGAGGTTCTTTTGCATATGGATTGGCTGTTGAAATTCTAATCTTATCTGTAGTGCTGTTAAGATGTAGAGTATTTTGTGTTTTTCAGGACTGGTAACCATGCTCTATTTATTTTTAAATCCTCTTCTTTCCTGTTGAAATTGTGTTTATGTTTATGAATTTCAATGGCATCCCTGTGTAATCTGACATGGTAACTGGATGTGTTGTCCAGCATTTCAGTGTCTTGGAATAAGATACTGTGTCCTGTTTGAGTGAGGCTATGTTCAGCTACTGCTGATTTTTCAGGTTGGCCAAGTCTGCAGTGTCTTTCATGTTCTTTTATTCTTGTCTGGATTCTACATTGTGCGGTCTTGATGTAAACTTATCCACAATTGTAGGGTATGCGGTATACTCCTGCAGAAGTAAGGGGGTCTCTTCTGTCTTTTGCCAATCGTAGCATCTGTTGTATTTTTCTGGTGAGTCTGAGTACTGTTTGTAGGTTGTGTTTTTTCATAAGCTCTCCCATCTGATCAGTGATTTCTTTGGTATATGGCAAAAACACTTTTCCTCAGTTGTTTGTTTTACCTTTGGATGAATCGCTCTTCCGATTTCATTCTTGGAGTAGCCATTTGCTTGAAGTGTGTGGTTTAGATTATTTAGTTCATCGTTGAGAAAGTGTGGTTCACATATTCGTCTTGCACGGTTTACTAATGTTTTGATTATGCCTCTTTTTTGCTGAGGGTGGTGATTGGAGTTTTTGTGTAAATAACGATCCATGTGAGTTGGTTTTCTGTAGACCTTGTGACCTAATTGAAGGTTAGCTTTGCAGATGACCGTGATATCTAGAAATGGGAGTTTTCCCTTGATTTCTTTTTCCATGGTAAATTGTATGTTCCATGGTAAATTGGATGGTAAATTGGATGTTGTTGAGGTGATCTAAAAATCCATCAATTCTACTTCTCCATGGCGCCAAATGATAAAGGTATCATCTCCATACCAGAACCAGACTGTAGGTTTGTGGGGTGCAGATTCTAAAGCTGTTTTTTCAAAATGTTCCATGTAGAAGTTTGCTGTAACCAGGCTGAGAGGGCTTCCCATGGCACCCACATCCATCTGTTCATAGAATTCATTATCCATTGGAAGTAACTGATTGTCAAACGGCTGCTGTGTCCTCTGGAAAAATCTGATTAACAAGTGTGAGTGTGTCTTTTACTGGAACTTTGGTAAAAAAGAGATGCCACATCAAAACTGACGGATATGACCTGTGGGTTGAGTTTCAGAGGGCTGATTTTGTTGATGAAATGTGTTGAATCTTTCATGTATGTTGTGGGTTTTTTGATGTGGTTCTGTAGAAGATTGGCCAGATATTTAGCTAATTCATAGGTAGGGGAACCAATAGCACTCACAATGAATCAGAGTGGGACTGAGTCCTTATGGATTTTAGGGAGTCCATACAGTCATGGTGGCTATGCTTCTGACTTGCATAGTTTTTTTGTGTGTGTCGGGATGAAGTGAGGAATTCTTGATCATCGAGCTCGTTTGCCTGTTGATTTTGCAGGTTGGATCTCGTTTTAGTCTTTTGTACGTGGCAGGGTCCAGAAGTTCTCTAATCTTATTTTTGTATTCTTGCGTTTTCATGATCATTGTGGCATTGCCTTTGTCAGCTGGTAGAATAATGATGTCTGGATCATACCCATAGTGCTGTCATATTACTGAATGACAACAAAACATGAGAGGCGATGAGGGGACAAACTTAAGATGTGTAAAACCTGCAGGTAACTAAGAAACTAGGATCAAATTTTATTCCAGATTTACTACTATCATACTTTTTAGATTAATATTTGTAATAGATATATTATTTCTCCCAGGTTTTGTTAATAATAATTGTATGAAATCTGAATAATGAGTCTGAACCCCCTTCCAGTGTGGAGTATAACACTAAGGATGGGCATTCTTACTGTGAGGTCATTTATTCTGATATCCTTTACTTTTAGCTGAATGTTTTTTTTTCACTTCCTGTCCTAAACAAGCAGGATATTTATGTTGTTTTGGTAGATGACTTTGTTTCACCCATTACCTTCTATGAATCATCTGTTTTCTATGCATCCTTGAAAAATGTTGAAGTTGGTCCAAGAGGAAAACTTCCAGGCTTGTACATATAGTAGTTTCTACCAAGAGACTAGAGTACATTACACAGCCTAATAATAATGCCACTTGTGTTTTTCTTACGTAAATCTTAGATTTCTTTAAATGAAAAAAAGTCATCACACATGAGGAGTGTTTTTTAAGTTAGTTGGTTAAGAAGCACTGAGCTGCCAGAGTTTGAAAGCCCTGATACAAAATGGTTGATTGTACTGTCATCTTAGTCCACCTCCCCCCACCTGCTAAAATGTGCAAAAAATAGCTAAATCAGCATTCTGTTGCAATGCATGCAGCTCTGTTCCACCTGACCATAAACTGTTCAGCTGTGCTCACTACAGGAGTTTGCTGGCAACTCTGCAACTTCTGTTACCACCTTCTCTCAGTTTCTACCTCTCTCTAAATCCCATGCAGTGGATGCCACTGAGTCACCTGGGGTTTCCCTGAAGTCTTAAAAGCAGGAGTCTTGGTAACTGCTGCTGTTATAGTACAGTGGGCAGGTCTGGCTTGCAGGAGGAAATCAGTAAGAGGACACCGGGAGACTGGATCCAGAATTTCTACGAATGGAGTATATTTGCAACAGCAATGTTTACCACCTTCCCACAGCAGCTCCCTTTGCCCCTACCCACTGCTGAGGGTCAATATACTTAGGTTGAAGGGAGAAGTGCTGCAACGAGGGCTTATTGGTCCAGATCCTCCCTACACCAGCCTTGCATGAGTGGAGTCTGAGTTCTGTGAACGAGGTCACCTTGTGTAAGAGTGAGGTGTTGATATGGGCCAATTTCCTTTTGGTGCCGCATGCTATTCCATGTAGCGTATTCTTCTGGAGGGTTCCTGGCCCTCAGCAGCAGGATGTTTTTTGCAGGTATAAGGGATGTGGTAAAAATTGCTTCTGCAAACATGCTGTGTCCGTACAAGCTTGACTCCATCCTAAATTCTGCTTGCACTGGTGCTAGGAGCCTTGCAGTCCTTTGCTCTAGTGTTGTCTCACAGGCACACATAGAATCGAGTAACATGGCATGGTGTATGTCATGCAGTTCATCCTATCAATGTATACATTCAGGCAGCCGAACAGAACAAGACAAACGTCTTCAAAATCTAATTCTGGATAAAAAATAATGTTTATTTAATCATATATCACTTATATGGATGTATTTTTGTAATCATTTTTTCTTTCAAACTCTAGGTTACAGGCACTGCTCCCTCAAGCCAAATACAATGTTGGCTGTTTGTGACTGACTTCTCACTACAGGGTGAGGCTGGGGTCAGTTTGAAAGCTCCCAGAGTTCTGCCAGTCTCCATTGCTTCCTCATGTGTGGTTGACGTGGAAGTGATGGAGGTACTCAAGAATACATCCCACTGTGTTGTTTTCTTCAAGGATGCCCTTTGTGGAAATGGTAAGCACTAGAATGAGGGCTGCCAAATCAACTTTTATCAGTTCTGAAAGATTCTTCATGCCACCCCAAAATATATCCTAAGAACTCAGAAACAGCAGGTTGGCAGGCATTCTGCATTTTACTGAAAGGAGAGGTGCCCTTGGTCCTTTGTCCATTTTTGCTCAGGAATACTCAGATTTTATCTTCTAATATTTTTTTCTCTCTTCTTGAGAGAATGAGTGTGCCTTTTGTGTGTTAGATATGTCTTAATCATGAGTGAAACTTCAGTAAGCACAGGGAGGTTTAAGGCTTCCTTTTCTCCAGTTTTTGACAAGAAGCAGATAAGCCCTGTCATCTACAGTTATTGCAAGGCACTGACCAAATTGGCTCTAGAAGTATAATGGCCAACATTTGTTTAAACCTCTTTCCTTTTCAAGGATACAGCCCTGCTGCTGCATCTAAAATTGCCAGCATAGTACTTATTGTTGCATATGACTATGTTGGAAAGAAATTGGGACTGGATTATAATCACATTCTGGGGAAGTTAATCACTAGATGATAATGACCTTTGGTCACTGTGAACCTCTCTTGCCTTTGAGCTGCTGACCTACTTACAAAAAAAATCTCCTGTCAAGCTTCCAGATCCACTGAATCACCCGCTTCATTGGGCAGAAATCTGGGGAGCAAAGTGCAGCCTGTCTAGCTTCTGAACAACTTGGCAACAATAGGCCACCCCCCCTCACCAAGCCAACCCCTCCCCCCAAAAAAACATAATTTTTTCAAGTAACAATAAACTTAACAGATTTTTCTCCCTTCTATTTCTCATACTGTGATGGCTGGGCTAAAGGCCTCTGTGCTTAACTTTATCCTAACGTGTGTCTAATTTTCAGAAGTCAGTACATCAGACCAAATCAAGCTTAGTGAAAGGCTGGGTGGGAACATTATTGGCCCAGATAACAAATATGGTCACCTTTCCCCCCCCTTGTTACTGTAACATATCAAAATGTCTTTGTTGGCAGGTAGGATTATTTGCATTGAACGTACCATTCTCTCGTTACAAAAGCCCCTTTTGTGTAGGGCTGCTGGTGCTGACATCACTAAACTGCCTGGCCCTGTCAAACTAGATGAGCTGGATTCTGCAACTCCAGTCAATTCCATTTGCACTGTAAGAGGTTAGTACAAATCTTTCTGAGGGTAAAAAGTTTGCTAATGGTTTATCTTAACGAACTGCTCAGTGCTGTATTAACATAGTAACACAGAAAATGGGGGTGAGGCTGTTGTGTGCTCTTAGCATAACTTGTAGGTTATTCCAGCCTGGTTTTGGCAAGTGCTTACAATTATTGGGGGCAGGGGTGTAAACCTATCTGTATTTAAATTTCTCCAGTGGTTATTAAAATCAGCTGTGAACTTGCTTTTGTAAGCTCTACTATTATTTTTACTCCCTATTCTAAATGAAACTGTTTTTGCCCATTGCCCCTCTTCAACAGCAAATTGGCAAACCAGCAGCATCACTTTGCTAATTATTCCTACATTCATCTGTACTCTGTTGACCCCAAGTCATCAATAGGCACTGAGCAACAAAAGATATGTGGAATGAACATTGTCCATCTTCAGACAAGTGGCCCATGTGTCCTAGTTCAGACTGAGAAAACGTCTAACATGGTTTAAGCCAGGGGTGGGCAAATAGCGGCCCGGGGGCCACATGCGGCCCGCCACAGAGTTTTTTGCGGCCCACCAAGACAGTCAGCCACGTGGTGAGATAGGGTACATTTGTCTCATTAAACTGATTCTAAAATTAAATATGCTTGCAGCTATAGATGATATGAAATTAGCACAATAAATACATTGAATAAAACTACCACTATTTTATTTAATTTATACGTATTGATTTTTATGATACAATTTATACCTTTTCTGAAATGCAAGGTTAAGTAATGAATGCAAGCATTTTAAAAGGTGCGGCCCTCCGCTAACCTCCACTCCCACAAAGTGGCCCCCGAGCCAAAACAATTGCCCACCCCTGGTTTAAGCCATTACAGTGCAATCCTCAGCAGAGTTACCCTTGTAAGTCCATTGAAACTAATGGGTTTAGAATGGTTTAACTCTGCTCAGGATGTAAAATGTTAATCTGTTTGTCCCCTATACTAATGCAGACATAGTTCAGTTGTATGTTTTAATGGTGCACATGCAGCAGCTGTTTCCCTTGGAAGCTGTTGGAGTTCATCTTTCATTCCAGGAGTGTCTCTCACTGGATCTCTGTTTCTGTGTTTTTTGGTAGGAGGAGTAGGGGGGAACGGAAATGCAGAGCTTGTAGGGAGGCAGTTACTGTGAATATTGATCTTCTTCGTGGTCTCTGTGCATCACACCTCTGGGATTAAGTGCGCCTGCGCCGATCCCGATCGGTAATCTTCAAAGCCTAACGGATTTTCGCGCCAGCTCCCCGGTCACGTGCACGTCCCACTGTGCATGACCCGGGGAGAGGCACGAGGATCCCGCCAGTTCTCTTCTGACTGCCGCGTCGTGAGGATCCCCTCTCCGCTCCGGTCGGTAGTTAACCTTCGTTTTCTTCCAATTTGAAAAGGCCTTTCGGACTGATTTTTTCGTGTTTTGACCTCCGGACTGTTTTCCTGGACTTGTTTTCGGATTCTCCTCCTCCTACTCCCCGCCCGGCCTATGGCCCAGTGGTGGGGTTTCTTTAAACGCTGCCTTAATTGCGGGTGTAAAATCGCCCCCCCAGACAAGCATTCCCTTTGCTTGTTGTGTCTCGGCGAGTCGCATCGTGTCGATTCCTGCTCGAATTGCGCCGCGTTCTCCAAACAAACTCGGAAGAACCGGGCGGCCCGACTCAAGGTGGCTCTTTTGGAAGCAGCGTTGTCACCGAAGATGTCCGCAGCCGACGCCTCGGTAACATCCCCGTCGGCACCGACGGGTCCGACGTCGTCACCGGTGCGAAGCCCCTCCGGTACCGAGAAGTCGGCACCGAAAAGACCCCTCTCACTGCCACGAACTCCTGCTAAAAGGCGTAAGGAGGGCAAAGAGGGTAAGGGCAAGCTGAAGCACAAGACCTCAGGTGCTTCGTCGACGCGTCCCGCATCCGACATGACCCAGCACGGGTCTCCGCAGCTTGACCCTCCAGGGCGCGAGCGACCCCGGGGCAGCCCCGTCTCCCCGATGCCGCGACCCATCCAGCTCACAGATTCGGAACCCGACATCGAGCTGACGCAGATCCCTCATAGCAGCCCCGAGACCGGGCCTGATCCGCTGCCGACACTGAAAGGTGAGAGAGACTGGCGCCTTCCTCCATCTTCGGTACCATGGGATGTTCGTCAATGGCGGTACCTGTATGGCTCCTCCTACCCTCCACCTCCACAGTGGTACCCGGCGGAGTGGGATTGCCAGTCCACGTCGTCCAGAGTCTCCCGATGCTGAGATCCCCCGGCTCCGAGACCGACACCGAAACCGATTCCGACACCGAAACCACCGATGCCGATACCAACTACACCTGACGTCGACCTCCCTCCCTACCAACCAGATCCGTCGACCCGTATGTCGCCCTCCGAACGTTCCGACCACTCGATACCTGAGTCCCCCGAGTCTTCCGATGATGAATCTCCCATCCAACCGTCACCATCCCCTGATGTGGCTGAAAATTTACCAATATCTCCCTCCGAGGACGTGAAATCCTATGGAGAGCTTATCAAACAAATGGCCCATTCCCTGGCACTTGCCACGGTTCAGCCAACCCCCACCGCTACCGATGTCATCTTCGATATCGTACAGATGGATACATCCACCGCGGTAGCATTACCATTAATTTCAGTGCTCTTGAGCACTGCCAAGGAATCGTGGGGCCACCCCTCCTACCCCAATCTCCAACAAGAGATTAGACCAATACTCCCTCTGGGAGCAGATGACACCACTTCTGGCCCACCTTCCTGAGGATAAGCAACGCCTTGCTAGGAAGATCCAGAAGGAAGGCATGGTGCTAGCAAAACACCAGCTTAACGCATCGAAGCATGCTGCGGACGTCACGTCCAAGACACTCACTTCAGCGGTCGCCCTTCGCCGCCACGCCTGGCTGAGGTCAACTTCGCTTCCACAAGACACAAAGTCCTTGGTGGAAGATCTCCCTTTCGAGGGTGAAGGACTATTCAGCTCCACAACGGACACAGTCCTTCATGATTTAGATAAGAGCATTAAGACATCTCGTAACTTGGGTGTCTCACAATCGAGACAACAGAAGCAGAAGACATGGCAGAGATCTTGGTCCAAACAGCAACCGCGAAGATCTCCCACTGAACCCCAATGGCAGAGACTGTCGTCTACTGCTTATCAACCCTATGGCCACAAGCCACGATTTCCATCCGCTTCCGCTTCCAAGGCTAAGCCACCCAAACCGAACAAGCAGAGTCTTTGACTCCCCCATTCGCTCCGATCTTCCCACCCGTCTATCACCCTTTCTACCAGCATGGCAACGTATCACGACAGACAAATGGGCACTGTCGGTCGTAGCAGAAGGCTACAGAATAGAATTTTTCCAGATACCACAAGAATCGTACTTCGTAACCACCCACCCCTCCGACACTCTATCGTCGGAAGTCGAAGCCCTCCTCTCAAAAGATGCCATAGAACAGGTACCAACAAACCACCTTCAACGGGGGTTCTACTCCCGCTACTTCACGGTCCCAAAAAAGGATGGCGGACTTCGTCCCATATTGGATCTGCGGAACCTCAATGCGTTCATCACCTACAAGAAATTCTGTATGACCACTCTACAGACCATCCTACTGCTACTAGAAGCCAACGCGTGGATGGTGACGCTGGACTTAAAGGACGCATACTTCCATGTGATAATCCACCCATCGCACAGACCGTACTTACGCTTCGCGGTCGGTCCGCGTCACTTCCAGTACAAGGCCCTACCCTTTGGCCTCTCTACAGCTCCTCGTGTCTTCACGAAACTTATGGCAGTAGTAGCGGCACATCTGCGACTTCAAGGTGTCTACCTTTACCCCTACCTGGACGACTGGCTGCTAGTCGCCCCCTCTACGACGGAACTACAGAGCCACATCTCTACTACCCTTCGTACCCTAGAATCACTAGGGCTGACAATAAACCTCAAAAAGTCCATGCTTACCCCTTCCAGACGGGTTCAGTTTATCGGAGCTATCCTGGACTCCCTGCAATGCAGAGCGTTCCTACCCCCCAACAGAGCAGCGGATATAGTCTCCCTTCTCCTGTCTATCCGAGAGACCAAGGAGGCTACAGCCAAACAAATCCTTCGCCTGCTAGGCCTGATGACCACGACAACAGCAGTAATCCCCTTCGCCAAATTGCGGATGAGACCACTACAGCTTTGGTTTTTGAGGTGTTTCCGCCCCAACCTCCATTCCCTCTCCAAACGATTTCAGATATCGACCCAGGTCCTAGAGACCCTGAATTGGTGGCTTGTGCCCCAGAATTTGCATTCAGGTGCACCTTTCCGGCTTCCACCCCCCTCAGCGACCGTCACTACGGACGCCTCCCTATGGGGCTGGGGAGCTCATTTGGACGGTGTAGGTGTGGGCGACAGGTGGCACCCCTCTGTGGCACACAACCATATCAACTTCCTAGAGCTGCTGGCAGTTCTCTACGCAGTGAGATCTTTCCGCCAATCCCTGTCGGGGAAGACGGTGACTGTCCTTACAGACAACACCACCACCATGTTTTACATCAACCGCCAGGGTGGGACGGTCTCCCGTGGACTTTGCCGGTTAGCGATAGAGCTTTGGGACGAGTGCCAGGCACTAGGTATTCACCTGGTAGCGACTCATCTCCCAGGACTACTCAACGTCCAAGCGGACTTCCTAAGCAGAGGAGGAGTATCCCTACACGAGTGGGAACTGAACCCCCTCTACCTGATTCCGATCTTCAACCGATGGGGACATCCATCCGTGGATGTATTCGCCTCTCGGGAGAACAAGAAGTGTCACCTATTTTGTTCCAGAGCAGGAACGGACCCGACCTCTCTCGGAGACGGTCTCCTCTTCCAGTGGACGGGGAAACGATTGTACCTATTTCTCCCGATTCCTCTCATACCGAGAGTAGTCCACAAACTGTTGGCAGAGCGACCGTGGGCAGTTCTCATCACCCCATGGTGGCCGAGACAACCCTGGTTCCCCACGCTCCTCAGTCTCTCACGAGGGACGTATCTCCACCTCCCGACGGACCCAGACCTCCTCGGGATGCACGGGGGCCGGGTACTGCACCACGATGTGCCCAGACTGAAATTGACAGTTTGGCTGATCCAAACTTAGGGTTAGAATCACGCATTGCTCAAGTTCTACTGAACTCACGCAAACTCTCCACTCGGCGTTCATATGAGTCAAAATGGACTAAGTTTTTAACCTTCCTGGGGTCTGTGGGACGGCCCTCAGTCCCCGCCGGGCTTAAAGATGTTTTTGGTTTCCTCCTGTCATGTAAAGACAGGGGACTGTGTCACTCATCTATCCGAGTTTACTTGTCAGCCATCTCAGTCAATCATCCTAAGATTGATGGCTATTCGGTGTTTTCCCATCCAACAACGAAGCAATTCCTCAAGGGAATGAATCGCCTCTATCCCCCAGTGCGGACACCAGTCCCGGCATGGGACTTACCCTTGGTTCTCACTAAGCTGATGGGAAAACCCTTCGAACCCATGGCCTCATGCAGCCTTCAACTTTTGTCGTGGAAGGTTGCGTTCTTGGTGGCCATCACGTCTACTCGACGCGTGAGTGAGCTCTCGGCGCTCCGTTGCGACCCACCGTACCTCACGTTTCATCATAATGCCGTCACTTTGGCTCCAGATGTCGCTTTCCTGCCTAAGATAGTCTCGGACTTGCATGTAGGGGCGGATATCACGTTGCCGGTGTTTTTTCCTGGTCCCCAGGACCCAACGCAACGTAGCCTACACACTTTAGATGTCAAGAGAGCCCTGTCTTTCTACTTGCACCGGACAAAATCCTTTCGCAAGTCTCCAGCTCTCTTCATTTCTTATGCCTTGCCCAGGCAAGGACAGAAACTGTCGTCTCAAAGACTCTCGAAGTGGATAGTTGAGACGATAAAACTCGCCTACCTTCTGGCCAAAAGGCCACTACCGGCGTCCCTCCGGGCACACTCCACTCGAGCCGTGGCTACTTCCACAGCATTCCTCAAGGGCATTCCCCTGGGAGACATCTGCAATGCTGCAACGTGGGCGTCCCCTCACACGTTTGTGAAGCACTACGCCCTGGATGTCCGCGTCCATCAGCGTACTGTGGTGGGCCGTGCAGTTCTGCAAGCAGCTCAGATGTGAGACCTCCAGCACCCACCTCCAGGTATGTGGTGTGTTTATTGCTCGCTATTCTCCCAGAGGTGTGATGCACAGAGACCACGAAGAAGATACACAGTTTGCTTACCTGTAATTGGAGATCTTCGAGTGGTCATCTGTGCATTCACACCACCCGCCCTCCTTCCCCTCTGCTTTCAGTCTCCCTCACTTTTTTCCTTGGGGGCTGTTAGCAGCGGTCAGAAGGAACTGGCGAGATCCTCGTGCCTCTCCCCGGGTCATGCGCAGTGGGACGTGCACGTGACCGGGGAGCTGGCGCGAAAATCCGTTAGGCTTTGAAGATTACTGATCGGGATCGGCGCAGGCGCACTTAATCCCAGAGGTGTGAATGCACAGATGACCACTCGAAGATCTCCAATCACAGGTAAGCAACCTGTATTTCTCTCCTTCCACCACTACATCTACTTTCAAGGAGGAGGGCTGCAGTTTGCTGCCCCACTTGGTACTGTGCACTCCATCCTACAAGATCTACCTTGTGGTAGGGAATGCCTCTCCCCATTCGTACTGTCTGTGGGACAGAGAAGAGGGAAGACTCTCCATCCCACTGTCTGCTTCATTTTTTAGAATTAGGGGAGGGAAAAGAAGGACATGTTATTTTTTCTTGTCTTTTACTACCTTTGCCCTCCTCTTATGCTTCCCAGCCAAGTGTGACCAAGTAGAGCAAGAGGGAGGAAGAAGATTATTTTTTTCTTCTCTTTTCCATGTGTTTGTTCCCTGCATGACTTTTCACCATGTCCTTTTGCTAGCTGCTTCCACAGCTTGCAGAGTGAAGCATCAGATAAGAATCCCATTGCTGCTTTCCTTTAAGCTTGGGAATAGCCAGGCTAAAGTTAGAGTCATTTTAGATATGCTCCTCTGACAGCATGGAGGCAGCGCTCAGAAGGGAGTCATAAGTGCTCCCTTGGCTACTGCTAACACCCCTTTGGATCATGTGTTCTGGAGACAGATGAACCCTGTCTTTAAAGACAGAGCAGATGCAGATGACAAAGAGGCCTATGACATCCCTGTTTAGCAAGCACTAATAATCTGTCTGGGATCTCTGATCAGTTCTGGCCACAGTTCTTTGCACAGTGCTGGGGCTTTTGATAGGATGACATGGAGGAAATAAGTAGCCTGCTTAATGCCAGACTACCTTGACCAGCCCACACATCATTCTTGTATACTACATGTGCACGCAGAGCTTGGCTGCAGAAAGTCGTTAGTGGTTTGAAGCTGGCATGTATCCTTCAGCTGTTGAATGGTTTGTGAGGACTAGGGGTATATGGAGGCAGTAGTTCAACACCTCTTTTTTTTCTGCCTTATTAAAAGATTTCTAACAACTTGCCCTGCGGCCCCCGAGATATCATTCTTAATGATCCTTGGTCCCCCTTGTTTAGTGACACAGCACATACTTGCAATGCAGAAAGTTCCAGTTCCTGCATCTCCATGTGACAAGTCTTCAGGAACAAGATCGGAAAACACAATTTTCTAAGGCCTTGACGAGCATGGCAAATCACAGCAGACAAAACTGGGTTAGGTAGGCCAAAGGTCTGACTTTGCACAAGGCGGCTTCATATGCCCGTGTGCTCAGCCAAGTTCACTAACCGAGATAGCCATCCAAAATAGCTTTTCAAACCAGTCCTTCCTACATTGCTTTGCTCAGAACTGTATACAGTTCTTCAACAATTCATCATACATACCATGTTGTCTGTAATAGGTCAATCAATCAGTAAGATTTATTGTATTAGCTGTAGGTCATAATAAAGTTACATAACATTAAAATATTGAAAATATGTAAGGAATAAAACCTAAAATTGCATATGTGAGCTATAAAATTATACAGTAGAATGGGTTAAAAAGGGCCAGCAGGTTATAAGAATGACCCCTATGGTGCTGCTTTGGCTCTAATCTCTTTGGCCGCAAGAGCAAAAAGGGAAACGCTATAAGATACGAACTCGTCGGTATCTGATAACAGAAACACAGTCTTCTCATTTTCAGAACACACATTTATGGTAAATGGGTCATTTCATAGAAAAAGAGGTGCAGGAGCTCATTAGCATAACTTATTAGTATAATTTATTTGCATATGCTAAACCACCTGACATCACCGAAAGTATGTCACAAGGTGAGAGAGAGAAAGAAAGAACGAACGAACGAACATACTGGCAGAGAGGGGACAGTTACTAATCCAAGCCTCAGAAATACCGCTATTCTGAGAGGATAGCTTCAGTGGTGGCTGAAGCCTTCAGAAGGCTGTTCGGAGGAACAAGGACCTTTTCAGGGGATGGGGTCATTTTGCTGCAGCCATGACACAAGCAGGCATTCCCCTGCCGGGGGGGGGGGGGGGGGAAGGGGCTGGCATCAACTCCCGGAACTGAGCTTCCCCGAGCTCCTGCTCAAAATGACCCCTGATGGTAAATAAAATTCCTGTCAGGAATTTGTCTTGGGTGCATTGTACAACGGGCAAGCTAGGATACAGTGGGGAAGGTTCTCAATGGCAACTGAGCCGCAGATACATATATTATGTTCGGTAGAAATTTGAAAGTAATGACCCTCCCACAATGCTATGTACATTGTTTGGAAGTGCAAGGCAGTGAAGGACACCCTGAGGTTATACTTGGAGATATTGGATAGGTAGGGTGATCTAGAATGGTCAGATTTAAAGAATTTGTACCAAGGAGCTACCTTAGACATTTTGATAGCAGAGCAGTCTATCACAGCATCTGATTTAAATATCCATTCCCTTATCACCTGAGGCTCCAAGGAGGTCATCAGGTATGGTGTATCTAAAAAGGATATTGCTAAGACAACCAGAGTGTGTAGGTTCTTTTGTTAGTAACGATCGAACAGATTGGTGGCTTAAAGAGTTAGATCTTGAAAAATTTGTCTTCTTCCAATATTTTATAATTGCAAGGTGTACCCTTGCCCTAAGAGAAGGAAGTCCTGTTTCCACTCGCATCAGGTCCGCAGGAGATCCCCTCGTAATACGTCTAGTCCTATATAGGACTGCTCTAGTAGTCCAGTACCACAGAAAGCTTTTTGGGGAGAATAGCTGGTGACCATGTTTTTGTGAATAGGTAATTCAGGGCTGATGTTGTGAATGTTTCATTTCTGTCATAGTTTCACAGAACAATACTGTTTCCAGCATTCTTGATACCAAAACTGTAAACTCGCTTTTACCATCAAGCCTCCATTGTGGTTTGTCACTTTGTCTCCCCATTTATTTTGATGTGGGACCAGCTCTTTTCTGCACAAGGCTGAGAAACAAGTTTGTGGCTATTACCACATCAAATGAGTAAGACCTAGCCAAAGGAGTAGGTCTACACCTCATCTCATCACCATTACCGATTAAAATAGTCATCCTGAAGAAAAGACTTGCTATACCCAGTATTGGGCAATCAAGGCTTTTCAAATGATTATTCAGTGGTCATAACAGTACAGAAGGATCATGTCCAGTGTTCCCTCTAAGCTGAGTTAGTGTGAGCTAGCTCACAGTTTTTTAGCCTCTGGCTCACACATTTTTGTCTTAGCTCAGGAAGGATGGCTCCAGAGCAAACTAATTGATGCAGTAGCCAAATCATGTACTCACAACTTTAATGTCAGTAACTCACAAAGTAGAATTTTTGCGCCCAAGACCCCACAGCTTAGAGGGAGCATTCATGTCATGTTAACATTCTGCCAGGAAAAGTAATGGACACTAATTTTTACTTCCTATGAACAGGTCAGACAGTCACAGTAATGTAATTAGGATTGTTTGAATTACCTGCCAGAACCCCAGTGCAATGAGGGAGCCCCAAGAACACTTTCAAATGCACTTCTCTCCACTTGGGGATCTCCCCTTGCTTACATTTTTGGGAAATAGTCCCAGGATCCTGGTCTACCCTCCTGCTCCAGTTTGGCCACTCAGGTGGCACTCCTTGCACACTCCCTTTTTCCCAAGCCTAAAAAGAAAGAATCTGATTTTGAACGAAGCCTCTTGTCATACAAGTGGAGCCAGAATCTGCCCCAAACTGTGCTGTCTTGTCGTGTACCCTGAGGTCCATGTACCGTCAGCTTCCAAACTACTGTACTTGTGTTTGCATAGATGTACCCACTCTGACATCCATCTCTAGTCTCCGCTGTTTTTACTTGACTGCCCAGGTGCTCAGATCCCTGCCTGGGGAATCAGAGCTTTGCTGGAGCTCCACGGATATAGCTCCTGCTTTACCCTCCCACTGTGCCTTGTTGCATTCTTGCCTCTCCCTTCTTGAGTGGAATATATTGCACTGTGTGCATGGTGTAATTGACATATAAGCTGTTGAGAATTATTACTGTATACTTGATACTGTTTTGATGGCTTGTGTGTGCTACTTCTCCAAGCCAGCTGTTTGTATTCTTTCCCTCAATGAATTTTGTTTCACTCTATCCAGATTCTCGGTATTCTTTCCAAGTTTGTAAAGGAGCAGTGACATTTGTCAACAGAGCCGTTATATTTCTCGGGAACATTTTCCAGATTTACAGTGCAATCTTAAGTAGTGTTGCATCCTTCTAAATTCATTGAAGTCCTTGGGCTTGGGAGGGTACAACACTGTTTAGGATTACACTAAGAGCCAGTTTGGTGTGGTGGTTTAGTGCGCGGACTCTAATCTGGGAGAACCCGGTTTGATTCCCCACTCCTCCACTTGCACCTGGCTGGATGACCTTGGGCAAGACATAGCTCTGTACCAGCTGTTCCCTCAAGGACAGCTTGGGAAAGAGCTCTCTCAGCCCCACCTACCTCACAGGGTGTCTGTTGTGGGGAGGGGAAGGGAAAAGGAGTTTGTAAGCCACTCTGAGACTCCCTTGGGGAGTGGAGGGTGGGGTATAAATCCAATCTCTTCTTCTTCTTCTTCTGTTAGTGGAGAATCATTAGTACAATAGAGATCTTAAGCTGCCCACTTCTGTAGTGGAGGAATAAGAGGTGATGGAAGGAATGTTTCTTCCTTATGCTCAGGCTGTCTTTGTTGTACACCTGTCTCCCTGACCACACATAGTAACATATTATGTGCATTACAGTGAGTTCAAGGGAAGGAAACAGACATTTACTCTTCAGGATGTTACAATTTGGGCACGATATGTGGAAACCCCTTTTGCCAATAGCCGTTCAACAATTATTAAAATACAAGGGGAAGATAAGAACCTTTTACTGTCATAGTAAAATGTTTTTCTAACACATACTGGGGAAGGGGGGGGGGTTGCTTAACAACTCCAGTCTGCTAATTCTAATTCACCTGTTTAATGTCTAGATTTATTTTTTCAAATAAGAATACAGGGCACCTTGTAATAAAAACATAAGGTAATGAACCATGCATAGTAGAGAATGCACAGTTACAGCTTTTTTCTACATTATTTCTCCATGCTGTCGTCTAGTAAATTTATAACTCCCTACAAAAAATCCAGTACCTAACACATATGTGCTAGGTTTGAACTACTGATTTTCCAGAGCCAAGAAGAGTGTGCATGTAGGTACAAGCTGGATGTGGCAGCTGAGAGGGGGGGAGGCAGGATGCCCACTGACTGCTTCCTCCAATACTCTCCTGACAGCCCCCTTCTCTGCAGAATGCAGAAAAAAATCCCCCTTCTTTGCAGAATGTTTAGGTTGAGAACTTGAATGGCTTTGGCAGACGGTCCTGACCAGTACTGAGTGACAGAATACATAACGGAAAGCTGAAGCTGGTAGGTGCTTGTCTGAGACTGACTGCATGCACAGTGAATCCAAGGCTAAGTGCTGATTATGTTAGACGAATGTTCTTGATTTTCTGGTTTTATTTGCCAGTTCTTGTGAATGTTCTTAGTTTCTATAATGACATCCTTTGGTTCTGCTTGTGGGCCACCTTGACCACTCTGTGCTTGGAAAGGTGACGTGTGGATCAGCTAAGTAAAATCAATAATGTTAAGTTCTAGAAGAAAGACAGTTGCTCCCCACAAATTTGTGGATAAGGAAGGACAATTATTTAATAAACAGTGCAGTCTACATTCTTTTAAACTCTGCATGAGTTTAGAAGGCTGCTCAGATTGGATTGCACAGAAAACCTACTAATGTAGTTCAGTTGGGCATATTGCAAGCCAGCATCTTGCATTATCCTGATTAAAACTCAAGAGAGCCAGTGCTGGTCTTAGACAGGAGTCCAAATCCCTGATCCCCTCTGAGGAGTGACTCACTGCTGCTCATCTTTTTTCATGGGGCTGTTGAAAAGACAAATTGCAGTAACCACAAACAGCACCCTGAGCTCCTTGATATGCATATCAATTCGTATCCTACCCTTAATCCATTTCTGCATCGTCATATTTTTATTATGAGCTAAAGTTCTATGTAACAGAAATCTGCAGTAATTGTCAAATGTTGCTTGTCTCTGAATATCAGTTCTCCAACTATTTTACTTCCTCTTCCTTACCAATCTATTTAAGTAAATGTTCCGGCATTGCTGACCAGTATACATTACCATTGCCACGCTTGCTTCTCCAGAATTCTTTTTTGTCTCATAGGTTTGAGTGGTTCTTGCACAACTCAGTGGGGATTACTAGGTGTTTGGCCTTTGACGCATATGCTGTGGGCTTGGCTATTGTAATCCATTTATTTGCAGGTGTCCCAGATCACCACTCTCTGTTTTACTTGCAAAGGCTGCTATATCCTTCACGTTTATTGCTCAGCTCAACACATCACCATTGTTCTAAATCTTCCCATAAAGTACCCAATTTACTTGATTTATTATACTTAGCAACAATACGTAACTAGTTATCCAAAATACCTCTGGCCTTCAGTTCGCTAACGTTTTTAGTCACGTATGTCAGACACTTTTTAAAAGCTGACTTGATTTCCTGCTTATACTGATATAAATAAGGATACACACATTTTCCGGTTAATACTATGACATAATTTGACTAAAACAGATTTAAAAACAGCCTGATTAGTGCTTTTAACACTGTGGGGGTAAATGTAAGCTTTTATGTAGAATTTATATTTTGTATATCTGATTGGTCTTTGACCATATTAAACTCGTTCATTCATTCATTCATTGTGGGGGTAAAAAGAAATGGTAACTTGAGGGTTGCTTTCAGAGTGTTGCTCTGAACTCAGTGTGTTTTTTTCTTTATGAAGCAAGTCACAGTATACCTAAGGATATTCTTTTTTAAAAAATCTGATTTTAAAACATCCATATGTACTGCAGAGAAGAGGCACCTTATCTTAATCCGAATTTCCATGAGAGTTGAAAGTGGTCATGGTCAGTGTACATTTCATCTAAGCAAACGTTTTCTCCTTTTCTAAGGCATTGTTGTTGGTGTCAATGAGGGAACTGCTTCCTACTGGCCTGCATGCAACAGATGTGGCAATGGAGAAGTAGAGCAGCATCTACAAGACAGGTAAGAACATGCTTGTGTCAGCTAGCGTGCAGATAAGAGCAATCCTGTGGGCATTTATATTATTACTTGAAGTCTCAAAAATCTTGACAGTGTTTCTCACCAAAGATTCCTAAGGAATTTAGCAGTCATGGGATAAGAGGACAATCTGGTCCATGCCTGCCAAATTTTTGTTGAGGTGTGGTAACAGCCTTTGCCTGTAGTTCCACCAGATAAGAAAATTGTTTTCAAAAGTTGTGGGAGATGGATATATCTTGTGTTTTAATTGTGTCCTGTACTATTAAAGTGGGTGTGCTTCACACAAACTGCAAAGACACCAAGCATAACTAGGAATAGGCCAGGAGAGGGTTCCTGCCTACTCAGGAAACATGTGAGGTTGCACACACACCAAAAGGAAATAAACGGTGAAGCCTCATAACCCCCTCAAATAACTCCCAAACGACCTTGATATGGAGGTTTGCACATGCCTGTTGCCTTCATGCTGCCGAGGACTGCTGCAGTTGGGCAGATTCACACGGAAGTAGGCAGTCCTTTAGACACCCAAGTCCCAGATGATGTAGAGCTTTAAGTGTCATAACCAATACTTTGAATTGAGCCTGGGATCAAATTGATAGCAAATGTAGTCTGTAGTTTATACTAGAGAGTTATCTTGCTACAGCGTTTGGAGCCAGGAGTAGTTACCAAACTGTCTTCAGAGGCAGCCCACATAGAACACATTGCAGTAGTCTAGCTCAGATGTGATGAGAGCACGAATAATTCTGGCCAAATCACCTAGGAAGTGCCACAGCTGGAGAAACAAGTGAAGCTGGTGAATTGTACAACTTGCCAGAACAGGAGATCGGATCATCCAAGCTGTGAACACTGATCTCACAGCATCCCCAAACAGTGAACAGTGGAAGCTGGCTGGGTGGCCTTGGGCCAGTCACACACACTAAACCTAAGCTATCTCACAGGGTTGTTGTGAGGAAAAAATGGAGGAGAGGAAAACAAGGGTAAGCCATTTGGAGGCCCCGCTAGGGGGAAAGGATATAAATGAAGTAAATGAATAAGCATATTCTTTTGAGAGGCTTTTGAGAGGCTGGCTCCTTAATTTCTGATTTGGTATAGAATTAAATACAGAATTAAATCTGGTCTGAGCTTTAGTTTATTAGCCCTCACACAGTCTTACCTGGTAATGTTGAAAAGGAGACATTGACTTTATTTTATTTATTTATAAAATTATGCTGCTCCTTCAGGGAACCAGCTTTGAGGTCGCTTACAAAATGTGATAAAAACACAAACCATTAAAAGGGGTTAATTAAAACCCAAAATTAAAAACCCAACCAAGACATAAAAATACAGATCATTGAGCAGCTTAAAATAAGAGTTTTCAGACTAAAACCCCATTATGATTTGATGTTAAAAGATTAATCCCTTAATTGAAAGCCTGGATGGCCAGAGACATTTTGACCTGGCACCTGAAAGAGAACAATGTAGGCACCAGGTGAGCCTCAAGGGGAAGGGTATTCCATGAGTGAGAGGCCACTACTGAAAAAACCCTGTCACTGGCTGCCACTCACCTCTGAAGACTGGGCCACAGAGAGCCGGGCTCATGAGGCAAATCTTTACTGATGGATAGGCTGTACAATATGGGAGAGTCCTTCACGTACCCTCACCGCAAGCCATTAAAGGCTTTAATGGTAAGAACCAGCAACACTTCGAATTGTGCCCAGCGACAAATGGGCAGCCAGTACACATGTTTCAGCACCAGAGTGATTGATTGATTGAAGGCTGGCTGCTGCACTTTGGACCAGCTGAAATTTCTGGGCTTGCATAGCATACTTAGAACTCAAGGGAATGAACATGCCTTGTTGTGTTTAAGCCAGGGACAAGCCAGGACAATGGCTTTGTGGTCAAAAGGTGGGAAGAAAGTGTCACACACATCCTGTGCCACCTCCCCCCCCAACCCCCCCCCCCCCCCAAACCATTATAGGAACTGGACGGTTCTTACTGCAGTATTTGTCCATACACTTCCATGCTTGAACAGATTGCTGACTGAGGCTGCAAATGTTCCCTGAGGTGGGAAGCTTCAGCAAGGATGGAAAAAGCAGGTAAAACAAAGCAGATGTCCATCTCTTTTTTTCTTCCTCCCCTTAATGCTTTGTCATAGGACCCTATCTCTCGTCTATAGCCCTAGAAATTATCTTGGGGTCAAAGTAAAATGTTCACTTGAAAATGTTATCTCAGAACACCATGGCAGTAAAGAGGCCTGTTCTGTGTTAGTTATCAGCCATTACGAAAAAGAGATAAAAATAGGGTTGCCAGGTCTGCGTTGGAAAATACCTGGAGACTTTGGGGGTGGATCCGGGAGAGGGTAGAGTTTGGGGAGGGGAGGGGCCTCAGCATGGTACAATGCCATAGAGTCCACCCTTTGAAGCAGCCATTTTCTCCAGGGGAGCTGATCTCTGTCAGCTGGGGATCAGTTGTAAAAACGGGGGACCTCCGGGCCCAACCTGGAGGCTGGCAACCATTGATAAAAATGAAGCACGGCTATTTTTTTAATATAATAAAGAGCATCTTGTCCTTCTTTCAGGGAAACAATGTGGAATTACTTACATGTTGAATACTGTGTGCAGTACTGATTGTTTCATCTCAGAAGGGCAATGAAATAATGAGAGGAATGAAGTGTAATGGTATGCCCATCTAGTATTCAAATCGTTCCACATACATTACTTCAGTAATCTTTATAACAACCTTGTAAGTTATAGCTGCTGCCTTGTTGCCATATTGCCCAAGGGGGCAGGAGAGCTGAGACTTAAACTTGCCTAAGGCCATCCATGGAGGAGATACTTAGGGTCAGGTTGGAATTGAGGATGTCCCAGTCCAGTGTCCGAAGGAAGGCTCATGTAAAATCAAAACCCTAGAAATGAGGTTGCTGGAATCAAATATTGTGGAGATTTATAAAACGTATGAACCATGTGAACAAAGCCAGTGGAATAAAGTCATTCTTCTTTATCTGTTCTCTCTCTCTCAAAACTGGAGAACTCTGGATCACCCAATAAAATTCATTAACAGTACCTGGAAGACAAGCACAAGGAACACTTTGTGAAAAACTTAATCAACTTATATAATCTGTTGCTTGGTTTTTAAGAGGGTCAGATGCATTCAGAGGGGGAGTCGTTCTGTCAGTGGTTGTTGAATATAACGAAGGACCTTCATGTTCAAAAACACTGAGCCTCTGAGAATTGCTGGGGATCAGCAACAGAGGGGAGTCTTTTTTCATCATGCCCTGCTTGAGCATAATCCAACAGTTTCCTAAACGTGTGTCCACTGGTGGTATGATTGGTGTGGGTGGTGGCTGCCACCACAAATGCCTCCATTCTGTTTTTCTATCCAGCCAGCCTTCTTGTAGCCTTTAAAGCCCAGTGGAAGAGAAAACAATAAACTAACTAAGGTGGACATTTGCACAGGATAACTGACCTCCAGTTCTCCCTTGACATTCCCACCACCACCACCTTTTTTCCAGATTTGCATAACAATGGAAACCAGGCGTGGGAAGTCAGTCTTCCCCTCATTACATGTAGTTTTCCCTGCCACTTGGTGGGACTGTGGCACATTTAATCGTATTTGAGAGTCAGTGTGGAATAGTCATTCGTGTTTTGCTCTAGTAACAAGGATGAATGCAAATTCCTGCGCAGCCACAAAGATCACTGAGCTGCTGTATGTGGAGTTTTCCACACAGGGACAGGCTTTTGTGGTCTCCCTGTTGCTCCTGCTGATACAGTGTAATGGCAGCAGGGCTTCCACAGAGCAGGCAGTCCCCCTGATGCAGTCCCCCAGTAGTGCCCCCCCATGCCTGTTTCAGTTTTTTAAGAAATCAGCAATTGATTATAATTAATCACTATCACAACATGACAGCCTATGTATCAGATTCCTTGAATTCCCAGCTTTAATTATTAAAACATAAGTCTCTAGCCCCTTTCATTGCTGATGTATGCCTTTCACCTTATATCTTCACAATGAAAGAGGCTTGAGACTAACTTTTTGTTTTAAATGAAAGCTGGATATTCAAAGAACCTGATACACTGATCGTTATATTTTCTTCATTTATATCTTGCCTTTTTCCCCAACAGGTACCCAAAGCGACTGACATCATTCTCCTCTCCTCCATTTTATCCTCACAATAACCCTGAAACATAGTGCGTGACTGGCCCAAGGTCACCCAGCGAGCTTTTGTGGCAGAGCAGGGATTCAAACCTGGGCTCCCAGATCCTCTTCTGACAGCACACTGACTCTCGATTAACAATATTCAGTTCTTTATTTTAAAAAGCAGTGAGGGGAAAAAGCAGTGGGGGGAAAGGAATAGCTGCCATAGGGACAAAGGCAAGGAAAATGGCTGCTGTGTGTTCAGGAAAATCTGAACTTTCACACCCATACAGCTGTGATCCAGATGGCAAAGCAGGTTGGGAAAGACTGGAGAAAAGCCTGAGAGGTTTACAAATACACCCTCATGCTGTAGAAAAGCAGGGGGAAAAACCCACTTCCCAGCATAATTGAATGTGGAGCAACTAACTCATGTGGAAATGGCCTCTCAACCTAATGTAACTTTCAGACTTGTTGTGAGGACAGAGGTGGTGGTGGGAAGCCACATAAACTATCCTAAACTTCTTGGGGAACGGTTGAGATTAAAAATACATAAATAATAGAAATGAAATGATGAATATTCTCCCAATTAGACTCAAAAGTCATCTCAAGAGATAATATATCTTGATTACTTCAAAGCAGTTGGAGGAACAAGGGGAAGTCTGATGCCATATACTTATGTAACTTTGCCTTTTTTCATGCATTTCAGGGGATCACTATACTGCAGCAAGTGTTCAGAAGCCATAACTTCTCCAGTTCTCAAAATGCACCTAGAAGTCTTTCTGTACTGTCAGTCCCGACCACTTGGCACAGTAAAAGTAAAGGTAGGAGAAGACTCTTGTACTCTGAACACTGTTTATTAGGACCTAGCGGGACTTAATGTGTCAGTTCAGGAGCTTTGAAAACAAATTTCCATTTCTTTAATATCCCTGATTGAAGAAAGATGTTCCCTTTAGGCCTTTCTTCATTCTGCAAAGTCTAAAGCTCCTCGGAGTCCCGGTATCTTCAGAGTCTGTTTGTGACACATTCTAATTCCAATTATTGTCAGTTAATCTGTAGAAGGTGTTAGACATAGGCTGGCCTGTGGAGGTTCCTGCCCTAGAACAGGCACTTTGGAATGAATGAGCAATTGCAAGAGGGGAGAACAGTTTGAAAAACCTCACCCCACCCCCCCAGTTTACTCTAAGCTCTTTGGAGCTCCAGCAGACTGGTTTTTCTTCCTGTTGGAGTGGCATGTGCTTGCTTGAAGTACTTACAACTGCTCTCAACATTCCAGCACTTCTGGACCACATTTAATCCTCATTTGACTGGTATTTTGGTTTTTTTAAACTTTTACTTGATTTACAGTCATATTTTGTTTTACATACTGAGTTCCCCAAATATGAAGAGTCTCCAGCCTTGTCGGGATGGAAGTGGGGGCTTGCCTATGGCTTTTTCTCATCTGCACAAAGGCCACATACTGCTTTGAAAGCCCAAGAGAGACCAGACCAGTTGATTTATAAAGCTTTGAAGTGCTGAGTGTCATGAGCTGGATGCCAATAGGTCAGGAGTCAAGCAGAAGTCCGGGACAGTCCGAGGTTAAGCCAAATCAGGAACGAGTTGCCAAGTCCAAAACACTAAGCAGAGTCAGTCCAAACCAGGATCAAAGAGGGAAAGTCACGAGTAGACCAGGGAGTCAACAGAGCTGAAGTCAAACAAAGCCAGAATCACAAGCCAGAGGGTCCAGAATCAAGTTAGCTATCACGAGCTGACCGGGTGCAGAACTTAGCCAAGAAGACTTGTTGCTAGCACAAGTTAGTAGTCTCTGTGCTGTGCCTAAATACCCAGCCACTTCCTGTGCTTGTTAGCAGCTGGCAGAGAGGTCCCGGCTCCTTCTAGAACTCAGGACTTAGTGATCTGCGACCATGCATGCGTGCCTCTTTCCTTCTTGCAGCTAAGTCTTGCCTGCATTGGGACCTTAGACGTTCCACCCGAGGAGGTGAATCAGGTGGGCTTGAGCTTAGCTGTGGCTCAGCTGCTGCTGGTGCACCCTGGGAGGTGCTTGCTTGAGCCTCATCTGGCTCAGGTGGAGGCTCCTCTGGAGCTGGGAGCTGATCCTCCACCTCACTTAGGTCCGCAGGAGGCAGATCCTCAGAGGTACTCATGACACTGAAAGCCAGTTTGGTGTAGTGGTTAGGAGCGCAGACTGCATGCAGCTGCTGGGTGACCTTGGGTCAGTCACAAGTTCTCTCAGAGATATTCTCTCAAGAGCAGTCCTCAAAAGAGCTCTCTCAGCCCCACCTACCTCACAAGGATGTCTGTAGTGGGGAGGGGAAGGGAAAGGAGATTGTAAGCCGCTCTGAGACTCCAAGTGCAACGGGGTATAAACACAATCTCTTCTTCTTAGAATCACAGAGTTGAAAGGGACCTCCAGGGTCATCCAAACCCCTGCACAAGGCAGGAAATTCACAAATACTCCCCACCCCACCCCCAGTAACTACTGTTCCACACCCTGAAGGTGACAAAAAACCTCCAGGATCTCCAACCAAAATGGCCTGGAGAAAAATTGCTTCCTGACTCCAATGTGGCAATTAGCATTTCCCTGGGCGTGTAAGAAGGGGCCATGAGAACTAAGCACTGATGCAACCCTTCTTGTCCTCCCTCTCATGATCTGCATAAGTTCACAGAATAGGCATTGCTGTCAGATAGCCATCTAGCCTCCAAAGGAGAGTCCCCCCTCCTCCTCTTCTTCTTCTCCTCCTCCTCTTCCTCCTTTTTTCTTCTTCCTCCTCCTCTTCCTCCTCCTATGGGCTTCTTGTGGACCCAGAACTACAGTTCCTTCTGTGGGATAGTGGACAAGCATGTAAAACTCTGTCCAGTATTATTCCCAGTCCCAAAGGTTTAAGAAGGGTTAATGTTTTCATTTCAAGCCTTACAGCAGCTGGAAGACAATGGATTGACCACCATCCAGTTTGCTCCATGCCTAAATCAGATTCAGACCTTTGTCATTCATATCCAATCCACTCTACTGGCTTTTTTCCTCAAACAATATTTCTGTGGTTTGCTAAAAATGGAGAATCTTCCGCATCCCCCTGTAATACCATTCAGGCATTCTCTGTCAGATTACTTGACCCATCCAATGGCTTAAAGAAACTGTAGTTTTTAGGCAAAATGCGGGATTACATTTTGTTTCATCATAAGCAATGTTCACCAAATGCTACCATTTTTAATACGATCTGGAAGTTTACACATTAAACTGATCTCTGTTTTATCATCTTGCTGTTGTGTATCAGCTGCTGCAAAGGACCATCTCTTTGCTTTTAAAGACTTCCTCCGCTAAGGATGGGGTATGTATTCTTTAAAGTATATTTATTAAAGAAATCAAAGCTATATAAATCTAGTATAAACTCTTTAAAATACTTTTTTTGAGGTAGAGAGGCTAACTTGAGTAAACACAACTATGTCTATATAGAACATTTATACCTGTGATGAACTGGCATGGTGTACTGGTTAAGAGCAGTGGACTCCAAACTGGAGAACCTGGTTTGATTCCCCACTCCTCCACATGAGGAGTGTTAGGTGACCTCCGGCCTGTTAGGTGACCTCCGGCCAGTCACAGTTCTCTCAAAACTGTCTCAGCCCCACCTACCTCACTAGGTGCCTGTTGTGAGGAGAGGAAGGGAAAGGAATTGCAAACTGCTTTGAGAATCCTTGGGGTAGAGAAAAGCAAGGTATAGAAACCAACTCTTTTTCTTCTCTTAATCTAAGGATCTGTAGCCTTAGGTAATGGTTTTGTGGACTTTCCAATTTCACTCAAATGATACACTTGGGTAAAAATACACAACTCAGTTACTTCATTTCTAGTCCTCTTTTCTTACTGAGACTGGGAGTGGATTATGGCCATATTAAAGGTAAAGGTTTTCCTTGCTCAAAAGCCAATCAAATATGACTCTAGGGATGCGGTGCTCATCTCCGTTTCCAAGCTGAAGGGCCAGCGCTGCCCAAAGAAGTTTCCATGGTCATGTGGCCGGCATGACTAGGTGCCGAGGCGCACAGAACTCTGTTACCTTCCCACCGAAGTAGTACCTATTTATCTACTTGCAATTTCTTGCTTTCAAACTGCTAGGTTGGCAGGAGCTGGGACCAGAGACGGGAGCTCACTCCATCATGCAGCACTCTGGTCTCGAACTGCTTTACTACCGACCTTCCAGTCTGCAGTTTAGCGTCTTAACCACTTGAGCCACTGCAGCCCCTATGGCCATATTAGGATGAGTTTATTTGACCACATGCTGAAACTGTGGTTGCACATGCTGTTGATCAGACCAAAAGTAGGCTAGTCAAAAGTATGCCATCCTGTAATGTGCATTAGTTCAGGTTAATGGACACAACCTGTTGAGATTGAAAGTGGTGCCTTCAATGCTATGGAGACTGTAATGCTGATTGTCTTACTTATATCACCATTTTGCCCAGCCTCAACACACTTCCCCATCTGATTGTTAAATTATAGCTTATGTAAACTGAAGAACCAAATGGCAGGATAACCCAGGAGGAAAGAGCCTGCCCTTGCTAACCCGTCAGTGACAAGGAGTGTGGCAGTATAAATCACAAGCACAAGAATGGTCATCTAAGTTCCCTATGAACATTCATTGGCCATATAACATGTTCGTCTTTTTCTGCCCTAAATTAGCTACAAATATTGTGAGACTGTGTTCCTCAGATTTTAAATCAATCTTGTTTTCAGATGTGCTTTTCATAATCATTATGTGTTATTATATGCATGCTTTCCTTTTTTTGGGCAATAAAAAGGGGTTAAAAGTATTTTATTTGAAGAACTCCCCACACAGGATATCTTTGAGTTACATGCTGGCTAGAACAAAATGTGCAGGATTGTTTGTTTAATGAATGTGTTTTATCATTGCAGAGTTATGAAGTGAAGAGTGTGCTGGGAAAGGAGGTGGGGTTTTTATATTGTTATGTCCAGTCTGTAACTAGCCACCCATCTAGCTGTGTGGAACTGGAAGAAATTGTTCTCCATTCTGCAGAAAGAAAGGAAATTCTGCCTGCAACTCAGTCTACGAACTTTGTAGTATAGTTGTTAAGTATTACCACTACTTCATTCTAGACGTGCTATCAACTGAGCGAAGTTTACTGAGAGATGACTTTGAAAGTAAACTGCTATTGTTTTTTTTTTTAGCACTCACTACTGGGCATGAGCCAATCCTCAACAAGCATTTTCAAGTCTGATTTGAATTTGAGAAATTACATGTGCTTAAGACCCTTTTGTTGAAATAAATGGAACTTACAAATGCAGATGTTTGGCTGGATTATGTAGTTCTAGTCCATCACAACCCATTTCAGAGCACAGGATTTAAATATGTTTTCCCAGCAATATAGTCTTCATGTGGAAGCTGATTTTTGCCATGAGTTTGAGGGACTGTATTTTTTATGAACAGGTGTGAATAGCTTTTCAATTAATGTTTTGAGATGTTTTCAATTAATGTTCTGAGCAGTACATTTTAAAATAAATTGTGCATGTTAATGCACAGCTTCTAATAACTTCCTTGTATAAAATGCATTGAAACAGAGTTTGCTTGAGATGCCACAGTGTAATGCATTTATTACTGAATTCAAATAAATATTACAAAGAGTTAAGTGTTCTGCTGATGTGATAATGTGTCAAGGGCATATTCCACTAATGTGCCAAGTTAATCATTGTCTAAATATAGAGAGGTCTTTGCCTGTTGTACCTTAAGAAAAAATCACACACAATCTTCCCATCAAGTGGCTGTTGCATTATACAGTATATTTAAAAAGCAAAGAACAAGATAACTGACTCTGAATAGTTATATTCATCTAATGATAAACCATATTCAAGATAACATAATTTTTCAACTTCCTTTCAGTTTGTAGATAATTGCACAAACTTTTTCTGTCTTTTACACCATTTGAGCACGTTGCAAGTTTCCAACAAAATAATAGCACAATTCTAGAACACTGGCCTTGGTTGGACTCAGTTCAGTGTCATAGTTTTGATCCAGAACTCTGCATTTGCAGGGATTGTTTTCTTTTGCAAGAACAGGAAGCAGCTGCACAACCGGGACTTGCTTCTTGCTCACACTGAGCTTTTTCACTGCTCAGTTTGCTCCTGACCACGGTGCTTTAAATGGGAGGATGGAATCCTCTGCCTATGTATTAAGGTTGCCAACAGACTGGAGAAAATTGTCCTCCCATTTAGTAGGGGTTTAATGTGTGGAAATGAGCAGCTGGAGCTTTTCATGGTGTGGAGCCAAGACAAGGGTAGGGTAAGATGCATCCCATCAATCCTCTGTTATGACAGGACATTTTTTTTTCTGCAGGAAGTTAATAGTCCTGCACACACATTTCCAAATAAATGTATTATTGGGACAGTGGCAATGTTAGATTTCCTCTTGTGTGGATCTGGCTGATTGTGCCTCTGAAAAGGCTTCTAACCAGACACTGGGGTGCAGTTTTAGTCAGTAAACACCGTGACAGCTCAATCCCATGTAATTTATGGAGAAAGAGTAAAGCTCCTTTCTCTGTTCTGCTACAGGGACATGCCCATGGTTGCTGTGGCTATCAAAGCTTCCCAGTGTTTCTGTGTGCAGCAAAAAAAAAAGTGTGGATCATGATGTGTGACTATTTGTATGAAAATGGTTTGCAGTTTCCTATATGACTTTCTCTATAGGGATTTTGTAATTCATGAGAGCACTCCTTTTTTGATCCATTGTCTTGCCACTGGGCTCTCCCCCCCACTCATTTATTATACTTATTGTTAGGTATTGGCTGTTTCTATGTATTCATGGTATAGTAAAGAAATACTATTGTCCTGTGTTCCAGAAACCACTATTGTTTGCTTATCCCTGAGAGAAGTTCTACTATCACCATCATGTTCATGTGTTCTTGTTTATATAGTTTATCGCCTTCTATGGCTTCATTTATCTTCACATGCCCAATTACTGTCACTGTTTGAAATTGTGTCTGATACCTATCAAGCTAACGTCCAAGCTTGCTTTTAGTTTATCATTGGAATTCTGCCATTTTACAATGCAGTCCTTTGCTGTAAGGATGGCAGTTTCCGTATACCTTGTACAAAAATTATACCCAGGATAAAAATTAAATATTTTCAGGCATAATGTCAAGCTCTGAGGTAAAATCAGTACATGCACAGACTTAGTTCTTATATTACAGGCTAATGAAAGTTTCTTAAGCTGTTAGCAGTTACTTTAACCTTTAAATTGAGAGGCTTTTGTTCCAGTGTTTTCCCAAACACTCTAGTACACTTTCTTTGATAATTCTCTGACTCTTTTGAGTACTAGAAGGCTAGTACACTCTTTCCAGGACCCAGCCCCTTTCTTGAAGCACCAGTACTCAGCCTGAGTTTTTAACTGACCTCAGAGACTTAGGGCAGTTTCTAACCACACCAGACCAGGGAGTTTCTGTTTCTGTGTGATAACCATATATTTAATTCAATTCCAGGTGTATAGAGTTATACACTTGGAATTGAATTAAATATATGGTTAAGAAAAGATCAGGTTTTCTCTGTCTGGGATAAAAGGGTGTGATCCAAGGGAACTGAAGGGGGGTCAGTGTCCTTTGCAAAAGAGCATGAGGTGCAGGGGGGGAGAGACCTGTGGTGGGAAAGAATTGGCAAAAATCCCATTCCTTGCGAGATACTTCGGATGCAACCCATGCAGCTCAGTCTATGCAGGTAAGTCAGTCAGTTTCACTCAGCTCAAGTACATCCAAGTCTGCACAGGATTGCAGCCAATATATTACTACCATAAAATCAGGTTATCAGCTGCTGGAACTCTTATTTTAACAGTGTCTCAACAGTATAATGGTGCAGTTCAAATACCTAACTGTACTTTAAGCATTTCCCTAACAAGGCATGTTTATCTCTTTCCCCATTCTATGTGGTAACCAAAGCAAATAAATCAAAATAAATTTCAAAGTGTTTTTATTTTTTAGGAACAATGTAAAAATTCATATAAAAGTTTTGAGCATGCTCAGTCTGATTTTTTTCCCTTGCTGTTTACAATAAAAAGTGTTTGAAAATCATTTCTTTACAAAGTACCGTAGCTGCATCAATATGAGTAAGATGTAGAAAAAAACCCCACCCCTATCATTACAAAAATAATTTAGGAAGAAAAAGAGGCAACATATTAGCTTTTCTTTTTTTCACTATTTTTGGCAAGTTTTGTGGTTTAAAGACACAGGCTTAGTTCATTCAAAAAAGGAGGTGTGAAAGCCAGCTTATTCCACGCGTTTCCAACCTCCCCGGCTCGCTGTCTCCGTCCTCCGGAGGCCAGCAGGCAGGGCTGCGAGGAGTCACCGCCTCTCAGCACACACCTTGGGCGCAGTTTCAGCGTGCAGCAGGGCTCCTCGCCCGAGACTCGCATCGAGGCGCGCGCCTAGACACGCGGGCGCGCGCGAACACACGCACGCACGCACACCCCGCTCCCCGTCTGCGCAGCAGCTCCCGCTGCTCTCTCTGAGGTATTCTGGAAGAAGTTCAAAGTCTCTGGCGTGGCGAGCCACAGCTGCCCCCTCCGCAGCCGGTTACCGACAGTCCGTGGCCGAGGGGGCCTGCAGGAAGGAAGTGTTGGGCAGCTGCTTGAAGAAGTGTCGGAGGCTGCTTAAGTCCCGGGTCAGTTGCTCGATCTTCTTGTGGAGCCGCTCGTTCTCGGCGGACAGCTCCACCAGCTTCTGCTGCATCTCCTGGTTGCGGCGCTTGGCTTTGTCGCGGCTCTTGCGCACGGCGATGTTGTTGCGCTCCCGCCTCTGCCGGTACTCCGGGCTGAACCTGTCCACACACTTCTTGCCCGCCCGCTCCTTGCCGCCAGACGACGAGGAGACGGACGAGCGGCTGCTGTAGCTGGACGGCGAGGCGCTGCCCGGAGGCTCCGGGGAGGTGGGTGGCGTGGGCTGCCCACTCAGGTTCACGATGGTCTGGGCGCAGGTGGCGATCTGCGACGGCAGCAGCGAGGCCGACCCCGACGCCTCGTCCCCCCACTCGGGCTCCTGCTTGACGGCGCCTCGCAGCGGGCCGGGAGGGACGCTGGCGTGCAGCAGGCTGGCCAAGGCGCTGCCCCCCGACGGCGCCTGGTGCGAGGAGTGCTGCGGCTGCGGCTGGTGCTGGGGGGGCGCGGGCAGGTAGTCCCCGTAGGCGCCGCGCTCGCCGCCCTTGTGGTTGTTGTTGAAGAGGTCGGCGAAGAGCTCGTCGTTGCACAGCTCCAGGTTGGGCACGGCCGCCATGGAGTCGATGTAGGAGCTGAAGTCGATGGCGCTCTCGTCCTCGTACATGGCCGACGCGGCGGCGCTCAGCTCCGCCAGGTCACGGCCGCCACTGGCGGGCCCCGAGGGCATGCCGCCGGACTCCTCGGCCGCCACGGCACTCATGCCGCCGCCCGCCTTGCACGACGGACTCAGCCCGCCGCCTTCGCCCACCTTCGCGTCGTAGAAATTGGCGGGCTCCAGCGACCAACTCCGGTAGCACGACAGCGAGTCCAGGCTGTCCAGGGCGGCGGCGCTCATTGGGAGCGCTCGGCGGGCGACGGAGAGTCCTCCTCTTCCTCCAAAGGAGCCCTGCTCGGACCGGGGCGCGCGGGGCGGGAGCTCTCTTGCCTGGCCGGACTCAGTTGCCGCCGCCACTGCCAGCGCCCGCCTGCTCGCGTCCGGACCCTGTCCCGTCGCTGCCTCGGAGGGCGGCTGTCACGCTGCTGCTGCTGCTGGGGCTACAACTCGCAAGCGCCAAGCCCAGACGGAGCGGCGACCATGTGGCAGGGAAACCTGGCGGCCGAGTGCCTCCCAGGCGCCCTTTTATTGAGCGCGGCTCCACCTCCTGCCCCCTGTGACGGCGGCGGTGGCTGGGGGGGGGGGGTGTTGCCGGAGGAGCCTCAGGAGGCGGAGGGGGCGGCGGGAGATGGGTGGAGTGGCGGGGCGGATTCTTCTGCGCGCTTCAACCTGGCTGTGCCAAGGAGGCGGGAGGAGCGGCCGCCGTCAGGGATCGTTGGCCTGGGCGGGGCGCGCTAAACCTTTGCCTTCCTGCCTGTTGCTTCGCCACCTCTGATCCCGCGGGCAGCCCCGAAGCGGCCGTTCCCCCCTGCCCCGCCGCCAGACCCAGGAGGCGCCCGAGGGAAGGGGGAAACCCCACTGGCCGGCCTCGGCACCGGCTTGTCCGCGGGGGGGGGGGGGGGCAGAGAGGGAGAGTGTGCGTGCGGGCACAGGGGCCCCGCTGCCCTCGCCCAGTTTCTTCATGCTGGTTTCGACACGGGAGTCGTTGCCCGCGAGCGAGGGCGAGAAACGCCGGCGGCCCATCCCACAGCCGTGCGCTGCGTGGCGCAGGAATCCCCGGGGCCGCTTTGGGAATTGCCCTCGGCGCGGTTGGGATTCCGAGGCAGGCGGCGCCGGCCTGGGTCGCTCTTTCCTGGCGGGTCTGGCCCCGGGCTGCGCTCGGCCTTGCAGGGGCGGGCGGGGGAAGGGGGGGGGGTTGTCCCTGACGGCCGCCCAGCCCCCTTGGCTCTTCTTGCGTTGGGTCGCGCGCACTTACTGAGCTCGGACGTCAGAGAGCCGGCAGCGTGTCAGGGGGAGGGGGAGAGAGAGACTGACTGCCAGCCAGCCAGGCCGGGATCGTTTCAGGCCTCCGGGCTGTGGTGCTCCTGCTTGCTACACGAGAGCGCATCTGCCCTTCAGCTGAAGGGTTTCATCTGATTTTGCGGGCATGGCTGGAGTCTGCAGGTATCTCGCTGTACATGTGAAGGGCGTGCCCGAGGCTACTCCCTGGGGGAAAAAAACTGGCACCTGAACACAGTCGGCTAGACCTCACTGTCTTCCCACGAAAAGATACATAAACTACAGACTAGGGCTACTTCTGAGATAACAGGTTAGCAAGGTCCCTTTCATCTGGGCTCGCTTTGGCTTCATGGTAAAACTTGCTTTGGCTTCTGAAGACAAACTGATTGTTTTAAGATAAGAGTCAGGCGGGGTAGCCCTGTTGGTCTGAAGCAGCAGAACAAAGTTGTGAGTCCAGTGGCACCTTTAAGACCAACAAAGTTTTATTCAAGGCATAAGTTTGTGCATGCTCACTTCCTCAGATACCAGTTCAAGGTATAAGCTTCTGCGTGCATGCACATTTCTTCAGATATCTGAAATATGAATGCACATGGTAGCTTGTATCTTGAACACAGCTTTGTTGGCCTTAAAGGTGCCATCGGACTCAAACTTTGATTGTTTTAAGGTCTCACACACCTTAAAACACAGGCCTCCTACAGTTAATGAAGCCTTAATCCAGGTTTTCCAAAACCTGTTTTGAGCTGGGTGGTTGTTGTTGCACTTTATCCCTTAGGTATGTAAAACCCTTTTTTTAAAAAATCCATTTGGCTTCAAGCCAAAGCAGGCTTAAAGAGCCCTTGTGAAAGCAACCCAAGACAGGCCAGTAGATGCATCAGTAACTTTGAAAGGTCAGCTGTATGTTTGAGTGCTGAGGACATTAAAACAGAACCCAGCAACTTGGGCCACATCTTCCAAAGTAATTTTATCGCAGATGCTGATCTAAATATTCCAAAAGTTACATTGTTACGCATCTATCAACACTGTGCTGAGATGCATGTCAGAAGTTGTGGGAATCATTAAAAGGCAAGTTCAGAACTAGTCGCTACCTTGCCAGGTTGCTTCAGAGCTTAGCCCCAACGTGTTGTCACCATTTTACAGGATTTCACTATATGAAAATAATGCAAAACTGGATTTTGTTAGCAGCTCTGGCCATGGGACAGTTTCTCCCACTGGATTTGCCCTGCCCAGTATACTTGCCTTGAGAAATGTTCTGTAATTTAACTGTTAAAGCATTGCCCTCTTGTGGATGAATCCTGCACCCACATTTATGATGAAGGCTATGCTCTCCGGAGCGTAGTTTCTTTTTGCAGGTACGGTCGTCTTTAGGGTGGCTCTGCTGCCACAACACAGCCAACAAGTAGTATGTTGCATGATGAACGGAACCCACTCAGGTGATTCTGAAATAATATTTCCCCCCTAAAAGTAGGGATAACGGCAACAACAAAATCTAGTACAATCTCTCAAGATTAGGAAATTAGAATTAGATCAGGATCAGGCTGAAGGCTAAGTAATTTTGCAGTTGCGTCACAAAGAATATAAATATTGTTTTAGAAGATATAGACTTTGATCCCCCTAACAGATGACCTTCCCACTCTGGAACAGGATGTGGGGCATTTCAGGTTGCTGTGAGGGGTGGAGGTGGGAAAGATGTGTTCCATGACAAAATTTTTCCACCTGTGATAAAACTCCAAGGGATTTAAGCCATAATGGATGGTGCTAAGTTCCAGTTAGTGTTTTGTTTTGTTTTTTTAAAAAAACCCAAAACAACCACAACCTTCTAAACTTCATAGCATTCTTTTTTTGAGGCAATATCATCTTTCTGATTTTAAACAATGTTACTGAAAACAAGGAAGTGTTCAGCAACAAACATTTAGGGATGCCCTAATAACATTGGGAAGGTAGAAAATCAAAGGGCAAGATGAATGTGTAGTGGTTAGAGTATTAGACGATGATTTGGAAGACCCTGGTTTGCTCCCATTCGACCATGGAAGCTTAGATAATCTTGGACCAGTCAGACACTCAGCTGAACCTACCACAAGAATTTTGTGAGGATAAAATGGAGGCAAGACTAATGTAAGGCATTTTGGGCCCCCACTGAAGAAAAAGGTGAGGTATGAATGCAGCAAATAAATAAAAAGTTGTTGGGGCTGAGCAAGCAACCAGAATGTGCAGTGTTTTTTCATTTAAAGGATGCAAAAATTCAAGATCATAATAGCCACTGGAGCATTAAAACAGATCTGAAGAGTGGCATATCTGCTGCAGAAGTCAGGAGCAGGATTCCCTTCCTTTCTGGTGCATATTGCTGGCACCTGTTTTGCAAAGCTTTTGTACCAGTAACTGATATGCCATAATATAGGCTATGGATATAGGTAGCACTAGGGCGTTTCCTGACTGAGAGATCAAGAAATAGAATGCCGAAGTTTTGTCTGAAACCACTGGCATGATCCTACAAGTTTTCAAGAATCCAGTTGAAGTAATTCTGGCTGTAATCCTAAACACTCACCTGGAGTAAGGTAGGACATACACTTGTGGTACGACTTACACTTGCGAGTAAACTTAAGATGGCACTGTTCCTTGCCTGGGGATATCCCTGAAACTGTGACTGTGTCAGTTCCCCCACAAATCTCATGATGACTTCACAAGCTACTAGACAGGTGTAAAATCAAGACACGTTTGCAGTGAAGGTAAGTCCTACCCTTTATTTTCCTCCCTAATGGTATTTTAATTGCAAGACTTAAGAGAACAGTGACATATTGTTATATTCTAAACACTAAAATGTAAATACTGAACATGCAAATCAGTTTTAGGGCAGGGAAATCACTTGTGAAATGAGTAAGCAGAGGTGAACTCATTGGCCTTGAATCACGTACAGAAACAAGTTTCTGAGTGCCGCTCCATGCTGCTGCAGGGCTGGGTGGCCCTTCGTAGTCAGCAACTTTTCTCCCCAGTTCTGAGATCCACAAATGCAGCATCAAGCCTGCTTCCCCCTCCTGAGTCTGGTAAAGGGAAGGCAGTATAGGAAGCCACTTCCTTGCTCCTGCTGATCCGTTCAGTACAGCTCCCACTGGATCTGTGCTGTGGAGGATATTGATTAATCCATATAGGGCGGTATCATATTGTCTATGTAGTGGTGTCATACTTTTGCTACTATATAGTGATGTGGGTAACTTTCACCTCAGCAGAGCTACTATTGGCATTACACTTTCTGCATATATTGCAACCACAAGCCACAAATGCTCTGGCCCTACTGTTTTGATGAGAAACCACTTGCTTCCTTGGGTATTGCACTGGAAAGGCACTAGAAGCTCAGTGCTTTACTTAGCACTGTGATTGCAGATTTGTCGTGTCAGTTGCTGCAAAGAAGTGTGACTAACAGTTTGAAATGCAGATAGACAAAGCATATTATAGGAAGGAAAAATAATTGCATTAACTAGCTGTACATGAGACCAAAAGAAACATAAGTCTGAGGGGTGACATGATCAAGGTTTATAAGATTATGCATGGGATAGAGCAGGTAGAGAAAGAAGTACTTTTCTCCCTTTCTCACAATACAAGAACTCGTGGGCACTCCATGAAATTGCTGAACAGTCGGGTTAGAACAGATAAAAGGAAGTACTTCTTCATCCAAAGAGTGATTAACACGTGGAATTCACTGCCACAGGATGTGGTGGTGGGTGGCTACAAGCATGGACGGCTTCAAGAGGGAATTAGATAAATACAAGGGGGGGCCCTGCGATATTCGCGGGGGGGGGATATTCGCGGGGGGAGTGGAGAAGCTGCTCCTCCTTCCTCCGCCCCCTTCCCCCCCCCCGTGCTGCAGCCTGCCCCGGCGAGGAGGATCCGCAATACTGGGGGGGGGGGGTAGGTGAGCCTCTTTCCCCTCCTCTGGCCCCGTGTGCCGAGCCTCTACCCCGTCCCCCCTCCAGGCAGCTTCCCCCCTCTGAGAAGGGAATAATAGAAGACGCCATTAGAAAAACCAGAAAAAGCAGCATACAAAATCAGGCTCCTAACCAATACTCCCTCTAAGCTGTGGGGTCCTGTGAGCAAAAATTCTCCTTTGTGAGCTCCTGGCATTAAAGTTGTGAGTGAGCGATTTGGCTGCTGCATGAATTCATTTGCTCTGGAGCCATCCTTCCTGAGCTGAGGCAAAAAGGTGTGAGCTGGAGGCTAAAAAACTGTGGGCTAGCTCACACTAACTCAGCTTAGAGGGAACACTGCTCCTAACATATGGTTGCCAACTCCAGGTCAGGAAATTCCTGGAAATTTAGGGGTGCAGCATAGGAAGGGCAGGATTTGGAGAGCCAGCTGGGTGGCCTTGGGTCAGTCACAGTTCTCTCAGAGCTGTTCTCTCAAGGGCAGTTCTCAAAAGAGCTCTCTCAGCCCCACCTACCTCACAGAGTGTTATGGGGACAGGAAGGGAAGGAAACTATAAACTGCTATGAGACTCCAATTGAAGTGTGTGGTATAAATCCAATCTCTTCTTCTTCTTTGGTGGGTGATAATGTCCTAGATTCCACCCTCCAAAGCAGCTATTGTCTCCAGAGGCAATGATCCCTGTCATTCGGGGATCACTTGTAATTCTGGGAGATCTCCAGGCCACACCTGGAGGCTGGCAATCCAACTTTGGGTTTATACTCAGAATGCAGGTATTTAGTCAAGATATTTCGCCACCCAAAGCCTTTCCCATGCTCCTGGCATTTCATTATTTTCTTTCTCTTATGGGTCTTCCAACGCTTATTTCGGCTGAAACGGAAGAGGCAAGCTCACCCCTACCACTCAGGCTTGCCAACTCCATGGGGATATTCCTGGAGATTTGGAGGTGAAACCTTGCGGAGGGCAGGGTTTGGGGAGGGACCTCACTGGGGTTTAATGCCATAGGGTCTGCTCTCCAAAGGAGCGGTTTTCTTCAGGGGAACTGATCTCTGTCCTATGCAGATCAGTTGTAATTCCAGGAGATCTCCAGGCCCCTTCTGGAGGTTGGCAGCAACAGATGGGAAAAGGGTAACCTGCTTACTGAGGGGCGACGGGTGGCACACAGCTCCTTTGGAAATTCCAAAAGGGGCATGACGTGAGGCTTAGAGCAGACAATCCCCCATCCCATCCGGCTCTAAATGAGATCTTTGGGTCTAGCTTCCTGATTTGGGATGAAGCCCGCTGGGGAGAACGGATCTTGCTGCGCGCTCAGCTGCCTTCGAGGCTGGCTTCCCTCCTCGCGTCCCACCCACTCCCCACTTATTGCATAAAGAGGATGGAGCCCCCCCCCCCCCTTGGTACTCACTTCTGCCAAGCAGCCACCCTGGTTCGCCCCCTCTCTGGAATGGCAAGCCCCCCTCCCCAAGCCCCCGATCGTAGTGCAGCGATGCAAAGAAGGGGATAAGACCCCACTTTATCCCAAGGTAGGGGAAAGGAAGGCGGAAAAGGAAAGGAAGGGACTTTGCTCTTTGGCGTTCTCCCCCCACCCTTTTCCTCCCCAAGAGCGCACTCTTCCAGTGCCGTAGCAGAGGCGGGGTGGGTGGGAAGCGCCGGTTCGCCCCTCTAGCCTCCCTCTTGGCAGCCTGCGAAGGCCCTGCTGCCCTTCTGAGGAGGAGGAGCTGGCTGGGTGCTGGCAGGACTGCGGGGGGGGGGGGGGGGGGAGGACACACGTTCTTCTGGTTGAATTGCCCGGCTTTCAGGGATGCCAGACCTCGGCTCTTCCCCCTCCCCTCCCGCCATCACCTGCCCTCCACTGCCACCCTCTAGCTTGAAGGGGCGGCCAGGCGCTGTAGGGAGGGGTAGAGGGACAGAGAGAGTGTGTATGTGTGTTTGTCATGGATCCTGCCTCTCCCAAGCCTCTCCCCATCAGAAGGCAGGCAGGCGGGCAGCCTCACTCCTCTTCTGCGAGGAACTTGGGGGGAAGTCAGCGCCAGCAGCTCTGGTAAGGCGGCTGCTTGGTGGGGGAAGGGAGAGAGGGAGAGGTGCGCCTGTTCCGCGGATTACCCCCACCTCCTGCTGTTTCCCCACTCCCCCCCCCCCTCCGGCTCCCAGGCCCAAGCGGGCCGCCGATTCCCCACCCCTGGCTCCGGCGGCGAGGCCCAAGAAGCTCTCAGCCGCCAGCCACCTCTGATTTCTGAGAGCGATCCCTGCTCGCCGGGCCTGCTTCTCCTCCTCCCCCCTCCGTTTCCCGGCGGGCCTCTGCAGCACTCGCAGGGCCCGCCGTTTCTCCCCCTCGCCGCTCGTCATCGTCGTCGCTGCCCGCCTGCTCGTTCTCCCGCCTGCTGCCGCCGCCAAGGTAAATTCGTTCCCTGCGCATGCGCAGCCTTTTCACTTTGGGGGGGATTTAACTATCCCACCCAGGTTTTTTAAAAGTTTTGCCATTTTTCTGCAGGCCGGGGGGTTACCCCCCACCTGCAGAACCCCCCCTCTGCCCTCCAAGTGCCCCCCCCCCCCCCGGCGCGGATTTAAGTATCCGCACGGGCGGGGGGCACTTGGGAATTAGATATATAGATATGGAGCAGAGGTCCATCAGTGGCTATTAGCCACAAAGTATAGATAGGAACTCTCAGTCTGGGGCAAGTGACGCTCTGTATTCTTGGTGCTTGACTGGGGGGGGGGGGGGGGCAATCAGTGGGAGGGCTTCTAGTGTCCTGCCCCCACTGCTGGACCTTCTGAGGGCACCTAAGTGTTTTTGGCCACTGTGTGATAGTGTGTTGGACTGGATGGGCCACTGGCCTTATCCAACACTGGCTTCTCTTATGTTCATTCATACAGATTAAATGAACATAAACCATACATACTTCTGCTATTCCTGTTGCAAAAGTTGGAACACAACTGGAAATGGATATAATTTCTGTTGGTTAAGTGTTGAGTCAAGCAGGAACCTAATAATTTTCCTGATAGTTCTTTCTCACAATCCTGCTTTTAGAATTGAATCACATTTTACATATTAGTCACAGATACCTAACTCTGATGTGACTGTGTGCTGAAGTAAGCAGTTAATATACTGTACATATACAGCATTTTTGATGGTATTAATAGAATTCAATGAAAGAAAGCAACATCGAAATCCTGATCTTTGGCTCTACCTTCATCTTAATTCCTGTGTAGGAATTAATGTTAACTTTCCTGCATGTCCCCTGTGGCAAGACTGGCAAGACTCTGGCAAGCCAATTTCTTGGTATCATTGAACATCCTTTTTTTGTGAAGTGGGCAGCCAGAAGCATTGCTTAATGAAACATAACATATTTTTGTAGGTTAGTATAGCACTGGACACGGTAGCTGTTTCACTGGAACCTTAGCCACTACCTATTGGCTCACAACACTTAGTTGGTACTAAAGTGCGAAGAAGGGTCTGATGCTGATGCAGGATCTTGCCTGGTTTGTAATCTAAGTGGAGAGATCTACCCTTTGAGCTGGTGGACAGGATTACGGAGTTCTGATTCTCTGTCCCCAAGTTTTGGTCAGCTGCCTCAACCCTTAGAACACATGGCCTTTGTAGTGACAGGTGGCTGAGCTGGAAGTGCTTGAGTGCCAAATTGTGACAGAGTTTGCATTCAGGTTCTTTGGGCAACCTAACACTGTAAGTTTTGCCAACGATGTGGCTCACCAGCATGAGAGTTCTACATGCAGGCCTCTCCTCCACGAATTGATCAGAGGAGAGGGAATGTACTAAACACCCACCTCTTGGTCCTGCTTCACCTTATCAACTGGGTGTAGTGATGGGCCCCACCTCCTGCGTGATGCTGGAAGAATCTGTAGCCACATGTGACATAACCACTTTGTCTGGGCTGGCATTGACGCCAATTTTACTTTGCTTAGTCTCAATAATGCCAGCAAGATCCCAAGTTACCAAAAGCTTCAGTCTTCTTCAGTGAGCCAGTTTGGTGTAGTGGTTAAGTGCGTGGACTCTACTCTGGGAGAACCAGGTTTGATTCCCCACTCCTCCACTTGCACCTGCTGGATGACCTTGGGCAAGCCATAGCTCTGTACCAGCTGTTCTCTCAAGGACAGTTATCTCAGAGCTCTCTCAGCCCCACCTACCTCCCAGGGTGTCCTGTTGTGGGGAGGAGAAGGGAAAAGGAGTTTGTAAGCCGCTCTGAGACTCCCTTGGGTAGTGACGGGTGGGGTATAAATCCAGTCTCTTCTTCTTGCAGTAGACCCTGGCTGTCAGGCAGAAAGGGGTCTCCTTAATACCTTCTTTGCAAAACTGGCATAGGGACAAAGGGCAATAGAAATGGGGCTGATAATTGCAGTGTTGCCATTGTCCTATCCCTTCCCTTCTACGTGATGGATACAAGGAGAGATTAGAGCAAGCACACACCAGACTACTCAGTTTAATACATAAAGATAACAAGAACACAACATACCACTAAGCACAGAACAACAGATCATTGGGGTCGGGTACAGCCCTAGTCCATATTTAAGGCTCAATGTAAACCTGCATTATATACTGGAGTGAATTTAGAGAACTGCACTTTCAGTTTATTACATGTAATAGCACTGAGCAGAAGCAGCAAAGGAAAAAATACTATGGGACATTTGACCATCAAATTGTTTTTCTACCTTTAGGATTCCTAAAGTCAGTGGAAAATTTTATTGTAATGATAATCTGTCATTTGCACAAGTGTTTCTTATGCCTACATTGCAATTAATAATGTAGTTAAATTATAAACTTGGAATTTTACCCTCTGAACATACAGATCAAAGTGCTTGTGTAAAGGAATGAATGAGCAAAAAGATAAATTAACACTGAATCTGAAGCCGACATGATTTGTGACTGAATGCAACTGGGTATGTTAGGTCATATTTTGTATAGCATTTTCTGTACACTTATTTTTGACATTACACTTTCACACCAGTCTCAAATCATGACCTCATTATTAAAGAGGGGAAAAAATCAATTCTATATTGTGTGGGTTTCTAGACAAACAGAAGTAAAACCACTTTAAATCTGACTTAAAGCCTTTTTATTGTGAACACCAAGTTCATACTATTTTACAAAATCTTAATACAAAACACTTTTGAAGTTTCATAGTAGCAAATAAGAATCACCTATAAAACACATATTTTAAATTGTTCATTTACCAAGTCCTTCAAATGGATTTTATTTGATCAAATTTCTGATCTGAAAATATTTTTCACTGGTTTCCACCATGGAAATAGGATGCTTCTCCTCTTTACTTTGACTGAACACTTCTTGAAGCCAAAGCTATCTTAGTGCACACATAAGATACTAATATTTAGTTTTAAGAGGTTTCTTTTTCTTTCTTTCTTTTTTTGCAGTGCTGTACAGAAGTCATTAAATCAATGGATGATTTTTCTGAACAGGTTTAGTAACATCCCCCAGAACATTCCTTAACATCAAATACTCGCTGATATTACAGAGGCACAGTTTACACAAAGCCACTCCCATTGCTGACTCCTCTCTCCAGTTCAAATTCTGGAACAAGAGAAGTGGTGCCAAAACACTTGATTGACTGCAGTAAATTACTTTGCTATTTTCAGCTAGGCTGGTTTCATACCATGTCACTGGCAACAGAAAGAAAACGTGTTCATGCGAGACCAAATTTTTACAGCCAATTAGAATTTAGGATTTACTTACTACTGCTTTACTTACTGAATTTAGGATTTACTTCCTGCTCATTTAGCGTAACTTGCATCTTAGCTCAGAAAGAGTGGTGATACAGATACTACTGCAGTAAATTAAACTTAACATAAACCTTTGTGACTCATCTAAGAGGAGCAGTGTCACACTGGAAGAGTGAACTTGCACATTATTGTAGCTTCTCTGAAAGGGAAAGCTTGCAGTCTCCTAGTGGGGGCAATCTCACATGAGTTTATACTTCCAAATGTATACTACTTGCATGAATAGATGAGTTTCATTAAGTAATACTGTCTCATCTGCTCTTAGCACCACAGATAATAAAAGTGATTATAATTTTTACTCTGAACTGCACTGTGGAATTCTTGAACATTTTATACCTAGTAGATGAACTATTCAATTATTACTGGATAATTCTACTAATTTTGTGAAACAGTTTGTTCCCCACCCTCCATAAACATCAACAATAAAATGCGTAATAGTTGAGTATCATGTTTTCATATTTCCTAATTTTCCCTTTAATGCACAATTTTTATGTTTTACTCTCCAGCGCTTTTGGATATAGAATGGACCATTTCCCTGCACCCATCCCAAGTAACAGTTGCAAGAACCGATTATTGTCAAAAGTACTCCGTTCTTTTGCTGCATCACACAACTTGCATTGCGTGCACAAATGCTTATTGTTGTGTAGATAATACACAATCCAGTTGTTCTTCATGCCCCCAGGTGGTGATGTCCTGACTGCACAGCCTTTGATAAGGAATATAATTTTGATTGCATTTTATCTTTCACATCCAGGACTCCCATCCTTCCCAAACTCTGCCCAGGATATTTGAGTCTGTGGCTTGGTCTATAAGGCACTTCACCTGCATTTCTTCTGAAAGACCATCTTCTGCCTCTCTGGCTCGGATATTATGTTCTTTGCTCCCTCGTGCTACAGATACATAATATCTGTAGGCAGATGATTTTTCGTAGCCCAGCCGCAATTCATCACTTTAATAAAAGACATTAAAAACAAACGTGTCAGTTGAATTTCCCTAACTAAGGCTGCTTCCACACAGGGTTTTCCTAGCTCTCAATACACACTTTCCCAAACCTGCCGCAGTTTGATGTTTTTGGAAAGAATGCTGTCCAAGCATGTTACTGCATTGTCTGGAAGGAATGGTGTACATTTTTCTGCCCTGCAAAGATCCCATATCAGCAACATTGTCCCACAGCCAGTCCCTTCTGGGGCACCACTCTCCCACCATTGTTCTCCTACCAAACTACTGCAGGACTTTTTGCAGGCTATTAAAAAAACCTAGTAATTGCTATTGCAATATAGCATAGTTACATTGTAATGATTTATAGCCACTTAATCCCTTTCCATTTCAAATTTTAGCTCCTCTGAATTCCTGGTTTTCATTTGTTTAAAAAATAAAGTCTCCAGCCCTTTTGTTGCAGGGATAGAAGGGAAAATGCAGGTCGTTTTTGTCCAAACTGCCTGAAAAGGAATGGAGAGGGGAAGGTGCAAGACAGCTGGAGCGGGTCAGGAAGTCAGTGAATGGTGGAACTTGAAACAGGTCAGACAGTGATTCCCCACATAACAGGTAAAGGAATTGGAAGGTGAGAAGCAATGTTTCAGGGGGAACGGTACTATTTGTATGCAAAGGTATGAAGATTTTTTTAAAGGTGGTGAGTTGCTAAATTGTTTCCTCATCTTCAGTTCATTGTAGGTCACAGCTTGTTCTTTTCTTTGAAAGTTCAGAATTCAAAAAATGCAAAGTACTTACCTGGTGATCACAGCTGGATTGGCACCAGCTAATTTTCTTCTTGCGAAATTTACTTTTTGGAGGGGATACCAATTCACTTCATCCATGTTTATATCTTTTGTCCATGTTCCGCCTTTTTTCAACTGTTTGAGTTCAAAATTCTAAGGAGAGATTCACATATAAACCCATGAAGAAGAATCTTATGGATAACCACAATATTCATCACATGATATATGCCTGATACTTCAAGCTGTATACAGAAATCTGATTGTTATGCATACCATATTTTTATTATAATTAAAAGTTAGTGTAAAATGATAATCATAATTTCATTATTTCTTAGATTTTCAACAGAAACATACATTTTATACTGCTTCAATACAGGAATAATAATGTTGAAATAACACATAATAAACCCCACTTATATTTGAGTAGTATATGACCAGATCAAGAAACACTGTTTCACTTGCAAGCTGCCTTGAGCAGGACTCTCAAAAGGCAGCACGGAAATATCCTAAATAAATTAATACATAGAAATTGTTCCCCAGGAGAATAAACAGTCACACAAAAGTGTGTGGGCAGAGGGTTCCTGTTGCTTCCCCCCATTAGCTATCCTCCCCCATCAGTCCTAGGGTCTCCTAAAAGGGGCAGCTTTTTAGAGGCCTGAAATGGGAAAGGGAAAGCCACAAAGGGCTGCTCCACAAGCCTCTACTCCAGGGGTGTCAAACATGCAGCCCGGGGGCCAGATCAAGCCCCTAGAGGGCTTCTATCAGGCCCTCGCTGGAACTGGCCATCTCCTGCTTCCAGTTCTGTTGCTGCTGCTGCATCATAGCTTGCTTTGCCAGACTCAGTCGCTCAGCCATTTCATGTTTTCCCATGGGTCTTGGACTCAGAACTCTGAGCATGAGATTTCTGTGGTGAATGTCAATAAATCAAAGCTGGTTTGCAGCTTACAGATAACACACTTGAACAGCATACTCAAGATTGCAACAGCACAGACATTTTGATGCAATAATTCAAAGCAAGAGGTGTCAATTATCAGAGACTGCGTCAGTTATCAGAGACTGTCAGTTATCAGAGACCGTTAAATAAACAAAATATTGCATGAGTGTTAATGTTTTAAGCATGTTTTTATTTTAAGTAAAAAGAAAACTTTGTGTCCTTTATAAAGTTTATATCTCTGCTACCTGGCATTACATTTTATGACACACATGGCCCGGCCCGACAAGGTCTCATTTATGTCAGATCTGGCCCTCATAACAAATGAATTCAACACCCCTGCTCTACTCCATTTGCAGAAGGGACAGCCCCAGCCCAGCCCCACTCTCTGTTGCCTCTCATAGTCCTAAAGCTCCCTCTGCCCTTGAATATAGTCTCTCCTGCTCATCATTTCTCCCCTTCTATCCATTAGGTATGCAAAGCTTTTCAGCCACAACCACAATGGATCTATTGGTAAAAAAACAATACTCAGTGAAAGATACAAAGCAGACAAAGGACTAAATAAAAATATTTTGCATCATCATGTAACCATCCTGTCTTCCTTATATGGCCCAATCTCTCTTGCTTTATGCAGATAAACCAGGACTGAGAACAAGACAACCTACTTTCCAATCTAAGGAAGGCTCCTTCACAAATATGTCCATTGTATTAATAAGAAGGTCTGGGTATACACGGTAGGCTTTTAAGGAATGCACCATCACACTGTAAATAAGGCCAGTTTCCTTCATAGGCAACATCAAATGAATGAACTGGCGAGTCAAACGGAAGGGCATCAACTCTGGCACAGGTAGAAACTACGCAAGGAAAACGCAAGGAAAAGTTAAAATACATTTAAAATAAATGCTATAAAGAAATAAATAACACAACAGCTTATCTATTTTTGCTGTCCCTCAGGATAAGCACTTAATAATTATCATTAGTCTGAATTCAAGGGAATATTGAAGGAAAATGGCTTCTAGAGAATCAGCATTAGCATGTGTTATTCAATTTCCTCTATCCTACTTTTTGTCACTGCAGAACACTTCCATCTGGCTTCCTTCACTGATCCAAGCAGTTCTTCAAATGTTTTTCCATTCTGTTGTCAACAGTTTCCGTGGCTTAAAGACAAACTGTTACTCTCACCAACTCAGGTTTTATTTGCGCAGTGATACTGTTTATTAATTCTGATTGATTTATATAACCATTACAAATTTCCATACGTGAGTGCAATTTTGAGTTTTCCAGTCTTCAGCACCGCTAAAGGTTCTGTTTCACTAACAAGCAGAAATATTCCAGATGAGCAGCTGAATTTTAAATGCTTTACTCTGAAACCTTGACCAACAAAAAGGGATCCGAAAAAGGAACAAGGAAGAATTTGGAGATATCAATAAACAAGCACATTATTAATTCCCCATAACATTTAAACTTGTATGAAGTAATCAGCAGAAAATGTACAGAGGCAGGAAGAATACCTGTGTAGCTGAACCAAATGCGTGTCCAAAGTCTATTCCCACCAAGCCACCCGTCTCCATGTTGACCATGAAGTTGGATAAATGCCTGTCTCCAATACCAAGAATCCAGTGGCTGATACACATCAATGCATGAGAGCTGGCAAAATGGGATCGCAGAGACAGAAACGCTTCTGGAGTTGTGCTCATCTTAACAAAGGCCCTCCTTAAGAGAAGCAAAATGTATGTATTAGAAGCCACACTTCAACCCTATGTTCCATAAATGCCATTCCTAGGCAGTCAAAAATAATACACTCCAGATAAAGAACTGCCTTTCTCCCTTATTTTCCAGACACATGCCAAAAAGTGTAAGTAGATAATACAAGAGGAAAAGAAGAGATTAGAGTGGTAAAGCCTGATCATCAGAGGTTCAACCTGTACAGGCCAAGAACTGGCCTGGGAGCATGAAAAGGCAGGGAATGTGTGTGAAGGAGGGGGATATAAATAATGGTGTCTTCAGAGGAGCTGTGGTCCTTAGCCATAGGAACATCTTCAAGTGTAACTCATACATATATTAACAATAGTCTCTCGTGTTTCAGAGCCTGTAGTTTATAAAGAGTACACTTACCTTAGCAGGTCTTCAGGCACAAGGTTTCCCCGTCGTTGGAAAGAAGTCACTGTCTCTATACGACTAGCTTTTCTAAGCAGACAGAATATTAATAATTAGGAACATCACAGAATTGTTTAAAGCAAAAAAATTAATAATAAAATACAGATCATTGGGTTGTCTTAGTTTTCATCTATCCCAAGTATCCCTTTGAAATGCCTCTCTGTTTTCACTCCATATCTAGCTTTAGATTACCAGCTCCTTGAGGCAGGGATCTGGCTCTTGGTTATGTTGTAAAGCACCATGACGGTGCTGCATAAAGAATAACAGATCTTCTCTCTAGCATTTATTTAATATCAATGATATGCACTGTATAAGAATACAGTTTGCAACTCTTTTCTTCCCCCAAGACTAAAATGTCCAGAAATTATGTATCTCTACTCCTGACACACATGTTCAAGACCACTGATCTAGTAAACCATCCTCTACCTCTTTATTAGTAGTTTTCTATTTTTTATGAAACTTTGTTCTTTTCCTTCAGTCCTGTCTCACCCATATTAAGACACTTTAGCCCAGTCAATTCAGGTTCACAAATATTCTCAAAAACATTTTAACAACTGTGGTATTCTTCCTTTCCATATAACTGTTCAATATATGTTTCTTTTTTGGACATCTGCAGTGGCCTAGGGAAAGTTGAGCATACAAAGCAACTTGCCAGATGAAGCAAGTTAGAGCAGCCACTGTGCATAAACCAGACCAAAGACCCAATTTTTGCACTGTGGATGCATGCAAACAGTACAGGACTAGGCTGCATTTGATCTGGGAACTTTTCATCTTTAAAATGTTTATACCACACTTTCCTTCAGGGTTCTTTCATGGTTCCCCACTCCCTCAGTTTATCTTCACAGTTCCCCATGAGATTGAATGAGATTATCTCAGGGTCACCCCTTTTAACCTAGTCCAACTCTCTAGTACACTGCACTTCTCCACTACTAAGAATATGGGTTACTTGCACTACAAGATGCAGCGCCAAGACTCTGGGGATGTCCACACCTTTGCTCCCCATCTCCATCCAGCCCCTTTACTGAACATGATCATTCTGTATGCCAAGCAGTGTGATACTACATCTGTTCTTAAAATGATCTCAGCATAAACTCAATTATTTCAGTTGACTACTGCAGCCCACAAACCTAAGGCAAGGAGAAAAACATACCCAATTTCAAACCTTACAGGTTTTGTTAATAACAGGTATAAACATGGTTAATTTGGCATGCTTGTATTCCCCTCCTCTTCTGATGGAGTGTGCAGAGACCAACTAAGTACAATTTGTCGAGACACCTACATTTGAAATTTTAAAAAACCCTTCAACTTGTTAAGATGCCCACACAGGGTTGCAAACAGGCCTGGAGAAAAATGGCCTGTCCTTTTAACAGATGCTTATTATGTGGAAATGGACAGCTTTTCCTGGCATGAAGGTAAATCACATCACCTGGTAAATAACCCATTAAGCCTCTATTAAAAGGACAGAACATTCTTCTCCAGGCAATTGCCAACCTTATGTGACAAACTGGTGTTATCTGATGGCCTCTGTGTGAGAAAGGAGCACACAGACTTCACAATTACCCAGGTTCTATCTTCTCTGGTTAGTTTATAACAACTGAGTGGAGTATAGGACTTTATATCATTCCAATTAAAGAAGACTTTCTTATCAAGTATCCTGAGGAATTATTGTGACTTGGAAGAGTTGCTTTTGAACTTGACTGGCTTTTGTTTCTCCGTTCAGGGAGGGGAGAGGAGAGAGAGGCCATCAGTGCTGAACTGCTGACACTTGAAAAAGGTAGGGCAAATTGTTCCAGGTGGCAAAGCATTTGCTGTGGTTCTATGCCAGAAGATAGCAGCTCAATCAGAGTCTCCCAGGCACCAGGCCAGAAAGTTGATGCCCTGTGGCTCAAAGAGACCAGAGGAATTTTTCCTGGGCAGCTCTTCTTTCCTGGCTCTGGATTGGTCTAGTGATTCTGGCTGGGAAAGCCCAGTCCCTTCACAGCCACCGTAGCTGTGCTCTTCTTTAGAATCATGGCATGTCAGAAGTGTATTTCAGCCACTTCTTCCCCTTTTTGCTCGAGGGGCTGCCAACGCCAGGAACATCATATTATTACTATCATTATTGGCTAACTAATTATTTACAGCTTTGGGAGCTTCAGATCTTTGAAGACATCATCAAGATAACAAGGCAAAATGTCACCCCAGATTTATATCTGTGCTTACTATGGCTTTTTCAAACACAAAATAAAAAACTGTTACACAAAAATCATACAGACTCCCTCATCATTCCTACAAGAGTAGAAATTGCTAGGAAACAGAAAACATAAACAAGCCTATGTTGAATCCTGATACAAGATTGTGTGGGATGAAACACTGGCAGCAAAATTAACTTTTAATTTAATGAAATGCGAAAGGTTATTCACAGTCTGATATATTCACTGAAAAAAAGATCAATGTTCTTGTTCTATAAAGTTTTGAGTCCAGTGTCACCTTTAAGACCAACAACATTTTATTCCCGGGTATAAGCTTTTGTGTACTTGCTTATGTTAATGAAAGATCTGATATTGTCCAACGTACATCAAAAGCGATTTTTTTGCAGATAATATTGCAAATTAATTGGAACTGTCAAGTGCATTAAATAACAGCTTTACACTTAGTGGTGTATATTGCATGATTTACATTTTTTTTTTTTGCTGTCAAGTCACAGCTGACTTATGGTGACCCCGTAGGATTCTCAAGGCAAAAGAGGAACTGAGGTGCCACTGCCTGCCTCTGCATAACAACCCTGGACTTCCCCGGGGGTCTCCCACCCAGATACTAACCAGGACTGACCCTGCTTAGCTTCCGAGATCTGACAAATCCAGGCTTGCTTAGGTTTATTTAGCAGCCCTTTAATATTCTTGTTTATTGGTCTATATGTAAAACTTTATTTGGAAAACCTGTCTTTATTATTCATTTTGTTCATGGGGGGTTGGCTTTGTGCTACATGGAAAATTCCTAGTTCTAGTAGTATAGTAGCATAATGCGTATTATAAATGAATAACATTTAATTTTAAAACTTACTTGTACATGGATACATATTTTCCAAGTCCTGCATTCCCGTCCCCCATCTTGGAGAGCCACTCACTGTAATCAGCACGAGGACCTTTGGAACTAAGCAAAGAGGCAAAAATTGTAACAATCCTCAATCAGTTTACAACATTATATGAAAAGAGCATGATGGCGTAGAGCTTGTTAGCACCAAGGTGCTACATGAAAGATCACTCTATCCAATACTACTTCTTCCAGTGTTTCTAGGAAAAATACTGTTTTTCAAGATTTCCACAGATCAAGGTTCTAAGAAATACAGAGTCCATTACTTTGCCTCAAGGAGAGGGATACTTATTTGTAGCAAACTGACAGAAGTGACAACCCTAGACTCACCCAGGGGGCTTAAAGTGAGGGAGGGGAGGGTGTTTGTACCTGGCTCCCTGTTGACAGTTTACAGGCAGCGGCGATCATGTCTGGTTCCAAGACAGGAGCCAATCAGCAACAGGCCGGTTGGGCAGAGGGCAGAAATCCCCCAGGTGGACGAGGAGGCCCAAGGCTCCACTGGGGTCCACTTCCAGAAGATTTAAGGAGCCACCTCTGGGGACCAGGCCACTCAGTCTGCGCAGGCTTGGCCACCCACTCTCCCTCTGGTTTGTCATTGTGTGGTGGTAGGGCTTAGTGTGCAATATACTCCTGTCGCAGCTTTTCATAGAAAGTTTGGGCATTGCACTGGATCCAGTCTTGGAATGAGGCTGAGCCTTCTTCCTTTGGTATGGGGACTCCCATAAAGGGTCTTGGGGCAGGGGGTTAGGCCATCCAGTGGCATGCCCAGCTCGGGGCCTGTTGCCCTGCTGTAGCCCTCAGGTGGCAAGGGCAATGGCTCAACACCCAAGTAGAACCCCAGGACTTATTATCCTGTATGGATTTTGTCCAGCAGGTGGGCTGGGGTAAGGGCTGATGTCACTGGCTGGCAGGCAGGTTGCCTGATGCTGGGTCTGGGCTTGATGCTGCACCAGATGTTCCTATGATTATAGTCAATAAAAGCTGTGGCCTATTTTCCTCCAGCTAAGTGTCTGTGGTCTATCCTCCTCAGACCCCTTGCTCCCTCTCTCTGGCTACAGGGACTGTCATGTCATTTGCGCAAGTTCCTGACTTACAGAATCCCACTGTTCCCACATTAAGCAACTTTCGAGCTTTACTTCTTCAAACAGACTAAGCCTTTGTATGGAGCACAGTTACTTTCATCCTCAGGAGACACTCTTTGAACGAAGGCACTTATTGCAGATTTTTTACAAACTCATTTCCCAATCCCTTTAAAAACTGCACAGTAGCTCTTATAGAACTGAACAAATGCTCAATTTGTACCACTGAACATACACATGACCATTATATCTTTTAGTGATTATTGTGAAGATATTTATAGAAGAAGAAGAGATTGGATTTATACCCCGCCCTCCACTCCCCAAGGGAGTCTCAGAGCGGCTTACAAACTCCTTTCCCTTCCCCTCCCCACAACAGACACCCTGTGAGGTAGGTGGGGCTGAGAGAGCTCTGAGACAACTGTCCTTGAGAGAACAGCTGGTGCAGAGCTATGGCTTGCCCAAGGTCATCCAGCCAGGTGCAAGTGGAGGAGTGGGGAATCAAACCCGGTTCTCCCAGATTAGAGTCCGCGCACTTAACCACTACACCAAACTGGCTCTCTCCCCACCTCTCTCCCATAGCAAAGGAAGACCTAAGGAGGACAACATCATATAATGCAATAATAAAACAAAACATACACACACCCCGCCCAGCAAAATAAAACCAGATGGTAGTGAGCAGTGACAGTTTCATCCAGATGCAAACACAAGTATACTAGAGCTTACTCCTTCACCTCTGACAGCCACGGGCCTAAGTAGCAATGCACTGCTAAAGCAGCTGCCTCAGTTTCTGCTGGTGTAATGCTTCAGTTCTTGTTCAGCACAGCTCACAATCATAAGCAACAAGTCACAGGCTAAAGGCCAAAGACCAAAAGCCCATGAGTTGTACAATGCAGGGCTGTATTAAGTCAGCAAAAAGTACCACAAAAAGCACAGCAACCTTTAGATAGCCATTTGAAAAACAAGCTATTCTGCAGTTAGCATATGTTAATTTTTGCTGTTTGTTTTTTTAAAAAATTAGTTGATGACGAAGAACTAACAACAACAATAACAATAACCAATGGTGTTTCAAAATAGGCATACTTGGATCAGTGAGCATTTATGTAATTTCACATTCTTTATATTATTACTGTTGTTGTTATTAGCATCTATAAATATTGCTAATAAATAGGGTTAAAATTTTAAAAAATAGAATATATTTAAAAAACTTCTGTGTGAACTCAAAAGCAGAAGGCACTACTAATAAATGTTCAACTGAATTTGAAAAAAAAAACATTATAGAGCTGCTGGCACTGGGCTATGAGGTCAAATCAAACAGTGAAGTAAGCTGACATGTATTAGATTGACGTTTAATATGGAGAAGAATTAAGGTCTGATGAACAAACCCTGAGATGTGGACAAGAACAACTTCCTTAAGTCCAGCATTCACACAAGGTTATGGCTGTACAATGCCTGTTAATAAAATTAGGGCTACTTTCAGCCTTGCCATATTTACTAAAGAAAGCACGAAATCCTTGCATGATAGAAAATGGCTCAGAGTTGGTTTTTATAGCGTGATGGCTTCGGAGAGACCCTCCTTGCCTCTAATCAGGAAATTACTGTCCACTTCAACTGATAAGTTTACAATGCTGAGCATGCAACTGCTCTCCATTCTGACTGAAGTTCACTTCCTGCATATTCAAACTAAAATCAAAATCCCTTGCTAGTAAAAAACAATCTGCTGATAAGAAAATGGTGATGATGAAGCCACAGACGATAGCATGCCCTTTATTTAGATAAGTAGGCAGAAATATGGGTTAAAGGTGAAATGGCGCACTTTATACAAACAGCTGCCAATTATTAATCTAGGGAAGGAAGTACTTTGACTTCTGCAGAATAATGTGAACTGTTCATTCCTTTGGATACTGCTACATTAAGTAATGATAGCCTACTGTCACAGTTCTTAACATACCTCTAAAGAATGTCACTAACAGCCCAGCAATACAGCCAAATAAATGTCTCCATTACCTGTTATAATCATTTTTTTCCTGCTCTGACATATTTTGTAGAACAAATTCCTTTAGTGTACAGGTATTCTCAAGCCATTCAATCAGCCCTAACCTGAAAGAAAACATATCCAAAGTAGACTGGTGACAGGGAGATAACAAAAGATAGAACATGATATGCTTGACAATGGGACTAGCTATAGGTGATGTTAACCCTTGCATCCTCCCGGGGTCTGCCATGAGGACTTTCAAGCAAATGCGCCTTGCAAGTTCTGTACTGGGAACTCCATTCCCAGACATGCAGGAGCCCAATCCAGATCAGGACCTCAGCAAGCAAGAAGAGGGCAGTTTAAGCCTTCCCCTCCATTAAGATTTCCCAACCTGAAACCACATGGAAAGCTGCTGTTTGCCCCATTGGTGAAACCTATGTGTAGCCATCAGTACATGCAAGTTCCCCCAGCAGAGCAGTCACATCAGGAAAATTGGGGGAGAGGGCACCTTAAATTCTCCTTAAATTCTCCTCCAAATTTGGCTCCCATATGGCTGGGAACTTTGCAAAGAATTCACAAGCAAGTCTAACAGAAAAATCCTTGTGGTAGAGCAGGGTGGTTGTGAGGATAGTTTAGTGCTGTTTTTCTACTGTTTTTAAGTATTTTAATTCTGTTTTAATTCAATTAGATTGTATTTATTTTTGATATAAGCCACCCTGAGCCCTCACAGGGAAGGGCAGCCGATAAATTGAATATAATAAACAAATAAATAATATAACGTGCAGGTTGCCCCCCAAAGGGTAAAAAATACAAACGAGGACAGACTGGGGAATAAAGCCTTATATCTTCTTAGCCATTTTTTTAACCTTTTTTGTATTTATTACATAGCAATGACTGCAATGTGCAAAAGTGTTACAAACATGACAAATAACTTAGAACCTTCTTTAACTCTTAAAGCACATAACAAATTATTCTGAGTGGTTTTTGTCTCACTTCCTCAAATAGGTATAAGAGCAAGAATAAACTATCAAAAATATAGCAGATCCTGATATTGTCTGTTTGCAGGGATCACTCCTCCTTCTGTGAGGTAAGTAACCACAGGAAACCATATTGCTTGAAATATCTTCTGGTAAGTATTATTGTTCATACTTATTTGTTTATTAACTACTTTGCCGTGTACAAAGTGCTCCCAGATCTTGTTTTGCCAGTTAGCTAACGTAGGGCAGGATTTCTCCTTCCATTTTTGCACAATGGTGATTCTGGCTATTGCCAGTAGGGTGGATATTAATGTGTGTGTTGTTTTGTTGATACAGGTAATCGGATATACGTCCAGCAAAACTGTCTCAGGTAACGCAGGTAAGTCGTGACCCGTGATAAGGTAGATTTGTAATAATATTTGAGTCTAAAATGCCTGGATTGAGGGGTATTGCCACCAGCAGTGTATAAAATCACCAATTTGTCCACAATTTTTCCAGCAGCGCTTGCTTCGGATCTATCCTATTTAGTCGTGCGGTTCTTTGCCATTTTTGATCAGTTATATTAAAATAACAATAGTAATGTTATAAATGAAGAGGAACTGAAAGATAATTGAGAGCTAAGGCCTGAAATAACAATCCTTCTGTTTTATTCAAGAAATGAATGATGACTTGGGGATTACTATATGATGCACTAGCTCATTACTTCAAGGGGACCCAATTAGTGAATCTTTCCTTGCATGTAGTGTGCAGATTTTTTTAATGCAGATATGGACCGACTAGCTGATAAATCAGGCCCAGTCAAGCTGTGTGGGGGCGGTAGCCAGGGCTTGTATAGGAGACACTCAAGAAAGAGTTTGCACCCCTCCTTGCAACGGCCAACTCTTTCTGCGGACATCTACCTCATAACTTTAAAACAGGGGTGTCAAACATGCGGCTCGGGGGCTGGATCAGGCCCCCAGAGGGCTTCTATCAGGCCCACAAGGGACTGGCTGTCTCCTGCTTCTTCCTCCAGTTCTGCTGCTGCTGTTTTGTCATAGCTTGCTTTCCTAGACTCTCTCAATCACTCAGGACTGTTAAATAAACCAAATATTTCAAGAATGCTAATGTTTCAGGCATGTTTTTATTTTAAGTTAAAAAAAATCTTTGTGTTTGTGTCCTTTATAAAGTTTATATCTCCACTACCTGGCATTACATTTTATGACAGAAATGGCCCGGCCTGATAAAGTCCAATTTATGCCAATTCTGCCCTCCATAAAAATCAGTTCGACACCCCTGCTTTAAAACCATTACCCAGAAGAAAGTTTAGCAAAAAGAAGAAAGAAACTTAAAATTTTGGTTTATAACTGAAACTCTGTCTAGGAAGACAAAGCAGTATTTCTTTAACATTTTAAGCTGCTCTATATTAATAACTTAACTAAATATTAAAATTGTGGTTTTTAATCACGGATGTTCAGTAATGTTATAGACATTTTAATTTTTTTTTTTGGTCTGGTGGGTTATGTTATAGAGATCAGCAACATTTACTTCATTTATACCCCAACCTTTCACCTCGGGGGGGGGGGGGCAAAGAGGCTTCCAACATTTTCTACTTCTCCATTTTATCCTCACAACAACCCTGTGAGGTAGGTTAGGCTGAGTGTGTGTGACTGGCCCAGCAAGCTTCCATGGCAGAATGAGGATTTGACCCTTTGACTCCCTTTGGCAAGCAAACCACGACACCATGCCAGCTCTCAAGTTCCATCAGTTGTATTTCCACCCCATCATTCTTCAAAGCAGCTTGAGGTAATCTACATCATTTGCCATTTTATCCTCACAATAGTGCCATTAGGGTTAGAGAATGGCTGGTCCAATATGGGTAGGGATCTGAACCCAAATCCTCTCACCCCTCAAGTCCCAACACTCTAACCACTATTTCTCCTGCTAATTCTCTTATATTTCCCTTACTAGTTCAGCAACAAGGGTTGGTATATATGTGCTATATAAAAGATCAGCAGGTGCCTACCTAGTGGTCATTGGTATAACTTGGTAAGTTTTTAACTGCATGCTTCTTTGGCTGCAAGCCGCATCCTGCGAAAGGACAGTATTCATGACATCAAACAGCTGCTCAATACGCTGGTCTTGCCGGAGATCTTCTCCTCCTTTCACAAGGAAGGGATACTCCCGCTCATCACTGCCTCTGATAATTATACGCATTGGTTTCCGGATGGATAGCATGACTTTTATCTTGGATGAAACGGAGGAAAAGAAAAGCACAGTTTGGACATAGAAAGGACAAGAAAATATTTTCATATAGGAATTAGCCTGCATTTCGGCATGGATGTGAGAATACTCTATATTTGTATCATCTCACAAAATGTCAAGGTCTGCCTATAAGCACCAGAGTTAGAAAATATTTTAATGCAGCGATTATAATTATGTTATGATCATGTGAATATGATCAGACAGATCATTTCTAAGTGTGGAAGAAGGATGTTGGAGTTTAAAAAATATTAACTTGCCCACAATTTGCTTTCATACAATAATAAGTGATTGGCATACATTGCATGTTAATATATTAACATACATACCCTTTCATCAAATCCTGCAATTTTTGCGTGGTATTCCGGCAATGGCTTTCCCTTACCATCATACTGGCCTAAGAGGGTAAAAAAGTCATTGTTTAATTGTGGTCTCTCAGAATGCTTCTTTGATTAAGAAATTATTAAGGTAATGTTTGTTGCTTTAACTAAACAAATTGTGAATGAATATTCTCAAAAACAACTCTACTAGAAAACGCCAATGATGGTCTTTTCTTACATTTTACTGCTGTTGTGGAAGGTTTCAGGAACAATGCATGTGGGCTCCTTACCGTGAGGCACACTGCTTGGTGTAAAGGTTCCCCGCAATGTTCTACCAACCCCAGCTAATACAAAAAACTGTAACCCCTTCTCCAGGTTACTGACATGATTAAGACAGTGGCAGCCATACAGGAAATCTCCCCAGGCAAACAGCTTCTTACACAGGTGCATACCACATTTACTGAAAAGGAATACCCCCCCCCCCCACACACACAAATGTTATACACCCCCCAAAATTATTACTGGAAGTAAGTGTAACTTGTACATGAATATAAGATGGCCCCCTTTTCCTTTTTTTCTTTTCGTTTTTGATGGCATACCTGGGGTGGGAGGGAAGCTTATTTGAGTAAATACTGTATTTTGTGCTCTTAACAGCAGCCATCCTATCAAGACATAAGGGACAGACTAACAGTACCAGCCTAAGCAGAATTACACACAGCCATTGAAGTCAAAAGGCCTGGAATGGTGTAACTCTCCTTAGGACTGAGTTTGTCTTCTTCCAGAACATTCATCCACTGACTTTTAAAATATATTTTAGATAAAATGTGCTGTGTCAAACATCTACATTTGCTTCAGTGACTGCATTTTGACAGTCAGGAAAGCCAGAAGGAAGAGCATACAATAAAATGATTTTAAAAATTAGTGAAAAAATTGCTTAGATCATGACACGAGAAGAAAAAAAAAATCAGTGCTGATGAGGCTATTATAAAGGGTAAAGAAAGTAAATCTTAATGATCAGAGACGGAAAATATGTTAGGTAACACAATTCATCCCGTGGTTAAAAGTAGCAAATGAGGATCTGCAAAGCATGCATACATAAAGCAAATGTTGCAAATTAATAATCAAAATAGTAGTTAATCTGCAATCTAATATTAATAGGCATAACTTACCAGGAATTTCCAGCTCATGTCTCAAGAATTCTGGTTTGAATTCACTCATCCAAGGTGAGCACTCTTTCAGATTTCCAGGTTCTTGGTGACATTCCTTCATTTTCCGGAGGAGAGAATCCGCAATGGTGTTAAATCCACTGGTTTTCATATCTAGCAGCTTGGAGCCTCTTTCTCCAAAATGACTGTCAAATTCCTTCCCAAATTTCTAAGGTAGAAATAGATTTACAACAGAGGAGTTAATGTAAGAATACACCAAAAAAAATGTTTTAGACTAGTGAATCACTTGAATGAGCACAGTACCATCTTTGGCCAACTGACAAAACTCAACCTATATTTTTTGCATAGTATTTGAAATTGCAATGATACAGTGACATAGTTATACAAAGTCTAATAGGCCAGCTAAAATACCTACCTGGCAGAACCACTGCTCTTATTACAAAGTAGAATTAACACAAGCTTGCATGTAGCTTACAGAAGGGAACTGAGCTGGCCCTTATTTTTCTCAGCAACTCAGAAGTGTGCAATTGCCAGCTCAAACCATAACAGACCTGCAGTAAATAGTACCTCCTACTAGCAGGTGCCCTGGAAAGGACTCCACCCCTTAACTGCCACATCCCCCCCACCACGGAGGAAGGACTAGCCTGGGTTGGTGGGGTCAAAACTTGCTGGGGCTGGGTGGGGCTCAGGAGAGGTGGTCTCCTAGGCCACCAGCCCCACAAGACTTTTTCTGTTGGCAATAATGGCCAATCTGCTCCAGACTACAACAGTAACATCAGTGAACTAAAACTGGGGGAAATATTTTTGATTCTACCAGTATCTGCAGCATGTATCTCCAGAGGTCCTGACTGCAATTCTTCCCAGAGTCCTGAAGATAGGTAAAACTGGCAACTGTCTGTTGACAGGCATTTTTTGTAGTGGCTTCCACATTAAGGAATGGTCTGCTTGAGGCTATTCAAAAGGCCCACATGCTTCTATCATTCACAAAATATGCAAAACAGAACTGTTCAAAAGGGCATGCCTGTAGAGGGAGCAAAACTGCAATGTAACAGATCAGCTCAGGAGATTACTTATTAGGGCTAATATATTATTATATTTTAATATATTTGGCTAATATATTTTCAATTAGTCTCCATACTTAAAAGAAGCCCTTCAAACAGACAGAGGTGGAATGAGAGATATGACTGAATTGGGAAAATTGATACAAGACGTTTTTTGTTGTTACGTCACCCCCAAAGATAATGAAAAGATGGACAAAAATTACAAAGGGGTGTGCTGAAAATGCAAAGATTTTGAAATGGCATGTTCTATCACATGTGATGGACTTGTAAAAAGATGAGAAAGTTTTGGAAAGATATACATGCTGAAATTCAGAAAATCTTAAAAATTTACTTTGCTATAATTCCAGAGACAATGCTGTTAGGAATTCTACCAGACAATATGGAAAAAAACTCACAAGAACTATTCAGATATATTGTAACAGCTGCCAGGGTAGTATTAGCAACCAAATGGAAAGCTAAAGAGCACCTTACCTGTGAGAACTGAAAGGATAAACTGGCTGAATATGTGGTAATGGCAAGACTAACAAACTATATATAAAAAAACGCCAACTAAGAAATTTGAGGATAAATGGCAAACTTATTATGGTTATTTAGACAAAGGTTGAGAGGGGGGAAGTGAATATATGTCGCTTGATCTGTTCTGGAGTGATATAAGTGAAATATTGTTTATTGCTTGTTATTTTCATTAGAGGCAATATGTTATATACTGTTTAGTATTAGTTTTATTATTAATATTATATTTGCTCAGTATTAGTGTGTTAGACTTTTATAATTTCTCAATATGCAAAAAGAAATATATTATTTTGTGTACTATTGTTCAGTGTTACAGTTATAGTTCAAACATTATATAAAACCTCTTAAGAATCAATGCAACTGCTGTAATAGAAAATGTTTATTTCTTCTATATTTGACACATATATGCTTTATATGTTATTAATACTTTAAATACCTATGTTATTATTAACTCTTTAAATGTAAAATATTACTGGTTTCGCTGAATGATCTTTGATGGCTGTGAATGTTTTAAAATGTTCTTTGTATATGAACAATTCCCCTTCCCTTTGTTTTCAGTATTCCTATCTTTTCTTTTTCTGTTTAAAAAAATTAAAAACATGTTTGTTTTTTTAAAAAATTGCTGTCTTTTGCTATGGATCAGCGATATTCTGCTCCTGAGATGGGATAGCCATACATACCTGAATAAATCGTTTTCGGAATAAGCCAAGACCTGGAGCATGTAAATTGCCCAAGTTCTGGTACATTCCGTCGTATAATTTCAGAATGTTCTCTTTATTTTTCTTAGATTTCCCTAGCTCATTTTTGATATCATCAGTCCAGTCCTGTGAATACAGAATTTCATTAAAATGTTTTTCTCTTCTTGCATTCAGAAAACAAAGGTTTAAGCATATTAGCAACTAGTGAAAGACTGGAAACAATTTTAAGCATTACTGAGATGTATGAAAGGTACTCTGAATATGTAAATTAAATAAATAGTTTAGTACTTTTCCCCGTCTCACCCTTCTTGTAAGGATGAGATGAGGATGGTCATTCTGCTAATTACACCTTCACACCAGCTCTGTACTGTAGGTGAGGCTGAGTATGTGCACCTGGCCCAAGTTTATCCAAGGAGTTTCATGGCACAGCAGGGATGTGAACCCAGCCTCCTCCGCTGTAGTCAGACACTCTAACCACTACATCACGCTGGCTCTCATACATGAACGTTAAATATCAGCTTCTAGAGCATCCCACAGTATGCAAAATTTGATATTGTACCTTGAACAGCATCACAGGATTGGAAAGCTGCTCTAAAGCCTGGACGAACTCTTGCACCACTCCTCCTCTATCCAATCTGCTTTTCACCCTATTCAATAACAGACAATACAGCAAGATGAAAACTTAGGCACTATAAGCCAGTCTCCATTAAAAGCTGGTTTAAGGCCTAATTTATAGGACACATGGAGCTGCGAAAGCAATCATATAAAAGTTGTTTTGCACAATGAGCTGTTCATTTTCAGTTGCTCGCTATGTGGACTGAAGGGTTTTCACCCAGCCACTGCAAGCCCTTATTTTGAGCAACATGGACATGTTTAGTGTAAATTGGCAGCAGCTGAACACAAATACCACAACACAGACCAGTCCTGCTTTTGAACTGGCTACCAAACACTAGTTTGCACATTTTTATAAGCCAATGGATAATAGGGTTGCAGTCTGCTGCAGTGTATCACTTATTTTATTTAGTTAAAACATTGTTCTGCTGCCTTTCTACCCAATCAGGGTCCACAAGGACCATTATACAGTTCCAATGATCTTTTGAAATTACTGTTTTTGTAACCCACCTAAAAATGATAGGAAAGGCAGGATAAACATACTTTAAATTAATATAACATTAAACTTTTCTTAGGAATTTTTTTACACACTTATCAGCACTGCTGCTGGTATCACAACTTTTCCTGGAGGACACAGCCACAGCAGGTTCTCCTGGTATCCATGTGTTACTATTTCTCTGCAATCGGACCTTCTGAAACTGGTGAGTGAGCAGTGACTCATGAAAGCACATACCCTGCCACAAATTTTGTCAGTCTTTAAGGTGCTACTGGACTCTTGCTCTTTTCTACAGACAGACTAGACTAACACAGCTACCCATCTTGAAATTGTTGAGAAACTGTAGGCACAACTATCCCACATATTTTCCTGTCTGGGATAGCAACTGTGCTATGCCACAGGCACATGCTGGATGGATCTTACTGCATCACTGTTAAGCACATCACCAACCCCTTTCTTCTCTGCCTTTGCCTTTTAAACTAGCTGAAGTTGTTACTCTCCCCTGGGCACAAACTCCAAAGCTCACATAAAGGGGAGGGAGGATCTGGGGCACTGCAGTCCATTCCAAGCACACTCTCCAGCACTGTCTCCACACTCCTGCCAAAGGACCCTTGACCCACATAGCAGCTCTTCATAAGGTTGCAGAGGACTGCAGAAAAGGGGAAGTTGATAGAGATCCTTCCCAAGAATGGGGCACAGCTTGAAGTAAGCCCCATAAAAATATGTAAAAGAACACAGATTTTATTTTTAAATCCACTGGCTTGAACAACAACACTAAAGTTTCTTAACTTACATGTAAATATCTAGCTGCAGAAACTCCAGCCTAAAACAAATTTTATTAATTATTTGTGATATACATATTTTTTAGAAAGTGTATTTTTTCAAAACTAATAATGAGGACGTTTACTCCCAGTATTTTTTGTCCTTTTAAAATATTACCTTGCTACAAACTCCTTATTCTTATGGCCAATTATAGTATCTTGGAAAGAAAAGCTTTCACTGCTGATCATGAAGGGATACACTATTGCCTGTGGGTAACAGTTAGCAATTTCTTCCACTGTATACTGCACAGCAAGTGCTTCCTCCTTATCAAGCATTGCCATCAGCTGGCTGATCCAGCCAATGAACTGCCAACAGGGAACTGAAGAGATCTGCAATAAACACAACAATATCTATCAATATGAGCAAAAAACAAACACGGAGATGTAATTCCAGCTTATGAACCAAGCGTAAAAGCAAATAAAAGTTTCCGATTGTAACTTGTTCATCTAGAAATATTCCTCAATATCAAATGTTGACTCAGCTAATAGTGCAATGTTACATCTTTCTAAAATCCATTAAAATGGATGTGAAGAAGACTCCCCTGTGCATACGCCATGCTCTGCATGCTTCGTCTGCGAAACAGCACTCAAACAGCAGCTGAAAGAAGGGGTTTGACTCTTCAGTTATTAAAAGCGCTGTGTTCAAAGAGAGGAGAAGCAAGCATAGATGCTGCACCTTTATGCAAATAGTTCCTTCTGATGGCCACCATATCCTTATGTTACTTTAAACAAAAATTATCCACACTAGCCCAAGGAAAATAGGGCAGTTATAAAAAACAAACCAACAAAAAAACAACAACCTTCCAGGTAAACATTATCATTCCACTAATATTCATCCAGTCATCTGTTATGACCAACCCTCTTATTGGTTGGTTGTCTGTCCAAGATGATGGAAAGCCTTACCTCCTGTGCCATGAGGCCCAGTGTCTCTGTTGGATATTTCTCTACGATTTGCAGCAGCCTGGGAAACTTTAGCCTAGCTTCTCTGGAATCCAGTTTTAAAGCTTTGATTACTTTTTCCACTACAATGGCAGGGAACATCTGCAAATCCACAGCATTTATATCTGGCAAGAAACAAACAAAAAATACAGTAGCTAGCCAGTACCCACATTTGTAACATTAGCAAATGCTACCTTTATCCATTCCATAGAAGTGCCTTATGAAAAGGTGCTTCCTAACTGTGACAATGTGGATTGCCGGGGACTTTGATGAGGGTTCTATGGCCTGAGCACTTTGCTCACCTGAGTATTACCATTCGTTTCCCTATGGACTCATGAATACTGCTAGCTGGCCAGCATGAAGCCTAAAAAGCCCAATGCTGATGACAATAAGCAAATCCAGTTCCCTTTGTTTGGGGCAACCAGAATTTATGAAAAGAAGCATATTATATACAAAGTTGTTACCAACTTCTTTAACTGTAATTATGGCTCAGCAGAATGTCACTTTAAAGCCAAGAAGTGGGCTCCTTACCACAGAGAATCTCAGTTAGAAACTAACTCTGGTTCGAAATGACTTCTAAATGCAGGTGGCACAGGCTGAAAAAAGTTAGCCGTGTCCCCCCCCCCCGGACAAACCAGGATTCTAAACTTGGATTAAACGCTGCTTCATAATCCTGATTTTGGAGGGGAAAACTATCTTCAGTTAACCCATACTCATGCAGTTCTTTGCCACAGATGTAGTTTGTCTCTGGAGTTTGTTTCTAACCAGATTTTCCACATGAGGGCAAAGAAGGGAGCAGTAAGGTCCACGTGCAAAGCATGGCAAAGAGGCTGCTTCACACACGCGCAGGCTGAAAGGGATCCATCTGCATGTTGCCCTACAACACTGGGCAGCTACTTTAAAATTAAATTGCATTTTAGTTTTCCATGAGGTGAAAGCTTCATGGGTTGATTTTACTACGTCAGTTTTGCATGGATTTATTTTACTTGCATCCTGAACATAGGGAGAACTCGTATTTACCATGCCAGAGCAATCGTGAAAGCCAAAATTCAACCAAGCCGTGACTATGCCGACTCTCACCTTGTGTCAACATTTTCACCGTGTAAAACTGACATGGGGGTGACTTAATATGTAAGAACAAAGAAAGATTAATACATGAATCTGGCCTTAATTATACATATTTCCCCATCTATCTTCTGCACAGTTAACAACTGGAATGAATTGCTAGTTTTTTTGACTCACCTGCTGAGCCTTCTTCGTTCTTACGTAGATGAGTGTCACAGAAATTAGCCAATATCATATAAGCGTCAATGATGCTCTTTGTGTTTATATGGTCAAAAGAGAGGGACTGTATTTCTTCTTCAGCTTTCCTTACTGCACTGCTGAAACACTGGAATGCCCTTGTGTTCAAACCTGCTCTAACCTACAGTGTGAGACAAAATATCCAAGGAAAACATTTAAGAGAAAGTGTTAACGTTCCAAAGGACAACTGGCCAATATATGGTTTTCTAAGCATAGCTACAAAATACTCCTGATGCAGCCACCAATGCATACAAAAGGTGGGAAGAAAAAGGCAGAGTTAATGAGACAGAAATTGTCCACAGAAATAGAAAATGGCTGCAAAAAGAGTGAGAAGAAATGGGGAGAGAGGGACACTCCCCTCAACTGGAAAAGTGTGCCCTTGCTCCTACTTACAACATGGAGAACAGGTAATAAATGGCTATGAATTAAAATTATATCTTTAGTTACCTTCAGAATCAGAATATTTCCAACAGAAAAGCTTGATTTCAAAAGAGGATGGGAATTTCTATCATGCTTTGAGCTTGAACACTGAGCTTGAACTCATATCTTATCATATTTAACGGGTAATGGAACATTTTTATCTTGTATTGGAATGTATATTATAAAAATGTAATATTTGATATATATTTGTTTTGGTAATCTGTTCTGGATCTTTGCAGTTCTGCCTAGTGAGATATCAAATTTAGTGGTAAGGAGAATGCCATCCAGAAGCCATGAGGAAACCAGAAAACACTTTACATGGGGCTGCCTTTGAAAATTGGCCTGAAACTTCAAAACGTGCAGTCAGGCTCTGTCAGGCATTAGATACAAGGACCACACCACCCTGTGCTGAAAGATCTGCATGGCTCCCTATCTGTTTCTGGGCACAATTCAAAGTGCTAGTTCTTCCCTTTAAGGCTCTAAATGGCTTGGGACCAGAGAACCACAGCCTGCCAGTTACAATCCCACCTTCAGAGGTGAGGGGCAATGTTCCCTGTAAGCTTCAAAGCCTCGTGGGCAAAAATTCTACTGGGTGAGCCAAAAGAACTACTGGCATTAAAGCTGTGAGTGAGTTGATTCAGGTAAGTAGCCATGTTGGTCTGAAGCAGCAGAACAAAGTTTGAGTCCAGCGGCACCTTTAAGACCCTGCATTCCACAGTTAAGGATACATCTAAGGATTCATCACACTCCACTTTTGACATATTTATTTCCTTCACTGTGTTTTTCCTCAGAATTAAACTGAAACCAATAGTAACCATATAAACTAAATTTGTTATTCCTGTTTGATCCTTGAATCTGTTAAACATTTGCATTACGCTGTATTTACTGCTCACCCTCTGCCTATACATATTGACTGGTAATTTCCATTTCATTGTACCTAAAGAAGTGTGCGTGCACATGAAAGGTGCTAAAACCTCTCTCACAATCAAAGAGCTGCAAGCTGTCATGTGAGATGAAATCTGTGTCTAAGATAATGTCCTGGAAACTGGCCTTGGGTTGAAGAGGCAAGTCTATCTGTTCTTTCAGCCAGCTCTGATGTGGCCATGATTGCACGCAATAATTCAAAGAGGCAATCCCCCCTTGGTTTTGCCAGAGTCTTATTTTTAGAAACACAGGGTGGGAGAAAGTGGGGAGGAGCACAGCCCTTTACAAAAATGTCATCCTGAACAATTCTGTTTTACACAGTTTGCAGGGTGAGGGGGCCTTCCTGACCATCACAGGCATGTGTAACAACTTCTCACCTTTCCAATATCATCAGTCTTTTCTCCTGAAAGCACTAAGACTTTTCTTGCTTTTTCTTCTACAATCTGCTCAAGACATCTTGGATCCTTGGAAAGGGCATTGGCCATAATGTGGAAAGTGGTGCCCAGGAGAAGATTCTGGTTCCGGAAGGTTAGTATGTCCTTGCTCAGGGTGCCAGAGTTGGCTTCATCTGCTAGACCATATATTATAAAATATTATGTTTTATTATATTATATTACAAAATTGGCATTCTGATGCAAATATTGTATATCCATTAAACTAAATTAAAAATCCTTTTTAATAAAGCATGATTACATTATGCATCAGATGAAACCTACACAAATCATGTTACCTAGTAGTGAAACGGTTTTTAGTACTGTAAGGATTTGTTCGGGACTACTCTGGCTCCGACTACGACTGTGACTGAAGCGGCAATAACTGTGGTTCCATCTCACCAGCCAGTCTTCTCTGGTCTTAGAATCTCTGTGCAGGTCCTTGAGAAGTTTAACGGCTACTGAGAAGCTGTTCTGCATTAAACAGACAAAAGTGAAAAAGCTCAATAACATTACTAACAAAAACCGTGGCCTTCCCCTCTGACATGGGAAAACTATTTCAAGAAGCTACTTTTCAATGCTAGTGCCAGTACTCCTAGTACAGCCTTTATTATTCCTCTTGATGTAACAGCATCTTGGTTCAAGGTATCAATGAAGGAGGTCATTTGCCTTATCAAGGGATTAAAACTAGGAAAAGCACCAGGCTCTGATCTAATCCCTAACGAGCTATTTAAGGCTGATCCACAATCGTGGGCCACAGTTCTGACCCCAATTTTCACTCAAATTAACATCACTGTATAAATACCTGATTTATGGAAACATTCTATTATTGTTCCAATATTTAAAAAGGGGTCCAAAAGTGATGCATCCTGTTATCGACCAATCAGCCTTCTTTCTTCTTTAGGAAAGCTATACTCTGCTTATCTACTAAAGGAGCTCCTGGATTGGATGGAATCAGAAACCTTATTGGGACATGAACAGATAGGATTTAGGCGGGGTTCTTCGACATGCAACCATTGCCTAGTTCTTTATCACTTGGATGAGAAATACTCATATTTTACAGGGTGTGTGTGTCTATATGTGGCTTTTATTGATCTCAGGGGGCCTTCAGTTCTATAAGTTGCCCTAGACTGTGGAACAAACTGAATCAAACTACTATGGACAACAGACTCCTAGGACTCATTCAACGATTATATTCGGGTTCGACTGCCCAAGTATGATGTGGGCATGATGGGAATTTAACAAATCCATTTAATTTGGAAAAGGGAGTACAACAGGGATGCTTGGTGCCTTTTTTGTTTACATTTAAATGATGTAGCAACAATCTGTAATGACTGCTGCCACCCACCAAACTAGTTGAAATTGGGGTGCCTATTTTGCTCTACACAGACCATGTCCTGAACTAGGGTCGGGCTGCAAAGGGTCTTGCAGTCTTTTTTCTAATTATTGCTCTCAAGAAAGACTGCTGATTAACTATTCAAAATCTAAGATCCTAGTTTTCACCAAGACCAGAAAATGGAACCCGTCTCAATATTGAACAAGTCAAGACATTCTCCTATTTGGGGATTTTGTTTTCAGCAGAACTGTCTTGGACCCCACCCCCCAACTTAGAACAGGGCTTAGAAAAGCTAAACCATGTGCAAGCGCCATAAATAGGTTTTTCCATAATGGGGGGGGGGGGGATATATTCCTGGGGCAGCACAATTTAAAAGTGGTTTCCCTCATCCTTTTTGGTTCAGATATTTGGACTAAAGCTATCTCCGATAACATCAATCAACCCTTAGCCCAATTTTTAAGAAAAATACTGAATATTCCCTGCTGTGTGTCAAACGTTGTATTGTGGGCAGAATTCGGACCGATATCCTTGGAAGCCAGAGCATGGCTTTATGCCTTTAAACTGAGATGAAAACAGCTCTGTGCTAAAGATGGTTTGTTTGTTGTTCTAAACTGAGATACCCACAAATCGACTTGGATGAAAGCCCTGGATGAGAAATTGATTATAGCTGGAATGTTGATTAATGATATTTTTGAGATGGACAAAGCCAAAGCATTTTCTCTGATCAAAAACCATGTCCTAGAAATCGATTATAGTAGTCTGACCCTGAGAGCCTGCAGAGTTTGCTCACCCCTATCTTTAGGTCTTTCTTTACCCCCCTACATGTACTACCATCCCACATTACTGTAGAGCTTTTTTATTTGCAAGATTGAATAGTATTCCTACAATAGTTTTACAGGGAAGATTTCTGAATACGCCCTATTCTGACAAAATCTGCCCTTGTGGCCTTAATAGGATAGACACATCCTTCCATCCTTCCATGCTGTGCTTGAATGCAGACTATAAGGGATCACTATATTAAGCCTTTAATCAACCAACTGCCCCTCTATACTCTGGAAACCCTGGCTCTTTTGCTCAGCGATAAGTTTACTCAAGCAACTGCAAAATTTTCTCTGTCTTTTTAGCCTTGTGTCAAAAAAAAAGAAGCAGCAGCAGCAAGTGACTTCTGCTGCTCAATATCTGTGAACCAATGGGCTTCTAAGGGTATAAAAGGAAAAAAGGAAGCCATGGCAGAGGGAGAAACATGTGGTCCCACGAGATAAAAAAGAAGAGAATAAAAAGTAGTAGGGTTCCTGTAATTTGTACTCTATTCTCAAAAGTTGTCAAGGAGTAAAGTATTGGATTCAGCCAACTTTCCCCACCTAGTATCGCATAATTCCACTCCTTATTACAGCTCCCATCCCACATGGCTTTTGCACACACTGGTCCCATGATCCCAGCATAGCCATTTTGGGTAGTCAAAGGCGATCCTTTCTTTCTTTTTCTCCAGCAGAAAAGTTGGCTGGATCCAATCCAAAAGGTCTACACTTCAAGAAAATATGGTTCAAAGAATAGCTACTTGCTAACAAGTCACAATCGCTTTTATTGTCATAGCAGGAAGACATACTGACCAAAGATTGTGGAAGTTATTTTTCTATATGCATTTCTGTAATCTTCCATTTAATCAAATATTCACCAATAATATTGTTTTATTCAGCACAAGTAATGCCCATAATATGTATAGGATACAGGCATTGTTATTATTACTTTATTTATTTATTTAGCTCATTTGTGCCTTGCTTTTTGCCCCAATGGAAGTAAAAGCGGCATATATCATTCTCCTCTCTCCATTTTATCCTCACAACAAGCTTGTGAGGTAGGTTAAACTGAGAGTATGTGACTGGTCCAAGATCTCATAGTGAGCGTCAGTGGCCTAGTGGGGGATTGAACCTGGTCCCTCCCAGATCCTGGTGCAGCACTCTAACCATTGCATCATGCTGGCTGTTAAATTGCTTGCACTACTACTTAAAAGCTCAGAATGTGCTTGAGTCCAAACCTGCCCCTCAAATGTCTTACGCACATGCTATGTGCCACTGAAACAAACAAGACATATTCATGTGTTCAAGTAATTTACTTTGTCATTGCTCAGAGAATGGAAGAAGTAAACAAAATCCAGAGCCAGAACAGATCTGAATCTCATCGCAACCTCCCAACCTAGAGCAGGAAGGAAGCTCCAGCCACTTAATCATCCCCCATCCCATACCTCACATCATTCTGATTCACAGTATACCATAAGAAGGAGCAAGCACAACATTCCTTATTAAAGGTACCGCACAGCAGTTAAAAATATCCAGAGTAAAAAAAACGCAAATAAGAATTTCAAAGATTACTGCTGAAATACAGATTAATGTATAATTAAAACTTTATTCTTTAAAGATGCCTATCTAGCATTCTAAATTTGAAGGCAATTATGGTAAGAATGGATGTCTCAAAGCACTTAAAATATACAATGAGGAAATTATTAGTCATATACTTTTCTGACTGGTCTTATCCAAATCTACTTTCTGTGATTTTCACAACAGATTAGAAGCTATTAAAATAGGACAGTCACCTGTTTTCTAGCACTTTCTATCATCTTCATTTTCATAGTAAATTTGCAGTTTCTAATCATGGAATTTATGTCTTCCTTCTCATTGTCCCCTTCTATGTTGTAATCAGCATCTCCTCCTCCATCTACTTCCATACTGTCTTCCAAGTGGGTATTAGGAAGTCGCTCCTGAATTTTGTTAAGAAAGAAACATCTACACAAAAATAAGAACACAAACACAATGCTTATCGAAGTGTAACTGTGGCTACAGAGATAATTTCATTCCTTACCACCCTTTTCCATAAGGCAAGCTGGAGGGGAATATTGTAAGAACGTAAGAAGATCAGACCAAAGGTCTATCTAATCCAACATCCTGTTTCTCAGAGTGGCCAACCAGATGCTGCCAGCAGGTTTACAAAAAAGGTACGAAGGACAAAGCTTCCCCCCGCTGCTCTCTGCCTCTCACCTGATATTTCGATGTGTACTTTTATAATCTGTCATGTGCCCCCCATCATCTTTCTTAACTAAAAAATGCCTCAAATTCTATAGCCTTTGACAATAACTAAACTCTTAAATAAATGAACTCTTTGGCCTTGGGTACATGCCATTCATACCCAGTGATTTGTCAGCTCCAAAACTTCACCTCATCACCTCCATTTAACTCAGTTTTTCAGACACCTTCTGTGAAAACTACACTTCCAGCATGCATAAAAGTAACAACTGATCATTTGTTTCTCTACTAGTTCCCTATCCCCCTTTAGCAATCATTTCATTACTTCATCTAACACTGCAATTGCCTGCCTACCTTACTGCTTCTGATGTATTTAAAGATACATTTATTGTTTGTCTTAATATTCTTAGAAACATCTACATTCTTAATTTCACTTTCCTTATTGTCCGCTTTCTTTCTTTTACAGGCTCACACTCCTCCTCCTCATCTGAGAAACACCAACTCTTTTAAGTGAAGCCACTTCCCCTGTTATGGCCTTCTTGACCCTAGATGAGCTTTAATTATTGTAGACTTAAATAACTTCCAAGCATTCTCAAGAACAGAACAACGCCTTTAGACTAACTCCTAAACCTAAGATAAGCTCCTTCTTTTGAAATAATAGTCCACATAGGATATTATGGAGCTGAAAAAAAAAAGGATTTCTAAAAAATCCCAAATTTGAATACCATACTGAGATTCTGGAATGTTGGAAAACATTGATATTTTTTGAGTTCAATATACCTGAACCTGAAAAATACCATTTTGGGGGGGGCATACTTCTCAGAAGAACTACTTATTTCTCCAAGAACAAGCAAATATACAAACTCTTAGCTGAGTAACAGTTACAGTTAACTAAGCATGCACTTACCTGTTTGTAATGATATCATCCCAAATGTTCATAGGATCCATTTTGGAATCTGGATATCTGCTCATCCAAATACTGATAAGTCTCTTTAGGGATGCCTGAGAAGCTATATTGTTTTTGTTTAAAAAAAAATTAAAAATCAAGTCTACTGCCAGACAATGCAGGACAAGAAGTTTAAATCCTGAGGAACTAGCACAGATAGGACCAGATTTTACTTAAATATTTGGTGTGCAATGTTTTTGACCAGTGAGACAATTGCATAACTCTATATTTTAAAAAATCAGTTTCTGCTCGCTACTGCTCGCTAGAATCTGTTGTTGTCTGTTTCCTGTTTGAGAAAAAAACAACTTCTGATGCAGTACAAGGGAGCTATTGATTTAAACAGAAGTCTCAAAGCATTCTAATCTTCTTGTACCATAACTCTCTGAATCAGAAGCAACTGATCAAAAAAGCTGATAGCAGGAACATCATCCATCAAGAAAAGATGGCACCTTTACCAGATTGCATCGGATCTGGAGTTAAATTTGTTATAAGCTTAAAAGTCAATGGTAACGATGTGTCTACTAAACATATGTGAAAGCATCTCACCAAAAAAGAAAGCTAAACTTACCTGATCTGCTTATAAAGTTGACAAAACCTTGTATTTCAGTTAAAGTCTGAATCGACTGCAGCTTGGTAAGTCGACTCTGCTGTAACACTGAATCAATACTGGAATAATTCTGTATAAAAACATAATTCATTTTGAACTGCTAGCCAACAGATTCTCCTATATACTATGATTTCCCCACTGACATCACTTCGCCCAGAAAAACTCAAAGTCAGAATTTTAAAGAGCAACCTAATCTACACTTTTCATGCCCATGGAAATCGAGACTGCACCAACTTCAATATAGCATAACCCTTCAAGGAAAAAAAATCCATGTTATACTTTTTATTAAAACCAATCCAAATTACACAGACCAGTGTGCAAGCTTTTGAGTTCTTCAGAACTTAATCCAGATTAGATTTCTTTTTAAAGACAGAGAGTTGGGGGGGGGGGAAATGCTTAAGGCCATGTTCTTAAGACATGAGCTTGCACCTACTGGAAAGTCATGCAAACTCTGCAGCCAATGAGGAAGACAATAATGAGAACAATAACAATTCCACTGTGAATATAAAAAGCCAGCGACTGAATGGGGAAAAGGTGAAATGTGAATGAGCCATAGTGTAGCCATGTCTGTGAAGGCCAAGTAAAGAATTGAGGGGAACATTTGACCCAGTGCTGAGCCAGCACTGTTATCTGTGTTTTCAGCTGAAGTTTCCAAAAGACTGCATTCCTCGCCTCACAGGGCAAACTAACCTCTAACATAGATCCTGTTTTCTTAAACTATAGTAGTCCGCAGTTTGTGTTGCACTTGTAGTGTACCATAGATAAGGTCGCAGTATTCTTTAAAGTATGTTAAGAAGGAAGTATAGCTTGTTTTTCTATTAGTTTAGATTTGGGGAAGTATGAAATTGTCATTGTGTAAATGGTGTAAGACCCTGATGTCAATTTGCCTGTATATGCTTATGCTTCTGTCTGTAAAGTTGTCAGTGTCTTGAGCTTTCATAGAGATAGATACTTTCCTTGACCACGGTCAACTGAATAAAGACTTTGCTTCTTCTGAACATAGTTTTACTTATTTGGACCCCCCTTGACTGAACCCAAATTTCTCCATCACAATCAATCAACTGTGTCTCTAATATCCCTCTAAAAAAACTTCATTTGATGCTAGAAAAATATTAAAAGGATTCCTCAAGATGGCTAATGCAAGAAAGTCTAACTAATATTGGCATGCAATAGCTGCACAGAATTTAGAGAACTGCCTTAGATGTACTTGAATGTTACCTGCATAAACACCTGCATGGCATTACTAATGTAGTATTTGGCTCTATCAAAATCATCCTGCAGAATGTAGAGAAGACTCAGCTCTTGACTGTAGTACATTTCTATCAGAGCTTTCTTCTGTTCTGTCTTCATAGCTTCATCAATAAACGTCAATAAAGACTGGTCATCACCACCATGAAGGAGCAGTTTTAGCTTGCTGCGGATTATATATGGTAGATAGGTTTCCTACAAGTGAGGATAGAAGGGTGAAAGTGAATATTGCTTTTGGCACATCATGCTGCTTTTGGCTTACAGCCATATGGAAGTCATATAGAACCTGTTATCATGATCTATGAGACTGATGTTTTACAAGTGTATTCAGACAATATGCAGTTCAAATTTAGCTGTTTTTCATTTTAACCAGAGACTAATATTATATACAGATGTGAATTCAGGCCCAGGGAAAAAAAAATTACAAAAATTTGGAAATTTGGGGGAGCATTGAATAAAAGTCCCATGAATTTTTTTATTTTATTGTTTTGCTGTGGAATAAGTGAAATGCTTGTTAGGACAAATTTTAGCTGACCCTAAAAGTATTTTGAGGAATGCTGAAAAAAATTCCTACAATTGCAATGTATTTTAAAAACAACCGTGTGTTGTACATATTTTGCCTTCCTCCAAAATCTCAATTTTTTTCAAGGGTGAGAATTTGAAGGGGGGTTCCCCATGGTTTTAAATTTTCTGAAGCTTTTACATCTCTAATGCTAGACTAAAACCTCTCCTCAGTTGAAATCTGTGACTGATCTCATGATTTTTTTTCTCCTTTGAACTTAAATGTAAAAGCTGCCAATTTTTTCTGAGTGGAAGTGGCGCTTAATATGCCTACCTACCCTGCTTTCCACATAGCTGCTGTTTGCCCCAAGAAAAGAAGGGGGGGAAAGTACTGAGAGATAAATTGCATATATTCTGCATGCTCTGCAGTTTGGCTTAACACACAAACAGGGTCTAAGAAGTTGACTCAAACACTATGGTACAATATATAAAAACAGTTTTTTAAAGCTAGAAACTGTATAGGCAAATATATATATTTTTCAAACCTGATAAAATGGATTGCTCCAAGTCTTATTTAGGTCTGGGGGCTGTTTATCATCAATGTTAATAGTGGAACAATATTCCAGTGATTTCCATTCTGTCAGATGGTTGTAACACTCGAGAGAAGCAAATTCCCAAAAATCCTTTTCTGCTTCTATTGGTTCCTCATCAGGCCAGTCTTGTTTAGAAAGTGCCTATAAGGAGCAAAGATGAATAATGCATTAGTGATAAATGGAAAACACTGTACACTTTAGTTCACCATCTGCACAAAGACTACAAGATGAATTTTTATTTATATCCTTTCTTTCTCTGTATACAGGAAGACTCAGAGCAGTTCCTCCAGTAATTTCTCAAAGTTTGTATGCCTTTTAGCATACCAGTAGAGTTGCCTTATTCTGCAGTCCTTAAACAACCTTCTAAATCCATTGAAGTTGATGGGCTTACAAAGGTATGACTCTGCTTCAGTTTGCACCGATGGAAGACTAAAGGGCATGAAATGGCAGCACTCCACAGAATTTCAATAAAGTCTACTTTTTCATGTGCACTCTGTGTTTTCATTTCCCTTAGTCGCTAAGACAACTATCCTAGTCAAAAAGAGAAAATTATGATTCAGAGAGTTTTTAAAAAATCAACAGACCCTGAGCAATTATTTCTTTTTTTCTTCAGCCACTTGAACATAAGATGTTTTATGAAGCATAAAATGTACCTCATCATATTGTTTAGCTGCCTCAGCATAATCACTGTTTGCTTCTGCAAGTAAGGCCTTCTGAGTGACTTCTTTAGTACCAATTTTTCCACTAAAAATACCCCGCAGAACATTGTAATCTCCAACGGATCGATAAAGCCTAGAAAGTGAACACCATCAAAGGTAAATCTGAATTTACCAAGGACACATTATTATCCTAATTTCTAATAAAGAAAATGATTTTCATAACCATAAACTTCTCTTTCTGGCTTAAATACAATTTATGAATGAATAAGGTAAATTAATACAAAGTTTCTACCCAGTTGAACTTTTGAACCATAGCTATGTTCAGGAACTGCAGATTCCCTGTTACAAGTTAACCTTCTCCCAGTCAGCTTTAGGCTGACAAAGGCTAGTTTTGCATTTACAACTCCTTCACTCAGCCAGATCTCCTTAACGGACCTGGACTAACGGCTTCTGTCAGCCCCCCCGCCAAAATTCCATCAGCTCCCACTGGTCGCTCTTAGGGAGAAGTGAAACCTAGCCAGTCCATCCCAGCAATTTAACCACCCTCAATTTTGACTCACTCTTATTGTTTAGCTGCCATCTAAGGCAGTTTAACACTATCTAAGACAGTGGTCCCCAGTGTGGTCTATCAAGTCTAGGATCCTGTTTTGCACAACCGCCAATGAGATGCCTTTGAAGGGCCTCCAAGCAGGACACAGAGAACACGGCCTCTCCTTGTGCTCGTCTCCAGCAACAGGAATTCAGACGTATTTGGTCCCTAATTTGGAGGTTTCCATGATTGTCATCATGAATAAAATGGAACCTTTTAGAAGAGTTAATGTTTGCCCAGCCTTTTTTAACACCTTCTAAGACAGTGATCCCGTGTGTGTGCCCGTGGCATCATTGTGCACACCAACACTTTTTCTGGTGACCTCAAAATGTTTTAGGAAGTGGGCAGGGCCAGGTACAGCTTTTGCCCAGCAAAGCTTCTGATTGGCTATTAGAAATCTGATTAACTGTGCAATTTTTTTTTTTTAAATCTTGCTTTGGCAGCAACTGCTACCACAGCACAAGGATCTTCACTGTGTGACTGAAGTTAAGCTGCAGCAATAATTTTGCGGCTGGCTTTACTTCCTGTGGAAGCAATTTTGTTGCCGTGGCCACCACATAGTGTGAGAATTCCAAAGGTGCCTGCAGGTTCAAAAAAGTTGGGGACTGTTGATCTAAGGTAATATCCACCACTACATTATGGGGTAGTGAACTCTACAAGTTCTGTGGAGAAGTACTTTCCTCAATCAGTTCTCCTATCAACTTCATTGGATGCCACCGAGTTCTAGTACTACGGTTTTGAAAGAAAAGTGTTCTCTATTCACTTTCTCTATACTATGCATAATTTTATAAGCCACAATCAAGTTCCCCCTTGGTAATCTTTTCTCTAAATTGAAAAGCCCCAACTAGCCTTTCTAGATAGGGAAAGTGCACCAACCCTTCATCAGTGCTGGCTGCCCTTTTCTAATATTTTTCCAGTTGCGATATACTTATTGAGATGCAGTAACCAACACGGTACATTATGCCTCATGAGGGTACACAACAGATAAATCAGAATACTGACCATTTTATCTTCAATCCTTTCCTAATGAACCTCAGCATAGAATTTGTCTTTGTCACTGCTACTGCCCACTGAACTAACAATTTCACTAAGCGATCCACTGTGACACCAAGGTCTCTTTCCTAGTCAATGATCACCAGTTCAGATCCCATTAGAACTCATCGCTAAACTAGGATAGAAAGTAAACAAGAACAACTTACTTGGCTAGTTCAATCCATCGGATTACATCTGGAGAAAGACCTGTCTTTCCACGCATTCTTTTAGCAGGTGGTTCCTCCTCGTCAGAAGAAAAGTGAACTAAAGCTTGCTCAAGAAGCAGGATACCCACAGGTTGCTGTAAACTTGCTAAGCAGCTGGTACTCACACTGGAAGGGTTCAGGTCCAGCAGCTCTTTGTGCTGATAACTCATCTCCTATTGCAGCAAATCTACAATTAGCTACTGGAAATGCTTTCTTGGGCCAGAACACTGGTATTCAGATCTGGGATTTTTCAGGAATCCTGTAATTTTTTCAGGCCCAATAGCCCCAAACCAAAAAATACTGGTTAAAAATTTTTGCATACCCCTATTTATTTATGTTCTTTGGTAATCAATATCTTTCTGCTTCACAGTCTCAAATCAGCCTGAAGGCTAAACACAGGAACCCAAGCCACTGGGCAGAGGTCAAGGAATATAAGAAGCACAGTGCTTCAGAGCCCATGCTGTTTTGTGAGAAAGAGGTATCTTCCTATGCTATACAGTACCTCATCTGATGTCTTAAAAGCAAATATGATTCCTTTGAAGACTCCTGAGGCAACACCACTAGACCTTAAGAACATGGAGGTGATTATGTCAAGTGATTCTCATACAGGCAGGCAACGAATTCTGTAGCTATCTGTGGGAAAGAACGGAACCTTCTAGGAGGAGACCTTTGGGCTATTCCCAGATGCGACGCTCCCGGACATTAGCTATAGTTTAGCTATTAGAAATGGACTGTGGGATCATATCCTCTTCTTTTATTCTTGCTCTTAAATTCCTTGCACCTTACTTAACCCAAGTGTGATGTTATTTCCAATAAATGCTGACCATAATTAACAGCACTCCTCAACTTCAGTTTGGAAACCAGGGATAAGTATGGGCCCCACTCCAAATTGAAAACCATGGTTTCAGAAGCGTTACATCTACGCTGGTCCCTCTTAAAGTTTCTGCCTTTCAAAATGATGGAAGTGATTTTTCCCCCTACCTGGATGCAGGCGATGAATGGTGGGAAATACAACACAGATGTGGTCAGGAAGCAATTGAAGTCCTGCACCAGCTGCTGAATGGTGCTATTCTTCTCTGACTGAGATTTAGATTTTATCATTTCTTCCAAAATTCCAGCAAACAAACTGCTGAAGAGCTGCTTAGCCAGTGTAGAGTCTCTCTGTAATCAAGAACAGAAGTAGGAAGTCTCAGGGCAAACGTTTACAATACTATTGCACTGGCACTTCCACAACACAGAGAAACAGAAGAAGAAGAGAAGAGATTGGATTTATACCCCACCCTTCACTTGTAGTCTCAGAGCGGCTTACAAACTCCTTTCCCTTCCCCTCCCCACAACAGACACCCTGTGAGGAGCAATCCATTACTGGATAGCCCAGGCTAGCCTCATCTTGTCAGATACTGGAAGTTAAGCTGGGTCAGCCCGGGATAGTACATGGATGGAACACAACCAAGAAAGACCAGGGTTGGTACAGAGAGGCAGGCACTGGCAAACCAACTCTGTCTCTTGCCTTGAAAACTCAATGGGGCCGTAGTAAGCTGGCTGCAACTTGATGGCAAAACAAAGCAATCTAAATATACAACAATTACTTTGTTTGAAAGAAAACCCCTAATTTCTACAATGAATCATCAAGTTTTATGGCACAGTAACTGTTATATGCAAGTTCTCTTGTTGCAGTTTTGTAGAAAAGTTCATCAGTGCTGAAACTACAGTAACATGCTGCTGTATAAAATAAGCAATTTATATGCTATGTAAAACAGCAGGCTTTCTAAAGAACAACTCACTAGAACCTTTGCTGTAAGACCTTGACCAGTCACGTCTTTCCTTTCCTCCGTAGAACTACTATGAAAATGGGGAAGGGAAAAGCCCAGAACACAGTATTGCATAGTTAAATATCTTAGAGGCAGGAAGCCACAGAACAACCCTTCAGAAAGTCTGATGCAACCAGGGCTACCACATTTGGCAGCAGCAGCCACTCCAGACTGCAATGAAACCAATTCTAAATATCACAGGATAAGCTAAAACATGTACACTACAGTATTTATTTAAGAAGAATAAATGCTACATTTCACACTTTAGTCCAGGGTGACTGAATGAAATCTGTATACAATTCAAATCAATAGCCAAAAATTCAGAAGGTAAATGTATTCCAGAGCAGCTTTATAAAACATGTTTTGTAAAAACTGTATTTGGTCAGTTAAAAACGTGGTGGGATTGCATACCTGAGCTAAGCCTTGCAGAGGAGTAATCAGACTGCTGTACTCGATCTGGATGTCAGGGAGATCCCCTTGCCTGTACCTCCTATACAGAGTGACCTGAGCATCGTGTTTCATTTTCAGCTCAGTTTTCAGTTCCTGAAATAATTGATAAGTTTACAGTAACTAACAACTTTAATATGAATTTAATTTAGGATAGTTTATAGCAGTGTTCCCTCTAAGTTGAGTTAGTGTGAGCTAGCTCACACTTTTTTAGCCTCCGGCTCACACATTTTTGTCTTAGCTCAGGAAGGATGGCTCCAGAGCAAACTAATGTATGCAGTAGCAGAATCACTTGCTCACAACTTTAATGCCAGTAGCTCACAAAGTAGAATTTTTGCTCACAGGACTCCATAGCTTAGAGGGAGCATTGGTTTATAGTAGTTATCGCTGAATAAACTGCAATTCGTAGGAGGGAACTTTAAGAAGCACATTCATCCTGTCCTAAATACTATGTTTCTTTTGATATATAAACCTTTTCTTGGTAGCTCAAGAAAATTCAGCAGTCAAATGTACCTGGACAATATCTGACATTTATAGGGCGTATCCCTCCAGGAACCCTGAAGACAGAGGTAGTGGCAGCCATGATACCCAGATAATCCAGAAGCGGCTCTCAAACAAGTCAGCCAGCTTTTGTTTTCTAAAAAAAAGAGTCTTGATGGGAAGATAACTTCCTGATCACTGTCCCTAAAAAGTATTTCTGTAGAGCTATCCATAAAACCAGTGTTGTAGTGCTAGCTAAGTATGATCTACTCAGAAAAAGGAAACAAACCTTTTCTTGTTTCAGTTCAGTAACACCTTTCCTTGCATAAATCAGACTGAGCTTTTCTTGGTCCTTTAAGAAGCGTCTCCGCAGCCTCAGAATTTCTGCCCGCTCATCTATACCTAGCACGTACATGCAAGAGGAAAATCCTTCTTTAAATATACCAACAGGAAACCAAATACACACTCTCTTGCTTTGCACCGAAAACTTTGCAAACTGAAAGCCAAGGTGGAAGCTGTCACCTATAGCGCCATTTAAGAAGAGACAGAAAAATCCAAGGTCTTTTAAAGTACTTAATGGCTTAAATATTGAAATGGTGACTGGTCCTTTGACTAAAAGCTATGTTTGTGATGTCTTATACTACTTGCTGAGACCAAAAAAGAAAACTCTAAACAAAAATACGAGGGCAGGGGAGAGATCCGTACCTTTAGTTTTGCTGTCCACCTCATCTCCTGGCAAGCCCAGTCTTTTTTCCCCAAAATTGGGACCTAATGGTTTGAAAGCAGCTCTCTGCAACCTGTCAGCCCGCTTGTGGGTGAACAACATGGACGAAGACAAGGATTCAGAAGATGAAGGAACTGTATTTCCGCCAAAGGTGTCAACACTGTTTCCTAATAGCCAGTTAAAAGAGCTCCTCCCACCTGTAATAAGCAGAAAGTATTAACTAGGTGATGCAAAATGGCTTAAACCCGCCCCCCGCTCTATTGTTTATAGCCAAAACCAAAAGATCAGGACAGCATCAAAAGCAAGTCCAATGTGAAAACTGAGAAGCTTACTTAGAATCTGATATATATTCAGAAGTATACCCAAAAATATGAATGAGGAAGCCAGAATTCTACAGACAGCTCCTTATGAAACACCAGAGCTTCAGATCCCTCCTATATAAACACTTGCCGATAGTTTGTGTGGGTGTAAATTCATACTGTTGCTGTGTAGCCCTTAGTTGGCCACCCATGGACCCATGAGTCAAAAGGGAACCTCCTGGTGGTCGATGCCTGCTGGGGCTCTGGGAGGCTTGAGTTTCCACAAACATAGGAGTAAGAACAGTACTACGGAAACGCCAACTTGAATCAACAGAAAATTCCTAGGGGGGAAAAATACAAGCTGCTAAAACTATCTCTGCCTCCGCTGTCATATTAGAACACAAAAAAAAATTACTAAGACTACAACTGTATGCACAATTGCTTGTGAGCAAATCCTTAGAGACTCTGACACTTATGAATGTATATAGGACTCGGCTGCACGTGTCATTATGAATCAAAAGATGAAGTATTTTATTTAGGTAACATTGACAAGAGGAGGTTGGATCCAGCTAATTTTTTTGCTCAGCCTCACCCAATTCCCCTCCTTATTACAGCCCTCATTTAATATGGCTTTTATCCATGCAGGTCCCATCACCCCAAACATAGCCTCTTGATAATCAAAGGGGAGGCCCATCTTCTTTTTTCACCAGCAGAAAAGCCGGCTGGTTCCTACTCTGAAATTGTTCATACAGGAACTGTACTATGAAAAGTGCCTATCTAAATGTCGCTACTTGATTTTTTCTTCTTAAATCAGCTCCTACCATCTAAATCTGATTCTTCAGTTCAGCTTGTCTACCATATTATTTATTGTTGCTCAAAATGGAGGATTTAAATTTCTATCTTAATTTTTGATTGAACTCCATAAAGAAGCTCAAAACATTAATAAAAACAGCAAAACTATTAAATTCATTACAGAAACAATCACTATAAAACTGGAGAGGGCATATTAAAATTAAATTCCAGACTCTCACTTTTGGCATCAATATTTTACAACAAGGAATTTGTAGATCCAAAAGATACACTCATTGAAGAAATGCATAATATTACAAAGACGGAGGACCTGACACCTATAGTCAAATGCTATCATATCAAGTAGTGGTATCCAAACTGCATGGGGCAAAACCTCCCTTTTAGTAATATTTTCAAATAAGACTATCCCATTGATTTTAAAATCCAGTCAAAGATGAGCTACAGCGAACTTTGAGAAGTTCTTCTAAAAATAATTAAGGATATATTAAGGCATCATATAAAACCACAGCAGAACAGGATTTCTTGGCAACTCACTCCTAGCAGACTGAATGGGAGAAACACTAGATTTTTGCTATTGCATAGGGAAGACAGAAGTGGAATACGTAGTATAAACTCACTTGAAATTTGCATTCAGACAGTGGATATTCAAACATTTTCCTGGAATAATCTGGGCTCTTGCTGGTCATTTCAAGCAGGAAATTGGTGACTAAACTCAAGTACTGAGTTTCAATTTTAGTGGAGTATACAGAACTTAACAAAGTCAACATACGATCAAGGGTGTTTCCTGGTAACCGAGTTTCATCACCCCAAAAATTTCTAACAATTAATCTGTGAAAGAAAAAGAGGCAGACATATCCACACTATTTTGAAAAAAAACCCATAATGTTGTTCTTAAAAAAGAATGATATCTGAACAGCTGAATGAAACAGCTAAAAGCACAACAGCAGATGAACAGCTCCCTTCTTATTAAATCAAATTCTATCAGTTTTTTTCACTGTAAAATAATTACTGAGAAAAACAGAAAATCTAAACTACTGCAGTATTTAGGGACGTGAAAGCACAGAAAAAAGCCCCTCCCCCAGACTTTTCTCACTTGTCCAACATTAATATTGGGAATTTGAGGGAGCCCTGGAAAAAATTGATGAAATATTATCTATCACATCTTTATTTCATCTTTTCCCAATGAGGTCAAGGAGGACTACATACAAAAAGCATGGTTCTTCCCTCCTCCATTTTACCCTCACAACAATATTCTGATGTAGACTAGAATGAGAAACAGTGATTGGTCCAGAAGGTAACCAGAGAGTTTCATGGCTGAGTAAGGATTTGAACTCAGTGTCCCCAGTCCTCTTCCAACACTCTCGCCATTACACTCACCACCTATATTACTCACTGTAGTCCAGAATTCTCATCAATCAGTCCTTGAAGGAGAACTTCTTTTGCCAATTTGAATACCTCTGAAGACTTTTCATCTGCCTGGCTTTCAGGATCCCTGAAGGAGGAGAACAAATAATACTGACTACTGCAGACTCCTCTTCCTCCCCTTCACATACATCTAGGGTTGCCCTACATGCTGCAACGTCCTCGTGTTTGTCAGTACATGACACAGGGATTTGTATTGGACATACAATGGGAATTTTGTGTCTCCCAGGCACACATCAGGCCTTTTCTGTGAGTGATCAGGGTGCATGGGGAGATGCATTTTCAACCTCCCCCTCCTCACAAACTCATAACTCCCCCACAGAGCTGCTATTGGCTCAGTTGGGGGGGGGGAATTACATGTAGCCATGTAAGTAATGTGGTTTTGTAATGAAGCCAATAGGGACTCCACGGACCAGTCTGAAGATGCAAAAAAGTGCACGGAAGAAAAGCTGAATCTACTTCTAAGAACAGACTGAGTTTACAGAAGTAGTTTTTACCAGCCTAGCTACAGCTGATGGCCAGGAGAATTTTTAGAAGAACATGTCGTGTGGCAGCAAGGAGGAGGAATTGGCCGAAATTACCTCTACTCATGCAAGAGTATTTTGGGGTGGGGGATGGGGACAAGGTGGATCAGGACTCTGGGAAGACAGAGCACTAACTTCACAAAACTGCTCAGTTAGCAGACAGTGGGTTGGACCCAAGTGTCTACAAATGGAGTATGTTTGCAGAACAGATAGTTTCTGTCTTCCCCAGCAACTTCCAGTGGACCTCAAAAAGATGCCGCTGAGGGTCAGGGCACCATTCAGAACAGAAGGCAGCAAGAAACTTTTGTGGAGCTCGCTTAAAATTTCACTCCAGCTTTGTTTGCTGGTTTCCAGGGAAGTTTCACAGGTCTTGATCTTCAACATTTGTCTATTATTACTGTGATGAATATAATGTGTAGCCAGGCTCTGAAACAATGCAACAAATGAAAGGAAGCTTACAGGACAATTTTCTATAGCAAGACATGCACTTGAACCCCTACCTGTAATTATCATATATCCACATGAGAATGTCATACATCCGCCCCCGACATACTGGTGAAGGATGAGTGATGAAGCCTGTGACTGTAGGAAGAAGCTCTTGTACTTCAGCTGGTGTTAGCTTAGCTAACATCTTGTAAACTATATCTAAACATACTGTTTGCCTTTCATCATCTCTGTGGGGGGAGGAAATGCCTGCATTACTGTCATTATTCTTTCAACAGGATGGAATTAAATCATCAATTACTAAAAACAAGAAACATAAATTAAAACGTAATCTTTTGGAATTTTAATTTTTTCATTTCTAAAGATACTTCTTATTACCAGGCTTGTATCCACTTTTAAAAAGTGCAGTACAACTAAATTTTAAAGTAATCGATATTGTATGAGCAATAAACATCCCTTTAGATATAGAAAATGGTTAAAAAAAAAAAAAAGACCTTCCACCATTTATTTTCATTGAATGGGGAGAAAGCTTTTCGGAAGAATTTTGACTGCTCCATCACAACTGAAAGAAGAGAACAAAGCTAGCTCCCTTCTGTCATCATAGGCAGAATACTCTCTTGCGCATTTCCCATTTATTTAAATGGGCTTATACAGGACAGTTCTCCAATGGACTGCAAACCACAAGTGAAAGAACTTCGTAAGAAATAGGCACTAATTGTAGTGTTCCTTACCTATGACTCATAACTTGGGTAAAATCTTTACTCTTCAGCTGTAAGTACAAACTGGGTATTTCTTGGGCACGGCACATTACCACTTCCAGACAGTAGGTTTTCATCACCCCATGAAGCTTTGGTATCAAGAAGAAGACTATATTCATAAACCTTTCCATGACCAAGAACAAGAAAGCACAAGATGTAATAATACAGCTACACAGATGAACATTTTATGGTGTATGATAACTCATAATTTCAGAATACCTATCTGCAAGAGGAGGAAAGTTCTTTGCCAGCTTATTCAGGCAGATAATGAATTTGTCATCCCTAGTATTTTGATGTTGCTTTAATTGCTTCATGATGATGTCATAAATTGGACCTTCATATATCTGGAAATTGAAGAGATCATAGTTATTACAGACTTGTAAATCCCAAAAGCACAACCCCCTGGACAACAATTCAAGAAAAAAAAGTTGCACCTACCTGTAACTGTTGTTCATCAATGTATTCTGTGCAGACACACATTCGGACTACACAAGTCCAGGCCAGCCACAACCGGAGTTTTTTAAGCTTCTAAAACTCAAGAGGATGCCCCTCCACCTTCAGAGCAAGCATGGAGGTTTCTCGTCATTGTAATGTGCTCCAGAGGCGCATGCCCCTCTCCCTCAGTTCCTGTTTGCTCATTGCATCCTCTCAGGAAAAACATCATCAATTACTTCAGGAAAAGAGCTCATGGCAGGGCAGAACCGATTGAACTGAGCAGGTGGGGGCTGGTTTTTGCAGCACTGAAATGGACAGTTTTGAAGGATCTGCAGAGGTGAGCACCTTTTCCCATAAGGCTGCCTTCAAACCAAAAGTTCTGTCTGATTGGGCTTTTGGGGTGAAACTTTGGCAGATTTTACAGGCACCCAACATTATGCGTCTTGCCCAAGCACATTAAGCACAACTCATGCTCATCGCTGCATGTCATCTTAGAAGCACATCAAGTGCACTTCTTGAAGAGAGCTCTGGAAGCCATGCCAATGGCTAGAGGTAAGTCTAGCAACCCAGCCCAGTTACATGGGGAAAAGGGGTAGAACAGCGGGAGCTTCCTCACCCACACAATGATAAAAGGAGTGACAGTTTGTCAGGTTTAATCCTCCAAGTAACAGAAACACCAAACGGAGATCGTACAAGCTGAAAAGATCTTGTAAGTACAGAAGTGCTAGAACTTCTCATCAAGCAGCAGCAAGAAAGGAACTGAGAGGGGGTTGCGCCTCTGGAACACGTGATGGTTTGGCAGGAAACCTCCACGCTTGCACCAAAGGCGCCCCCCCCGGTTTCCAGCAGCTTAAAAAACTCCAATAATGGCTGGTCTGTGCAGTCCCAATGAAGATGGAAGATGGAAGATGAATAATAATTAGTAGTTATAAAACCTTTTAGGTGACCAAGTTCATAGCTGCCTCTAGCTACAGAGAACCAGTGTGGTGTAGTGGTTAAGAGCATTGGACTGGTATCTGGAATATCCAGGTTCCAGTCGCCACTTGTGCCATGGAAGCTCACTGGATGGCCTTGGGCCGGTCACACACTCTTAGCCTGACCTACACCTCACAAAGCTGTTGTGAGGATAAAATGGTGGAGAACGATGTAAGCCACTTTGGGTTCCCCTCTGGGGAGAAATACAGGGTATAAATGAATTAAATAAATACAGGTGTCTTCATATTGATATAGTCAATCATTGTCTTCTACAGAAGTTGGTAATTTTGGGGAGGCTAGCACTCTCATTGAATGCTAGTCACAGTAAGACTGAAATCTTTGTTTGCCGTAATACCTGCTGAAGTATCAACTGTCAAAATAAAATGTTATACACAGAAATCTAAAGCTTTCCCTGGCTCTGAAATTGTAAAATACACTTCATATTATACTCACATTTTCCTTTTCAGCAATATATTGAAGAACAAGTCCCAGGACTTCTGCTGCAGCTGCATATACCTCCTTGTATCTTATTAAGGCCATATTGTTAGCCAAAGCTTGGAAGTATCTAGCATTTTAAAAAAAACCTGCTGTGATATTCTCAGAATACCATTTAATAGCTAATAAATAATGTTAGAAGACATCTACAAAAGCTACTCTTATCACTTATTATGTAAAGTACATAGTATGAACAGTAGATCTATATACACACTCATAAAGTATGCATAAGAACCAGTATGGTGTAATAGTTAGTGTCAGACCAGGATCTGGGAGACCCATCCCCTCTCTGCCATGGAAGCCTGCCAGGTAGCCTTGGACTAGATGCACATTCTCAGCCTAACCTACCTCATAGGGTTGTTGTGAGGATAAACTGGAGGTGAGGAGAAGGATGTAAGCTACTTTGGCTTCCCATTGTAGAGAAAGGTGGGGTACAAATGAAGTGAAATAAATAATAAATAAAAACATTGCGTAAATGTGTACAGAAAAATACTCATAGGTGAATCATGCAAATGTACTCTAGTTTAACCTGGAGAAAGTGTCTGCATGGTCTCCCTGTCACACACTATCACTGCAGTTGTGGAATGCTACCTTGTGAACTTGATGCTACAGCACAACTGAGATACCTGGAGTTAAAATGAGAGCCCAAATTTTCTGAAGAAATTCCAGGCATGTGTAGCAATCACTGTACTTACTTGATTCAAAGGTCTACCCACAAACAACACACACACACAATCTGTAGAGGTGATGCTGCAAAGATGGCTGACCCTACAAAAGTTGCCACTACAGATCTCCAGAAATATATCCCAGCTTCTTCCAAACGGTGACAGTACCTTCATTTTGAGATTCTGGCTTGCTGACATGGACTGGTTGTATACCCTCTTACTGAGGACAAGAAACTTGAGGAAACTAAGATGGAAGTGCTTCAAGTATGCCTCTCTATTGCCCAAATTTTCTGTGCTCTATATACACCTATCTAATTTCAAAAAATTATTTTTCTTACCTCACATTATCTATTTCACACTTTGGATCATAGGGAGGCAAGTTATTAGCAAGAACAATTCCTAATAATTGAATTCCCACTGAGTTGTCTTTTGTATTCGGATCTCCGCCAGAAAACCGTTCAAATATTATCCTGTAACAAAACAAAAGGATAGAAGACAAAAATATGAAAAACAGTTAACTCAGATGTTTTAAAAAACTCAATGGCCAAATTCTGATACATTGATATAAGTTCATAAGCTGGAAAACTTTAGAAAGCCTACACAGTCCAACCTTCCTCATCACTCTCCATGCCCAGCTCTCCTATCGGTTTGTTTGGACATAAAACCCCTGAAATTTCACCTCTCTAGGCTACTCTGCAACATTAATTTCAATTGTGCATGTTGGTCTCACATCAACAAAGAACTGGCAAAAAAATAAACACTTCAGTTCAGTGGTGCCCTGGAATGAGAAGAAAACTTTCCACAACCCATGCAAGGAGGGAACCTCACAATATAATCACACAGACCACCTTTCGGGTGATATACTGACACCTGAAAGTGACTTTTGAGATCATATATAAGAGCTGCAACTGAAAGGAATAAAAAAGCCATGTTCCACAAGCAGAACTCAGCTTATAGATGTTTTCTATTCTGAAAAGAACTGTTCAGGTACAAGTTAAGAATATGTGATGGATAGGAGACTGAAGGACATAAGATCCAAGAGTTTCAAACTTCCTTCTCCATGGCCCAAATTATTTAGGTTTAGTATAAAGCAAGCAGGTATGAAATTGTCACAGTCTGATATAAATGCAACAGTACTATTAGAAATCATACAATACTACCATTTTTTTTTAAAAGCACAAGTGGGGGATCCACAATGACTTGTGGGAGACATCTCATTTCCCTCTACATCCCTCCTCCCAGACTACTTCCTCTTTCCTTCCTCCTGGCAGCTCCCATATGCCCCTCCCAAACACCAGCTAACTTAACCTTTATCTGCCTCCCATGTTCAGCTATTATTTATTTACTTTATTTCTCCCTGGGGGGGACACCAACCAGCTTATATCATTCCCCAGTCCTCCACTTTATCCTCTAAACAACCCTGTAAGGTAGGTTAGGCTGGAAGTGTGTGACTGGCCCAAGGTCACACAGTGAGCTGCCATGGCTAAGTGGGGATTCAAACCTGGGTCTCACATCCTAGTTTGAACCTCTAACCACTACACCACACTGGCTTTTACATGGTGGCTGCAGGTGTACAGTAATACACAGCCAGGCCTGCCAGTGGCTGTTGCTGGGCCTGACCCAAATAAGTCCTCCCCCAAAGACCAAAACAAGACTGGAAAGGGCCCTGTCCCCTCCTCCTGCCTTTTAATAACAGAAACGAATGCTTGAAGGCTGGCAATACTATTGTGGTTGCCTAGCAATCCTCACAATGGGCACTGCAGAGGGCATTTGTTCCTTTAAGGTACAGATCCTACTTCTCTTGTTTTGGGGGGTTCTAATCCCCTCCAATGTTTTGTTTTTAAAATTTTCACATTTTTCTTCAGACCTGGGTTTTTCCTAAGATTTGTAGAAAGATCTGCTTTGTCTGTTCATGGCTCCAACTCCAGACTTAAATATCCACAAATGGACCCATGCTGAGAATTAGATATATTGATAACTTGGAACTATGTGGTTGCTTTTGTGATCACAAACTATAGATCTTTGTAGCGTTCATTATTTACTCTAGGTATATTTTTCAACTATAAAATGTCTTTATTAGATTGTTACCTGTACGGTATGCTGAGACAGTCCTTCCAGCACTCTACTACTGTCTTTATAATTTCCAGATTATGTCTGAACACTGCTCTTTTCTGGTGAAATGCATTCTTCATTAAGAACTCAAGCAACCTGTTAGCTAGGATTTCATCCTTAATGTTTCCCTAGTGTGGAGAGATTACAAAACAGCATAGCTAGTTTACATACAGGAACTTATTGAAGTAAAACAAAAATAAAAATTACACAGGCAGCATAAGAACATAAGAGAAGTTGTGCTAGATCAGGCCAATGGCTCTCATCCAGTTCAACACTCTGTGTCACCCAGTGGCCAAAACCTTGGTGTCATCAGGAAGTCCACCAGTGGGGCCAGTTCCAGAAGACCTCCCACTGTGGTCCCCCAGGCACCAAGAATACAGAGCATCACTGCCCCAGACATTGTCGTCCATCTATATCTGGTGACTAATAGCCACTCATGGACCTCCGCTCAATATGTTTACCCAGTGCCCTCTTGAAGCTGTCTATGCCTGTAGCCACCACAACTTTCTGCAGCAGTGCATTCTACACGTTAATTACTCCTTGGGTGAAGAGTAGTTTTATCTGCTCTAAATCTACAGCTCATCAACTTCATTGCATGCCCACAAGTTCTTGTATTGTGAGAAAGGAAGAAAAGTACGTCCTTCTCTACCTTCTCTATCTCATGCATAATTTTGTAAACCTCTATCATGCCACCCCTTCAATCATCATTCCTCCAAGCTAAAGAGCCCTAAAGAGTTTTCCATCTCCTTAATCATTTTAGTTGCCCTTTTTGCACCTTTTCCAATGCTATAATATCTTTTTTGAGGTGCGGTAACCAGAACTGTACACAGTATTCCACATGAGGCCACACCACAGATTTATACAGGGGCATTATGATACTGGCTGATTTGTTTTCAATTCTCTTCCCAATTATCCGCATTTGCCTTTTTTATTGCAGTTGCACACTGGGTCAACATTTTTAGTGAGTTATCTACCATGACTCTAAGAACATACAAGACTTTCCACTGTTGATTTCCCATTAAAATACACAAACCTCCACTGGGTGAGGTCATTACGACAAAATGCATGCCATGCTTTCTTACTTTTGGAGTAGCAATACTAGTCCAGGATAGCAAAGTGACCACTATTTCCACCACCATGTAATGAATTCCCTCTCCTCCATTATCTCCAGAAACAATCAACTGCAACAAGGGGCCTAAAAACTGCTTTGCATATGGCTGGAAAACCTATAAAAGAAAAAATAAGAATTCAGCTGAAGAAGAATGCTATTTTGGAAACTACTATGCAGCAATAATACAGAAGAAACCAAATGGGTAAGACAATTTGCTTAAAAATGAAGTGTACTGTAAAAGCAAACTATTTGATGCTTAATGAGAAATCATTTCATAATGTCCATGTAGAAAAACAAGTGTTATCTTTGTAACTTTATATTAGGGTTTGAATAGATGGCTTATTTTTAAACAATGAATGTGTATGGCAATTACTTATGTTTTTCAATCAAATCCCCCCTTCTCTTACTAGTTCCCCCAATTAGGAGCTACAGCTGAAGGCACAAATTTTATTTGGCATTTCAAACAGCAACTCTTACCATGTTATCAAGAAAAATGCTAATTCCAGGAAAAATTTTAGCAAAGCTGAAGTGAAATTAACACTCTGTGGTGACATAATAAGCAGACATTCAAATGCAATTTAAGTAGATACTGAAAAACCAAGAGAGACAGAAAACCACCTTGCTAAACTTACTCAGGATTGAAATGGAGTAACACTGCAATGCAATTATTAATTTTCCAGTTAGCACTTCCCTACAAACTATTGATTTCTACCCTCCCAATTTATTCTGTGTAGTAGATTGATTTACAGATATGAACAATGCCCACAACACAGATTATAAGCATACAAGGTCACATTGTTAACTAAGGGCCAGAAAAGTATAAGTGCACTCAGGAAGCTTAACTTCCTTTATCTGGTAAGGGAATGGGCTCATGTTCCTCCTTTGCTAGATGCCAGAGTTTCATGCATGGAAAACCAAAAAGACCTATAACTCAAGATGCACTGACAGAATTTAATCCATCTGCAATTCTCAAAATCTACCATCTTTTAAGTTGTCTCTACTAAACCAATGGAGGAATTATTCTTACAATTTACTGTAAACTGAAGCAGCTTTTTATAAAAATCAGTTACAGCACATAACTGTATAATATGGGGCAAATATTTCTTGACAAAACAATATTTAAGATTCCCAAAGAAAGGTAGTGTATTTTATTAACTGAAAATCCATAAAATAGTATAGAAATATACCAGGTTCAAAAATAGCAAACGAATTCCTGCATAGTTAGAACAGATCCTGTTTTTTAAAATTACACTCAAAAAAAGATCAAAGAATCCTTTCAAATTTTCTAATATTTTTTATTTGTGAATACTGTGTAATCTCCTCCTCTTCTTGGTTTTAGCCAGATGGAATATTGCAAGGCAAAAAAAAAAGAAAGAATACTCCTTTAGAACACAACCTCATAAACAAAGACTGCTTCTGCTTTGGCTCCAGTGCAACAAGGAGTCAGCAGTTCCCATTTATTTATGACAGCACACCCTGAAAAATCTTGTTGGTCTCTTAAGGTGCTACTAGACTCAAACCAAGCATTTTTGGGGGCTATCAAAAACAAAAACGAACTCACTTCTTCTGTATTCACAATTAGTTTGGCCACAAAGAGGCGAATGTTTAGTGGTACAGATGGATTTCCCAGTTTGCTGTGTAGGAGCTTCATCCATGGGGGAAGTTCGGGCAAAGCTCCACCCTGAGAACCAGAAATATAAATACAAGTATAATTAATGATAACTGAATTAATATTCCCTCAAATGTTACTTGTTAACTACAGTTTAGAAAACTATGTGGAGATGATTCCTCTGTACTTTTTCTCTCAGGTTTCATTCCAGGCCTACTTGACCAAAACTTAACAATGGTATGTGAAAGCTTTTATGGACTACAACCACTAAGATCGAAACTAAACAGAAGCATAGCGTCATGTAACATTTGGAGACTTCTGCGAAATCTTTATTGTACTTTTGGTTTTGGCAGGAGGTTTGTGCCCTAAGGAGAGAGCTGCATCATATACAAATCAGCAATCAAGGAAGTCGTACCACAATTCTCCCTTGACTGATGGTAGCAGTGATTCCTCACAACGTTTATAAAATGTCATTCCACAGAAACAGCAGTTTTCTGAGAAAATGAAATATATTGTTTCTGTGAAGACATTACAGAAACTTGTATGTGTAGATGTTCCTGAATGTGAAACTACTGCCTTCACAAATACTTTAAATACCAACAGAACAGACTTCGAACACTCAAACACTTTCCCTTCAGGGGGAAGAGTTCTGTGTAACTGAGAGCACTCCCCAATGTGCAGGAACATAGGGCTTTCACCTCTCTAATGTTTAGCCCACCAAAACAGCAAGAAGACAGCATACACAGGACTCCCTCGTGATTCCATGGAAAGTAACTGAGGTCTCCAGCATTTCTCCAAAGCCAAGAGAAAAGCTGGGATCTCCCAGATCTGGTGCTGAGACTGAGGAAAACTTACAAAATTTTCCTGATCATCTTCTATGACCAAACCAAAGGGGAACTTACCAAGTAGGAAGTCAATAGTTTGGTTAGCAAGGAGGTTCCCTCCTCCCTCCTGTTATAGTCAGTGCATGGACTGAAATGAAATGTTGGATTTACCATGAGGCTTTGGAAGGTATGTTTAGTACTGGGTTATGATTTCTCCTTGCTCTGCAGGCAGGGCTTATGCAACTTTATTCATTTATTTAGAATATTTCTATGCCACCTCTTCAGAGTGCTGCTTGAGGCCATTTACAATTAAAAGACACAATATTAAAAAACAAGCCTTTGGACTTAAATAGCCAGAATAAACCAAAGCAGACAATAAACCAGAAGCAGACCACTAAAAAGCTGATAAGAGAAGACTTCTAATTAAAAGCCTGAATGAAAATATCTATTTTAGCCCAGCACCTAAAAGAAAGTAAAGTAGGCACTCAGTGAGTCTCAAGGGGGAAGGACATTCCAAAGGCAATTCACTTTCCAGCACTTCAGCCACAGAACACAACAAATAATGTTAGAAGCTAGAGTACACCCAGAGAACTGGCATCTTCTGGCACCCAGGCTGGCACCTCTTCAGAATTCAGAATTGATCTTTAATTGATTCTGACTGGGTCCTGTAAAAAATTCCTCTGTCTGGAACGGGGAGGCCCTGGAGAAGACCAAAGAAACAGAGCTAACTCTGAAGGCAAGCCTGAGGTTTCATGGGCCTTTGTAAGGGAGAACTCATTCTTCCTATAGGTGGTATCTTCGAGAGTGCTGCCTCCATTCCTGGGAATAATCAACAGAGATGAGGCCAGTGACTGTGGTGTCTACTTTGAGCACCTTCATGGTGGTGGAGGGTAATGAGTACATCTGTTTTGCAGTGGATGACAGGATTCTCCCCTCCCCCAGGGCAGTCTAATCACTATGGAGGGCCTCACTGAAGGAGACAAGAAAGGGCACAGTGGAAGAAGCAGATGTAAGTTAGTGAAAAAATCTGGAGAAGCCCCGATCAAAGGTGACCTGAGGGGTAATAGAAGGGGTCTGGAAAGAAAATCTCAAGCCCAGAGTACCTTTTTCCAAAGGATACATAAAGTCCTCCTGAGTAAAAAGCCTGGTGGAAGCTGGGCATGAAGTGGTAGTATCGTCCATATCTCCTGACCACTTCCCCTCATCCCTTTCAGAAGCCATGGAGCCAGAGGACAACTTAATGTAGCCGGGTAATGTTGAGCCACTGCCACCTCTCATTGCCTCCTTAATCCCTTTCTATGGTGGCAGGATGGGAGGAACACCCAGGAGTTGCTGATAGCTGCTGATGCCTATGAAGCTTGAGGGAGAGAAGACACCTGCTGAATGGTGATGGTGTGGCTTCATCATTCAGCCTTGCCAAAGCCTTGGATCAGGAGAGGGCTGGCTCTCTGTCCCAAATGAAGAGAGGAACAACTGCTGAGGAGCTGGCTAATGCTATAGAGAGGCATGAGATTGCTTCGAAACAGGATGAGCAGTAAAGTTGGACTCTAGCCACAGCCTGGCTCCCAGCAAAGGCAGGCACCCTTGATGAGAGTGAAATTATTTCTGTTTGTCCCTGCCACTGTTGCGATTAGGTAGGAGGCAAAGGAGATAGTGGCTGACTTCTTGTATTTCGACATTTTGTTTTGTTTTCTTGCTCTCTTTTCTTCCTTTTAAGCAAGTGAACAGAGGAATCTTGTATAGCAAGCAGGGCATGACCGGGGGGGGGGGGGGGGGAGATTCCAAATGATGAGGAAGCCGAGCCAAATTTATTTGCATAAGCCCTGCCCACGAAGCAAGGAGGAGGCATAACTCAAGGTTAAAGGATAAGTTCCTCCGCTGATGGAAAAGATTCTTTTGTCCTGCTTCAGGGAAGGAGCATCATTATTTCCCTCAATGCAACATTTTGTTGCAGGTCCCCTTTGTTGGCAATCCTATTAGAAGACCTAGAAACAGATACAGTGTTAACTACATATAAAGCTACAAACAGATACTGACCTTTTCTACTGTGGGTGTGATATTATTTCTGTGCATGTGTTTGACCAGGGTTGTCATAGAGGCCATGCACTCATGCTGGTTGAGCTCATCCATTTCCAATTCCATAATGTCACCCAGAGCCATAGATTCTGTGGGCTCCTTTTGAAAACAAACCCAAACCCAAATAGTTTTGACAATGCTGTACTAATTTTTGTAAGCAAAATTAAACTGAAATTATGTAGAAGAAGAGATTGGATTTATACCCCAACCTTCACTAACCAAAGGAGTTTCAGACCATCTTACAATCCCTTTCCCTTCCCTTCCACAACAGACACCCTGTGAGGTAGGTGGGGCTAAGAGAGCTCCCTCAAGAACTGTCCTTGAGAGAACAGCTCTGAAAAACTTAAGACTGACCCAAGGTCACACCAACAGCTGCATGTGGAGGAATGGGGAATCAGACCCAGTTCACCCAGATTAGAGTCCACTCTCTTAACCACTACGCCAAACTATACTATGTGTGTTTCTTTCCATCAGCAGTCCTTTCCTACAGGGGTAGGGCTGCAATGAGGATGGCAAAGGAGGCCATTTTGTCCCTTTCCGGCTCCTTGCTGCATGTTTCCAAGCCATGGTACTTTGTCCACCCAGAGCCTGCAAACCCCAGGAAATTAACTTTGCAGGGACAAGAAGGGACTGCCGGGGGGGGGGGGGGGGGAGGAATGACGACAAGGGAATACAGTGAAAATCCACAGACCCTTTCCTCCTGGTTAAGTGCCAGATCCAGTCCAATACAATCAAGCTGTCTAGAAACTCTTCATGAGTTTTAATGCTACATCAGGTGTAAAAATACAGTTAAGAAACTGACAGTTTTTCCAGATGTGAACCCATAAAAGAAAAAAGATAAGCCAGAAATTAATATACACACTTCTAGTCCCCCAAAGAAAGTCACCTTTCTCTTGAAGTGAGAAGCAGCAGCAGCAGGGTCTTGAGAGTTATATGAAAAACTCTGCACTCCAGTTGAGAAGTCAAATTGGCTCATTTCCTCGCTCAGGCTACTGTCTGCCATATATGACGCAGAAGCTAAATAGTGCGGCTCAGCTACAAAAGAAAGAGTTTAGTTAAATTAAGAAACCACTCAGAAGACCAAAAAACCAGTCCCCTAGAAATGCTACATATACACTCGATACATCAGGCTCTCCCCTCACTGAATGATATGAATGCATTCACATGTAGCACAGTACCTAGTGACTTTACTTCATGTTGCTTACACTGTGTGAAAATGGACAACTTAGAAAAATCCAATGGAACATGTTAGCCGTGGTTAACTTGTTCTATTAATTTCAATAAGACTTAAGCATTTGGATCATGCTAAAGGTGCATTAAAGCATTAGAAATGCAGGATGCAAATGTGCTTTTATGAACATTTTTGGTGGAAGTGTGTATTTGATGATTTCAATTTAAATTAAATCAACATTTTAATCCCATAAATTTAGAACTTCCTCCCAGAACATCTATATATAGATTTGATATTAATTTATTGCTGGCTGCCTGGAGCCAGCCTTGCTGGACAGGCAGGGTATAAATGTAAAATAAATAAATAAATAGTACTCATCCCTTCCTTTAAATTTCTCCTCAAACCCCATTTTTCTTAGTACTTGTCCCTAACTGAAACAAAGCATAAGTCGTTTTAGCTATGTTTGCATTTTGCTTCCCTGCACTTTGTTGCCTTCCCAATGGTCAAAATCTAGAAAATAAAATGGGGTCTCTTTGAGGAGGGCTGATGTTACTCTGCAAAGTACCATGTACACTGATGACTTTAAATTTAAAAACTCCCCAGTAACAGAGTTTTTCTAATAACAGCAGATAACAATACCTGAATCCATACTCATTGCTTCTCTGGCATCTTTCCTAATGGCAATATATCGTTTCTTTCTTTCCAGAGGAACCTAGAATATGCAAAACTATGAAAGAAGATCCAGTCTGCTTTCAGATTAATAGGTGTACAATTAAAGGATTATTTAGGGACTGCCAAAGCTAGATATCAGAAGAAAGTATCAAATACAGAAAGTCATTGACATGGGGGGGGGGGGGTGTCTACTGGCCATGCACATTCCTAGGTGGAAAGACAGCTAATGTTACCAATGAAGGGTCTGATAGTGATTCATTAACCTGGTACAATAAAATATTTAGTTGGTCAGGAAAGAGTGCAGCTGACAGTTCAACTGCTGTGAGGGCATCTAAACCAGGACAGTTACAATTTCCTTGTCACTAGACTGATTAGGGTGGAGAAACGCAACTACTGCAGACATGGGAATAAGTATGAACTTCCTACTGAGGGCCCTGACTACAGGGTAGAGACCAAGAGGTGGCATGCAGAAGAACCACTGGCAGGGCATCCCCTGAAGAATCTGAAGGAATGAATCAGGCTAAAGGATGGCGTTCATGCAGGCTCTATGGGAACTTATTTAATCAGGCCTGCCTCAGTTCCTGTCATCATAGTGCAACCCCTTACAGTTACTCCAGTCTAAACCCACAGCACTTATCATAACCTGCCACCTCTTAGGGCAGAATGACTGTCTCTGAAGAGAGGAGTTAATCTTTCTAAAAACTGAAAATTTTAATTTGCTGTTACATTCTACTTACCAATGAAAAGGATTTAAAAATTACTGCAATTATCAAATGATACACAAAGCCAGGAACTTCCACATACCTCAACTTCTATTGGAAATGAATAATGGTGTTGCAAATCCAACAAGTTTTCAAAAATTAATAGATTCTGCAGAGCAAAATAACACATGAAAATTTAAACTCAATTAGTATACAACGTATCAACAAAATCCTTTGAAAATACTGGTGGCTGTTATTATCATTTGAATCCCCAGTTCTCAACCTGGCAGGTGGGCATCCAGCAGAGGCAAAGTCACACATGACATTCCCAAGCAATCCTCCCACCAGCCTGTTATTACTACTGCTCAAAACAAGAAGCCACTGAGGACCCTTAATCCCATCCCTACCCCATTCCCTTGGAACACGCTCCCACCTGGATGAAGCCAGCTATGAGAATTCTTTGGCTTTAAAGGGGGATTTAACAAATTCATAAAAGACAGGTCTATCAGTGGCTACTAGCCATAGTGACTAAAGGAAACCTCCATGTTCAGAGGCAGAAATCTTCTGAATACCAGTGCTAAGAGACACTATCAGAGAGAACCTTGACCCCCGTGCCCTGCTGATGGCCCTCCACAGTAACTGGCTGGCCATTGCACAAAACAGGGTTGTAGGAATGCTGGTGTGATCCAGCAGGGCTGTGCTTATGCTCTTAAGGATTACACAGTGAGCCATGATTTCTTATTAGGTAGGCTAGTGGGCCAGCTGGCAGCCTTTCAAGAGTCATTTTGGTTACGGGACCAGTAGATGTTAATCTCTATCTTAGATGAAATTTATTCATGAAACACATACCTTTTCTGGTTTTTCTGTGAAAAGAAAGCCTTGGTAGAATTTGCTTTCATTGAACACACAGCTAATAACAGCAATGGCACAATTATATGCAGCACAATGGTACTGCCTCCTCTTTTCCAGCAGCTGAGTTTCACCAGACATGTTTTCTGTGAAGGCCTCATAGCATGACCTTGAAATAAAACAAATGAGGAAAGCAGATAGCCAGAAGCTGTATGTAGATCAGTATGTTTCAGCGAAGCTGAATTCAAATGTCAACCTTTTCTCAGCTCTTAACCAGCATATTTTATTGCAGAAATTAACCATACCCACCAGTGAAAACAACAAGGATCACTTGAAGTGGTCTCACTAGCTGAAATTTCAATTATAAAAGAGAGAGAACCGCCACAATGAGCATACAAAACCAGTGCAAGACCAACTGCATGGATTCCCAGTTTGTTTCTGGGCACAATTCAGAGTGCTGTTTTTGACTTCCAAAGTCCTAAACAGCCTTAGTCCTTAAGGATCATTTTCACCTGTATGAACCTGCTTGGTTCTCAGTTCCCGGGGGCAAGCTTGTTGCAGAAACTCATGTTGGTGTTCAGGGACATACACAAGGGCTGTCTCAGCTGCCACCAGTGAATTCTGGAGCTCCCTCATTCAAAATGTGCAGCTGGTACCATCACGGAGGGCCAGACAACATAACCTTAAGATGTATTTATTTAGAAAGGACTTTGAGGGAGCTTGCTTGTTATACCTAGGGCTATTAACTTCATTTATACCCCACCTTTCTCCCCAATGGGGACCCAAAGTTGCCTCCTCTATTTTATCCTCACAACCACCATCCTGTGAAGGAGGTTAGGCTGAGAGTGTGTCACTGGCTGAAGGTCACCCAGCAAGCTTCCATGGCAGGGTGAGGTTTCAAACTTAGGTCTCCCAGATCCTCCTCCTGTACCACAGAGCAAATCCAGGAGCTCTAGAGTCTATTTAGTCTAATCCTTTCGCTTCCTGTTGTGGTGAATTTACAGTGGGGGTGGTTTTAGAGGCAGGTTGGGAGAAGTTTTACCTGGAGACCTTTCTGGGAGAAACAGCCACTCTTGGAGGGAAAGCATACATGTTCAAGACATGCCTGACACTTTGTGGGGATTCTAAAGGGGAGACACATTGGCACAAGATCTCAAGAGAGGTGACCAGCCAGATGGAGAAGAAAGTAATCTGAAATTAACAAGGGTCTGAACAATGAAGCCAAATGACTGAGGTATTTCTGCCTATCTCTTTAACACCACAGGGTTAAGTTTTAGTCCTAGGGAAAGAGGATGCATTTATCTCAATTTGACTTTCCCATGCTGAGGTGTTTGTGGTCTTTTGGTCTTCAACTGTATGCTTTTACTCACTGTATCCATAGATCACTGATATGCTTAAAGACAAAAATTTATCTTTCTGAAACTGAAGTTATTTGGTCTATTCAACCATGGGAAAGGCCTCATGCTTTGGCTCATGTTTATCGAAGTATAAGATAGAAACAAGGAGAACTGGGAATATCTCTAACAAGTGATATTTCCAAAATTCTCCCCCACCTTCACATTGGCTCAGTTAAGGAGGAGATTCTGATCTTTTATAGAGAAAAGGGGTGTACAAAAAAATTTTTACCGATATTTTTCAGTTCGGGTCTATTGGACCCCCCCCTCCCCCAATTTCAGGATTTCCAAAAAAATCCTGGATCCCAATACCAGTACTGTATTTAGATCTGGTTTTTTTCTGGGTCCAATAGAAGAAAAAAAATAAGGGGGGGGGAGTAGCAGTAAAGCCGCAAAAAACAGCTGACAGGCAGCTGCCATTGCTCCCCTGTCAGCTGTTTTTTGGGCTTTCTATGCATTTCCTTTAAACATGGGGGAGTTAAAAGGACTGCAGAAGACAGCCTGACAAACAGCTGACCCGCAGGGAGCAGTCTCCATGGGCTCAGCTGAGCTTTGAGCTGGCTTCCCGTGCAGCCTCATTTAAATGCTTCCTGCCAGCTCAGCTGAGGTTCGGGCTGGATTCCCTTATAGCCTCATTTAAACTAGGCTGCAGGAGAAGCCAGCCCAAAGCTGACCCAGGTGGGAGCACTCCGCTTCCTCATGGCTCAGCTGATTTTAGGGCTGGCTTCCCCTGCAGCTTTGTTTAAACAAGGCTGCAGGAGAAGCCAACCCAAAGCTGAGCTGGTAGGGAGCTCTCTGCTTCCCGCCGACTCAGCTGATCCTCAGGCTGGTATTTGCAGTCCTTTTAAACTTTAAAGGGACTGCAGTAGAAATCCCGACAAACAGCTGAGAGGAAGGAGCAACGTCTCCCTCCTCTCCAATGTTTACCAGATCTACCCCAAATATATTCAGGATTTCTTAGGAATATTTTTTGGTTTCCCAAAAAATCCTGAATATCTTTGGGATGCTGAAATATTCCCAGAAAATACCAATATGGTATTTTTCGGGCATATTTTCAGTTCAGGTAGCTCCAAATGCATGCCCCAATAGAGAGACTGACTGCAGGCTGTCTGACTGCAATTCTATTAATGGCCACTGGGAGCAGCAGAGAGTGAGCCTTATTCACCAATAGGAATGAACAGGGAGAAGTAAACTCCTCATTGGGGTCTAACAACCTGAGATCTGGGCCAGCTGAATAAATCCCTCATTATCCATGGAAGGGTTACTTTAATTTCTATTCTTTTCTTCTCCTTTAAAATACTCTCTCAAACATCCAGCCCAAAGAGGAGAACTGTCTTAATTCAAAAGTTCATAAACTACATAAACTAGTTGATCTTTAAAAAAGTATTATTTTACTGACCTCAAAAATCAAATTAGCCACTAACATAATGGTTTAAAAAGGACACACAAGAAATCCTTACTTGATTAGCGTCTTTGTAAGCTCATTTCCTTCTACACGGGGGGAGCACAGAAAGGCTTGGTTAATTCTAGAATCTTTAGAGTATACATCCTCTTTGGAAAGACGTGAATACATCACTTCCAAAATCTTGTGGTAGCTCATTTTCTTGGTGAGCTGTGTATCAAACATAGTTTCATTTGACTGGGGGGAAAAAAAAAAAGTTCTCAAGTGACCAGTCAGAATGTTTAATTAGCTTCAAATTTCTATACTTCAACAACACCCTTTTTCAAATAAAATATAAACCTAACTGCTAAGTTATTTAACAATATTAGTTTTAAAAGACATAGTTCTCCTTATACCTTTGTAAATCTTGATCTCAGTGAGTCCATGGCCTCCACAATAATCTTACAAAAAAAATCATTCAGCGCATCTGTGCTGCAATGCAGTAATAGAGTGAGAAGTGAGCGATCTACATAGGCTTGACGGGTTCCATTTGAAAGAAGGGTTTCACTCTGAAACATTTTGTGAACAGTGTCGAGCAACACCACTTGTTTGTAACAGCTACCCCTAAAAACAAAGAGAACTTTATAGTAAACATGACCATCAGCCACATCCTGGTTAAAACTCCACTCACATTTCCAAATCTCTTCCAGAGACATGGCACTACATAGTGAAATAAGCAAAATCTGGATCTGTGGGATTCTTCCAAGGAAAAACTTGAGCAAGCTGCTTGACCCTGCATGTCCTGTAAGGATAATATTTTATAATTTTTGTTAATATTAACAAAAGCTTACAGTGCAAACCCAATAGCTAAAAGACTGAGATAACATTAATAACTCCTACTATGAATCAAAGCCTCCAATATGAAAAAGCAGAGGAGTCTGGGATGAAACCATTTCCTCAAACCACAATGGGCATCTCCGCCATGGCTGAATAAGGGTCATCCTGCTTTTTTAAAAAATGAGAATTGACTGTGAAGGAAGAATGGAAAAATTCAAAATATATATGATGATCTCAATGACAGAGGCTCTGCGATTGGAGTATTTAATGTGTTGTCCCTAATTCGTGACATGTGTGATTAGTTGAAAGAACTGCAGAGGAACTCTGTTTCACAACTATTGATGAGGATTACCTTCTGGCAATTCTTATGAAGCTGATTTCAAATTGTTCCTCCATTATGTGTCTATGGTCCCTGCAAAGGATTTCTGTCATTAACTGCAACAACATAGGACTCTGGGATAGTTCCAGTGCATCTAGAAACTATAAGGGAAAAAGACTGTATGGTTGCAGAATACAGTAATTCTTGGTAATATATACTATAAGCCATGTATTTAAAAACAGGTAGTACTTCAAACAAAGAACAGTTTACAGGATAAAAGTGCCTAACAGTTACAAATGAAATCTATATAAGTTAACATATGATATCCAAAAACCATCCATCCACCTATCTATCATAAAACAAGATCTGATGTGTATACAGAAAAAAGAAAGTATTTCATTATAAGGAATCCAAAACACACAGATATTCTTTTTATTCTTTTCCTTAAAATTTCATCACTGTGCTCAGGGCCAGGGCCAAGCAAATGGACAGGGATCTTTATCCCTTACTAGGCTGTGAAATATAGCTTACTAGACTATATGGGTTTTTAATACACCATTATATCAGTGCAAGCCTAGGCAAGCCCATTTGAACAGATCCAAGTAGAATTCTCAGTTGCTCTCTATCTTAAAGAAGTAAAGTATACATTTTTCTTTCATGATTCATGCGACTGTGTGTATGGAATGGGATTGAGGGCATGTTACAAATTTCTACAGGGCCCAGACAAATGAGGATTTAAAAGTAAGTAACTAAAACAGTAAATTACACATATTTGTTTACTTACTTTTTTAGTGCAGTCCACAAAGTTGTTGTACCTTAAGGTTCCTTTAGGAAACTCATTAGATCTCAAAGGGAAATTAAATGCTACAAATTGGTCAAGTATGTTCTTAAGGTCCCCAAGTCTTTCTCCAACAAGATTAGTAAAGAATGGAAGAATAATGATTGCTTGACTCTGAAACACATGCAGGTTAGAATGAGACCACATTATATGTTCACTGACCTCAAAAATCATTATTCTTTCAAAGACCATGTAGAGAAAAAAAATCTTTACTATGGGATTTGAAACCAGCTTCAAATGTGAGTTCCAAGTCCCAGCTAGCTGCAACTGCTAATGTAAGCTGTAAAAACTTGGGGGGGGGGGGGGACAGGACACAATTTGCATGGGAAAAGGATGTTGGAGGAAGAACACAATACCCCAGTCTCCTCCCTCATGCCAGGAACTGGGACTATAATGCTTGTGCAAGCCACAGTGGAGATAGGATGCCACATTCAGAGGTCACAATAATCAATGTAATGGCAGGGTTTTATTCTTTACTAACAGGGGGAAAGAATCAGCTACACTGTGTTTATCCACAGTATATAAAAACAAGCTGGAATTACTTTATTTTGATTGATTCAGTGATTTGATTTATTCAATTTAAAAACCGCCCTCCCCTGGTATATAACATATGCCAATACATCAATAGATTTAAATAATTAACAATAAGTACAGTTTAAACAGTATAATACATGTTAACGGTTATCAGGGGCTTACTGTACTTAAAAGTGTCTGGTTGGACTAGGCTACATAGTTAGCAGTTCAATCCTAATAAGAATTACATGCCTACTGAAGTCTATAGCCTTCAAAAGGTGTAACTTTGCTTAGGATTACACTGTTAACATGTTATTGGTTCCCATTTCTTTGAAAATGGTAAAAGACAAAACCAATATGTTATTTTAAGAACATTATAAACAGTAGCTATTCCAGAACTACTCCTACTACTAAAAACACAGTACAAAAGAGGGATAGAACTTACCTTGAGATTTAAACCTAAATTCTGGTCAGTAAGCAGACTTGTGTATGTATTAAAAACATCAGAAAATGCCTCATGTTGCATACTAAATGACACAGAAGAGTCAATCTAAAGAAAAATGGGGAAATCAAGATTGATCATCATATATTTGCTCATATTCTCTTCTTTTTAGGGTTTGGATTCATCTGATGAAATGGCTGACATCACTGTGCATTCATGGCTGAGTGCTTTTAATACTCAAGTGCCTATTAATTCAAAAATGAAATCTGTGCAGGTCTGTGAGAAAAATGGGTTGGGTCCAGTCAGCTTTTTCACTTAACCCCTCTCAAGTCTATCTATACAATAGCTCCATTCTGTTTGACTTTTGTCCTTGCTGGCTCTGTGATCCTCAGCATAGCCTTTAAAGATGGTCAAAGGGGACTGCCACTCCCTTTCTCACCAGTGGAAAAGCTGGTTGGATCCAACCCAATGAGAGTAAACCATGTACAAAAAGTAATATTACTAGTATGTTTTCAAATTAACAAGAGACTTAAGCTAAACTTCTACGAGTGTTCACAGAAAGGACACTATCGGCCCCACTGTGCCCCCTGAAAGGTCGATGGGGCCCTTGGGAACAATGTGGAATGTCTAGCGGGAGCTCATATGAATAAATAAAAATCAGCAGAAATCCACCCCCTTTGCATAAGCTTCTGTTTCCTTTACAGAAAAGCTTTGCATATCAGTCAGGAAATATCATTTTATTTCCACTGATTTCACCAACCCACTACAACCTTTCACGTCACATCCCAACCCTGTTCCTGAGTTTTGAAGTTCAGGAACAGTTGGGGAGACGGGGGACAAAGGGATTTTAAAAAGGGAGGTTGCAATAGTTACTACGGAGTCTAAAACTTATCAAGCTACATCCCAAGAGATCTGAGGAAACCCGAAAGGGGCCACATAGACTAGCATTCTGCAGCCATTTGGATCCAGTACACAATTACAGGGTGTGGAACATCCCAATAAGGCTAAAGTTACTGTTCCCTTCTAGTTTCTTCAAAGTCCCCTAAATAGTCCTCCTGAACCCAGAAAAACAGCCAGGGTCAGGTTAGAATCCCAAATGTACTCCAAACATGAGCAACCTACAGGCCTGGAATGGCCTTGGCTCCAGTTGTTAGATTATCTGCTTCCAGACCATCACATTCCCTGGAGGAAGATTAAGGCTATCACTGCTGTGCCAAAGCAAGCTGTATGAGGGGCAGGGGTGGGGGACAGAAGTGGTTCTTGAAACATGCAACTTCCACGGGCTGAATTATGTTGGCTATATCTCGTCCTTGGAAACATTTCTGCATATAAATATCTCTACAAAACCTATTAGGCTGGACTGTGTTAATATTTTGCATACCTTTCAAAACATCATTACCAATCAAAATACCTCAACCTCAGGAAGAGGCTGAAATAGATCATTAAGAAAAATCCGAGATAGAATCCTAATGTTGCCTCTTTGAGGCTGGTTTGGACACCATCAGTGGGCGTGGGCTCCCTCACTAGGACCAGCACAATTAACAGCCTTGGAAATGAAACAGTAACTTTACTTGGAGAACTTTAGCCAGTAGAGTCAGGACAGCCATTTTGCTCTCAGGAGCAGAATCTCTGGTCCTCCAGTTGTCAAGATGTACCCAGTTCTTCAGTATAGCATTCACTAGTTTCATGCCTTGTTGCTTGTGAACAGCACGATCTCTAAAGCTTTGGTCTAACATGCCATTCAAGATAGTACCAACCTGAAAAACAAGGTGCTGCTACATGAAATAATAACAGCATTTTATGCAAGGCAACTTCAACAAAATGTATGCAAGTCAAATGATTCATAAGAATAGTATGCAAATACTCCATATTGACACAGTGGCAGTAGAAACACGCCATGAATTCTACAAAGAATGACGCAAAATATATTTCGAGGAATGTGAGAATTTAACATTTAAAAAACTTAATTTCCTCACAGAAAGGCAATTGCTAAGGTACATTAAAAATACCCTGATATTGGTCAGATTAGCACTGCAACACAGAAAAGCATAATTAATCAGTCCTGGCTCTGACTAGTCCTATAGCGAGGGAAATTAAATCAAAATTAAATTATTGTACGGCATTGTGTGTGGAATAGCCAGGGGATCCCAAAGGCTTGCTTGGCTGCCTGAAGCTGTAGCTCTTTTTTGGCACCACTAGGTGGTGAGCTATGCTTATTTTTAGGCTGAGTGCGCTGTGACTTGCCCAAGGACACCCAGCTGGCTTCAAGTGGGAAAGTGCGGAATCGAACCTCATCTTCCAGATTAGAGTCCACCACTCTTAATCACTACACCAAGCTGGCTCTATAGTGAGAGAACATGACCCAGAGACATCTACATTATTACATATAGGGGAAAAAATTCTTTACAAGCACCCACTTGCAAAGATCCAGGAGAGTATCCTTACTGTGCATTTTTGTTGTAACCTCTGGCATTGATGAAATAGTAATATATAAAATATTTGCATGGATCTTAACAGCTTGCTAAATTATAAAACAATATTTTTATAAATTAGAAAAATAATTTTAAAATAGGGATAAATGATTTGCTTCTTTCACTTGTCTTGAAAGTAAAATTTTGGAAATTCTAAACCTATGAAATGAACTATTTTGAAGCAAGTACCATTTTAGGGCTGTCTAGAGATGATTTCATAAGATGAGGTACTGCTACATCCAGGTTTTTCAGCAACTCTGTGTTAATGGTGTCTGAGAACAAGCTGTAGAAATACTCTCCATGAGAAAAGCTGATAAGGTTCCTTTGGGATACTCCAGATAATGGCACAGATAACATCAATGAGTTCAACAAGAGACTCACAAGTTCCTTGCACTATAAGAAATAAATACAAAACGTTACCTTCATGCATTTCAACATCACGAATATATCTTTCAAACAACAATACATCTGCTAAGTATTTTCTCATCATGAAGCACTGGAAGATTTAAACCAGGAAAAAAGAAGATGCTATTCGCTATGAATGCTTGTTCTTCTCAGTGTAGAGAGAAATGCACAGATGACTTCCTACCTTCCCCTTACAGAGACACAACCATACAATAGACCGATGCTTGCCCATGAAGCAGGCGCTGGTGTTTGCCTGCCCACCTTGCCAATCGAGGGTCTGGTGGCAGCCGCCCTCCCTCCTCAATCTGGCCCATACAAAATATGGATCCTGGACACTCACCCTGCTCCCCCCCCTCGATGGAGAAGCCTCGTTCTGTTTCAGGAGACTGCTATTCAGAAAACTCAAACTTGATACCAAGAAAATATGTATCACTAATCAACCTATAGATCCAACTTTTTTTTTGGCTGTCAAGTCACAGCTGACTTGAGGCGACCCCACAGGATTCTCAAGGCAAGAGACTTCAGAGGTGGTTTGCCATTGCCTGGCTCTGCGTCATGACTTTGGCATTCCTTCGAGGTCTCTCATCCAAATACAAGCCAGGGCTGGCACTGCTTAGCTTCCAAGATCTGATGAGACTGGGCTGGCCTAGGCTACCCAGGTCAAGGCAAGATCAAACAACAGAAGTGCTACACTTTATCTAAGGGCTACACTTTATCAAAAGAATTTGTGAACAGGTCTTAACCAATATGGAAAAAGTGACTCTGTGTAGGTCTGGACTGTCAGAAACGGGCTTATTTAGCCCCTAGGCTGTATAAAGGAATATAAAGAGCTAATTCCCTTGAGAAATGATTTCCTACACAGTAGAGGTTATCAACACCAAAGCTTGAATTGAGAATTGCAAGAGGGCTTCCAATAAAGTTTTGAATACTCCTTTTAGTTGTCTTCCATTTTTCAATCTAACAATTTCTGTGAACTTTGAAGGCTTAGCAAACTGCCACATTTCACTTGCTCCAATCTTAATAGCTGGGGTTTTACCAGTATTTAAGTATAATAATTTTCTGAGGCAGAAAGTAAAACTTGCACCATACTGTAATCCCTGGAGTAACAAATGAAGAAATTTAGCTGAAACTTGACCATGGTTCCATTAGTTATTACAACTGTTCTAGCATATTTTGTTGAATCAATGAGAATCTAAATACCAAAGACAGAATATTTTACAACAATTTTCTCTTATGAGCACAAATTGCATTGGCTGAGCCTGAAGAATCTTTTTCTGTTCAGAGTATTTTTACTTGTTTTGCATAACATCTTTTCCAGTCTAAATTAAAAATTACATATAAATTGTACGGCTACACCCACATTTAACATAGTCTAGACTGTGCATCCACACTCCAGTTTTTAAGCCTCAGACAGAAAGGCTGGGCATATCTTTTTGCCAGCTGAAGGAGACCTGGACTGAGCATTTATCCAATGATACGAGTATGGAGCCTGGGCATGGCCAGAGCCGTGAGCCTTTGTTGTAAGCAAAAGGAGTCTTGGCCCTATAGTTCTTAACCCATGGCTTGGCGCCTGTGGCTATGAGTGAACCAACTACAGAAATCAGCACCAGGCTAAGAATGGTGAAATACTGTATTTTATGTTTTTTTGAAGATGTATTTTTGCATTCATTCTGTAAAGTGCTTTGAGTCTCTAGACAGGGAGAAACTTGGAGTATAAAAGCCTACAAACATAATGAGAGACTTCTACAGACACTGCCATACTTAAAATTATATGCATTCACATTAAATACTGGTGATATTAATATTACAGAAAGAACAACTCACTAATAAATCAGCCTCCTACCTGAACACCAAAAGCAAATGCCAGCTGCAGCACTCCCTCAGCCAGTCGTTTACTGCTCATGTCCAATGAGGGGAGGGATTTCCTTTCATCTCCTGGTGCAATACCTTTGTATATAACTACAAGGAGCTTAGAACCAGCCTCACAATGTAGACCTACACCCTTGAGGGGACAAAAATAACAAAAGATACACTTGAAAATATGTTTGTAACATGCAGGGGAAGGGAAGAACAGAGATTTAAATTGAAACTTCTCCCCACCCCCGCCAAGGCTCTCTACATTTTCTTCTCTTTGCTCACCTCAAACCACATTTATGATTCTTCTTGGATTAAAGCATCGTCGGGGATACTGCAGAAGAAAGGTTCTGTCCTTCACTTCCTCCCCTCCCAACTCCCAACCAACAACAAGAACTGGACAATTTTCAGTGCTATATTCAAGTCTCATGATTACCACTAGAGGTATTTTAATATGACCAAAACCAGAATTAAATTGGCCCACCAGTGTTAAGACATACAGCAAGGAGCAACCACTTGTTAAATTGGTAGATGTGAGAAAAAAAACTGTTCCAAGAGGGGGATTCTTGGCTTTTGCCAGATCCCCAATTTGCTGTCCCCTCATTGTTCCTGGAGACCTATTGGAACTCAGAGGCATGATGGGGGAGGGGACACAGCAGGCTGCAAGGGGAGGGTAGAAGATGGAAAGTTCACTTTACTAACATTAGTTAGGATCTAGCTCTGAATAATGTCTCCTCATACTGGCCAGCCCTTTGATCTACTAATATGACGTATATATTTAAGTTACTTAAAAACTACTCCAGCAAACCCCAACATTTTATAACTTTTCCTTACCCTGCAAAAATACTAAAGCCAATATTAAGCATTAAGTTACAGTTTTACCTGAGATTGTAAGGTGCAGTGAAGGAGACCAACTCTGTGCAGCTGTTTGCATGCAGACAGAGTGGCACCGAGTCGAACATGATCCAAACGAGAATCTGGATTGTACAGCTCAACACCATCAAACGCCTCAATACTGACAAAGCAAAGGTGAATAAAATAAGGACTGTGTTGTTACAATATTTATGTTACATCATCAAAAGGTTTGTGCTTCCATTAAAAAAAATGTCATTCCAGGAGACAGCTTACCTTTCTGGAGTTATTACTTTCTTCATGCTAGTCTCTAAAGATTCTTTATAGGGAGATCTCATCAAAGCTTTTATAAGCCTTACGCAGATATCTGGGAGCTTTTGCATGACTTGCACATCAGCTGTGTTAAAGCCTATGCTTTTAGGATCACATACTGTTGTTACAGTGAGTTCTATCAGATTTTTGTTAAGCAACTCTCTCTCCAGAAGCTAGAGAAGATAAGATTAAAGTCAAACAATCCAAGCATTTTCACATTTTAAGATTTTCCATTAAAAACTAATGAACGTTGGAGCTTACTATATCGCAGGCCGGTAATACGCATGTATGTGTGTATGTATCTTACACCCATGGACACATATTCACATACGTTTACGTTAACAAACACACGGACATATATACTTACAGAGGTTTATGTTAAAAAAAATATGGTAAATGTCATAGAATCAGGGCCTCACAAGCCATCTGGCCCAATCCCCCTGTCACTTGAAGATTAGCAGAACATTCCTAATCATAGGAACAGTACAACAATGGAGCCAATTAGTTAAGAGGAGGCTCTCCCTCACTGAAGATTTTTAAGCAGAAGCATGGCAACCATCTGTCAGAGATGCCATAGCTTGGGATTCCTGCAATTAGCAAATGGCTGGACTAGACAGCTCCTTGCAACTCTAACACTGTAAAGAAATCTGGTATAGGAAAATCAGTCCACCTTTAGTTATAAAGTAAATACTAACTTCAATAAGTATCCACATTTAATTACTGCCAAAGGTGACACACTCCTTTTATCTACTAATTATTTCCACAGAACAGAATCTGCAGCTTATTTATGTATTTGATTTATATACCACCTTCCCCAGAAGTGGGCTCAGGGAAGTTTACAACAATTCTTAATATAACAACATTAAAACAACCATTAAAACAATTTAAATCAAAAAAACCCTAAAATACTGTGCACCAGCTAGTTCCAATGTCAATCAACTTATTTGAAATTCAGCAGTGCCCCAATATTGGGATCCAGGCCACTGGAGGAGAGATAGCCAGGAGGGAAGAGGGACACCCACCGCCTCAACCAAAACCCTGGTGGAAGAGATCTGTCTTATAGGTCCTGTAGAACTGTAATAGATCCCGCAGGGCCCGGATCTCAATTGGGAGCTCATTCCACCAGGTGGGGTCCAAGGCCGAAAAAGCCCTGGACCTGGTCGAGGCTAGTCAGACATCCCTGGGCCAAGGATTGCTAGAAGATGTTGATTTGCAGACCTCAGTGACCTTCGGGACTCATATGGGGAAAGGCGGTCTCTAAGTTATGCTGGCCCCTGGCTGTCTAGGGCTTTAAAGGTAAGCACCAGCACCTTGAAACGGATCCAGAATTTGACAGGCAGCCAGTAAGTGCAATGTCAGTGCAGCTGCAGAGGTCGTATCTTATTATGCACAAAGAGCAATAGGTGGATCCTAACGCAGTGAAAGGTTTGACTATCCATGGAATACTTTTTATTAGGCCCAAACCCAATGCTATTTTACTACCTCTTGCCTGGAGTAAACTGAAACCAGCTCTGTTTGAATCTGCTCTGCATTTAACACATAATGTGGGCTTTAACAGAACATCATGTCCTGTGGCATTTTCTTTTGCCAAAGCTCCTTTTAAACATTTTTTTAGTGTAACATACAGCCTGAAGAAGAGTTCTGGTGAACTCAAAAGCTCATGCACTGTTAATAAAAAGCATTACATGGACTGTGTTCTTGGTTTGGGGATTTTAACTTTTCGACCTACAACTTCTTTCAACTGACTCAAGCCTACCTTCCAGAAATCCTGTTGACCAGTTTCCAAAATCATGCTAACGAAAACCATAATGCGAACTATAATCGTGCACTTGCAGTAATTGTAATCTTCTTTTTCTTGTGGGCTGAAGATGTTGCCTTTTGATGAACTGTTAAAACACTGTTCTGCACCAGACACATCATGCAAGGCAAGTTTTTCAAGGAAGAACTCCACTGATGTCATGAATGAGGATTCAGTCTTTGTAGCTTCAAAGAATTAAACAACATTATACAGTCGGAATATAAAACAACAGTGTTAATTATATACATTATGTAGAAGGAACAATTTTTTCTACACCCCACAAAAAACTTAGAACTATTCCTTACTTAGTTTCCCCTCTAATACCATATTAGTTTCTCAACAGTTATATTGTACTTTGAATATGGGGAGGCACATTTATTAAATGAATATTCTATTTGTAAACATTCTATAAACAGAGAAATGAATAGACCTCTGTAATAAACGGGGGGGGGGGGGGGGGGAAGAAGCCCAGAGTTTGATTTTAAAAACCTTTCTTGCATATTGCCCACAGTGGCTAACAGCACGGATTAAATAGAGTTTGTGGAGAGAAGAAAAGTAATATAGAAAAGGACAAACGAAGATAATAAGGAAGTAGGAAAAGAGGAAGACCCCACATTAGATGGACTGACTCAATAAAAGAAGCCACAGCCTTCAATTTGCAAGACCTGAGCAAGGATGTTTGGGAGGTCATTAATTCAAAGGGTTGCCTTAAATCAGAAACAACTTGACAGCACATAAGACTTCATGGATAGTTTTTTGGAACTGTCTATGGGAGAGTAAAGCAAGTGTTGAAGTTTTCCAGAAAGATCTGGGAGGACAGATGCAGCATTTGAACACTTCATCAGGAAAGCACACTACAGTAGAACAGGAAGCTTCTTGGCAGCAAGTCTGAAGTTACAGATGTTCCTTTGGAGGCACAGTCCCTTAAAAGATATATCTTGCCCCTGTCTGAATTTCATTTTTATAATGCTTCTAAATCCTTTTTAATAGAAGCAAAAACATGCAAGGTTTTTTCCCCCGCCAGACTGCCTTGCAAAGGGAAGGGAAGGGAAGGGAAAACTGCAAGAGAGCTGTAGAGATGGTTTGCCCCCCCCACCACCACCACACCTTAATTAACCTCTAACCGGCTGTATTCATTCTTGTGTGCTGTTCTATAAAATTTTCTCCTTCACTTTCTCCATTCTCTTGTTTGCTTTCTCTCCTCCTTCGTGCCAGCACCAACAGGTGAGGTTATGCAAAAAACAACAACACCCGAGCAATGCTCCCTCTAAGCCATGGAGCCTTGTGAGCAAAAGTTCTCCTTTGTGAGCTAGTGGCATTAAAGTGGTGAGCGAGCGATCTGGCCGCTGCATACGTTAGTTTTGCTCTGGAACCAACCTTCCTGACCCAAGACAAAAATGTGTGAGCCAGAGGCTAAAAAACTGTGAGCTGGCTCACACTAACTCAGCTTAGAGGGAACACTGCACCTGAGTGAGATGTATGTCACTGTAGAATCAGAAGGGGAACTACTCCAACAGTAAGTTATTTCATGGGCAAGGGAAGAGGAGAAAAACCAGAGCCTAAATCTTTCTTATCCTGAAGTCTTACTTCTTATTCATCACTAGCCACCCTGCAGCTTCTTTCATTGTGAAGGAATGTGTGCCTCTGAGCGTATGCACAACAGTTCTCACTCACTAAATAGCCACTGTCAAGCCCTTGGAATCATCTCCTCCAAAACACAGGAGTAAAGGCCCTGGATAGCCCAGGATAGCACTATCTCATCAGAACTCGGAAGCTAAGCAGGGCTGACCCTGGGCAATATTTGGACAGGAGACCACCTTGGAATACCAGGGCTGTGATGCAGATGCAGGCACCAGCAAACCACCTCAGGACATCTCTTACTTTGAAAACCCATGGAGTCACCGTAAGTCAGCTGTGATTTGAAGGCAAACAAAAGGACTGAAGAGTACATAACTCTCCAGCAGACTTTAAAACCCATATTTCACAGCCCCGATCACACGCAGAATTACCCGCGCGATAGGCATGACTCCCAGATGGATTTTAAGGGCACGATCACAAGAGAACATCTGGCAAGCGTCCCGCACCCATTGGCAAGCCACTTTGCTTCGCCAGAGAAGCGCAGTAAAAAAACACTAGGGAAAATCCAGCATCAAATGGGTTGCTGCGGGCCACAGATGGACTTTCCCAGTGTGATCGCTCCAGCGCGCACTTGTGGCGTTGGGAATAGTCTGATCAGGCTATCCTGATCCCATGCCGTTGTTTTTTTCCCCTTCTTAGTATGCACATCATCGCATACTACCATTGGAAGCCCTCAGGGTGGAGATGCGATTCATCAATCCCCCGTTTAAGCAAACTGGTAACGAATGACCAAAAAAACCCACCCCAACTTGTCCGTGGTTGCGTCTGATCACGCAGTGGCGAGGTGTGCCTGCAGCTTCACAGAACTGTGTGATCGCGCAACTGCGGGTCAAATTGCTCCGGCACAAATAACCTTGCTTCTCCCCCCCCCCCCCCCCCGGATTATCTCACTTGTGTGACCAGGACCCACTATAGAAAAAGGTTGGGGCAGAGAAATAATTCTGTTGCATCCTGGAGGCTTGTGATTACAAGGCCCCAGGATGCAATGGCAGGTGTTTGCAAACACAAGGCCCCATGATGCAATTGGGGATGGGGGGGATTCCATTTCATCCCAGGTGCTTGCAATCACAAGCAAACCCCCACCCCCAAGAAAAATCTGCCTTATCCAAAGGAGGACACAGCAGACATTTTGAGAGAAAGAAAGTTTATCTGAGCTGCCTCTCTCTCAGATGGCAGGCAGTGTTTTGCCCTCCCTAGTGGGCAGGTTATAGATGCCTACCCCATGAGATGTGGGGCATACACCCTGTGGGCTGTATACTGTACACACCATCCTTAGAAGCTGGCTGAGGTTTTACTTGGCACTCAGTTCAACATTTTTATCCTGAAAATCAAAGATACTTAATGACCTTTGGCTTGGGAAAGGAGACTTCTTGCCTGACTTCCTCCATAGGACAGAAAAGGAAGGAAAGAGAAATGACTCTAAGCACAATGAAGTATCTTCTTTCATTTCAGGCATGCAACTACTTCCTAGTCTCTTACACTGTAGGGCTTCTGCCTTTTCTCCTTAACTGGATCGGTCTTCCATGCTTTCAGTGCGACAAGGAGACTGAATTTCCCCTTCCCCCCTTTCTTGTTAGGTCATGAGGCACCACCCTCAAAGAGTTCCACCCTGCCCGCTGCCCCTCAATGACCAGGGAGTCAGCAGCCCCTACTATGTGGGGTCTCCTCCCCCCCCCCCCCATTCCTGGCACCTTCTTTGTGCATGTTTGGGCTAGGAGTGGAGTGAGCACCCACCATCACCACAGCTGCCTCTTTCACTTCTGCCTCAATCTACAGCATCTGCATGTGACGTCACCCTGGGCTTTGTGCAGGTCAGTGAGCCAAAAGAACCCCAGTACTTCATTTAAAAGGAACAGATCGTCAAATTCAAACTGAAAAGGGTTTTCCGACATTTACAGTTCTGCGTTTTGTTGCAGCAGACTTAGGAAGGTAAGATGATTCACCTACCTAGTATTTCATTTGGTTTGATCATTCCTTGCTCAATAAAAGTATTGTAGCAGTCCAAAGCAGCCAGAAGCATATCCATCCACTGTACAACAGCTCGTAAACTAAAATTCTCTTGTAGACCAGAAAGAGTCGGATGAGACAAGATTCCAGATACACTTTTACCTTCATCGCCACCTCCTTCAAATTTCTTTATGAGAAAAGAGATTTCTTGTTTCTGAAGAATATCATCCAACCATGAAGATGGAGACTTGTTTCCTGACAGAGAAGCACAAACAGTCAATATTTTCCACATATGGCAGTGGCACAAACAATGAACTAGTAGTCAAGAAAGCAATACTGTGCTCCCCCACAGGGACTTCCATATTCAGCAGACTTCCATATTCAGCAGAGACTCACCATAATTGACTTCCATAATCAGCAGAGACTCATCAGACGCAATCTTGTTCCTTAATTGCCTCTTTATTGGATGCAGCGAAGTCCACACAAGCTTCCTCACAAGCACAGTTCACTTCACCTGCCCATTTCTGCCCTTCAAACCCCTTGGGGCAGTTCCACCAGGCCTGTCCCAGTTTGGTAGCCTTATCTTGCCCCAGACTCCATCTCCTCCTTTAGGTTTTTTTCTTCCTTCTTTGCACCTACTCAGCTTTACCCAGCCAGCTTCCATTATTGACCTCCTCTGTCTCTTCTGACATTGCCCTTTTTATCCCTGGGACGCTGCCCATGCCGGTCAAGCCCAGCTCCACCCCTCCGTTCTCAGAGCCTTGTGGCTCTTACACCCATTCCTTGCTTTGCCCCACTCCGGCTGGGTTTGCACAAGGATGCTACTGGCATCTTGTGAGGTGCCCTGCCCTATCCTGGAGCATCTGCTGCTTTCTGCCCACTAAGTGGAGCCTCTCCTGGCATCTGCTGCTGCCTCTGTGCCACAAACTCCCACCCCCTGTAAATATGGGGTCATTATGTAAACCCATTCTGGATTATTTCCACATGGATGGCTGATTTAGAAAATTACTCCCTGACCAATGGAGAAAGTGGCTTAAGGAATCTCCACTCAGAAGTATTCCTAGAGAACACTGTCACATAGGTAGTGAGATTAAGAATCTTCCTAGCAAGTTAACCAACTTCAGTGAGAGAAAGTTTAAATGATAATTTTGCAGCAATTTTATCTATTTAGATTTTAAGTTGCTGCACACAGATAAGATGATGACAGAATTCTCTTTGTGTCCAGGACTGCAGTCTTAATATCTAACAATCACTATATTCTTCTGCAGAATATGCACTGACTTCCAATACATGAAAAATGTGTGTGGATTCTGATGGAAGACTGAAGCTGAGAAAATCAGTGGCTTGCCTGAAGCCACTTACTGAGGTCATGGCAGAGATGCAATTTGAACAGTGGCTTCCTGCCCCATAGTACAGTCTCTTAGCCCCTATGACACATCAACAGGAATACTACCTATGCAGTATACAAACCTGGTAGCAATGGAATAAATTCAAAGAAAAGTTCCATGGCTTTATGCCGACACTCAGTTTGGGGTCGTCCACATTGCAGAAAAAGCCACATGACAATATCCTCTAAACATATAGATTTAGCAGGTGGAAATCCCCTATATGATGGTAATAGTAGAATATTAACTGACGTTATTAACTGAATCCACACTAGCAATTAGTTACTTAAACACTACTCAAATTTAAATCCAACAATAATAGTTCCAAGTGGTCTAGTAAGATGACAATCAATCCGCACATATCATAACAATCCATTCAAGCTGTACTCCAAGCCTCTAACTTTTCATATTTCTAGTGCAGGAAATATCATGCTTCTTTTCTTTTTCTCCGCTACATGCAAAACAGAACTGTGGATGACCACTTCCTTCTTCCATTTCCCAATACCTGTCCAAATCAAATAGCACTGTCCCTATCTTCCTTACTAGTAAAGGTGTTTTGCTATAGTATGCACTGCATAGACTAGGGTTTGCCTAGAAAAGGTTTGACAGACAAAAGTATCCACAAAAAATAAGCAGTTAGTTCTCTGCCTCCCCAGTTCTAGGAAAGGCAGGAAGTCCTCTCTCGCCAGCAAGTAAGCTGGGGAGCAAATAAGACAATTCATTCTTAAACTGCAATTCATCAGCAACTTCTACTACTTTAAACATGGAAACCCTTTTAGGTTGATACTAAATATATTACTCAGAAGAAAACTCTGGAGTTCAGTGGTGTTCACTCCCAAATAAGTGTGCACAGGACTGCAGCCTTTTGCCAGGATGTGTTTTCAGAAAAGCATATGAGGGGGCAGGCATGCATTTTAAACGCTGTGTGGTTGTTTCCCAGTGAAACTGTGCTTCTTGGAACTCTGAGGAGATTACTAACCGAGGTAACCGCCGCTGGTTTTCTTTGTTCAGAGTAGATGCTTTGTGCTTAATTATTCGCTTCAGGTGATCAACTGCATCACAACACTGTTGGGTTGTACCTGTTTTCAAATTGAAAAGGTCTGTATATTAACAGGTCTCAAATATCTTTTTAAAAAAAGATCTGGGCTGTTTCTGCTCCTGCACACAACAATGAAAACTTAAAAGATGAAAAGCACTTTACTTATCAAATGTATGTTTAAAACACACACTAATGAGGCCAAAAGGTTATTTAAAATGTAAAACAGATGCCCCACACACAAGGTATCAGAACCAGTCAACCAGCTACTGACTTAGTTGAGAGAACATTATCCCAAACCCATTTCAACCTAACTTCTGAGGAGGCTTCGGAGGAGAGAGACAAGAGGAATACAGCCTCTCGGATACTATCAACCATAGTATACTTCTGGCCTGGGTGTCTGGGACACTCAGTTATGGTGGTTCTGTGGTCCCATGGGATTACCTCAGGGAATATGGTAATGGTTGTGAGGTTATCTGGGGAGGCAGTTAATTAGAAAAATCAAAAGATGTTTTTAGGGCTTAACTTTTCATTGCTGAATTGCTGCCATTTTATTCATATTTATTACTGCCAATGATTCTGTTATTTTGTTTTTGTTTTATGATTTTAATTAAGTAAACCAACTCTAAAGGCTCGTGTGGTGAGGCAGGATCAAAATATTTTAAATCAAAAGACAAATTAAATAGTCTAAGTGTTTAAAACAAAATGCAAGTGCCTTTTCCCCAGCACTTTTCTATAGCACAACAATTTTTATCCAGAAGTCGATATTTGAAATGTTTTCAAATCTGAAACATTTTAACATGAAACCCAAAAACATTTTGCTGCCTATATGTCTTTAACATTTTAAAGCACTAACTGTAAGCTTTATCCAACAAATTTTTAAAAGAAGTTTTAGTTAAACATGCACCCAAAGATTTCTCATCTCCATGTGTCAAGGCCAGACTTTCCAAGTACACAACCAGTGCTTCAAAGACAAACTGGTCCACCAGAGCATTCTCTTCCCTATGAAACAAGAGAAAAATAATTAAATAAGGATTCAATTATTATTTGGAAAACTGGGCTTTTTTTACATTGTTGGAAACATTTTTATACAATACATTTTTATTCAAACTACAATTCAAATACAAGATCAAAATACCTTGAACAATGAAGTCAACTGAGTATATCATCAGTTGGAAACATTTTTAAAAGCAAAGGGCAAATGTTTGGGTGAGGAGGATTGTATCAGACATGGATAGTGATTGCTACACCATCACATCTACTGAATTTGAACAGACTTCAATGTTATGTAAATCAGTCTACTGCCCTAAGAAAATCTTCTCCATGTGCTGATCCCTGTACATATTAACTGAAATCATTTCAATTATGACAAACCACTAGATGGGTTATATTAAATAAGCTTCATCACTCCCAAAAGGCCCGCAATATAATCCCTACAAGAATATTTCAAACAAATGAATCATGCCACATACTACAGGTAAAGTTTTTAAAAATCTAGTTTACAAGCTAGTAAATTCTTCTCAAAGGCTTCCAAAACAAAAATGATTTGTCGTTCCTTCAGCAAACGCCCAACCCATCTGTTTCGTTCAGTTGTGGTCCCTTCCTTGTCCTCAGAGTAAGGAGAATGTTAGGGTCTAAAGCTGGATATTAGCTCACAGAGAAGAGCTGTTAATTGGTCTACATAACATATCGTCTGAAAAATTATGAGGAGCATGAGTTTCTGTAGTTAATACACTCTGCATGCAAAGCACCAACATCTCCATAATATATTTTTATCCTGCTTAGAAGCAGCACCAGCTTCATCTCTCACCTAAATTCTCTGTAGATGCAATTAAAAGCAAGCGCAGCTCCTAACCGCTTAAAAGCATTGGGATGGAGAGCAAAGCTGTACAGCCTCTTGAAGAGAGACTTGGTGTTCACAGGACTTCTCTCTTGCTGCTGTGGCGTTGTCTGTTTGATGGACCATTTCAAAAATTCTCGGACACAACGACCACTGAAGTCCCTCAACGGGCTGTCCACGGGATCCACTATCCCATCCTGAAAGAAAGAGCAAACTTGGTTTGCTATCAGTAAAACCCTAAGAAAAGTTATACCCTTCTAATCCCATTGACTTCAACAGACTTAGAAGAGTGTAACTCCGCTTCAAATATATAAGATTCTTCTGTGTTCAATTTCAGATGCTAAGAACTGGAAGCACATGTTTTCATCAGTACATAAGGTGTGATGAAGAAGAATGGTTTGATAGGAAGAAGCAGCTGAGAAAATAATCTTTCACACATCTGAAATTTGTACGTTGTACATTTAACGAACAGTCTGTTTTTTTGAAAAAAATTATTTATTTATTTTTCAAATTTATATCCCGCCCTCCCCACGAACGGGCTCAGGGCGGCTAACTAGGGCACAAAGGCCAGTTAAATATATAAATACATTTTAAACACTTAACTTGCCCTGTGGCTCAAGCAACTGCCCTAAATTTTATTCACAGACAGTTTACTCAGAAACAGCTAAGAGTAGAATCATTGCTATTATGCATTTCTAAAAAAAGGATCCTTTCTTTTAAAAAATCATGGCATACAGATCTTTTAAAGAGTTACTAAGAATTTTGCTGGCTTTAATAAAATGTGATAATCTGAAAATGGTCAAAATGAAACAGTGGTGAGTCAGGAGACTATCCATCCCCAAATAATAAACTGAAAAAGAAACAGTGATATACTATGCTAACAGTGATAAATAGATTTGATTTTTTTTTCAACAACCAAAAAGGATCTGGAGATGAGAGGAGGCTATGCACTTTTGGCAAAAAATATTTTAACTTTAAAAATGACTTCACTGATATATCAGTTGCCTACCAAAATAGCTTCTAGTAATGTCACAGTGTCTTGACTTTCAAACTTTTTGTTAGTGGTGAACCAGTGAATTAACTGCATAACCAGAGGTTCATAGAGTTGCCTTGTAACCTAAAAGGGAAAAATGAGATAGTATTGAATTATGATTTAGATTAGCATTAACACTGCAACAATAAGATCATAAGAGCACTGTCAGATAAAACCAGTGATTTACCTAGACCAGCATCTGCTTTTACACAGTGGCTAACCAGATGTCCTGGAAGGCTCAGAAGTATGGAGGTTCAAGTCTCCTCTTGCCGTTACCCTTAGCAGCTGGTATCCAGACGTATACTACCTCTGGACATGAAGAATCACTAACAGTCACAGATGTCCCTTATCCTCCCTAAAATTCACTAGTCCCTTTTCAAAGCTAGCATCATGACACCCTGTGACAGCATGTTCCACTAAGTTAATCAAATACTGTATGAGGTGGTACTTGCTTTTCCCCATCTTGAACCTACGACTGCCCATCAACTTCACTGGGCGCTTCCAAGCTTTAGTGTTACACAAGGGAAAGAAAAAAGTTATTCCTGTCCACTTTCTCCACCCCATGCATAATTTTATAAACCATTCTCTTTGTCATCTTTTCACTAAAGTAAAAACCACTAAACTCTTTAGTCCTCCTATTATTTATTAATTCACCAATTAAATCCACCCCCTCTGCTAATGGGAGACAACATTTAGTAGTCAACTCTTTGTAACATATCAATATTGGAGTAGCAGCAAATGAACCTTTAAAAACAAATTTTAAAAACAGTTGAATTGCCAAATTTTTCTGACAAATTAACAAATGTGGAAAAAAGCATTATGGCTACGCTGTAAACTCTGTAGTACAGTTTCCCCTTCTCTCCTTTTCCATGGATCCTACAATACAAAAATGTGGGTGACTCCGATAAGCCAAAATCCAAGACAACCAAAGCAATCACAAAAACTTTTATTTTTTAAAAAATATTTCAAGCAGCTAGCCACCCAAAACAATTCAAACAAAATAACTAGATTTACTTGCCTGGTCTACATCACAAGCAAGTCGTAGTAGTATAGGAAATGTATGCTTATACAGATGAGACATCGGCTGGGAGACTTCTTGTCCTTCAGGTATCTGAGCAGCCTTCCCCAGCATGTACATGACTATGCTATGTAAAAGTTCACAGGCTGCAACCTAAGGGGGGAAACTGCTTTGGTTAGGTAGCTACCCACATAGATGTGGATGGAAATAACACACTTGATCTCAGGAAGAATTTCCAGCCTTTTATAAAATTATTCCAAATAATCTCAGAGAGCTCCTATTAACACTGCTTGGGAAACAGCCTTTTATTAACCTAATACTAGTGTCAAATTTTCGATTAAGTCACAATTATTTTTTAAAAAGATAAAAACTCAAAGGAAAAATATATGTTATCTGTTTCCGTAAACTCTGCCACCACATTTCATGAATTTTCCTACAGTAAAGGCATCCACTGCTTTGTGTTGCTTCAATCACCACCCCAAAGCAAGCATACTAGGACCTAAGTATCTAGAAGACACACTAACCTACAGTCTCTCTCTCAGACTTCTGCTATAGAATTTCCATAAACTAGCCTATGACCCCACATTACTAGCCTTTGACCCCAATCTAAGAAAACGCATTTGCTTCATTAGGCCACAAAAAACGAAGATAACTTCCTCCCACCCCTTCCAGCAAAGCAGGGCGGGGCTCGGTGGTTTGTAGCACAAAACAAGCCTAAGTTTGCGGCTCTGGGCACAAAACAATTTTCCTGCCCTCCCTTCCTACAGTTTCTTATACACCTACTCCCATGAATTATAGAGCCACACATGTAATAATAATTAATTAATAGTTATTGTATGGCAGTGTGTGTAGTATAGCCAGGAGATCCTAAGATTGTCTGGCAGCCAGCAGTTCTAGCTCTTTTACCATTATGCACCATTAGGTGACGAGCTAGACTTGTTTTTAAGGCAAGAGACATTTCAGAGGAGGTTTGCCATTGCCTGCCTCTGTGTCATGCTGCTGGTATTCCTTGGAGGCCACCCATCCTAATACTATCCAGGGCCATCCTTGCTTAGCTTCTGAGATCTGACAAGATTGGCTAGCCTGGGCTGTCCAGGTCAGGGCAGAGCCACATGTAATGAAACATAATACAGCCAGAAGGGGGATTCAGCAATTCCACCTTGCACATGTGGAAATTCTTCCAGTTCACAAACTGAGCTACTTGGACCCCAAATATTGTCACTGTAGCCCATCCAAACATCCAGAAGGACATAAAGGAATCTTCAGTATTAGTACTCTGGAGGGACTGTAAAATGATTCCTTCTTCTGATGTGATGCGGTTTATGGTACCTGTTTTAACCTGAACATGTGAAGTGTATTAATTGTCTGTTTAACTGTGCTACACAATTTAACCATTGCCGACAACCATTGCTCAAATTTTCTTTACAGTATCAGCTTTAAAAGTTTTTGTTCAATATCAAGAAAGTTTGGAAAGCAATACCTTTGTCTGCCTGTCACTAGCAGAAAGAGCCAATTCAGTGACACGAGGCAAGAATATGTCCAAGTAGATAACAGGCTTCATGTCAGCAAATGGTACTGCAAAACTCAGGCGCTTCTCTGTGTCCCAAGACACAAATTTCTTCATCCTCTCCTCTGCAGAAGCAGCTACCATTTTTGGAAGAAAGCACAAAAAAGTTACGTTAAAACTGATAACCAGATTTTTAAACCCAACCTTGCTAGTGATGCATTTCTCAACAAAACATCCTAATTTATGAGATATAATTATGAAGCTGGGTTGTGTCATAGAGTATCAAAAAAATTAACAGTGAAATCCTAGGCAAAATTACTTAAATTAGATCAACTCTGCATAGAAATGCACTTTTAGGCACCCATGTGAGCAATTATTGTTTCCCTTCCTGTACAATAACTAGTAACAACGCAAGAGAATAATATTGCAAAAAAATTTCCAAAGCAGAAAACTAGGATTTAGTCCTACACAATTTCTGTAGCTGAAATGTACACATTCAAAAAATACTCTGTATATTCAGGTTGCCCCGACCTGGACAGCCCAGGCTAGCTTGATCTTGCCAGATCTCGGAAGCTGGCCAGGATGGGCCAGGAGCCGACCAAGAAGTACAGGGTTGTGACACAGAGGAAGGCAACAGCAAACCACCTCTGAAGTCTTTTGCCTTGAAAACCGGACGAGGTTAACTGTAAGTCAGTTGTGACTTGAAAGCAAAAGCCACAACGGTCAGGTTATTAACTGCCTTCCTGAAGTGCTTGCAGTGGTGTTTAGATATTTATACAGAAATTAAGCAGAATAAAAACCCAACTGAAATTCTCAAGTATGAAACCAAAGCAGCAGCAGGTAGATTAGCAAAACATGAGGCTTATCCTGCCCCCGTAATGATTCCAATTAGAACATGGTAATTCTAACCCGGGTGATTTTGCTTTAAGGGGAAAAAAACTGGAAGCCCCATTCACACAACTCCAAGAGTCATGTGTAGACCTTACCATTAGTCATTCCACAAGCTCTGATCAAAGACAAATGCAAATCATTTGTACACACAACTGTGTTTTGAGCAATACTCATTGAGAAGCCAAATGTACAAGTTCCAGGGACCTGGACATCTCCAGGCAAGCATGGGAGAAAAAAACCCACAAGCCACGATCTTGCAAAGTCCTGCCCAGTTTTAAATTTCAAAACTTTAGGTTAGATCCTGTGGAGGATTTCCACAAATGGAAGAATGGGCAATTTTTGCTGATCCACCCCACCAGCTGCAGACCTCTGACTCCCCTTCATTCTTCCTCCTGGAGCACCATGTCCCTAAAGAGTGGCATGGCAGGGCATTTGGGGCTGCTGCAGGGGAGAGGAGAGGAATGAAGTGAAGACAAGGTGGCCCTAGCGACATTCCTCTCTCATGCATCAGTGGGCACAGAAACTGACGTCTCGAAATGTGCTGGTCCAGTTTTATACATTTAAAGACAGGTTTTTAGGCCTCACCTGTAACTAAATTCCGGTTGATCTGTCCTCCCAGAGATCCAAGAAGGCATGCCACTCTCATTCTTATGGCTTCCAGTGAATGATCCTCTTCCTATATAAAAATATAATTGCAAAAAAGGAACACCATACATGTATAAATGAAGGAATGCCTATGTAAGTTGTCTTTAGTGTAAAAACATTTTGCATGTTGAGTTTCAGAAAGCAAAGAGGTAAAAAAATAAGAATTTCTTGTTCAGAATTCTATAGAACTCCACTGTTTCAAACAAGTGATGAGGGCTTTCCCCAAAGAAATGAATTGGAAAGGCTTCCAGAATATTTTTATGCTCTAAATAGCGTGATCTGATTTTGGATGTTAATTCTGACATATATTTAGTAAACAAAATTTAAGAATTAATCTTACGCCCCAACAGCAACAAATACTTGAAGTGAAATATTTGATTAGGAAAAAATAAAGCAAATGCATTTTATATGTTACAGTCAAACAAATTAAAAGCTTTAAGTAGAATTTATTAGTATTGGGGAAATGTTTGTAAAAATTTTAACCACGTGCTTCTCTCGAATTGCTTAATGTTTAGATATTTATACTCTGCTTTTCTCCCTAATGGGGATCCAAAGCAGGCTGCAATATTACACTCCTCTCCTCCATCACATTATCACAACAACCCACCCTGTAAGGAAGGTTAGGATGAAAAAGAGTGCCTGGCCCCAAAGTCACCCTGTAAGCTTCCACTGCACAGTGGGGACTCCAACCTACATCTCCCAGATCCTAATTCCATGAAGGCACAGAAAAATGCCGACACACTGATCACACTGTTTTGGAAATCATGTACGCTAATAATGTTTAAAATACATGGCTGAGCAGAATTTTATGGCAAAAGCTAACAAAGGTCCCTTCCACACGCACCTATTTGCCACGCTAGAGGGACACTTCATCAATGGATCAAACTGGCGCAATCACACCAGCACATCTGGGAAGCGTCCCGCAACTGTCGTCAAACCGTTGCAAACCATTTTGATCTGGTGGGGAATCGTAGTAAAAAACTACTAGTGAAACTCCAGTATCAAATGGTTTGCTGCGGCTCACAGCCGGAGTTTCTCTGTGTGATCGCGCCAACACAGAAGTGTGGCATTGTGGATAGCGTGATCACACACTATCCCAACGCGACACTGTTTTTTCCCCCCTTCTCCATGTGCACATCATTGAAAGCCCTTGGGGGGGGAGAAAAAAAGCATCGATTCCCCCTTCCCCCCTTTAAGCGATTCATCGATCCCCCGTTTAAGCGCCTTGGAAACCCACCACACCAAAAAAAAAACACTCGTCTGCGGTTGCATCTGATCATGCAGCGGCGGTTTGCCCCAGCAGGTCCATGGAGCTGTGTGATCACGCAACTGCGGGGCAAATTGCTCCAGAGCAAAAAAGCCTCGATTCCCCTCTGGATTATCTCGCTCGTGTGGAAGGGATCAAACTGCAGATTTACATGTTTATCAACTGATTATAGTTTCTGAGGGTAGCCATGCTGGTCTGCAGCAGAACAGCTAGATCTGAGTCCAGTAGCACCTGAGAGACCATCAAGACTTTCACTGCATAAGCTTTCAAGAGTCAAAACTCAGTTAATCAGAACTGATGAGAGGTGCTCTGACTCTCAAACGCTTATGCTCTGAAAATCTTGCTGGTCTCAAAGGTGCTACTGGACTCGGATCCAGCTGGTTATAATAAGGCATAATATATTATTCAAATGCCACACAAGAAAATATTCCACTGTGAAAAACATCCTATTCTGAACGATAAAAAAGCTTTACGTTCAAAACTACTCATAACAAATCCAGACTGTGCTATGCATGTTCACTACTCGGGGGGTTTGGCTGCAGGCACATTATTCCTTTACACTAAAGATCGTCTTTTATGCATCATGCAAGTAAGCACAGAATGGCACTTGCATAACCACTTTTTCTGTCTTCCAATTCAGAAGGTAATACTCTAGATAGGGACGAGGAAACTTTACCAATGCAAGACTCTTTGCTTTCTTCAGACGCTGTATCACTACTTTGTTAGATCCCTTCTGGACGGCTTGTGAAAGTTTCTTCACTTCCCAGTTGTTCTGCAAGTCATCTAATTTATAAGGAACAATATATTAATGCCCATGTATGATATTTTCAGAAATAATTACCTTATCTTGTACTTTCATAGTAATATATACTCTCATACTACAGTAGTAGTAGTAGTGTTGTGTTTTTACGTAAGTTGGTATTGAATGCAGAGAGACAAAAAAACCCTGGACTTTAGGACGGATGCCACTAACTCAAAGACAGGCCTGTGTCTTTGAGAATGGGAAGCACTCCAGCCCAGTTTCAAGATATACTTCCGCTTGCAAGAGAAACAACAACATGGCCATAACAAATCTAATGAGTTGGGAATCACTGGGACTTTAAAGGTTGAAAAAGAGACCTTGACTGGGGTCCTGAGATGCTCGGGAGAAAGGTGGGCATATAAATACCAACAGATGAATGCATAAATAAATAACTACTGAACCAACCCAACATTTGTGAACTGCTGACAATAGAGAATGTATGTATATTTATTTTCTATTACAGAATCAACTAAAAGCTCTCAGCTACGAAAAAAGACCCCAGCATAGATAAACTAATGACAAAAGACATTCCAAAATTCAACCATTTCTGCAAACTGGTCCACCACAAATGTATGAAAAATATTTCTTAAATATACAATTTCCAATTTCCAGTGTTCATTTTTTAACATGTACCTGTTGATGTAGAAGTTTTCAGATAACCATCAAGGCAAGGCAAGATATCTTTGTAATAAGGCTGCATTGTATATCTAGGAATGTGAGCTGACCAGTCCTCCAGGGCATCCAGTGCCACCTCAGCCATCGGTGTATAGCTGAGTCCCAGCTTAAAGGCATTCTGTTCAGTGAGCATAAAGAAGAAGAAGAGGAGATTGGATTTATACCCCGCCCTCCACTCCCCAAGGGAGTCTCAGAGCGGCTTACAAACTCCTTTTCCCTTCCCCTCCCCACAACAGACACCCTGTGAGGTAGGTGGGGCTAAGAGAGCTCTTTCCCAAGCTGTCCTTGAGGGAACAGCTGGTACAGAGCTATGGCTTGCCCAAGGTCATCCAGCCAGGTGCAAGTGGAGGAGTGGGGAATCAAACCCGGTTCTCCCAGATTAGAGTCCGCGCACTTAACCACTACACCAAACTGGCTCTCTCTAACAGAAAACTGTTAGATGTTTTGAAGCTCATCTTTGGACAGCAGAAGTTTCCCATCTACCAGTATGGTGAAATACCCTATTCACCTAAAAGTAAGACAAAAAATTTTCACATGTGCTGAGGGGACGACCTTAAAGTCACATACAGTGATAAAACCCTTTTGTGTACATCCTTTTTTCCCTGTGGAATCATTTTACATTCAGATTCACCTTCCTCCTGGGAAAATGTGCACTTAATACCTTACCTTTTAAGTAAACCTGCTTCTGGAATGAGTTACAGGTTAGATATATGAGCTAACAATTATTCACAATAAAGCTACTATATATTTGCCTATAAATTCACTCACTGGCTCAAGGATGATGCAGACATTAAAACTCACAATCTAAATATGCATCTTGTATAAGTAAAAACATAGAAAAAGGACTTAAACCCACAAAATGGCTGTGCTACTCATTCACCATGACACACCTGCAATGCAGGAATATATGCCTTGATGTCCAGCATGATGATGTCATGTGGCAAGGAAAGCACAAAGATCAGACATGATGCTAAAAGTTCATCTTTGTATTGCTTCATCTTTGCTGTTACCTAATGTGAGAAATATGTAATATTAATATACATTGTAAATGAACCACCTAAAATAAATAATCCTGGAAAATACTACTTTGAAGACACATAAAGCTGCTTTCTACTGAGTCATACAACAGATCTATCAGGATCAGTACTGTTTATCCTTTCAACTGGTGATGCCAGGGACTAAACCTGGGACCTTCTGCATTTAAAGCAGATGCTCCGCCACTGAGACTCAGCCCTACGTTTTATTCTGTATAACAGAAAAAGTGCAGGAGTGCTTGCTGTATGAAGTAGGTTAAAACTAGAATTCTTAGAATTCTTTCTTAGATCCATTAAAATCATTTTTTTATATTTCAGCCCTGACATTCCTAAACAGAAGTAATCTGAGTGAGGAGTCATCTGATGCAACGTCTGTGTGTTTGTATTTAAGTAATGTGATCTGTACAAAGCATACAGTTTACGCTTGAAACCGTCTGGGAAAGTCACATAGTCACAAGTTGCTCTCTTGTCCATAACCTCAAGACTCTTTCATTACATACATTAAATAAAAATCACAGAAAACTGATCACCTCTTTTCCAAATTTTGCAAACAATGCAAAGCAGGAACTCTTCTCAGGATTTTCAGGACACTTTTTTTTACTCTTTGGAGTAACACTCTGTCAAACATAAGAATATGCAGAATGGAACAGATTTTTTCATACTTCATTGTTTCTGTATTCTAATACAACACAATAATACAAGAAATGACTGGATAATGAGGTTACTCGGAAAAGAGCAATGCACACCAAGTCACATGCACATAATCCACCCATCCTTGTTAAAATTTTACAAATAACATTTATAAAAAGAGTGTCAAGACTATTCATGGGATTACATGCTGCTATACACAAGCTTAACAATGCTTTGTGATATCTGCGCCAACGTTAAGTTATAACTTGAAAGGAATTTCAAAACCCAGTTAGGAACAAACTTTGATTTGCATCAAACCTGGTTAATATTGGCTGCAGACAAAATAACTAACTATAATTAAGGCAAGTAGGAAAATATAACAATAATTAACACATTGGAGGGAACAGGCTGGTATAGGATGAGAACAACCCCATAGAATGATCCTTGAAATGCAATTTTAGGGACAGGCAGTTTGGGTCCCTAGATTCTTGACAGTCAGTGTGGCATAATTCTAGTGCTGGTCTAGGATCTGGGAGATTCATGTTTAGTTCCCCAATCTGCTATGAAGCTTGCTGAGTGAACTGGGCCCAGTCACCTGCGCTCTCTTGCTCTCTCTCTCTCCACACAACCTACCCTCAGAGGCTGTTGCTAGGAGGGGAGGATAAAAATATATTAAACTAAATCTGTAAGGATGGAAAACCATAGCTACAAAATCTCTAGAAAACAATAAAACTCAACTTCCAGATCACTGTCTCCAAAAACTGACCCTAGTAACTAAGAAATGTAGTGTTCCGTGTTCATTTTGGATAACAGCTCTTACAGGACACCCACGGGGGGGGGGGGGGGGGAGTTTTATTTTTAATTTCTGTTCTGGTCCTGATTTATATACATGGACAACTTACTTCTTAGCTATTAAAATGAAGGAATCACAATTATATTCAACACATACATAAAGGAATGCAATGCTCAGCAGAACATTAAAATTACCTTTAACACTTTGGAAAGAGATTCTTCTACTTATACATAATTTTCTCACCTCAAAATATTTTATCTTCTTAGCAATTTTCATGGCAATGGAAAGTAGCTTGTAGAATCCACTGATAAAAGGTGACCGTGTTGACTGTATAATCAGTTCATAACCAAAGGAATACACCCATGGTTCAAAATATTCAATATGCTTCTCTGGAAGGATCTCTCTGTGAAGATAAAGAGAAAAGCAACAGGGAAACCATCATGCTACACTGCAAAGAGTGAGTATGGAAACCATTCTAAACAGGCCAATGATAAGCTGTAGCAGGTTTCAGTCAGGAAAGTGCAGAAATAATATGAAGATGACAGTAACAATGGAAAACAAGCAACCCATAGCAGAATTCAAACAAAGGTACTATCACTGCCATTTAATATGCAATGGTGCAGTAAATATACACTCAGCCAGTCAGTGCCATGATGTGCAGCATTGCTTCCTTTTTCCACAAACATCTCCTAAAACTCCACTTTGGAACTTTGGCTCAATCAATGTTAAGCAGAGTTATACCCTTCTAAGTGTACTGAAGTTAACAGGCTTAGAAAGGTGCAGAACTGAATAGGATAGCACTGTAAATCACTTAAGGTAAACAGGGCAATCATGAGTGGAAAGAAGTGTAACTAAAAGCAGAAAGCACAGAAAAAGGTATTCAGAAGAGACTTTGCACAAGTGAATTAGTAAGATGGATCTGAATTGTTAAGTGCTTTCTTACAGAAAGAAGGCAGTCCCACCTTGACAAACGGTACAAAAATAATAGACAGAGGAGGAAGAAAGCTAATAGTAGACAAACTTTCATGGAATTGACAAAGAAAGAGTAAAGGGAGACAAAGAGAACAGACAGTGAGAGTGGGAACAGCCATTTGGTATACAGCCATGCTTGACCTAGTCTCTTTTACCATGTATAGAGTTTGAACATTAATGATATCTATTTTGAACACACTAAATTCAAGATTAAAGAAAGTATCTTGATGCAATTAAAACTATGCTTATTTATTGATCAGATGCATGGATCAGCTTCTTTCATAAACTGCAGAAGACAGAAGAATCTGAAGCAAGTAAGGAGAGTTTAACTTGTCTACAGAATAATGGAAGTACCAAATACTGTAAACTGCCTCTTATTATTCATCATCACCATCACTTTCAATGTTTCCCAAAACTTTCTCCCCACAGGAAAGAAAAATTGAAAAACAAACAAACAAACAGGAGGTAAGGAGGGACACACACTGTGGGTTTTCTGGGCTTACACATCTTTAACACTGGAGTCTTTGTCACTTTCCTAACAAATATCCATCAAGGACAAACTTCTTAAGTATCCAGTTTACCAACTTGCTGTACCTCACTGCACTGCTGTGCCATCCCAAGCATCTGCACAACCCAGACACTGTACTACATCCTACAACACTATTCTATCTGCTGGGAGATACTGCTCATCCCATTCCAAATCACTACAAGTATTCCAACCATTTGAAAGTACTACCAGCTAATGAAACATGAACATAAGAGCAGCTGAGTTTGATCTAATCTAATTAAGCACCGCTACAGCCTTAATTAGAGCCCCATTGTTACCTCCCAAAACTGGTTACTAGTACTACCTTTGAACATGAAAGGTAGTAACCAGTTCTGGGAGGTAACAATGAGGCCTCTGAGCCTTGCTTAGGACTATATGTTTGATTGCACATAAGTACTTATTCCATGGGGCCATGTAGTCTCCAGCTCCCAGATAAAATTGAGGCTAAGAAGGGTTTGGCTACCTCTGTAACCAACAGAGGGAGTGAGACGAACTCAGTGCACAGCCTAGTGTAATTTACAACTCTGTTTGATGCTTCCTTAAAATACACAGAATATAACACACCTGCAAAACTCTACTAGGTTGATGAATGCTGTAAAATCCTTAGGTTTGGTAGGATGAAGGTTTGCAGCTGGATCAGAAGTAGGAATTGTGAGATCAGCGTCAGCTTCATTTGCATCCTGTGGAGGGTGGAAATCAAGGTAACATACCTCTTAGTTGGCATCAGACATGCATTTTTTTCCTAGCTGCTATTGGGTGGCCTACTACAATTTGAACTACTTGGAATAATCTGCTACAAATCTCGGAGTTCTCCATAACCAGCCTCACCAAATGAGTCAAAGTGGAGGCCCATCATGTCTACAGTTTCCAAAACAAGCCAGTAGTTTTAATAAACAGATTTTAATATTGAGTAAGAATACCTTTTTGATCACAGTATCTGTGCATGATCTATTTAATAAAGGCATTCTTGTCAACTAGACTGTTTGAGGAAGGATGAGGCTAATAAACTGAAAATTAATCACGATAAGACACAGATGCTACTGGTAGGTGAAACGACTGACTCAGGGACTGAAAAGTCTCTGGTTCTGGATGGGGCTGTACTCTCCACCTAAAGAGGCAGGTTCGCATTTTGGGGGTGCTACCTGACCTGGGCCTCCTTGGAGACAAGCAAATGACAGCTGTAGTTAGAAGCACCTTCCACCAGCTTCAGCTGGTAAGCCAGCTAGGGGCCTTTCATGGGGAAAAAATCTTGCCAGTGTGGTGCATGCCCTGGTGAGATCTAGATCACATTATGGCAGTACACTCTATGTGATGCTGCCCTTAAGGATTGTTCAGAAACTACAACTGGTACAGAATGCTATGACAAGAATGCTGACTGGAGTGGGTCAAAGGGACCATATAAAATGTAATGAAAAGAAGTAGGAATAACATTAAATGAATGTTGATTTTATATGCAAACATGAGCCAGTTATACTAAGGTATACTAAGCAATACTAAGCAAGTTATACTAAGCAAACTGTATAGGAAAAAGGTGGCAAAATTATCTTTTATTGCGAATTAATCTTTTACCTTCTCATTGTGAACATTCTGTTTCTGAACTGTAAGTTCCAGCTTCTCAATTATTTTTAGGATTGACTTTATAAGCTCATCATACAACAAATGATTTAGAGACTGTAGTGGTGAATTTGCCATTAGACAAGTTTCATCTGCCAACAGAGAGTCCTTTGTGGAAGAAAAGAAGATAATTCAGATAAAAGGCCAAAGTTATTCCTAAATTACGAACTGCATTAAATACACAAATGTCTCAGAAGACATGATACAGAAACACAAGTGGATTAACACCAAAGATACAGATACAGTAGCACCGTATCTTCTGTATATTACTCGTTTTAATGTCAAAGCCAATAAAGGTAATTGAATTGATACAGTAGCATTTCAGAAACCTGGAAGAACAGGGAGAAACAGACAGATACAGCTATCTCTAGACAGGAAATTATACAGGAAAGACAGGGGGAAATGCATTGGAGAGTAGAGTAATTTTCTGTCAGTATATCTCAGCATTATTTACCTTCATTGTATCACAACTCAGTAAACTTCTAAACAGATCCAGGTAATCTTTATATGTAGGCACTTTCCACTTCCCAGACCTAACTTCTCCAGAGGCAGGACGTTCCTCTGATGCAGAAACACCGGTTCCAGAATTTTCCTACAAGTCATCACAATATTGAAATAAATGTATATTAAATTATACCGTGCATAAAACTAGCCACCATCAACCCTAGGATTTTTTTTTTAATGGTTTTAACCTTGAAAGCCCTATGCAGTCTGGGACCAACATACCTTCAGGAATGTCTCTCTCAGTATGACCCCCGAAGAGTATTACACTCTATCGATGAACATCTACTGGTGATCCCCAGACTGAAGGATGTCCGCCTAGCCTCAGCCAGAGCTTTTTCAGCTCCGACACCAGCCTGGTGGAACAGCCTCCTGAGTGGGATCTAGGCACTGCGGGACTTAATGCAGTCTCACAGGGCCTGTAAAAACAAGAGACATTCTGCCAGGCCTATGGCTGAGGTGACGCGAATCCACATTGTATTAGCTTCCCTTTGCTCTGCTGCTCTGCTGTTCTGTTGCTTTCTTCCGTCTGCATTGTTTCCATCTTGCATTGATTTCATCTGCCTGACCCCCCTTCAGTTTTAGTTACATCTACCTGCACACATATAGAGAGCCTCTGGGAGCAGATGAATTACTGGTGCCATCAAGATTAGTTTATTACTATAAATTGAGATTTTAAAGTGTTTACTATGTTTTAATTGGTTGTATTATGTTGTTTATATGTTGCTGTGCTGTGTTTATATGTTGTATTATGTTGTTTATATGTTGCTGTAAACAACATTATATGTTGTTTATATGTGCGGGCCAGGGCAGGCTAGAATATTAAATAAATAAATAAATAAATATTATAGTAGAAACCAAAACTAAACTGCAATCCATTGATTGCAATGGACCTAGACTGGAGTAACTTTGGTGTGATTGCCTAATTTCACAGAGAATACAGGACAATTCTACCAGCATATACTAGCTATTTTATTCTGTGCCACTGCCACAATATTTACACTATACATTTCTTTACTCTTAGAAAAACTGAACAGTCTTCTGGAATTCGAGTGCATCATTCTAATACAGTTTCAAAATTTTATTACTTAAAATGGCTGAGATAGCAAATTTAAGCAATAACAGTATCCATGAAATGCTGAAGATCAGGAGCAAATTCAAAATGTTTTGAAACTGAAATCTCAAATTGCAAACAGCATTTTACGAAGAAGCAGAGAACTCTCAGACAAACCACTAATGCTTTCATAGAGTTACAGAGTCCCCTAGTGCAAAATATAACTCAAGAAAACCCACATGCTGAACAGACCAGCATACACAGACACCAAAATGTATTACTAGCTGCCTCACCTGTGTGGACCATATGATAGGTGGAAAGGCAAATTATATCACATTACTGGTCAAGGTGACTTGAAAGAATTTTCATTTAAGTCATAAAAGGTTTAACAAATGCTCCCTCTATGCTATGGAGTCCTATGAACAAAAAATCTACTTTGTGAGCTACTGGCATTAAAGTTGTGAGTAACTGATTTGGCTACTGCATAAATTAGTTTGCTCTGGAGCCACCCTTCCTGAGCTAAGACAAAAATGTGTGAGCCAGTGGCTAAAAACCTGTGAACCAGCTCACACTAACTCAGCTTAGAAACAACACCTCTAAGGTAACAGTTATCCAAAGGTACACTTTGTACGATTTTAGCACCAATTGTACTATTTAACATTTTCACCTCAAGCTGAGGATCTCTGATATCTGATATAAAGAAAAAAATTAGGGTACAGTGTACAAAACCATGAGGCAAAAAAACCCTTTAAGATAGTTATAAGGAACAATGTTTTTCCTACTTTATGCATATTTTAATACTAAAAATAATCCTTAACAAAACTTACCCTTAAAAAGGCAAGTGGTTTAGAACAGACTCTGATCAGACCTTGATGCACTGAAAATAAAAGAGATTTCAACACTTCTTTAAAAAAATTAAGTGCAGTAAGAAAAGTCTGACTATTCTAACATATTAAAAGGAATTATTCTAACATATTCTAACATATTAAAAGAACATTTACAATCAGCAACTACTGTCATTAACATCTTGCTCGATTGATTACCCGTGTGCACCGGGAATTAAAAGTTGAGAGAGGGGAAAGAGAATATTGAAAGAGGTAGCAACTGGAAGTGCACTATGAATCAATTTAATTTCGTGAATAAAACACAAAAACTTTAGAAGAGAAAACTGAATACCAGGACTCCAACAATTCCAGGAGCTCAATAAACATTTTGCAGACTTCTGTCTTGAACTTGAATTAGCACTAAAATGAAAAAAAAAATCACCTCCAGATTAAAAAAAGAAACGTACCCACAGTGCTCATAATACTCCACAATACAGGCCCTTTGCTGGCAAGGGCTAAAAAAACTTTCACAATGGATTTGTAACATGCAGATTGCATTTTTATGCTGTATTGAGGGAAACTATCTATCTGCACCACAATCAGGTGTTCGAGAACTGGAGAGTATACTTCAGGAATCTAAAAGGAAAAAAAAGTGTATTAGGACACAACACCTGCAAATTTACTAAAATAAAAACAGGAAAACACTGACAAGAGAAAAAACGGATACCACTATCCTCATCAGCAGTAGGCTCACACAGCTCCTAAATTATAAAAGAACAGATTCAATAAAGAGATTTAAATTGCTTACTTACGGTATCTAAGTGGAATATGACACTTGCGATGGACTGAAGGAAGCTCGGTAGCTGATATACATGGTCATCCATGGTTTCTGCCTCAGTGAGGTACATCTGCTTGCAGCGCTGAAGGAGCTCAACATACATGAAGTCAACATCCTTAGAACTGATAGCTTTGCATGGCTTTAAAAAGAAAGAAAAATACAAATATTTAGTAATTAGACTAAGATTAACATGAGATGAAGATACATGTTCCAGTCACCATTGGACATGATTCAGGTCACTGGACCAGCTGTCCTCACAGATACAGGACCCATGCACTGAAGACTCTGGCCAATTCAAAGCACGGATTTCTTCAACTACACACACACATGCAGGTACACATGCAGGCAGTGCAAAGGGCCATTGGGGTAAATGGAAGACCCCATGCATATCTCTCGTACCATACCCAGAATTTCGCTTCAAGTATTGTGAGGCTTATGTGTGAGAGAGAGAACGCAAAATGGGATATGGAAGGCAGGCACAATCTTTTCATTTACCTAAATAACCCCTTCTACTGCCTACTCCAACATTTATGTAGCACAAACAGGCTGGACAAATAGGGAGAAAAAGAAGAAAATACCATGCTTCCTGCTCAGTTACCCGGAGTTAAAGTGCTAGACTGCTAAGGGTCAGAAAAAGGTAAGCCAAAACTACTCTGCAAGCACTGCAGTGATTACCCATTCGTTTATTTCCCCTTAAAATCCTCATGGGCCCTCAAGCTATAACAATATTGAACTTATAGCATCACCTATGCATTTATTAATTTTCAAACTGTAGTAAAAGTAAGAACATCTTTTTACACAACCTATGATCAAAAAAAAAAAACTAGGAAAGATGTGACATGTTCTTTACTGGATCAACAGCAAATGCTCCTACCCAGCCCTCCAACAATTTCCCCTCTTTCTGCAACCTTCAGCCCCCTCTAAAAGGTTTCTTGAAAAGCCCTCTGTCCCCCCCCCAGAGCCAATTTTCTGAGAGCTAAAGATTGGGAGGAAACTGGCAACCTCTCTTCACAAACAAGCAGTACTTTCTGTTTGCACAGTGTAGTCACTGGATCCCAGTCATTTTCAAGAAACCTCATTCTCAACATGGCCCACCTGTGGATGCTAAAATCCGTGGATGGGAGCCAAGTAGAAAGACGGGAGATTCCCTTCCCCTAAAATTAGGGGAAACCCCCCCATAGAAAAATACAAATAAAGAAGGGGGGTAAATTTTGCCCCCCAACAGAGGATCCATCTGCACCTAGGCAGACAATGGTCTTCTGCTGGTCCCACAGCATGCATCCTCCTCCCACATGTGGGAGAAGATTGGGGGGGAGAGCTGCAACTTCAGTCACACAAGTTGAGGCAGCACTGCAGGCAAGAAGAGGAGGGCAGCAGCCACCCCACCACTGTTCTCCACAAGGCTGCAGAGCGGCAGGGAAGGACAGATGGGAGAAACAGCAAGCAGAACAGCAGGCAGGAAGAGGGCAGGTGAGATTTCCCATTTCCATGACTTTGCTGCAGGCAAGTGGGGAAGGGCACAAGCCACTGCTCCCAGGTGCTTCCCTGCCACCACTGTTGCCCTCAGAGCGGCAGAGTGGAGGACAGATGGTTGGGCAAAAGAGTGGGGGTGAGGGAGACGTCACCTCCCTATCAGTTTGCCTTTGAGGGGATAAGCATGAGCCTGAGCTGCCACCACAACATCAGCCCAGCCCACAAAGCAGAAGAGTTAAGGATGGGTGAACAAGTGGGGTTGGTGGTATCCCCCCCCCCCCCCGCCGTGTCTCATTGATCTTTGCTTGTATTTGTCCAGTTATCAAATGCCAACACTTTCAAAATTCCAAAATTAATTCAGGAACCTAAATATTTTCTTAACAAAACTAATCAGGCTTAAGGGACAACAAAAACCCTGATATTAGAAGTACAATGTCTCACTAATGCTAGAGCCCTTCAAGGAAATACTATGCACTCAAGTCAGTGGGAGAATCACTGCAACCTATCACAAGGTTTAGCAAAATGCCTTCCTGAAGATGCAGCTAAAATTCCTGTAGAGAGAGAGCATAACAACATACCATGTAAGAGAAGTGCGTTTATTTTCCCACCATTCAAAATTTCTACCACGTTACCGTGTAAAGAAGTAAATTACATACTGCTGCAAAAAGGCCATATCCACGAATAGCAATCGAGAGTTCCTTGTTGCTGGAGTCCATTTTTCTGATAATACTATAAAATTGTTTCATGAAGTAGTTCAGCTTGCTCTTGTGCATTTCTGCATCCTTGGCAACCATTACAGAGACCTGCAAATAAAGTAAACATTATGGACAACAATAACAAATTAAAAGTTGCTGTTCCTTTCCTTTCCTTGCACAGGGGCCATATTAATCTTCTCAGTATTGTTCCAGTTTTAGTATACATGCTGCTGAAGAGAGCATGAAAAATAAAAAAAGAAAAGAACAAAAACTGCTGTTGAATTAATCACTATACCCAGAGCCTATTTAAGAACTTCCTCAAACCAGACAAGTAAAAATAACAATCTGCATACAGGTTGTTACATAAACATCTGCATACACTATTATGATGAAAGGAGCAAATAAAGGTGTTCAGCAGCTGTAAGAACTATTATATGAAAGTACAAGTTAAATCTATAATACTCAGAAATACCTCTTAATAGAGCCATTGTGCACTGAACTTCCATGCTGAACTACAGCTGCATTCAGGCAAGGCATTATTACACTGTAACTGGGCACAATAACAGTCCGTTTCTATATGCACATGCTCCCCCTGCTTCTCCAGCTCCTTTCATCCAGGGACACGAAATCCCCCGTTTCATCAAGTTCTGATTTATCATGACATTGACATGCAGGTGTCCTAGCAAATCAAAGTCTTCACATCCCACAAACCAGATCTCTAAACTCAGTATTAAATCCTGGCTTCTGCAATGTAAACAAACTCCAGTTCGCCAAGGCACCTGCACTCAGATGTCATGGTAAATCAGAGCTCAGAAGTTCTGCATCAAGCTCCACACACAAAAGATGGGATGGAGAGGAGAGGCAAGCATGCAGACTTGGCAACTGGATGTGCTTATCCCTAACTGCAGTTTTATTACACCTTGTCGTAATGTTTGAATGCAATCTTGGAATCATGCCTGCACCAGTGAAATTCTCACTACTAACAGCAAAACCATCAGATACAAGATGTGGAACAAGAAAGAAAGAAAAGGAAAGATAAACGGACAGAAAGGCAGAGACAATGGGAGAGAAAAAGAACCAAGAATGTGCAGGAACAGAAAGAGACAAGAGAAGCAATGGTGAGGCTAATAAAAATGAGGGGATACGAAACAGACACAGAAAATAAAATGATGAGAGAAAGAGTAAAGATTCTCCTACAGCTCACTAACCAGATATCTAGATGGAGGTGGTAAGAATTATGGAGAGGCATCTAGTTTGAGAATCAATCAGTTGATAAAACCCTGGATCATAAGCTGCATTTATTTACCTGCTTAAGAAATACATCTAGGGCTGAATTGCCAGCTTTACGCAGTTCTGCATTCTGATGGCCACACCATTTAGACATCACTTCAAACAGTGAGATATAGTTGTCCAGAAGACAGGTACTGAACTGAACAGCATGCACACTGAACAAATGTAGACCAGCTGCAAATTTAAAAAGTTTAAATTTAAAATCAAAATTTTGTTCCACTTAGACAACTGAGCATGTTCTAGCAGGCCAGAAGTTTCACCTTTCTTGGTGAATTACAATAAGCTATACATTCATAAAATTAGACACTTGGACAGAAATTAGAAATGAAAAAATAATTTGCCCATATTTCATTATTTATTATTATCTTCATTATTATTATCTTCATAATTATTCTGTTTTACTTCTTGTATACAAAAAAAGATGCATATGCTACATAAGGGGTGCGCATTCGGCATAAACCTAGTCCAAAAAATATCCGGAAAATACCTTATCAGTATTTTCTGGATCCCCCCCCAAGCCAGTTTGGTCGACTCAAAAAATCCCAAAAATATTCAGGATTTTTCAGGACCTCCAGATAGCCGCAGTTTAAGGGCTCTCTGTCCCTTTAAATGCCTTTGGCATGAACCCTCAGCTTGGAGAAGACATTTAAAGGGCCTGCAAGTCCTTTAAATGCCTTCGGAGTTCACTCGCCACAGAGTTGTGCAGCTTGGAGAAGGCATTTAAAGGGATCGCAATCCCTTTCAATGCCTTTCCCCCCTCCACTGGAAACAGTAAAGGATGGGGACTTCTTCTTTGGGGGTATATAGAATTGGACCACCTGGTCCAATCTTTTTGAAACTTTGGGGGGGGGGGGGTTGTGGATAGGCTATGCTGCAAATTTGGTGCCTCTACCTAAAAAACCAGCCCACCCCCCCCCCAGCCCCAGATATCCCCGGATTGATTCTCCATAATAGCCTATGGGGACCACTGACTATAATGATCCCCATAGGGTATAATGGACCCACAATTTTTTGGCAATCCTGAATATTTACCAAATCCCAATACCAGTATGGTATTTGGAAATATCACAAAATGCCAATGTTTTCAGGTTCGATATACCTGAACCAAAAAAAATACCGAGTTGGGAGGGTTTCTTGGACACCCCTAGTGCTACACCTGTTCCAGCAAAAACAATATGCTGTCCTAAAAATATGCCTAATTCATTGGTATATTCAATATAAAATAAAATTCTTACCCAGAGGCACTGCATATCTCTTCAAATCAATCTGAAATATCAAAAGTTTTGCCATAAAAAACTTGTTACTCAAAACAATATAACAAGTATGATAATTTTGAACAAACAGACATCATACCTGTGGATTTACTGCCTTCACTGCAAGATCAAAGATCTCCTTTGAAGTCTGTGGATCTACGGGAAAAAATCCAAAAGTTTAAACAACAATGCTGTGGTCATTGTGATATTAAGCCTCTTGTCAATATGGTGAAAAGAAATCAGGTCTTCACGAAAATCTGTTCTTCAAAGAAGTTGTGTTAACGTAGCTCCATGTTAGTTTTTTTACCACATAAAACTAAACCAATCCTCCATAAATTTGCAAAAAGTGATGTGTAGGATCAGTGAAAACATCCAGTATTGCCACATCCTAATTTTAATTGAACTTTCTGTCCTCCTATCTTCACTAAAGATAAACTGAGGCACAAGAAGTCTCCAGTAGGGAAGCCACTCAGGAAGTTATCAGAACTGAACAGACTGTTAACTGTAAGACAATAGAAGACTGTTCTTATTCTGCATATCCCAATTTTAAAAAGCTGTAAAGAATTTGGAAAAGGACTACATACATGATAAAAGCTCTAAAATGCAAATCCACTGAAAGCAGAAAGAATTTGTAGGAATCAAATCATTAAAATTAGATGGAGAAAATAAGACTGGAGGATAGGTAAACTACCATGGATGTCATACTATCTAAAAAGAGCACAGAGTGAAGAACAAACTACAGTTCATTCTACCACTAAGGACACTACAAGGAGTAGCAGATATAAAGTACAAGGAGGTTTATTAAGGTTAAAGGTTAGGAAAAACTTCCTGACTATTGGAACAAACTCCTCAGGCTACCAAGTCCCTGGCTCTGGGGCTTCCAAGAAAGGTTGAAAAATCATCTTTTAGGTATGCTAATGTATAAAGATATTCTTGCTTGGGACAAAAGTTTGGATTAAATGATTCACTGGGAACATTTAACTCACTGCATTAGCATAGCTTTTAACTGGCATAAGGTCTCACTTAGATATGAAGCACAGGGACAGGAGTATGGAAACTTTCTTCACATCTTATTGGTAGAAAATCTATTAAAGGTCAGACAAAAGGTGGTCCATGTTTGGAGAACCAAAATCATCAGCAGTATAATCCTAGAGAGAGCCCCACCCTTCTACTAAAGTCAAGTCTACTGAAGCTAATGGGTTTAGAAGGGTGTAACTCTGCTTATGACTGCTCTTCAGGACTGCTAAAAGGGAGAAGGGGGAGAGTTGGTCTATAAAGCTGTGGGCCTTGGTACTTCAAATGGTCTACGAAGTACCACAGAAACAGAGGTGCTTAAAATCTGATCAGGTGAGCCCCACATGGCTTCTGAACTGGGGACCAATGACCAAAGCTCTACAACATCTAGAAGGAGGGAGCTATTTCATGAAGTCTGAGTAACACCATGATACTCTTAAGGTCCTTAGAATATTTTTAATAAGAAAATTACTATACCTTCATCCATGGACTTTGTGAAGTTATACATCAGTGCAGTCAGTCCTTTCAGACACCCTGCTACTACTGGGAACTTGGGCTCTCTTGTCGAAGATGTCATCTTAAAAAAATGGGGGGAAGGGGTTAGGTTCAAGTAGTATACCAAAGCAGACTGATATTCTGAGACAAACACATAACAAAAGACACCATTGCTATAAGAACAGAAGCAGACTTTTTACAAATTCTGCTTGTTTTTTTAAAGATTACAGATTACCAGTGGATCATTACTAGACCCCATCTGGCAAAAGTCAGTAATGGTAAAGTCCTCCTGAAATGAATACAACTTAATGAAGTCAACTAAATTTCATTCCATTGCTTCCAATAGGACTTGTTCGCAACCAACTTCTGACAGATTGCGCCCATTGTAGATTACGCAGAACCAGAACTTCCTTATGACTTTGCCGGCAAGTGAAGTTCCCAACATAAAGGAACAGTTAAATAAGTTACGCTGTAGAGTAACAATTGGACAGTTAACAGTTCTGATAGACTGCAAAGACTACTAAGTATTCTGAACTTCTCTCTCTTTTTTTAGTATAGTAACACAATACCAGAAGTTTTGATTCTATAAGTGTATAGCTAATGCTCAAAAAGATGTAAACAGTAACAAAAATACTTAGGATTCTGTTTTGCAACATTAAGAGTTTTGCAGTTCACTTCCGCAGTACAGTGTCTCTCTCTTCCCTCTAGCACTGATCACAGATTTTCCTCCTTCCTCATTCCAAGTTGCTGACACTTTAAGTTAGGAAAATGCATACCTTTCCAAAAAAATTACATGTACTCAGTTAAGAAAGACTTAAAAATATTTACCCAGAAAACAAGGTTAAAACATACATGAACATTTACCAATGTCCCACAAAAAAACAACTCTACCTGTGTTTTAAGTTCACCCAAATAAGCTCGGAATAATTTTTCAGAGTTTTCAAGCATGTCACTAGGTTGGACTTCTCCCAAGACTCCAAGGAGCTCATAAATCCTTTCCAACACTTTGAGGAAAAAAGAGTTTAGCATCGTAATCATGCATTTATTTGGCAACGGCTGAATCAATGGCTTTGTTGGGCCCACCCTCCATGTCCTGACCTTTATTCATTGCCATGTATACTCTTATAACAACCACAAAAAGCTAAATATTCATCCTACCTAGGTTTTCTGTGAGTGGGAGAAAAGGTAAGACTGAAAGAATACATTATACTTTTTTATTTATAGCCACCATATTTTTTAAAAAACGAACTTGACTCAAAAAGGAAGAAGCTGACACATTTGGTAGCAGTTCTAAGTCCAGGCACCTCACACCTGCCACATCTTCAACAACAAGTCTCTTAGTTGTTCATAATATAGCAGTCAAAAGGGAAATGAATGGAAAGGTGTTCATCCCATCCCTTAAGGCATAAACACCTGGGTCAGATCTTTCTTCTTCAGACAAGGGGGAAAGGAGTGCTAGCTCAGAAGAAGGAGAAGACTAGATTTATACCTCACCCTTCACTACCCAAAGGAGTCTCAGAGTGGCTTACAATCTCTCCCCCCACACAACAGACACCCTGTGAGGTAGATGGGGCTGAAAGAGCTCTTTTGAGGACTGCTCCTGAGAGAACAGCTCTGAGAGAACTTGTGACTGACCCAAGATCACACCAGCAGCTGCACGTGGAGGAGTGGGGAACCAAACCTGGTTCTCCCAGATTAGTCCATGCTCCTAACCACTACACCAAACTGGCTCTTCAGAATCACTACATCCAGCTTGTTGCCAGCTGGGGTTTAAAGGCTCAGGCTGGTGGAGCTCACTTACAAATTGCTGCAGATCCAACTTTACTGGACTCCAGCATGTGCCACCACCTTTCTGCTGTGTGGGAGTCAGATAAATTGAGTGCAAGCTCTTGCCTCATGTTCCCCCTCCCCATTCTGATGCGTTCCCAAGGCTCATCCCTTTTACTTGGCTCAGTGTTGCACTCAGTGCCCTCCCAGGTCAGGCAGCAGCATGCTGCTTGTGTACAAACATGCTTGCTCAGCTCTAGCCCAAGACACCAAGCTGAATTCTTCTTTCCACCCTCCCTATAGCTTCCTTTCTTTTCAGCCCCATTCTTCATAAAGGAGGACAGAGGGCAAGAATATACTGTGGGGACTGGTGAGCCAGGGCTTCATTTGCGTCAGAACCGATGTTGTTAATGCAGGGTCAAATAATAAGACAAAAAGGCTCCCGAACATATTTAGATGGCTTTCTCCTCATTATTCACAGCCAATTCTCACAAAACCAGAACAAGCCCCAAGCCCACAATTCAACAGAGAGTTAAAGATATGAACTCTGTGCTCAGTTTTGGTCTAGGGTTGAAAGTCTCCAGGGCAGAAACTAGCATATGTTTCCAGATTGTCCAATACATAAGGATCATTCTTGAGGAGCACCCTAAGAAGGGCTACTTGGAAGAAAGCCCCATTTTAATCAACACAGCTTACTCCCAGGACAGTGTTTTTAGGACTGCAGCCTTTGCCATGTGTTACTAAGAATGCCAACTTTTTGGCTGCCGAGAAGACCTCCCCTGCCTATGAATGGCATGATAAGTAGAAATTGTGCAGGTGAAATCGAGCTATTCACAATGCTAATGTTTATAAGGAAGCCAATGAAGCAGCCCATGATTTCTGTTCTCCAAGAGCCACCGCATGTGACAGAAGTTACTAGGGTATTCGCTTGAATCATGTGGTGCAGGCAGGCACTCCGGGATGGCAAACTGTTTTGGTCTGTCCCTGCCTCATGGGATGATATGCAAAGTATGGGCAGTGCCTTTTTTTGAACATTTTTTGAGCTGCTAGCATTGCACACTATTTTCGTGCCACTGAATTGTGGTATAGCTCTATGCAGTAAGCCAATACACGTGAGCAGCTAAGCTTCTAAAGTGCATACTGAAGTAAAATTAATGTATGAAACTTTTTGTTGCTCAGGTGTCTACCAACCAGCCCTACTAACTCTGAGCCCAATGCACAGGACATACAGTAATTACTTGGCTCTATTGGTTGACAGTGATTGTAAATGTGGCTCTCTGGGAGCCATGGAGTTAGTACCACTACCCTAAGCTAATTTTTACTGCATTATGACTGAGTCCTTTAGTAATCCTGGGTACCCACCATTTTCTAGCTTTTTAAAAGTTGAAATAAATTCAGAATTACCTGTATCTGGAACTTTACTTTTTACAGCAAGTTCACCATAGAATTTGTTAAAGATTTCTCCAACTTTCATGTCTTCCATCACATGAGCTGACCGTACATTCTGAAGCAGCTAGAAAGATATTTGTAATAACCAAATTAAAGGGGGGGTGTCATTTTTAAAAGGCACAACAAGATAAGAACACCATATTTTCTTTCTAGCTAAATGTCAGCCTTACAGACTCTTGGATAAAGTTCAAGATGCCAGGAAAATGTATTGAGCCAAATGAAAGCTGCAATTAGATGTGCTGCCATTTACATGCTACTATTATATATTCTCTTCCCAAAGGTACATATTCTTCCTAGTAGCCATTTACTTCAAGATACTCTTCATTCCTATCACAATAACCTTTGACTATTTCTACATATAAGCATGCAAAAGTAGATGCTCCCAGAAACAAGAATACTGCCACCATTTCTGTATTAGAGTAGCATATTCCCTCCTGAAGGTAGATCTACCATGAATATCACTCACTGAAAGATTAATTTATAATTACAAATAACATACTATTGTTACATTCCTATGACAATGAACTCTGAGTATCATTCTACATAACCCTACAGTGCAATCCTCAACTAAATTACACCCTTCTAAGTTCACTGAAGTATATGGGCTTAGAAGGGTGTAAGGATTGCACTGACAGATATTCTCAGAAACAAGAACTGTGGTACAAAGTTTGCTGCATTAAGTTCTCTTTTGGAGAAAGGCAGGCTAAAATTTCTTAAATAAGTGAATACCTTAATCAGTAGCTCTAGGGCTGGGATTCTGCATTTTGCCGATTTATCCTTTGTATAAGCAATAACACATGTTCGCTGCATGTCAAAAGGCAAGAAACAAATCAGTAAATCATGTGCCACATTTGCAGTACAATAACTATCACCAATGGTCCCTCTTCAACATTTTACTTAGAATGCCAGTCTATTGATGTAGAAAAGTAACAGAAGTCCTTGAAATCAAAATGTCCTGTTTCCCTCAATTGCTCTTATAAAAAGCCAAACGTGTAAAAGAACTTTTCAAAGAACCCTAAACAAAAATTGGGTGAGTTAACAATGTTAGATTTATACTGAGAAAGACTGCTGCCCAAGATATTAGAGTACTGCTGCTAGACAGGGTTAGTAATACAGCCATAGGCAAGTCATTCTGTTTATTACTTGCAACAACTTGACTGTGACAGTGTTAGACGGAATAGGAGAGTAAGTACCTCATTCTTCCTGTTCTTCCACAACACCATCCAAAGTACAACTTACACATATTTGTTACCCAGGAGATATGAAAGCTTCAGCTACATGGACAATATTGTGCATATCCCAGGAAAAGGAAATAAGAAAAGTTATATTTTGGACATGATGGCACTGCAGAGGAACAGGAGGCACAGAAACAATCTGTGCAGGCATTTAATTCAGCAAAACAATTTCCCACAAGAATGGATTGCAGAACTGATCAGGACTTAAAACATCTCCAGAACAGAGCACAAACACAGTGATTTTCAATGTAAGTATTATTATAAGGAAAAACTAGACGAACTACTAAGAGAAAAGCAGAAAAGATTTAACATTATATGTGGCTGAGGACAGACTGGCAATCTGCCCCGGGAGAGGTCCACATGGGAAGCGGGGGAAGGGAGCTGGTTCAGACATGCGCAGCTGTCCCTCGGCTCACTTCTGTACTCACGCATCTTGAAGCTGTTTTCCTTTCGCTTCAGCGGGACACCAGGAGAATCGGTGTGCTATGCCGGTGTGCTGCTCTGCCAGAGGGTGCTGAGGTGCCCAGCTGACCCTGCCTACTCTCCTATGTCAACCCCACTTGCGCTCATGCACACATGAGCACACAGGCATCCAGCGCCGCACTGCCGCGCGAGCCACGGAGCAGCCTCCGCGGCAGTCTGAATGCTCCGTAACGGCAGACATGCGCAATACACTGGCGAATGCAAACGGCCAGCCCCGGGGGATTTTCCCCCCGCAGCTTTTGCCTCCGGATTCATCCCGCTCCAGATTGCCAGTCTGTCTTCAGCCTAAGAGAATTCTTTAAAGTACTCATATAAAAGCTAGTAGTTTTCCTTTACCTACCCTTACATCATGTGCATAAGGGTGAATTTTCTCCCCAATCTTTTCCAGAAAAGCACAAAGAAACTTTAATATTTCTTCTCTGCATTCACGAAACTGAAAATAAATAGCATTAAAAGCCAATGAAGCAGCCAAAAATGTGCAATTAATAAGGATTTCAATATTGACTTTGCAAATCGGTTACTTGTTCAAAAAACATTTTACCAGTCCAGGCACACCTAATTTCAGTCCTTTGTGGCACAGGATGGCCTAAAAGGAAAAAATAACTTATATCTTCCAAATTATTTATTTTTTATTTAACTTTACTTACATCCCACCATTCTCACAGAGCTACAAGGTTGATTTGGAAAAAAACACAACAAAAACACTTCTCCGCCTGGTAACCAGGAATCAACTCTTTCCATCCATGACTAGAGACTATTTGCATGCATACTTTAAGCTAAGATTAGCTACTTACTTCTTCTGTGCTCAATGACTTATGGACAAATGCAAGTAACCCATCCTCTTTAGAAAAGACCAGTGAAGTCTGTAAAGCTGTTGGAAGAGAAAGCAAAGGTTTAAAATGAATGCACCAAAGAAAATTGTTTCTCTCCAAATGTATGGTTCTAAAATTATACAGATAAAAATGTTACAATGGTGAGAACATCTAAAGGCAATCAAATTATCAGTTAATACAAATTAGTTTACAGGCTTAGTTATACACAGCACCTACTCACATCTATGTATCACACAAATGAAACAGAATCCCCCAATGGAGAAATGAAATGTGTCCACAAAAGCCCATTGTACAGATAATGACCATCAAAGTTCTTTAATGTTTCAATCTAAAAGTATTTCTCCTTTGGTATGGAAAGGCAATGTTTGAAGCACATCAACTATAGAATTCTAGAAAATACCTTTCCCTTTAGGAAAGGATATCACTATACCTAACTTCAGAGGTATTCTGAGACATAATTCTGTCTATGCAATTCTGTCTATGCAATAGTCTCAATAGTCATGGGATAAAAGGACAAGTCCTTTTGTGGATCAAAAACTGGCTAATTAAAAGGAAACAGAGAGTGAGTATAAATGGGCAATTTTCTCAGTGGAGGGAGGTAAGCAGTGGGGTACTGCAGGGATCAGTAGTCGGTCCAATGCTTTTTAACTTGTTTATTAATGATTTGGAGTTGGGAGTAAGCAGTGAAGTGGCTAAATCTGCAGATGACACGAAGTTGTTCAGGGTGGTGAGAACTAGGGAGGATTGTGAGGCACTCCAAAGGGACCTGTCGAGGATGGGCGAGTGGGCATCAATGTGGCAAATGGGGTTTAATGTGGCCAAGTGCAAAGTGATGCACATTGGAGCCAAAAATCCCAACTATAAATACACGTTGATGGGGTCCGAACTGGCCGAGACTGACCAAGAGAGAGATCTTGGAGTCATAGTAGATAACTCAATGAAAATGTCGAGACAGTGTGCGACTGCAATGAGAAAGGCCAACTTTATGCTGGGGGTTATTAGGAAGGGAATTGAAAACAAATCAGCCAGTATCATAGTACCCCTGTATAAATCGATGGTGCGACCTCATTCGGAGTACTGTGTACAGTTCTGGTCGCCACACCTCAAAAAAGATATTATAGCATTGGAAAAAGTGCAGAAAAGGGCAACTAGAATGATAAAAGGGTTGAAACACTTTCCCTATGAAGAAAGGTTGAAGCGCTTGGGGCTCTTTAGCTTGGAGAAACGACATATGATTGAGGTTTATAAGATTATGCATGGGATAGAGCAGGTAGAGAAAGAAGTACTTTTCTCCCTTGCTCACAATACAAGAACTCGTGGGCACTCCATGAAATTGCTGAGCAGTCGGGTTAGAACAGATAAAAGGAAATACTTCTTCACCCAAAGAGTGATTAACACGTGGAATTCACTGCCACAGGAGGTGGTGGTGGCTACAAGCCTGGATGGCTTCAAGAGGGAATTAGATAAACCTATGGAGCAGAAGTCCATCAGTGGCTATTAGCTACAAAGTATAGATAGGAACTCTCAGTCTGGGGCAAGTGATGCTCTGTATTCTTGGTGTTTGGGAGGGGGCAAAAGTGGGAGGGCTGCCTGCCCCCACTGCTGGACCTTCTGAGGGCACCTGGTGTTTTTGGCCACTGTGTGACAGAGTGTTGGACTGGATGGGCCACTGGCCTGATCCAACATTGGCTTCTCTTATATTCTTATACATATATTTCTCATTATAGAATAATGTTAGCTCCTTGAAGGACATTTCTGTCTGCAAGTTGTGAACCAGAGAGTCCATAAAATATAGCACTGTAACTATTACACTCACAGTCATTGTCATGCTATAATGAGTACTGAATGTCCTCTGGCAAGTGCTAATGTTCACATATTTAACACTTAAGTTATTTTTAAACAAGTTATATTCATGATTATATTCAGAAAAGAAATTACACTCTTTGTGGTATTCTTATCTTGCATTCATGATAAGTTTGCTTACAGTCCAACATTCAAACCCCTCCCATTGTTTATTTATCTCTTTTAAACTGCCTTTCTATTTAATTGGCATGCAAGGTAGTTTGCATGAAAGCTAGGAATGAGGGAAGCAATATGGATTTTCTTCCCCTCATGAATTCTAAAAGCTCTCAGGAGCTTGAACAAGCTGATTTCTTCTCTATCTGCTTTTAACTGATACTCAACATATATTTCCAGAGCCTATTTGCTCTTTATCAGGTCATTGTTTTCAACAGTAGTCCTTTGGTTATTTTATAGTCATATTTTCCTGCATGCTTGGGGAACATAAGAACATAAGAAAAGCCAATGTTGGATCAGGCCAGTGGCCCATCCAGTCCAACACTGTCACACAGTGGCCAAAAACACCAGGTGCCCTCAGAAGGTCCAGCGGTGGGGGCAAGAAGGCCTCCCACTGTTGCCTCCCCAAACACCAAGAATACAGAGCATCACTTGCCCCAGACTGAGAGTTCCTATCTATACTTTGTGGCTAATAGCCACTGATGGACTTCTGCTCCATATGTTTATCTAATTTCCTCTTGAAGGGGAATGTCTAGGCTTGTCTCCAGATGGCCTGGTTTTGTTGCTTTGATTATTGGCGATGATAATGTTAAATTACTGCAGTTTACAGACACAGAAATTACAACTGATTGATGCTAAAAACCTGGCACATCAGAAATAGTAACAGCTAGGATTACAATGATAAAATAGTAGCTCAATAATCAATGCAAGATTTAAAGCAAAGAATGACTTCACTATATGGTGAACCTCAAAGAAGAAAACATATCAGAGTTGTGGCATGGGTTGGGGAGGGGCTGTGGGTCACTGGCAGAGCATCTACTTGGCATGCAGAAGGTCCCAGATTCAATCCCTGCCATCTCCAGTTAAAAGGATCAGGGAGGAGGTGATATGAAAGTCCTCAGCATGAGACCCCAGAGAGCCACTGCCGGGCTGACAATACTGACTTGGATGGACCAAGGATCTGATTCCATATAAGGCAGCTTCATGTGTTCATTACCACCCAAAATCCTCCTTTGGAGGTTTTCAAACAGAGGCTAGATGGCCATCTGAGAGCAATGCTGATTCTGTGAACTTAGGCAGATCATGAGAGGGCAGAAAGGGTTGCATCAGTGCTTAGTTCTTGTGGCCCTTTCTTACACACCCAGGGAAATGCTGATTGCCACGCTGGGGTCAGAAAGCAATTTTTCTCCAGGCCAGTTTGGATGGAGATCCTGAGGGTTTTTTGTCATCTTCTGTGTGTGAATAAGCAAACCAAAACAAACTATGTAACAACTTTAAATATAGTCAAACATAAATAAAGGCCACAAGGCTCACCCAGAATATTTTGAAAATATATTCAACTGGAAATTCCTCATAGACAATACACAGTAAATATAACACGATGTCCCAAAGATACGTCTTACAGAACCGTGGGTCTCTCACAATGAGTACAGTTTACCGAAAATCTATACAAAGCTCTTCAAACAGCCATCTCTTCCTAATGGAAGCAAATTATGCTCATACTTTAGGAAGAGACGGCTGTTATTATGCAGCGGTTGTAATGTGTTTGGAATTAGGATAAAAGAACATGGAGTTTTGAAAAAGATAATTAGCAAAACGCGGAACACCTGAAGGCCGGCTAAATGAGTGAAGAAAAGTTTCCATCATTTCTCCTGTCTTCTGTTTATCTGATGTTTCTTCCGGGGCTCTCCTATGTTAATATTTGAAGAGTTTTGTAAACTGTAAACTGAAGATTTGAAGAGTACAGTAAACTGTACTTATTGTGAGAGACCCACAGTTCTGTAAGACGTATCTTTGGAATGTCATGTGATATTTACTGTGTATTGTATGTGAGGAATTTCCAGCTGAATATATTTTCAAAATATTCTGGGTGAGCCTTGTGGCCTGTATTTATGTTTGACTATATTTAAAGCTGTTACACAGTTTGCTATGGTTTGCTTATCTGCACTGTGTAATTCTGCTTTGGTGTTTTTATCATCTGGGTGTGGAACAGCAGTCAATGGGGGGGGGGGAATTTGTGAATTTCCTGCATTGTGCAGGAGGTTGGACTAGATGACTCTGGAGGTCCCTTCCAACTATGATTCTATGATCATTTATGAATTTAACTTTGCAAAAACCTAGAATAGGAACTAGTACCTTCCACTGAGTCTTTAAAGGGCAATAATTATTTTACTTATTTATAAGAAACCTTTATTAGCCCCCTTTCTTCCTTATGGAGCTCAAGACAGCTAAAAAAATAAAATCAAAATTTAAAATCACAATTCAGGACTGCTAGTAAATTTAACCAAATGCTTACTTACTAAATAGGGCCTAATGATGCACTCCCTATGGTACAGTGGACATAAACCTAAGCCATTTGGGTCTTTAAAGGTAGTAACTAGCACCCTGAATCCTGCTGACACACAAATTGATTGCCTGATTAACAATCAGCAGAACCCATAGCAGAACCCGTATCTAACCCCAAATAGGAAATGGGCAACGGCAGCATTCTGCCCAAACAATACCTTCCAAATGTTATGGCAAAAACAAGTTCAACAACAGCCAATATGGCTGCCAAAAGCATGAGCCAGAAAGTCCCCAGTTCAAATCCTGCCAATTCCAATATCAAATATCAGTCTCAGCCCCCATCTGTAAAATGGGGGACATAACGTTAGTTTTTACATTTTGCCAAAGATTGTACATGAAGAACTAAGGGACCCAATAAATGCTTATTATTGTATTACTATACAGGTGAAAGCATTTTTTCACAGATTCTCAAAAACAGGAACTCGAAGGTCTTCCTAAAATATAGAAAGACAAACATCATCATATAAATTACCCAGACAGCTCAGTGGGTTGGATCTTGCCATTAGCAGAAGACACTAATAGTCATAACATGGCGATGTTCCATCAGGCCTACGGCTGAGGCAGTGGCAGTCCATAAGAATTGGCCTCCCCTGCTCTGCTCCATCCTGTCCATCCACTTGCCTCAGTACTTCACTATCTACAATCACACATAGGTAGAACCTTCTGAGTTCAGTTACTAATTGTGCTACAGATGAGCATCTAACGGTTAGTATAAACTGATTTTTATACAGGTCTTAATGATGGTATTGTTTAATTATGTTTATTGTTTTTATATGCAGTTGCAACCTGCCCTGAGCCTGCTGTGCGGGGAAGGGAGAGCTAGAAATCAAATTAGTAAACAAAAATAGATCTTTCTCACACTCTCCTCCTCCCCAGCAGCCCTTTCCAAACCGATGACTATTTATTTCCACACTCACAGAACCAATGTGGACTAACAACCAAGAAAGTCAGAAGGCTGCAGGAAGAAGAGAACCAAATCATCCTTCTGCCTCCCTGGGATCCTTTTCTTTCCCTGAGTCACTGCATGTCAGGAAAACAGGGTAGGGATAAAGTTCAAATCCCTTTTCTCCACAGGCTGGGGTCCAGGTCTGATTCTGAACATCTAGGGACCGAATTCTCAGCATGGAGCTCTAGGCACACATTGGATCCAAACTCCTTGCGCCAACCAGTAATGTTGGTAACATCTGAATCAGCCCTGAGTTTAACAACTTAATTCTCAAATACACAGGATTATAGTCTAGGATGTAAACTCCATTGAACACAGTGGAATTTACTTCTGAATAGAAACTTTTTTTGTGCTGAATCGCCAGCATTTCTGGGAAGCTCAAAAGCTTGTTTCCTATTCTGCCACATTTTAGCTGGCCCTAATATAAAGGTGTTGCACTACTGGGTGGTGGTGGTTGTTGTTCCGGAGAAGAACTGGAATACGATCATTTATTTGCTTACGTTACTTATAGTCCACCTTTCTCACCGAGACACAAGGTGGGTTACACAGTGTAAATTAATACAATCAGCAGGATGGGCCATTCAAGAACGATGGACCTACAGTCTTTGTCTGGTCAGGTGACAATAATCCCGCAGTCAACAGCTGCAAACCCGTTTGCGAGAAGTAAACATTATAACTTTACAGTCTTTCCCATACGGTTATTTTTCAAAACCTAAGCTCGAATAATCACATCCTTGTGCCCGGAGGCTGCTGCAGAATGCGCTGTCTACGCACCACGAGCGACATCCCCGCTGCTGGTCACACACGTCTCCGCCATGGAACGGATCAGGCTGTGTCCATGAAGAGCGGCACCGGCAGGGTCTGGGCTCTGCAGGGTCCCGTGCAGTTGGAGCAGAAAACCCTGCAGCCCCCCGCCGGCTGCAGGCAAGGAGATCGCCATGATGCCTCCCGCCCTCGCCAGCAAGAACCGGGCACAGAAGCGCCTTCCGAATCAGCCCTGCGCGGGGCGGGGGAAAAGTGCGTCGTCAAGAGGCGGGGATAAGAAACCTCGGCGGGCACGTTCCAACCCTACGCAAAGAATAAGGCGGTGATTGGATTCACAAGAGGAAAGGGCGTGTTGGGCGAAACCATTGTCATCTAAAGGATAGACGCCGTTCCCCGGTCGTAACCAAGGGACCTAAAGCAAAGAACGCCATTTTCTGTGGTATTTTTAAACATCCCTCCAATATCAGACTATTGAAACTGTTAACTACCAGAGCTGCGCGCAGTTCTTTTTTCACTTGTCCCCCCTCCCCACTCATGGTAATAGACTATTCCACCTCGCGACTCTGCGGGTACGAAATCTGTCAAACGTGGGGGATACCATGATTAGGGCGAGGGGGCAGCAATTGTTGAGGGAAAGTGTTTGGAGACAGATGTTCGCCCGTGATCCAGAGCTGCATTAGTTGATAAAGATACTTCTTTATACACACTCACATGCTCAAAATGCAGGTGGAAATTATTTTGCCCCCGTTTTCCGGCTGAATTGGTATCTCCCATGGTACCATTGGTAGGAAAGCCCGCGAACCTCGAGGTCATGTGATTCTTTGGCGCGGAATTTTTTCCTCTTTCATTGAAGAGGAAAAGAAATCGTGGTTGTTTGGTTGCGGCGGCGGGCTTAGGTCCGGTTAGTGAAAACTGTTTCTGTGTCTGTAAGTTCTCCCGCGGGTCAGACGACAGTCTTAGATCCGAGTTAAGGGCCGCTCACCGTCTGTTCTGTTTGTCTTCTCCCCTCTGGAGTCTCTGAGCTATGTCATCGCCAGCTTCCACCCCGAGCCGCCGTACTAGCAAGCGCCACAGAGGGGGAACGAACCCACCTACGCGTAAGTAGTGCGCATTGTATCTGGCCTGGTGATCCTGGCGCCTTGTCCTTGCTAACACAGGCTTTGCTTGTATCTCTCGTTCTGAAGGAAATGTTGTTATTTCTAAACGTGGGAAATAGCGTGCTCCTCTTACTGTGTGTATCTCTCTGTGACGTGTGTACATAATGAGATGCGTGTTTTAGCTCTTGTGTGTGCTGGACTGCGGTCACACACACTAAATAATCCTTTTGGATTTTTACTGTGTGAACTGGCAAAATCCAGTTGGAAAGTGCACTGAAAGTTGATTGAAAGTGGATTATTTAGTGTGTGTGACCACAGCCTTCGTTTTGTCCTCTGGGGTGTCCTCCTGTCCTGAGGATTTGCTGCATAAGGCTTTCTGCTGAGTGGGTATTTTGGAGGGCAGGGTGGGAGGGTTTGAGGATATTTAACCTCTGCTTTCCCAAGGTGGTTAAAGTTGGTTCCTAGTTCCCTACTTACAGTTCTTGTTTTTTTTTTTGTTCAACTACCAAGTACAAATATTTATAAATAATAATTGGACCATCCCAACAAATACATTCCTGGGACCTAAGCTGGCTAGGTCCAACTTGGAAAGTACCTGGAGATTTTGGAGGTGGGGCTTAGCAAGGATGTGGTGTCATATTCAGTGATATTTTCAGGTCAGACAACAGCACATGGTGATGTCTCTTACAGGTCATGCCCCCAAACACTCCTTTCTGGGTCAACGCCTCCCCCCAACCTACCCCTTTCTGTGAGGTCACTCCCTCCTTCCAACATTCTGGGTGAGGGGGAAAGATCTTTTTCTGTCCATTTTCTCCTTTGCATCACAGATGGAAGCTGGAAGATATTAAATACTCAGCTAGAAGAATATTAATATTTTTGCTTGGTTCTGAAAACTCAGTAGTCTGTTAAGGTACACAAAGAAAGGGAAAGAATTCTAGAAAGTTCTATAGCTCCCTCTCCAAAAAAGAGGGACCAAGAGCACAGAAACTTGTGCAGAGGGAATAGTTTGTGCCTTGAAAAAGGTGTCTATGTGGCAGACATTCAACAACTGAAACATCCCTTTGGCATGATTCCAGGACTGGGAGAGATGCACCTGTGAATTTTGGCCTAGCAGATCTTCTGCAAGGCATAACAGTTTTGTTCTTCCTCTGTGTTCAGTTGAGGGGAGGATGTTTTATTGAAACAGAAGCTAAGTTACTTTCCTCTGCTTTTAAAAGCTGAATGGGTAGAAATTCAACAGGTTAAGCTTCTTGCTGATATATCTGTTATCTCCTGAGATTACAATTCAAATAAAATATCTTTACAAGGGGAAAGGAATGAATCTTGCCTTGAGTGAGGTGGAGCTCAGAGCAGTGTACAACAGCGTTTATTCTTTTTACAGCTGTTCTGTGATTTAAGTTGGACCAAGAGATGCATCCTGATGATCATTCTATTAGATCCTTTAAAATCATTTTTAAGTTATTATAAACATAACCTAGCCTTCTTTTTTTTCTTAGCTGCCACTCTAGGTAATTCTTTAGCATCCAAATAAACCTTATAATCTAAAGTTCTGTTGTGAGGTAGTTTTAGATTTATATCAGCTCTACACAGATGGAGAGTGCAAAAGGAGTCATAGACAGCAAAGTAGGCTCTTTTCTCCCTTCTCCCCCTTGAGGACAAACACTACTAGCTATTCATTCTTTAGCTGAACCAAGCAGGAGAACAGTGGCTGCGGTCACACACACTAAATAATCCATTTTCAATCCACTTTCAATGCACTTTTGAATTGGATTTTGCAGGTTCACACAGTAAAAATCCAGTTGGAGAGTGCATTGAAAGTGGATTATTTAGTGTGTGTGACTGCAGCCAGTGTTCTCAGCACAGCTACATGGTAGCCCACTTCACTTTTTGCAGACTTTCTGAAGAGATTAGTTGAAAAGCCTTCCCTAGTCTTGCCTCCAGTTTAGCCTTAGCCAAGACACCACCAAAGCTGCTTGGACTCATCTCAGAACAGATTGATAACACAGTAAAGGGGGGGGGGTTGTATAGGATTATGATTTTTTTCGTATCACTTAACAGCTTTTTAAAACAAAAGTGAGAAAACAAGAATAAAATATAAAGTGAAACTAATTGTAGGTATGTGTTTTTATATCTGTTACTTTGTATGGGAAAGAGATGTCTCCTACCTATTTGAAATATGGTATTTAAATTCATGATACCCTCATTTTGTTACAGCTGTTGTTGAAGATGTACAGTCCCCACCTTCACAGCGACGTCGTACAGATGACTCTACATCCACAGGAGACTTGCAACCAATGCCAACTTCTCCACCAATTGATACACAAAGCCCAAATGTTCAAGATGCTGTTTTCTCCAGTCCACCACAATTCCAAAATTCAGGTACTTTTTGATTTGAACTGGATAAGCTATTAGTAGCAACAAAGTGCTCATTTTGGCAAATAAAGTTTTTCTATTATTCTTCATGTTGAGTTATGGAAGAAGTGGATGCCTAGGAAGAAAATATTGTCTGGGCTAAGTCTAAGCTTTCTAGTTCCAAAATTTCTACAGGTGTACAACTTCCTGTGGTATTTGTTGTTTTCAGAATCATGGCTACTGTAGAAAACATCTGGATAATAAGAAGATGAGTCAGAAGGATGAGAAATCAAATAGGAATATATGGGTACCCTCAACAATCCTAGAGACCTTCATTGATAAGAATGAACAAAAATATATAATAAAATACACATATGATGTAATCTGTCTAAATTTAAATAACTTGATTGGGATTAAAGCACACACTTAACTCTCCCATTGAAGTCAGTGTGACATGGAAGTGCTTAATTTTTGGTGAGCCATGATGATACACTGTGGACATCTTAGAAGATTTTAATTATCTATATTCTAATTCTGAGAGGTTTTTATTCTGTGTGGATACTTATATCTGCCAAAAGAGGGCTCACTCTCCCCCAACAGCTTTTCCTACATAGTCAGGCCCCTTCCTCGGTCTGCAGAAAAATCTGAAAAGTTAAAAAAAAAAACTTCTGGGACCGTTGAATTCCCCCCAATACCTTTTGAAATGGCATCAGCTCCAGGTGTCAACTGTGAGGAGACAGAATGTTCGGGGGAGGTTCTAACTGTTTCTGTCAGTAAAAAGCAGGGTTTTTACTGGCAGCAGTCTAGGGTTGCCAAGTACTCCCCCTGGCCACCAGCAGCAGACCCAGATCCAGGCTGGCAAACTTCTGGAGATTTGGGGGTGGAGCCTGGGGAGGACAGGGACCTCAGTGAGGTACAATGCCATAAACTCCATCCTCCAAAGCATCCATTTTCTCCATGGAAAGTTATCTCTGTAGTCTGGAGATGAGCAGTAACTCTAGGGGATCCCCAGGTCCCACCTGGAGGCTGGCATCCCTAGGCAGCACCCTCTGTGTGACTTGATACCACCTGATTTGCATGACTTAAGTAGGCCCAGCTGCTTTGCTACTGTTTATCAGCAGCCACCCTATGAAAGTCATTGTGATGTAACAATTAGAGCTTCAGATTGGGATCTGCGAGACCCAGGTTTAGATCCCCATCTTGCAGTGGAAGCTGACTGGGAGATTTTGGAGCACTCAAATACTTTCAGCCTAACCAACCTCACAGGGTTGTTGTGCAGACAACAAGGAGGAAATAATAATGTAAGCTGCTTTACTTCCCACTGTGGAGAAAGACTGTTATTTTCCTAGGTAGAGGCTGCGGGGGAGGGGGGTGGAGATGGAAAGCTGAAAACAGATAAAGGTAGGTTGGCTGTTGGGTGGGAAGGAAATAGGGTTGCCAGGTTGGGAAATTCCTGGACATTTGAGAGGTGGAGCCTGGGGAGAGTGGGATTTGAGGTGGGAGGCAGAAAGAGTGATGGGGTGGGAAGGCAGAAAAACAAAGAGAATGATGAGGGGTCAGAGAGGACGTAACATACATGAAGAAGATAGAGAGAGAGTAAGAAAGGGGGGACAGAAGGGAGAGAGTGTTAGAGAGGTAGGGGGAGAAGGGAGGAAGCAAAGGTATGAGGAATGGGATAACCATCCCGCAAGTTTCTTGTGGGTCTCCACTTGTCTATATATCTAAAAGCCAAGTGCCTCTGTGCATGCGGATATCTAAATCCGCACATCGGGTGCACTTGGGGGGCAGAGAGATTTTCCTGCACACTTGGGAGACTCTCCAGATGTGCAGAAAAATCCTAAAAGTTTAAAAAACGATACGAGGGATATTTAAATCCCCCCCAAAGTTAAAGATCATTCCCTGCGCATGTGCAGAGAACACTCTGGGAACTCTGCGGATGGCCGGGAAGATTGGCGTGTGGGGGTTCCAGGGTATGTGGGGGGAAAGATTGGTGGCCTGGCGGCTGAAAGCTGCTGAGGCCTCGCCGCCAGGGGTGGGGGGAGGGAAAAAGACCCACCTGGAGCTGCAGCCTTTAGGAATCCCCCCCCCCCCCCGGCGAGTATCTATATACACACACATAAACATACATATATATGCATGCAATAGAAGCACCACTGCATGGTAATCTTCGCATGACATCTAGTCATTTGATTCCACTGATACATCACAGACACATGACAAAACTGGACCTTATAATCTGACTCAACCCAAATGTACACTTGGGTGGTAAGCTACGCTATTGATGTTGTGTTCAAATAACTTCAAGTGCTCTAGATTTGTGTCTTCAGTGATGCTCCATCAGTAGGCATGGGAATCCTCCACAATGTACAGTCCAGTTGAGAATCAGCAGCTCAGTTTCATTAAGTTACATGATTTAGGCTTGGTTCTGATGTAATGTGAAAACCATGTGTTCCTGATATGAATTTGGAGGATCTTTTGGCTCACACACATTCACTGAGATAAGCAACTATTTCCATTTTTGTTGAAAGTGATAGTTTGCTATCCCATCTAAACCAGCCAACTGGTTTTAATTTGCCTCATATATCAGGATTTTTACATGGGAACTTATTAGAATGCTGGGTTGCAGGGCAAGCTCAAACCATGTATGTTGTCATGTTATTTTCTGTCTTATATCAGAAAGTGCAAATTGGCAAGCCTGTGTAACTTACATTAGTTTAAAATAATTATCTCATTTTATTTGCCACAGTTCCAGTTGACTTTGATATTAGCTCACCACTGACCTACGGCACTCCTAGCTCTAGAGTAGAAGGAACCCCAAGGAGTGGTGTGCGAGGTACTCCAATTAGACAGAGGGCTGATCTCGGGTCTATCCGCAAAGCCAGGCAGGTGGATCTGCATTCTGATGTGGTATGTATTTCACACTGTATGGGTTAAAGTGGGCAGCTGTGTTGGTCTGAAGCAATAGAACAAAGTCAGAGTCCAGTGGCACCTTTTAAGACCCAACACAAAACTTTATTGGTCTTAAAGGTGCCACTGGACTCTTAACTTTGTTCTACACTGTATGGGTGACATCTGTTTATTCCTGAACAACATGGAGGTTGCATTAAGCATGATACCAGCTGCTGGGGGGGGAGGGGAAGCCTATTTCCCATTAGCAATACAAGAACAGAACAGCAGCAAAGACAACTAAACTGGAAAATTCCCCATTTTGTTAACCACATCAGTAATTAAACTCCAATACTTTTCCTTTTATCTTGAGATGTTCTTAAACATAAAACAACACATTGTAAAATTAATAGCTTCACAGGAATCTAATAACTGTGAAAATGTTTCTTCCCTATTTTGCTTACCAGAACCAGTAAAACATAAGAAGCAGCCAACTCACAGCTAGCTGATTTAATATATGGCAGGCTACATTTTTAGTTACAGATATAGATAAAATCTGACAGCTAATAGCTGTTCTAAACCAGAACAACCTGTGGCTCAAATAATGGCTGGGGCCAGGGGGTGGGGGTGGGGCTAATTGTCAGGGTGGGGAGGAAGCATAAATGGTGGCTCCACAACCAGGCCAAGGAGGAGGAGAAAGGAGTGTTCTATACTTTGGAGGAAACACTGCTCCAGGAAAGAGAGAAAGGACTTGGGTGGTGGAATCCTCCCCCCCCCCCCCCCCCAAGGCTTAGGGAGACCCCAGGGAAGTAAAGCAGTGCAACAGCTGGAGGCCAGGGAGCAGCACCAGTAGGGGAGGAGCCTCACATTTGTTTTTTCAGAATGAATTAAAATATGTTAATCGAAGCCTCTGAAGACCTGAAAAGTAGTTTTGTTTGGGGGAGAATCGCCCCTAACACAAGAAATGCATAGTACTTTTAATTTTCCATTTGATACAATTAATGGAAAAACTAGCATAATGTACAGTGCATTTTATAAATACTGATAAGATTTTTTGGGCAGGGGCATAAAATAACCAAAAAGCCATTTCCTTGTTTAAGGTTGATCACTTATGGAGTCGTAGAAGATTGAAAACATTTTTTTTCATTCTGTGAGTCAATTTGACACTACTTTTCAGCCTAAGGAACTGACAGACAGAACCTGTGTTTACCCTGAAGAGTCACCACTGAGTTCAGTGGAATTAATTCTTCAAGAAGCGAGCATAGTATTTAATATTGATGTGTTATTCTTGTACTTAGCCTACAGTAGAAGATGCAGTTATTAGTGAGCAGTCTCTTGGGCAAAAGCTTGTGATTTGGGGAACAGATGTCAATGTGGCCTCATGCAAAGAAAAATTCCAGGTCAGTGAGTAACGGCTACCATACTTGTGATGATTTGTTTAATCTTACCTATTTATTGTACTTTAAAAAAATGTGTTTCAAAGTAAGACACGGGATAAGATTCTGTTAGCTTTCCTACTCAATCTTTCCTGATTCCCCTCACTTCTGTTGCCAGGTGGGGAGGGGATCTCATGATAACGAGCATAATTTTTTCAGTGGTCAGATGCTGCTAGCATCCAACCCAGTATAATGGGTATGCAGAGAATAAATATGTGGTGACTTCTGTGGAAACTTTTTGTACCCAAGATAGATTTGTCTAATGCTTTTGGATAGTGGTGGTGAAATAATTACAGTATGTTTGTTGGGTGACTTGAAATAATATAATTTTTTGAGATATCACTTGTCCTGAAATTTATGGAATTTTTAGCTTGTCTTGATTCTGTTGGATAAACCTAAACACTAACTTAATTATTGTTGCTTCATTGTTCAGAGATTTCTCCAGTGCTTTATTGATCCAACTGCTAAAGAAGATGAAGACGTTGGTTTGGACCTTAATGAGCCCCTGTATATGCAGCGACTGGAGGAGGTATACTATAGTAGTATTGTTTAAACCTGGTTTATTGTTTTTAGACCTATTTGTTAATGTGTGATGCAATATTTTGCAGGTAAACCTGGTTGGAGAGCCATTTCTGAATGTAAACTGTGACCATCTAAAATCATTTGATGAAAATCTTTATAGACAGCTGATATGTTATCCCCAGGTAAGAGTAACACATTTCAAGTAGTCCCATCGACTTAGAAACTATAGAATTAACAAGACAGTAGAATTAATGAGTCTTGTTCTATACCTGGCTTAGGGTCAGATGAAGATAGTTTGGAAATGCTGCTGTTAAGGGGAATTGCATAGCTGCTCTTAAGTAGTAATAACTGCTGAGATGCAAACAGCTACGTTATGTGTACCCAAGGCATTTAAATGCGTTCCTATGAAAAACAGGCAGTTGTCACCATGTCCTGTTGCAGAGAGGTTTTGAAACTCCCCTTGGTTTCTATACAGTTTACATTGCAGCATTGGGTAGTCCCGTTAAAAAATACTCTTTGCAGCATGTGGAATTAGTTGCTTTGGATATTTGCCAATATTTATTAAGTATCTGCCTTAAAAACAAAAACTAGACCCCGCACAAGAATTAAAACGAAGATAGTGGGTCCTAGCCATAGGCTTGCAATCTTTTTCAAAGTATGTGTAAATTATTGCCAGTGCTGATCCCATCTAGCAATCACAATGTGGTTAATTGTGTGGTGTGGGCGCAAGTACTGATAAATATCTGTCTACTTCATACAGGAAGTTATTCCAACATTTGATATGGCTGCTAATGAAATTTTTTTTGACCGTTACCCCGACTCAGTATTGGAACATCAAATTCAAGTGCGACCATACAATGCATTAAAAACCAGGAATATGAGGAGTCTGAATCCAGAAGGTAAGATGGTTTGAATGCAGTGTCTTGATATTAAAACAGAAAATATGATATGATTTATTAGCTGTGTAAATATGGAGAATTTGTGATTGGATTGCCAGATGTATAACTTTTCTGCAAAAAAGCAGCTGTGGGCTATAAATTGGGGCCACAGTGCTGGAAAAGGATTGTTTGTTTGGTCTTGGGTTTTTTTTTAACAAATAATTTTTATTTTTATCAAGAAACCACAATAACAATAACAAAATTAAACTTATTACAACATATATGAAAACTACATATAACACTCACAGCTTAACTCTTCTAGTCTGTATCCTGACTGCTTGAAGCCCTCAGCAGTGAAGAAAGGGCACCAATATAGGTATCTATCTTTATTTTCTGTAAACTTACAGCAGCTAGTGGAGCTATTTTCAGTCTTTAAAAAACCTTTTCCCAGTGAACACAGCCTCAATCCATTTCCCAACAGCCAGTTTTCTCAGTAATGGATTTCCAACACATATAGTTTGATTTTTGTTTCAGACAAATGAATGCTGGAAAAGTAGCCATACTGATAAGGAGGCCATGGCTCAGGCATGTGAAACACATACTTCTTATGCAAAGGTTCCAGGTTCTATTCCTGGCATCTCTAGTTAAAGGATCACAGGAGGCACATATTGGGGGCGGGGGGGGGGTGGATTGTGTGTACAGAGCTACATGGACTGATGGTCTGTCTTTGGTGTAAGACAGTATTTAGGTTTTATTGTAGGTTTTATTGTAACATGTTTGCTTGGATAATATTTTGCACATTTATGAAGGACCAGTGTATCTGAGGTAGAAGAAGACACAAACATATGTGCAGCCTCCCTACAGAAGAAATTACTTAATTTCCTGATGAGCAAACCAAGTAGAGGATTTATATTCCCTACTTAACCACATAATTCCATGATACTGTTGTTTAATTCTAGTTCTTTCAAGAATTATTCAGCGTATCTTTGCATGAAATGTAAGACAGTCATTACATACTAATTGTTATTTAGCTTCTACATTATTGTTAACTATGTAAGAACCCTATTTAAATATTTGCATTTTTTCCCTTTTGTACTCTACATAGATATTGACCAGCTTATCACGATAACAGGCATGGTGATCAGAAGCTCCCAGTTAATTCCAGAAATGCAAGAAGCATTCTTCAAATGCCAAGTCTGTGCTTTCACAACAAGAGTGGAAATCGACCGTGGCAGGATCGCCGAGCCGTCAGTGTGCAAGAACTGTAACACCTCACATAGTATGGCTTTGATTCACAATCGCTCTATGTTCTCAGATAAACAAATGGTATGTTGCTCCATGTGCTGACTATAAAGTTTTGATATGCTTAATTTTAACAGCAAAATATTTGTTTTTGTAGACTAATCAGCCAGTTTTAGAAATGCTCACTTAGATGGAGGTAGGATAAGTTATCAGACTACTGTAACATATCTAGAAAGATAAATATATATATAGTCACACAACATATTATGCTTGTTTATTATATTGGATATACAAATGCTATAAATTATACTTTTTAAAAATGACTGGATTAATTTCTTAAGGGCTATCTCCCTCTCTTGTCTGCCTTGTTCACTTTCACCCCCTCTTCCTCCTTCCCTCACAATGCTTCAGCTGTTTCCTCATTCTCACACCATCATGTCTTTTCTTTTTCCTTTTTTGGTTTTAAAATGCCACTTATCGTCTCACGTTTCCCCCCCATTTTTATTTAACATTTTAAACATATTATAATTTAACAAAATCATTATCAACAAAACAAAACACTAAAACACCACAATGTATACAGATTACCAAAAAGCTGTAAACAGGGTATAAATTTAACTTTATTGCATTAACTAATAAATTCAGTGCAATAGCCAAAAAGAAATGATGATAATAATCCAATATAATAGACCACCCTTCTACAAAGTCAGTTTGTGGCGGGTTTAACTCATACTGATTAATTTGATAAGTAATTTTTTTCCATTATGTACATTTCCCATAACACCATCACTTCTTTATGAGCCTTCAAAGTTTCTGTTTCTTAGCGGCAAATGAAAGGACCAAATTGCTTTTGCACATTAAAAGTTAAAGAAGAAGAAGAGATTGGATTTATACCCCGCCCTTCACTTGTAGTCTCAGAGCTGCTTACAAACTCCTTTCCCTTTCCCTCCCCACAACAGACACCCTGTGAGGTAGGTGGGGCTGAGAGAGCTCTGAAACAACTGTCCTTGAGAGAACAGCTGTGCCAGAACTATGGCTTACCCAAGGTCATCCAGCAGGTGCAAGTGGAGGAGTGGGGAATCAAACTCGTTTCTCCCAGATTAGAGTCAGCACACTTAACCACTACACCAAACTGGCTCTCAGTTAAAGCATCAACTGCTGAAGTGTACACAAGCTTTCCAGTCAAGAGTTCTTTGGTTTTAGATAGATAAAATTTTAACAGGTAAGGTAGATGGATCAAAGTAGTTTGATGGTATTGCATGCAATTGTTGCAGATGTGTGGCACTATTAGTCATAAGGATGCAGGTAGTAACTACTCATAACAAAGCAGCACTGGCAACTAAATTTCCTAGAGCCATCTTTTTGCACTATTTGTAGTTTCCAAGTAAGTTTACCTCATTCCAATGTAACTTCCAGTCTCCTTATATGTAAGAGAAGAGCAGCTCTGTAAATCTAAGGGAGCCATGCATCACTCTTGCTGTGCGTGTGTGTGTGTGTGTGTGTTTCCATAACCAGGGAAATGCTGAGATACTCTAGGTTCTGCTGGTCTCAGTGTTGACTGCTAGAGACAATGAGCAAAGCTCTGAGCAGATCTTTCTTCCACTGTCTAATGTAGCCCACCACTGTCACCTTTCCTGAGGGCTGGTGATCCTCAGCAATGGCTTTATTACTTGCCCTCAGCAGCTAGGTTTAGAGAATATGTAGCATGAAAAGTTTGCATTCTGTATTTCTCACAGCTGTATGGTCCAATAAAATAAATATTGGTATATTTTAACTAAATATCTATTCTTATGTCAGATAAAATTGCAGGAGTCTCCAGAAGATATGCCAGCTGGCCAGACACCATACACTATTGTTCTTTTTGCTCACAATGATCTAGTTGATAAGGTTCAGCCTGGTGACAGAGTTAATGTTACAGGTAAGTACAATGTTTGAACACTAGTGATTGCCTTGTTTAAGTAAATGAACAAGTAAATTAGTCTGGGGTAGAGTGGGGGTGGAGGAGTTACTATTCACTTGCATTGTGTTTCTGTTTCATGGAATCTGCAGAGGTGGTCTTCCATATACATTTTCGTCAAGCATCACAAAGCTGACATTTTGCCTCCTTTCCTTCCAGGGCTGCTATCACAGCTCTGTAATGTCCCATTTTTCTGGACCACTGGAGACTGACATTTAGGAAGAACAGATAATTTGCTTGCCTGGTGAATTTTTCTATATTGTTTGCCTGACCCACCCAGTAGGTTGAGTTCAGTGGACCGTGTTTGGCCTTAGTTCAGTCTTTTCTCCCTAGCAAAGTAAAGACCGTGCTTTATGCTGAGATACTAACCGCTGGCTGGAAGGAGTATGTGGGAGATGTTGCCTAGACCAGCCCTAGAAATCTTTCTTCTATAAATCAGCTGCTTCCTAGTGAACAGAGAGGGAAGGATTGTTATCTGAATCATGGATTCATAGAGGTGGAAGGGGCCATACAGGCCATCTAGTCCAACCTTCTGCACAATGCAAGGTCAGCGTAGAGCATCCCTGATAAGTGTTTGTCCAGCTGCTGCTTAAAGACTGTCAGTGATGGGAAGCTCACCACCTCCCTATGTAGCTGATTCCACTGTTGCACAACTCTTACTGTAAAAAAGTTTTTCCTAATATTCATCCAGTACCTTCCCGTCCTTAAACTTATTATTGTGAGTGCTATCCTCTGCTGCCAACAGGAACAGCTCCCTGCCCTCCTCTAAGTGACCGCCCTTCAAATACTTAAAGAGAGCAATCCCCCCTTGACCTTCTCCAAACTGAACATTCCCAAGTGCCTCAGCCTTTCCTCGTCGGGCTTGGTCTCCAGGCCCCTAATCATCCTCATTGCTCTCCTCTGCATTCCACATCCTTTTTGAAGTGAGGCCTCCAGAACTACACACAGTACTCGCAAGTGCAGCCTAACCAATGCAGTGAACAGTGGAACTATGACATCTTGCGATTTGGATGTTATGCCTCTGTTGATACACCCCAAGATCGCATTAGCCTTTTTTGTTGCTGTATCACACTGGCTGCTCATATCTAACTTACGGTCTACCCTTACCCCAAAATTTCATTCACACACACTGCTACCCAAAAGTATGTCCCCTATCTAGTATCCATGTTCCTCATTTTTGTAACCCAGATGTAGAACTTGGCATTTATCCTTGTTAAACTGTATCTTGTTCACATCCGCCCACTTTTCCAGTGTGTTCAGATCTCATTGAACTTCATCTCTATCTTCTGGTATGTTCAGTGCTCCTCCCAATTTGGTGTACTCTGCATATTTAATGAGTAGGCCCTCCACACCCTCATCCAGATCATTTATAAAAATATTGAAAAGTACTGAGCCCAGAAACATGTCCTGTGGCACCCCACTGGACACCTCCCTCCACTCAGGTGAAATGCCATTGACAACTACTCCCTGAGTGCAGTTCTCCTACCAGTTCCCTATCTATTTAACTATCCTACAGTCTTCTAGTTTACCTATCAGAACATCATGGGGGACCCTGCCAAAAGCTTTACTGAAATCCAGGTAAACAACATCAACAGCATTCCCTCAATCCAGTAAGCTCGTCACTTGATCAAAGAAGGAAATGAGGTTGTTCTGGCAGGACCTGTTGGGGACAAATCCATGCTTACTTCCCTGGATCACCAAGTTGTTCTTTAGATACTCGCAGAATGATCCCTTTAAAATGTGCTCCAGTATCTTCCTTAGGACAGAGGTCAGATTGACTGGCCTGTAGTTTCCTGGGTCATCCCTCCTCCCTTTTTTGAAACCTGGGATAACATCTGCCCTTCTCCAGTCTTGTGGCACATCTCTCATCCTCCAAGAGGTCTGGAAGATGATGGGCAAGGGCTCTGCAAGCTCTCCAGAAAGTTCTTTGAGCAAGCAGGAGAAATCAAAGCAAGCAAATTCTCCAGTCTTTCCCAGTACTCTGTAACCATGCTGAATCATGTGTACAATTGTATAATGGCCAACCATATTTCAACCATATATTAAATTATACTATTTAATATATTTAGAAAGTGTTAATTGACTGACTCTGTAGCCCACCCAAAATTTTAAAGCTGGATGTTGATGTTTTGTGGAGAGGGGATGTGTGATCGCTCTCTGCAGTTATGATATGCCTTTGTATTGGGATAGGTATCTACAGAGCAGTTCCTGTTCGTGTCATTCCAAGGATGAGCAACGTAAGATCTGTCTACAAAACCCACATTGATGTTATCCATTACTGCAAAACGGATTCAAAACGTCTGCGTGGCATGGAAGATGAAACGGAACAGGCAATGTTTACAGAAGAACGTGAAAAAATGCTTCAGGAGCTTTCTAGGAAACCAGATATTTATGACAGGCTTTCTTCAGCACTTGCTTCTAGTATTTATGAGCACAATGATATCAAAAAGGTAAACCGAACTTAAAATATCAAGGTTACCTTGTATGCCATATTAATGAACTACATCCAGTTCTTTGGCTGGGTTAAAACATAATACTATGAACAGCCTTTGGCTTGCATGCTCCCTTCATGTATGGCATGCTCTGATTGGTTTTCCACTGACCAGAATAGGTGGCTTGCTGTGGAAGGGGTTGGACATGGAAGTAGAAGAGGAATACAGAAGTCCAAGGCTCACTCACATAATTCTAAGGCCTGATTTATTTTCACTGGGCTATGCTACTGAGGTGGAGACTGTTATTGCTGAGAGGACCATAGGACCCAACAGTTAGCCAACCATTCTCACCTTCACCCTCCAGAGGCTGTCAGCTGAAAAGACATTTCCCCCTAATTGAAGCTCAGGACTGACGTGCTGTTCAGGGACTGTGGGGCCACCCTGTCCTGGAGGAGTTTGCACTCTCCTGAAGGAGCAGGTTTATGGTTTGGGGGTGCTTCTGGAGCCTGCGGTTGGAGGCTCAAGTCTCCTCCATGGCACATAGTACCTTTTATCAGCTCTGGTTGGTTCACTGTTCCCCAAAAGCATGATCCATCCAAGTTAAATTGCTGTAATGCATCATACATAGGACTGCCTTTGAAAATAGTTTGGAAACTTCAATTGGTCCAAAATGCAGAATTCAGGCTACTGGTAACAGGGATTGTATGACCCCTGTGCTGAAAGATCTGTTACCTGGCGCAATTCAAAGTGCTGATTCTTAACCCTGAAGTCCCTAAATGGCTTGGGGCCAGGGTACCTGAAGCGCCATCTATGTCCAGCCCACCAGTTAAGATCTTCATCTCAAGCCCTGCTCTCTGTGCTCTTGCCTTCAGAGGTGAGGCAGGTGGAGACAAGAGACTGGACATTTTCAGTAGTGACACCTAGCCTTTGGAACACCCACCCCTTTTGAGGCCTGCCTAGTGCCTACTTTACTTTCTTTTAGGCACCAGGCTAAAATACATCCTTTTTACCCAGGCTTTTAACATTTTTTTTTAATCTTACCAGATTTTTACCGATCTGCTTCTGTTTTATGAATTATTCTTAATCTGATGTTTTTACTGTTGTGGTGGTTTTGATTGTCAGCTACGTCAAGCAGGCCTCTGAAGAGGCAGCATAGAAATATCCTAAATAAGTAATGCCATCATCTGCACCAACTGATAGCACCAGATCTTCATTGGCCACTAGCCCCTAGCGTTTGCTGCAGTATTTGGTAAAGCACATTTGAATAGAACAGATGGAGCTGTGGATCTTTCTTCAGTCATCAGAATACTGATTAGGTTTCCCTGAAGGTTCAGCAATTGGCTTTTTAGTTAAAATGAATAGGCTGGTCAGGTGAACCGTGGCAAGAGAAGCTTAGAGCACAGGAAAGAATACAAGTCAGAACAAGGAGGCCAACCTGCTGGCATCTTGCCAAAGGGTCCTCTCCTATATTTGACATGTACTAGATTACCCAAGTAGTGGTATTTTGTGGGGAAAAAAACCCATAAAGATGCTTGGGAATGAGTCTGGCTGAAACAGTACCAATTCCTGTTGAAATAAATGTGCAAGCTTTCAAGTTTCCCAGTTAATTCATGGACACCCAATGAAATTAGAATTGACTTCATTTGATGTTAACTACTGGGCAGAAATGCGTTAGTTGGCAATTTCTGCTAGGAAGCCCAAATAAAACCATTGCTCTTCTATCTGTTTTTGAACCTTGCTTTTCGTTTAATAAGACTGACATAAGCAGATTGCATCCTTGCTTCCTTATGATCTTCTAATAAAATAAAGTGCTTTGTTGCTAACATATATAGACTTGCTTTGTTCAGATGCTCTTCATTTAATTTATATGACTGACATAAACAAATTGCATCCTAGCTGCCTTAGGAATTGAAGTGTTTTGTTGCTAACATATATTGTTTTGTTCAAATGATGTTACTTGTCAGTGCTGTTACTTTTTATAGTCAATGCAGCTTTAGAGGTATCTGTCCTTGATTTGATATTGTGAGGAGCAATAGTAAATGCTCTGTGTTAATTGGGAACCCAAAACGAGTTTTCAGATTTGGCAGTTAAGGCAGACATCTGTAGGTGTTAATTCACTGACCTGTAAGTGTGCTACCAGCTAGACATGCCTGCAGCCACGTGGTAGTTGCTTCTCCGTGAGATGATGCTGAATCTAGTTGAATCATTCTGATGCAGTCTCCTGCCATATCCATCCTCTCACATAATGAATTTCTCCCACACTTTTGTTGGTATGGCCGTATCAGCAGATACCATATCATTCAAGTTCATCATGAACTATTTGACCTCCCACTTTAGAAAACAAACCTGTAGTCACTGAAAGTCTTGGTTTTTCAGGGCATTCTTCTTCAGCTGTTTGGAGGATCAAGGAAGGATTTCAGTCACACTGGAAGAGGAAACTTTCGCGCTGAGATCAACATTCTGCTTTGTGGCGATCCTGGCACAAGCAAGTCACAATTGCTTCAATATGTCTATAACTTGGTTCCAAGAGGGCAGTATACATCTGGGAAAGGTTCTAGTGCTGTTGGTCTTACAGCATATGTGATGAAAGATCCTGAAACACGACAGTTAGTTTTACAGACCGGAGCCTTGGTTCTAAGTGACAATGGCATTTGCTGTATTGATGAGTTTGATAAAATGAATGAAAGTACAAGGTCAGTGCTTCACGAAGTCATGGAACAGCAAACACTTTCTATTGCTAAGGTAAAGGTTTAACCTTAAACATGCTTATTTGTATAGTGCTATTAATGGGCATTGTGCTTTACAGAATACATATTCTGTAAATAATTATCCAATATCTGCAATAATTAAGCTAGAAGCTATGAAATAGTTCTGAGATTGATCTGAACTTATGCCTACAAAAGGATTAAGAAATGATTCATTTGAACACATAATTAAAAAGGAGAATTGAGTCCTACAGAACTATTTTTTAAATTAATTGTTAGCTGCCTTGGGGGTTGACATTGTCAAAAGATGGAATGTAAATGTATAAATAGCATTGATAGTCATTGCTGAAGCTCACATCTGAAATTACACCCATTCAAATCTTTCCTTCCCTACCAGGCTGGAATTATTTGCCAGCTGAATGCTCGTACCTCCATCCTGGCAGCTGCTAATCCTATAGAGTCTCAGTGGAATCCGAAGAAGACCACTATTGAAAACATCCAGCTTCCCCATACATTGTTATCTAGGTATATCTAGAGTTATATTTTGTTGCTGTATATTCTGTCTGCATAAAATGATTTCATTTCCTCTTTTCAGGTAACTTGTCATCATTGGGGGTTTTGGAACAGTAATGCTAGAAGCTGTTTTGCTATCCTTTAAAACATTAGAAGCTCTTGTTTTGTATACTCTTGTAGGATGTATTTGTTTTGTATAGATATTGAGGGCAATGGGGAGTTCTTTGGATATTCCATGGAAATCTACTAGTTTAAGCTTACAGTCCAGGCTACAAATTGTGGAGTGGGAATGTAATGTAAAATGAAACACAGTCCTTTTCCTCCATAGTAAGGAGAGGAGTTTGCTTTCCAGAAATGCAAGAACAACAAAAAACCCTGTCAAGTATATACCTGACTGACTTTGGAGTACTGATTTCTGACTATTTCATCCAATCCTACAAGCAAAAGTTTTTATTTTGGAAAAATGGTTCAGTTAATGATCTTCTTCAACAGATTTGATCTCATTTTCCTGATGCTGGACCCTCGAGATGAAGCATATGACAGACGTTTGGCTCATCACTTGGTGGCCTTGTATTATCAAACTGAAGAGCAGGTGGAAGAGGAGTTCATGGATATGGCAGTTTTGAGGGATTATATTGCTTATGCTCGTAGATACGTCAATCCAAGATTGAGTGAAGAAGCAAGTCAGGCTCTTATTGAGGTAAGAGCATGTTAACATTTTTTTCAATCCAACACTTTTGGAATAAATCATTTTAGTGGTTGCATTCTTTTTAAATTCCTTTAAAAAGCAGTAATTCCTCTACTGTAGTTTTTAATGGATTGAAATTGGAGTGTGTACTTTAATAGTATCAATAAAAGGTACTGTGTTTATTTCTGGTCATATTGTAGAATCAGATACAGGAATCTGTGCCTTTGGCAAAACATCAGGATACACACTTTTTCTTTAGAGTAAGAGACAAAGCCTTTGTGGGCATCCGTTCATTTAAGTCAGGCCTCAACAATTCAGGGCACGAATATCACCTGAACTTTGCTTTCAGCATCTAGAGCTCTGCTGACTCTAAGCAAATAAACTGAATTTAGGGTTGTCACCTGGTGTAGAGAAAAATGTCTTACTCCAGTAATAGAGGCTTAATGTGTAGAACTGAACTGTTGAAGCTCTTGTAGCATGGAAGTAGATAATATCACCTAATAAATAATGTCCCATTAATCCTTTATGAAAAGGACAGGACATTTTTCTCCAGGCCTGTCGGCATCTCCATTCATAACCTGCAACATTTAACTTGCTTAATATGACAGAGAAAAATCTGTATTTTGTACAGGTGAGTCTGGACTCAATTTTTGGGCTGGCTCCTGGGTTCAAAGAAGTTGTCAAGGCCTGCTTTAAGTGGTATCTTCATATTTAAAGACCCTTGTAAATCTGTATGTATGTAAAGATATGGGGTTTTTTTCTTTTTCTCCATATAAGGCATATGTAGATATGAGAAAGATTGGAAGTGGCAGAGGAATGGTTTCTGCATATCCTCGGCAGCTGGAATCTTTGATACGTCTGGCAGAAGCTCATGCTAAAGTGCGCTTTTCTAACAAGGTGGAAACAATAGATGTGGAAGAAGCCAAACGTCTTCATCGTGAGGCCCTAAAGCAGTCTGCTACTGACCCGAGAACTGGAATAGTGGACATATCCATTCTCACAACAGGTCCATACTAAGAATGAATTAACCTGTGGGATTTTTTCATTCATATGCTGTTGAAATAATGCTGGCCCTGATCAGTTACTCCCGAGTTGGTTGATAACAGCAGGGGTCCTTTCGTAGAAAAAGAGGTGCAGGAGCTCATTAGCATATGCCACGTCCCCTGACATCACCAGAAGTGTGTCAGAAAGGGAATGTCACTTTCAGCCCCATTATACCCTATGGGCCATTGAAATCAATGGCAAAAACTCATAGGGTATATGAGGGGCTGGAGGAAAGGAGGTTTGAGGGAGAGGCTCCAAACTTGCAGGGTAGCTGCTGGGGCCTCTCCTCGAAATACCCACCAAGTTTCAAGAAGATTGGACCACGGGGTCCAATTCTATGGGCCCCCAAACAGGTTGTCCCATCCCCTCCATTGTTCTCTATGCTAGGAAAAAGGGTTACTTTTTTCCTGCCATAGAGAGCAATGGAGGGAATGGGGGCCACCTGTTTGGGGGCCCGTAGAATTGGACCCCCTGGTCCAATCTTCTTGAAACTTGGTGGGTATTTTGAGGAGAGGCCCCAGCAGCTACCCTGCAAGTTTGGAGCCTCTCCTTCAAACCCCCTCCCCTCCAGTTGCTTTTAAAGTTGCCACAGAATTTCGGCGGCAATTCAGCAGTGAGCCGAATCAGATCAGAGATTCTGATTTGGCCGGTGGCTGCCCTAGTGGCCACTGCTGAGCTGGCGGAGCTTTGCTCCACCTCGCTCCTGCCCCAAAGGACCCCTGGATAACTAATCTGAAAAAAGAGTTTTATTTATAACTCTGGCACTTTTAAATTTTGTAGTTTATGACTCTTTCATCACTTGGAAAATAAGAATTCAGACTTGTTCTCTATTTGTTTTTTAAGGCATGAGTGCCACGGCCCGTAAACGCAAAGAAGAACTGGCTCAAGCTTTAAAGAAACTTATTCAGACTAAGGGTAAAACTCCAGCTTTAAGATACCAACAGCTTTTTGATGATCTACGTGCACAATCTGAAACAGTAAGTTCTCAGTTCTATGCTTGTAGTGTTTGCTTCCACATGGTCCAAAATAATCAGATATTGCCTCATAATTTACAATAAATTAGTATAAGAGGAAACAATTCCAGAGGGATAGCTGTTTAAGGAAAAGATGATGACAACTTCAACACATACAGATATATTATGATGCATGAAGTGGTCTCCTAGGTGGGTATAGACTAGGAAAAGGTTTACAAAATGGAGAGAGGAAAAAGCTATGCAATGCTGGAGTAAGCAACAGACTTAGCACATGTCTATGCAGAGAGCAGAAATGATTTCATAATACAGTGGGTAGGTATGACCACTCCCGGTTTAATGGCGACTGTAGGAAATTGGCGAAGCATGCAAAATAATAAACACTGCATGAGTCAATTACTTTATGTACTGAGTTATCACCAATGCTTTTTGGTTTAAAATTCAGCTTTTTTACGTCAAGGTAACTCTTCCCACATAGACTTGCCTGCTGTGGAGCTTGTGTATGTCTACCATGGAACGCAGCATGGCAGAGTGTATTAATTTTCTTAGCCCACCTTTATCACCTTTTCTTAGCCCACCTGTTTTGGAGTACTCTGTTTATGTGGGGTATTGTCCAGCCAAGTGAGTTTTACTGTTGCCCTACTTTTAAACTGAGCAGGTGATATAAAATTGCCCCAGTTTCTGACAACTGCACAGTGTTGGGGGAGACTTGGATTTGGATCCAGACTGAAGTTTTCCTGTCCTCCCTCCCACTGAACTTTGTGACATGCCGCTCTTGGGTGACAGGGGACCCAGAGGAATGACATAGGCAGGGGAGTCTGTATCAGGATGGGAGAAATTTTCAGTTTAGCCTGGCTCCAAGCCCCTGTGATAACAGTCAATCTATCATTCAGGGACTCTTGTATGCCATTACAGCTCTCTTTGGGGAATACCTGATAAGCTTCTTAGAATATGATTCAAGAATCAAAATATATTAGTCTGATTAATGCACTAACTTGGTGGTTTCACATGAACTTTCCTGTGAAAATGTTTTCTTGATTCGTGATGACTTTGAAAAGGAGAACTGATAAGATGGAACAGTGCTTAAGGTTTGTGTTTTATCATGCATAGTATCCATTTCGGTTTCCTTTCTTTCAGGCTGTCACTAAGGAAATGTTTGAAGAAGCACTTCATGCACTGGCTGATGATGACTTCTTGACTGTTACTGGGAAGACTGTTAGATTGCTGTAAATACATCTTCACAATAACAGGATTGTAAAACTTGGCTCTTTCTATAACGAAATTTAGTGCTTGTGTGACTTAAGTATACTATACCGAGTTAGACTGGAATTGGGCAGTAGGCTACCGATATCAACAATGAAAATTTCTGTCAGCATCAGTTTTCAAAGTCTGTTGATTTCTTTCAGTACAGGAGGTTATCACTAAAGGATTGGGGGGGGGGGGGTTCCGCTTAAAGCTCTACAAAGTGTGTATACATTTAATACCAGACTGTAAAAACATGGGCTACAGCTTAACTTGTAATCTTGCATTCATAGTGATTTTGGCTTACCACTTCTTCCACATGTTATAAAATGCTTGTCGAAATTTTGTCATTTGTAATAAAATGTAATTTACTGATTTGTGTTCTTGTGCATTTCAAAAATCTGAACAAGATTAACCTGTTCTGGTATGTATTTTTATCAGCTTGTATTTTGTATTTAAAATACTTTTCAAGCTTGTTTAGAAAACAGGAAATACTCTTAATTTCTTAGATTAGTGCCTTTTCCCTCCAAGATATTTAATTCAGTTTGCAAATTGCGGATGATAAGTTTTCTTAAGCTATTTAGTACAGTACATGTTGCTACAGATTCTGGCTGGGATCCATGGATGGAAAGAGTGTGGCGACTGTCAGTTATCCCTTCTGGTGACAGTAGCCCTTCACAGATCATGGGATGCCACATCAAAGGACCTCTCCCTTTTTGTGGTGAGAAAAGACGAAACTGCTGGAAGAGGAAAGCTGAAGCCAGTGGGTATAGGAACTACTCGAATGATCTGACTAGAAATCCAATTCCTGGTATTCTGCCTGTGTGTGTGTGCACATATAAGAGCCAAACTATACATAATTTTGGGAGATCTGTGAACTGATTTATCCAGCATTTTTAAAAAGCAATAACCAATCTTTCCCCCTGCCCCCCGGCACAGTTTGGGTCAGTATGCTGTGGTAAAGTTATACTGAGCCACAATAAATATGATTCATTAGAAATTGACAGCTACAGTCAACTTGCAGCGTCTTCTAAAATAGGGCAATATTTATTGCACAGCAGTGTAGATAGTATATTCAGGAATGATGATGTGTCTAATACAGGTGTTTGAAAATTGAATTTAGCTTGGTCACAGTGCCCATTTCCTCATGAGCTGCATAACCCTGTAGAATTGGGTGTCAAACATAAGGCCCAGGGCCACAACTGGCCCATCCAGACAGAGCTTATATCTGGCCCGCAAGCAACTCTTGTGAGGAAGGGAACAGGAGGCTGCTGGGGGGAATGGCCAGAGCCATTCTGAGTGTGGCTTCAGTGACCTACAGCTCCAGGGATACTGTCCCATATAGTCACAGAGATCAGTGTTTGCACATGGGGGGGAGGTACAGATGATCTTCTGGTGGCCACTGCCATATTCATGCCCCCCCTATGCGGTGGCTGTGCTTACGCCCATTGCAGGGTATTCTTCAGCAGTTTCTTCCACACATTGGGGGCTTAATTCTGCCACCAAGCATGTGACTCGGTGGCCAGGACTCCCTCCCCCATAGAGCAGCCTTCAGCCATATGCTGCTGCTGCGTTGGGGGGGGGGGGAGCAGTATTGGCGATCTCTGGTTATACCAGTCACTGGGTGGCCTGGGGCCTCTGCCACATGCATGGCCTTGTGCACATGATGCCCACTCTCCATCAGATGATCCAGTGGCTTTTAGCTTAGGGTGGCTGCTGTTGCATGTAGGTGGTGGGGTGCAGTTTGCCAATCTCTGGCTTCAACTCCCAGCATCACCTCACCATGGATCGCTTGGCGGCCTTGGAAGTAACTGCTGTTGCAAAGGGGTCTCCAGTTTATAGGGCTTTGCCTGGCCTGGGTTCTGCCATGTACGTGGCCTTGGACATGGGCCACTGCCTGCCCGCCCCCTGCTTCTGCGGGCAGGGAGGTTACTTGTCTTCCCAGTTCCTTTCCATGGTGGTTCAGGGGAAGGGAGGAGGTCACAACCCCCAGCTGCTTTGTGTTTTTATCTTGGGGCCCAGGCTCATAGCATTGGCTGGGGAAGGGGGTTGCTCCCCTCCAGGCAGTGCAGAAACATCTGCCCAGTGCTGCACATCTGGCTCTCCAGTCCACCAGTGGGTTTTCCTCTGCATACACATGGGGCCTTGAAGTCAGGACACATTAACTCGGAGCTTACCAGTTGCTGTCCTTTATAAAGTTTTTATTTCTCCGATACCTGGCATTATGTTTTATGGCACATATGGCCCGGCCTGACAAAGTGAAATTTATGTCAGATCTAGTCCTGGTAACAAATGCGTTCAACACCTCTGGTCTAGATGATATTGATTCGTATGCATTTTAAACAGTATCGAGTGGTGCCGTGACTATGCAGTTTACAGCGTTCAGTATGACAGCCACAGTTGATGCACGTTCTGTTTAAAATCCCCTTGGATTATATTTGCCCCATGGTGGTTAATGGGTAGGCATTCTCATTTAAAAGCTAAAATAGCAGGTAGCTGTGCAGTTAGTAGCAGTCATGTTGACACATATTTAGAAATTACTAGATCAAACTGCAGCTCTGATGTATCTGTAAAATGCATAAAGTATTTGTAATCCAAGTTGGAACATGCTTTGTTTTGAGTGTTGTGAAGGGCATATCTTGTAAGTGTGGTGTAGCAGTTCGTATGTTAGACTAAGACAGGGGTGGCCAAACTGGCTCAGGAGCCACGTGCGGCTCTTTCACACATATTGTGTGGCTCCCAGCAGGGCAGCTGGGGAAGCAAAAGGGAGGCATGTGTCCCTTATTGGTTTTCCTTTCCCCAGTCAGTGTTTCCCTCCCTGGGTAGGCTTCAGGCGGGGGAGCAGATAAAGAAAGCAACTTTAACTTTAAATGCATTCTCAAACCCCCCCCCCCTCCAGCCTACAAATATCATTGGACAAATAAATATTGTCAAGATCTATTTTTATCCCTTTTGTTTTTATTTTTGGCAATTTCATTTAATGTTAATAAAAAGCAAATTTGCATATTTTCCAATTAAAAACGTATGTAACATTTGTTCATGTCTTGTGGCTCTCAAACATCTGACGTGACGTCTATTCTATGTGGCTCTTACGTTAAGCAAGTTTGGCCACCCCTGGACTAGGATCTGGGAGACCAGGTTCAAATCCTCACTGTGCCTTAGAAGTTTGCTCTAATAGAGGAACAATAAAGGAAATCTATCCTCACATAGCTGAGACAACAGGCAGTGATTCCAGTACCTATTGTACACTAAGCATATATTCCACATGTCAAGCTAATTCTGTTCCCCTGTAACTTGCAGAATGGGATTAGCAGAAAACACTTTGCCATGAATTACAGAAATTCTGGATGAATGGTGTCAAGTAATATGTCAATTCAAAATATGCCCCCACTCCCAAAAAAGCTACATGCAACAGCTTAAATTAAAATGAATATTTTGATTTATTTATAATGCATAAGTATAATACATAAACTCCAGCAGGTTTTAGAAAGTCGAAGTAATGATGCATATAAAACTGGACAGCTTAATTACTAAATAAAAATCTAAATATCTTTGATTAAAGTCAGGCAAATAAATATAATCACATTGTCTGCTCCATATGGCGTAACGAGGATGTCCAAATAAGTTAAATGTTTGCAAAATCTTCCCATTTTTTTTGTAACGCTGATAATTTTATATGTAAATAAAACATTTTAATTTTATCCAAAAGAGCTTTATGTGTTGGTATTCTTTTCTGCTTCCAAAGTTTAGTGAACACCAGCCTTCTGGCTGTTATATAAGGAAAATGTTCTAAATTTCTTTGGGATACAGACTACATAGTTCAGTAAAAAAGATCTGAGGAAACCAATAATGTTATACTTATGCCCTTTGCTGGCATAATTGTCACCATTTTCCAAAAATGTTTAGTTCTAACGTGGCCAATCACATGTGGAAGAAGTCTGCCTGAGCTGTATCACAAAACCAGTGGTGGAACAAAGCTTGAGTCCCGTGGCCTCTTGAGGACCAACAAAGTTTTACTCCAGGTATAAGCTTTTGTGTGCAAGCAACACTTCTTCCAGATACAGTGAAATGGAAAGTAGCAGTCCATACATATAGGTAGAAGGTGGACAGCAAATTAGCATACAGCACAATGAAGATATTTAACAGATGCAAGAACCAAACAGGAATAACAAGCGTAGGTTACCATTTGTTTGGGTTTAATTTTGGGAGGAATCATAGTGAAGGAAATATGTCAGAATTGGAGACTGATGAACAGATGAACCCTAACTGGAATGCTCAAAGTAATTAACTGAGACCCTGCTGTTGGGCTCCATCCATCTCTCTTCCACTGGACCCATGTGGAAGCTCACTGAATTCCATTGTCCCTGCTTCTGAGTGTTTGCTCCTTAAAATCCATAAAACAAACACTAATTAAAATAAGAATGCTTTGGCTTTGTCCAGTACAAAGAAACTGGGGGAGGGGGTGTTATTGGAACTGATTAATGATATGATAGAACATAGCCTACCAGTGGATTCTAAAGTTTCTGCTATATTGCATATTTCCTCTTTTTGGAACAAGATGAGTCATTCTTCCCCCCCCCCCCCCCCCCCCCCACGATCATATTGGATTTAACGGATCTGGGACGTTGGTATTGCTTTGTTTGTCAAATAGATCACTTTTTTCTTTATGGAGATAGAAATCCTGTTGCATGAAGCAAATGCTGCAGAGGTAAGGCTGTGTTTTTTTGCTTGTTTCCAAGCGCAGCTGTCTCAGCACTGCTACTTAGGACGACTCATTAAAAACTCCTAGCACACTGTTCTCTGACTCGGCTTTTTACTCACAGCCTTCTTCCAGCACTTGTGGGAGGGGAATTAGCTCAAATGGTAGAGCGCTCGCTTAGCATGCGAGAGGTAGCGGGATCGATGCCCGCATTCTCCAGTTAGTTTTTTGCTTACACAGAAGTTTTAATGCTATCCATTTAAAACAGTAGTGCATACTGTTTTATTTGTTTTAAATCACACCCTAAGATACAAGATGAAAGGAACTAGTAACCAGGTTTTAGTTGTATTACTATTTGTGTATCTACCAGTGCAATCCTACGCAGAGGTACATTAAGCAAGCTTGATGATTATCAGTTTTCATCAAGAAGTTATCCTTTTGAATATTCTCTTTGTTTGAGGTCCAATAAACTATTAAAATTGCATGCACAAGTCCATTTGCTTCTTGCTCAGCAAACAAGCATTCTTTACTTTGAGCTGTCCTGTTAACGCCTGCTAGGCAGTTAAGAGCCAGTAATCTTTTCATTACACCAATGCCCCTCCCTGTGCATAAAATGCTTACAAGGTCTATAGCCCTTTGATCTCCTTTGTCTCCCTGTTCCCTTTGAGGCTGCACAACAGGCTGTGAGCAGACAGCCCTTATATTGAAAAAAACACTCCTGGAGAATGCGGGCATCGATCCCGCTACCTCTCGCATGCTAAGCGAGCGCTCTACCATTTGAGCTAATTCCCCCTACTGAATATAGGGTTTAGCCCTTGGTGAATCATTACAGGAAATGGAATGTCTTAGAAATTTCACACCCTCCGGACTTCCCCAAGAACAAAAAGTTCTAGAAATAGACTTACCTTTTCCAAACAAAAGGGGGCAGTAAGGACTTTGTAAAAAATTGCTTTATTTGCAAATATACAAATAGAGTGTAAGTGGAGGCAAACAGGCACTCCTACAATTCAGAAGCTCCCCTTCCCAGAGCAACCTGGGCAAAAAAAAACCCCAACAACCCTTTTTTATAAAGCTAAAAAAAAGCTTTCTCTCTTTCTCTGCCAGTCTGTTTAAAATTCACTACTGCTCTTTCTCACACACACTTCTGCCCCTCCTCTCAGCTGGAGGAGCATCACCTTTCCCAGTTCCTGACCTGATAACATCTTAGTGATATTAAAAACCACAACACTAAAAAAAAAAAACAGTGGGAGAACATTTTAATCTTCCAGGTCATTGTTTCCATTGCTGATTTAAGCGCTGCAGCCCTCATATAAACCAAGGGGAAATTACAACAAAAGATCGCTGAACGTGGATCCGCCAGGGCTGACTAGATACACAGGATCCTTATCTTTCAACAGATGCTGATTTTCTGCCCCCAAGCAGTTCCCTTCTGCTCTAATCAAGCTAATTACAACATGCATTGTGCCTCTGCATGCTTTACAAGCATTATTTGTAACACCCTCTCATCTTCTGACTGGGATATAAAGACTCAGATCTCCGTGCCTACTTGTGTCTGATTAAGGGAGCTTTGACACTTGAAAGCTTATACCCTGAAAATCTTGTTGGTCTCTAAGGCACAATTGGACTCGTATCTGTCTTACTGAAAATATGGAAGAGCTCTTATCAGGAGGTTACTTCCCCATCACCAATGATTATCCAGAACCAGCAGCCGGCTTAAGAATGCTGCCGGCTATAACAACAACCAACAAGAGCTATGAAGAAAATACCACAGGAGAAGGTGGACATTGATCCCACTGCCACTTACTCCCATGTTAAACCAGGGTGGTCAAACTTGCTTAATGTAAGAGCCACATAGAATAAATGTCAGGTGTTTGAGAGCTGCAAGACACAAACAAAGATTACAGATACTTTTTTATTGGAAAATATGCAAATTTGCTTTTTATTAACATTAAATGAGACTGCCAACAATAAAAAGGGGTAAAAACAGATATTGATAATAATATTTATTTGTTCAATGATATTTATTTGTTTGCTAATGATATTTATTTGTCAGAGAGAGAGAGAGAAAGAGAGGGAGGAGGGGGCAAAGAAAGCAAATAGATGGGGGAGGAAGGGAAAAAGAGAGAGAGAAAGAGAGAGAGGTTGAAAGAATGGAAATAGATGGGGAGGGAAGGAGAGATGGAAGGAAAGCTACTTTAACTTTAAATGCATCCTCCAAGCCCCTCCTCTCCCTTGCTGGCTGGCTTGGAGAAGGAATTTAAAGAGAGATGCCTTCTCCAAGCCAGCCAGGGGAGCCTTCTCCAAGCCCTCCCCCTGGGTGGCTTTGAAAATGCATTTAAAGTTAAAGTTGCTTTCTTTCTCTGCTCCCCTCTACCTCAAGCCTACCCAGGGAGGGGAACACTGGCTGGGGAAGGGAAGACCGATCAGGCTTCCCCAGCTGCTCTGCCAGGAGCCACACAATATGTGTGAAACAGCCACATGTGGCCACCCCTGTGCTAAACAAATGCTCACCAAGCACAATAGTTTAGCAGAGGGTCATAACAGGAAATGGAATCTCAGAACTTATTGACAAAGCCCTAAGGCTTCACTCAGAGTCTCAGAGCACTTACAAACTCCTTCCCCTTCCCCTCCCCACAAGACACCCTGTGAGGTAAATGGGGCTGAGAGAGCTCTTTTGAGGACTGCTCTTTCAAGGACAGCTCTGATTAAAGTATGGCTTGCCCACGGTCACCCAGCAGCTGCAAGTGGAGGAGTGGGGGGAATCAAACCCTGTTCTCCCAGATTAGAGTCTACGCACGTAACCACTGCATCAAACTGGCTAGACAGTTTAATCAAAAAGAAGTGAAAGTGATAGTTGTTAAGTACTTGGTATCTGGATATATTAAACCTGCTCCTTCTGAACCTGTAGATCTGCATACAAGGCAGATAACATTTTAAGAGTACCAGCACAGTTACTTTCTTCTGTGTCAAGCTGCTCAGAAAGGTGTGGCTGTGCTTAGGATGGCGCAGTAATTGTACAACATAAATGAACAACATCCATGTTCAAAATGGGGGTGGGTTTCGGGCTAAAACAGTTCAATAATATTTTAAATAACATGAGAGGCATGTAGCCATTCTCTATTGTAAGTTCACATGCCACTAGAACAATAGAAACAGAAGTAGAGCCAGAGAGAAGAGAAAAGATGAAAAGGTGAGGAAGTGTGCTATAAAAAAACAGAAGAGGTGTAGAAGCATTATTCTTCAAAGCTGGGAGGGGAAACTACAGTACTATGTGTCTTGTTTTGTCCTTGCAAGTTTCTGTTTCTTCTTCTTGCTGAAATATAGATTCAAATACATTTTCAGTGGTACGAACCCAGCACTCCCTCTACTTTCTCCTTTTCATAGAACATATATTCAAAACCCAAGAGGTAATACAGAATCTCATGTACATGCCCACTACTTGACTTCTCTTTATTATCCAGCCACCTGGAGAAAATGGGCTGTCCCTTTAATAGAGGTTTAAAGTGCAGAAACAGGCTGCTGAAACTTTTCAGAGCAGGAAGAGGAAGAAGAAGAGATTGAATTTATATCCCGCCCTTCACTCACTTGGAGTCTCAGAACAGTTTACAAACTCCTTTCCCTTCCCCTCCTCACAACAGACACCCTGTGAGGTAGGTGGGGCTGAGAGAGCTCTTTCCCAAGCTGTCCTTGAGAGAACAGCTGGTATAGAGCTATGGCTTGCCCAGGGTCATCCAGCAGGTGCAAGTGGAGGAGTGGGGAATCAAACCCAGTTCTCCCAGATTAGAGTCCGCGCACTTAACCACTACACCAAACTGGCTCTTAGTCCTAAGGTCACTTCCACACTTTTTTATTCTAATTCCTGTTTAGCTTGATTTTTTTTAAATCTCTGAACCAATGCATTAGTGCAGAGAGCTCAGCTGTATGATAACTACACAAATTATGAATTCTGAGTCTTCCTTTTTTATACAAAACTTTTTAAAAAAATATTTTTATTGTATTTTTTTTACCAAAATAAACAAATACAACCACCAAAACACAAAATTCCCTTAAATTACCCGAGCACCACAGTTATTCCAACCACATAAGGAATTTGGACCAGTTTTTTTTTATACAAAACTTGCATAACTTTGTTTTGAACCCTGGGTTTATTCCTTCTCAGATGAACTAACCCAAAATGGACTATTGCAAAGCTAGAGATATGAGCATAGATCTGAGAAGCACTTTTGTTTTTATTACTGCCATCTTCTTGAACTATAAGAGATTATATGCCGATCACTTGTTCAATTGATTTTCAGAGTCTCTTCTTACAGGGTCCTGTCTGGGCCAAGGACAATTCCTTTCCTGTTCTCAGGTGCTGACTCACAGCCACCTAGGAGACTTGGGGGTCTCACTGGGTCCTGGTCCTTTGTTGAGGCTTTTTTTCTTCTGGGTTCCCCCTTGAGGATGTAAGCAGGCATTCAACAAAAACTCCTGAAGCACCGGATTAAAAATTACCTCTTCATTTATTCAATCATTCAAACAGTAAAGAGTGTTTGCTAAGCAGGAATCACTCTGAAATCACAACAACAGCAAAAAGCAAAACAAAACCTGCTTGTACTGGGCAGAGGCTAAGTTTCTGAGACATTAAATGCTTGCAGACTTCCCTCTCTGGGGCGATCTTACAACCTGACTTTCTCACCCCGAGGTTAAGAAAGAGAGTCCATTCTAACTGGAACAATCCTTGACATTCTGGCGTGCAGTCACTGAGGCCTCAACCTGTGTCTTCTCTGGTATTGCTGCCACCCTAATAGCTAGCCACTGGACTGTCCCAGCATCTTCCTTTCATCAGATCCCATGGCCCCATCAGCCAATCAGGGCATAGTTGGTTAATACCTATTGCTAGCCAGCAACTACATAAAGCATCTTATGCCAGCTGGTCAGGGCCACCAGGGGCTTTTAATTAATGCTTGACTCAAACAGGCTACGACTAAGCTGTAAAGACTTACAGCTTAATTGCACTTCATGAAAGCCTCAAGATCTGTTAAGTTCTGATCCTTACAGGTCCACTTAACTCTGTAGAAAAACAGATATTTAAGTATCTCATGTTGCTATGAAGATGGGGTGGATTGGGATGCACAAATGGCCCTGGAATACCCCCCCCTCCCGGAGCGGGGAAGGGAAAAAGCAGGTTTGCAATGGCTTTTGCCTGGTTTGCATCTGCCTGCACTCAATGTGGGCTGCATGCTTGTGGCTGCATTGGATCTCGCATTGGGCAGAAGCGAGGGTGTTTTGCTGTGAAGAACGACAATCTAATCACAAGCTTTCCTCCCATCATAACGAAAGTGTCATTTTGTTTGGGGTATAAATATTACCCACTGTACTGTTAGGCAGAGTGCAAATGGCACAATGGGATATTGTGTTGGCTGCCAGGGAACAAAGTTCACACAGAGCCTGCTTTTATCTTTAGTAATGAAATATGAATCTATTTAAAGGAACTCCACTCTGGATTGGACAGAGATAACATTCCAATCTAACTCGACTAGGATGGAGAGAGATGCAGGAAGCAGGTATTGCTCTCATGTTCTCCATCTCTGTTCTCCATCCACCCTTTAAATGGATCTGCAGTTTTCTTTAACTGCATCTTCACTATTTTGACCACTGCTTCAATGAAGACATTGCTCTGAGGAAACTAGAGACCAGATCACATCCATAGTCCCTTGCAAATGTCTGGAATTCTGATATCTTCAAAGACAGAAACTGTGGACCATTGTCACACTGGACTAGCTCAGGTGCGCCAGGTATTGCATAAATGGATTTACAGTACAGGACCACTGCACTGGCACTCAAGTCTTCCAGTTTAGCAATTTCAGGGGAGTGGGAGTAGTAATGTATGACTAGGAGAAACCAATTCCCCTAACAATGAAACAGATCAAGTCTCACTTTTTGCCAAGGACTCTCTGGAAACTCCAGTGGCATTAAAGGTTCACGAAGTGCTGTAGCCTCTTGAATGCAGACATGGCATATCTTTACCATCTCCCCTATTTCGACTGAAAACTCTGGCCACCGCACTGATTCCCTCACTGCCTCACATTTTCAATAGCTGGGTGTCTACAGTGGACTCGGTACACAATCTCCTTGTGCATATTAGTTGGAATAATCAGACAATTTCATCTCAACAATAATCTGTCTTGAACTGCTGTTTCATAGTACTCTTGCTAAAACTTCTGACACTCCCAATCCAATGTGTGTTTCTCAGGCCAACCCTCTCTGCAACCTTACACAGTGTGCTGTCTTCTTGTTGGTTCCTCCAGATTTCTTGCAACTTTCTATCAGATGCTGGGATGGAAACAACAATGGATTAAATATAATCTGTAATTTTTTGATCTAGGGTACCATTCTGACCTACTGCCAATGGCTGTCTAAAAAGAGTATCAGCAAAAAACCTGGATTGATCACAACAGCATGGTAAGATCGTGTCAACTGTTGCAGCATGTTATCAGATAGCAGATATTCTTTTTAGGATTGCAGATATGAGTCGACCCAGCTGAACAGAACAATTGTGACTGTGGAGTGTATACAATGTTGAATGCCTATAGAATGACTTCAGGAGAACAGTATGGTACCATACACAGTGAACATGCTAGAAACTGGATAGCATTAAACAGTAGTTTGCACAGCAATTTCAAAAGCAGGAAAAACAGAACAAAAATAGTTTCCTGGTTTTTTCCAGAAACTGCACCAGCAGTTTTGCATGGCTACTGGTGTACAAATACAGGAAAAACCTCACTACAGTACCTTTTGTCATTAGTTGATAAAGATATCCTGGTGCATGCCCTGGTAACATCTAGATTGGATTACTTTAATGCACTTTATGTAGGGCTGCCCTTAAAGATGGTACAGAATGCTGCAGCCACAGTGTTGATTGGAGTGTGTCTTAGGGACCGAATCACTCCAGTTTAGTTCTGTCTAGATTGGCTCCCAATTTGCTTCCAGGCTCAATTCAAAGTGGGTGGAAAGGTGGTATAAAACTTTTAAAATAATAATGCTAGCTGGTGGCCAACTGGTCCAGAAGATTCTGGCCAGGGCAACTTCACATCAGACGATTGCATGGTGTTCTGTTACAGCTGCAGAAGATGGTATCATGCAGCTTGCCTACCATCAGATACGATAAAACAGTAGCACATTTCACTTGCAAACAGTGTGTGCTCTACAGATTTTAAACCAATTTTGTTCAAGAGTTAATATTGTACAAGTAAACTTTCATTTATGAATCTTTCCTCTAATTGCCAGTGAATGGTGGGTAAAAGTGTACGTTGAGAGGTGAAGAAGTGTCAAAGGGAAAGAAAGAAGCACAGAATTGTTCATCTGCACCAGAGATACTAGAGAGCCAGAGGCAGTCAGAGTACTTGCTGAGAAGAGCAAATAGCCCACCTCTAAGGAGATTTTACAATCTCTAAGGAGAATATATTACAATCTTCATGTATGAAAGTGTACATCATCTAGAGTATGAGTACATCATCTAGAGTACATCATCTAGACTAGAGGGAGGCTCCTGTGGGCCAGTGGTCAACCAAATGGGCAGAAGCGCCCATGGAGCTCAGGCAGGGCAATGTAGAGAATAGGAAGGAAGCTGACCTGGATGCAGTGGGGCTTTAAGGTAGAAAAGCAAGGGGGAAGATGCAAGATTTATATGTATTAACCATGCAGAATGAGTTGGCTTGAACAAACACAATGACCCCAGCACACAAGCAGGATAACTAATGAGGCAGAACTGAATAAAGGATTACTGTACAACATCCAAAAACATGAACTGAAATGTTGGGCATTCCTTTCTCTTTAGGGGTTGTCATTCCAGTCACAGAGAACTACAAGCATGGATGGCTTCAAGAGGGAATTGGATAAATATATGGAGCAGAGGTCCATCCATGGCTATTAGCTGCAAAGTATAGATAGGATCTCTCAGTCTGGGGCAAGTGATGCACTGTATTCTTGATGCTTGGGGGGGGGAGGGGGACAACAGTGGGAGGGTTTCTCATGTCCTGGCCCCACTGCTGGTCCTCCTGATGGCACCTGGTATTTTTGGCCACTGTGTGACAGAGTGTTGGACTGGATGGGCCATTGGCCTGATCCAGCATTGGCTTCTCTTATGTTCTTATTCTGATCACAAGAACTATCTTTCAACTCTAGGGACTATCATTCCAGTCCTAGAACAGTTTTTCTACTCCCAGGGGTGGGGACCTTTCTTCCAATCTAGTCCCAGAACATTCCAGTCCCAGGACAGTTTTTCTACTCAAAAGGACTGTTTTTCAAATCTGTTGACTGTCACTCTATTCCAAGAACACTTACACCAAACCCAGTGATCATCATTCCACGGGGGGAGGGGGGACTGTAATTTGAGTCCAAGAATACTCAAATTACTACCAAGAACCATAATTTTACTCTAAGAGCTGTCATTCCAGATCCAGAACACTCATGCCACTCCTATTCCATTCTTCAGGATGTCATCACAGTACCAGAAGATTTATGCCATTCCCAGATGGTAATTGAACTCTGGGGGCTCTCATTCCAATGCCACAGCCACTCTGGGGGCTGTCCCAGAACACATATGCCATTCCCCTGGACCATCACTCCACTGTCAGAACTGTCATTCCAGTCCCAGATCTTCCACTCTGATGGCTGTCTTTCCAGTCCCAGAATACTCATACTACTCCCAAGCAGTGTTCCCTTTAAGCTGAGTTAGTGTGAGCTAGCTCACAGTTTTTTAGCCTCCAGCTCACACATTTTCATCTTAGCTCAGGAAGGATAGCTTCAGAGCAAACTAAGTGATGCAGTAGCCCAATCGCTCACTCACAATTTTAATGCCAGCAGCTCACAGAGTAGAATTTTTGCTGACAAGACTCCGCAGCTTAGAGGGAGCATTGCTCCCAAGGGCTATAATTCCACTCTGGGAACCATCATTCAAGTCCCAGAATACTTTATCTGGGCCCAGGGGCCTTTATTCCAGTCTGGTGGCTGTCTTTCTAGTTCCAGAACACTTACACCATTCCAAGGGACTGTCTTTCCACTCTGGGAGCTGTCTTTCCAATCCCAGACATTTACACCACTCCCAGGGACCGTCTTTACACTCAGGGGTTGTCATTAAACTCCCAGGGTTGCCATAAGTCAGCTATGATTTGACAGCAAAAAGTGGGGGACAGGGTTGCCACCTCTGGGTTGGGAAATCCTGGAGATTCTGGGTGTGGAGCCTGAGGAAGGTAGCATTTGGGGAGGAGAGAGACTTCAGCAAGGTGCCATAAGAGTCCGCCTTCCAAATCATTTTTTCAGGGGAACTGATCTCTGCAGCCTGGGGATCCGTTGTAATTCCGGGAGATCTCCAGCCACCACCTTCAGTATGGCAACCCGAAGACCTCACTCTATTCTGGGGGCTGTCATTCCAGTCACAGAGTGCTTCTTCCATACTCAGGAACCATCTTTCCACTTGGGGCATGACTCCCCTTCTCTTCCCCAGCCACCCAACCGGGAGCTGCACAATATGTGTGAAAGAGCTGCATGTGGCTCCCAAGGTGCAGTTTGACCACCCCTGGCCTAGGGGCTGACACTCCACTCAGGGGACAGACATCCCACACCCAAGTCAGGTTTCTCAAAATCCATGCCACATTTTCATTGCAACTTTTCTGTAATTTTTTCCCAATGGACCTCATGCAAGTAAACTGGCATTCCTGACTCCCATTATATCCAACAGGCCTTCAGGCATATCCCTTTTATCCCAGTGGGCATTCTAGTCATTCCTTTAAGTACATCCCTTAATTCTTTCTTTTCTATTCCTTCTCTTTATCCTTCCCAAGGAGGTTCAACTGTATTAATGCAGCAGTCAACCCCTAGCATTTGTCACTATCAACTCTATTGTTAAGGGTGCTCTGAAAGCAGGAAAGAAAAGAGTCATAAAGTTCCACCAGCAACCCAAGCCTATGCAGTAGGCAGTAAAGCTGTAATGGGATTAGTAAAAAGCCCATTCCTATTGCACCTGACCTTTAAAGATGTATTAGAATACAGGGCTCAAATAAGATATTAGAATCTCTGGTCAATGGATTTGGCTTCCAGTTTATCCCATAGCCTGTCCCTAGATGTACTATCAAAGGCAGTTTTTAAGTCAGTAAAGGCTGCGTACAACAAAACTGTATTGTTGGAGGCATATTTGTCTGTTAGATATTGCGTTAGCAGGCTATGACCTAGAGTAGATCTTTCTTCCATATAGTTCGCTTGCTTATCCACCAGCAATTTTTCTTGTTTGATCCAGTTCTTAAATTTATCTAATAGATGGTGGGCATATAGTTTGCCAATTATACTTAGGAGGCTGATAGGTCTGTAGTTGTCTGGGTCTCCTCTTCTCCCTGCCTTAAAAGTGGTATTATTACTACCTGTCTCCACTCCTCTGGGATATCCCCTGATTAATCAACATACATGAAGAGCAAGGCCAAAGGGGGATCCCACCAATCAATACATATTTTTTAATTTTTCGGAGGGATGTTGTCTGGTCCAGGGGCTTTTCATCCCTTGAGCTGACTGATGAGGGGTCTCCTTTTCTTAAACAGGAGGCCATTCTGGTAAGTCTTCTGGCTTCTGGATATAGAATTTGGGGAGTCCCAGCATAGAGTTTTTGAAAGTATGTCTCCCAAATATCACCTGTAATTGAAGAGTTGGTAGGAGAGAAACCCTTAGACAGATATCTGGACATCAATTTCCAAAAAGCTGAAGTATTTTTGCCTTTAGCTGTGTGAAATAGTTCATTCCACATTGCCCTTTTATCCACTTTCTTCTTCAATGACACTGACTGTTTATAAGATTTCTGTAATAACAAAAGATGATGTAAAGAAGCTTGAAAATCTATTCCTGTAGCGGACTTGTGTGCCTGGTTTGCAGATCTTATTTCCTTTTTTGCTTTCCGGCAGTCCTTGTCGTACTGTAGTCAAAGACATTCACTCCTGTGTAATGGAAGGCAACACTAAATCAGCCTGAAGGGTTGTAGGACTCTTCCATTGTCATCCTGCTGAGAAATAAACAGCTGGGCTCCTAGAATGCAGCAGAACTTGTGTTTTGAAATGATTGACCGTCAAGGTATCATATGTAAACACACACTATTGTTATTTTTCAGCTTATGGTAAACATATGTGATGTAATGCAGAGACATTGGAGAAAAAGGGTACTCTTAGACCCAGTGCGTTATAGTGGTTAGAGTGCTGGACTAAGATCTGGGACACCCCAGTTCAAGTCCCCATTCTGCCATGGAACCTCAGGCCAGTCATACACTCTTAGCCTAACCTGCCTCACAGGGTCCTCACAGAGGATAAAATGGGGAAGAGGAGAATAATGTAAATCACTTGGGGTCCCCACTGGAGAGAACGGTGTGCTTTAAATGATGAAAACGAATAAATTTAAACACACAAAGTGGCCAACCCTATCTTGTTTAGAGTTGAAGGGTTTTGTCTCATACCTCTCTTCCTCACACCCACTCAGCATTAATAAATGGTTTATGAAAAATCTTGACAACTGTATAAAATATTGAAGTTGTGCACAGTTGGCAGCTGAGACGTAAGCCACTCTTCTTAGAGACAGTTTCCATGCAGAGACAGAGCGAGATCCATGTTCTAGATTCATGTCTGGAACATGTTCTTCATATTCAGAGGCCTGACAGTGCAGCAGATTCAAAGTATGGATGATCATAAATAATCAGACCCTCTTAAAACATATCTGAGTTTTCTTATTCCTAATTGGAGGAGATATTATCTCTCTGTAGGAAAATGCTCCGTATGAAGCAGCCTTCAGATACAGAATAGGTTGGTGTTCTACCTTCAGTCACACCCTGTCTCTTAAGCAGGAATAATAGTGATCTATGAAGCAAAGTTGTTTGCCCAGAATGTTATGGGTAAGGCAAGTGGCCTCTAAAACTAACATCTTCCAGTGCTCCTGATCCTACTTTGAATGCTGAAGAATTGAGAAACCAACAGTGTTTGGTTTGATACTTTAAAAGTATATTTTACAAGATTATCAAGATTTGTAATGAGACCATTATCAAGATTTTTAATGAAACCAGTCTGTTTGTAACTACTGTCTGTGATTTCACATTCTCTAGATTGTTAAGGAAATTGGTAGTGTCCATTTCATTGCCTACCAAACCCTTCTGGTGGGAAAGTCACACATAAAACAAGATCCAGTTCTGACAGGCTACAGATAACACAAACACGCTGGTTCTGTGTGCTGTTGCAACAACCCAACCCACAACATAAGACAGCAAATCTTCATTACACAGGTAGACTCCACTGTCCTAGCTCTCACTCAGTTGGAAGCAAGGATCACAGATTTAGGTCTGAGCATTTTTGCTATTCAGCAAAATGCCCTCCGTCCTTCCTTATAAGAGGTGTGCAGATGACAGCAAAGAGCAGCTGTTGCTGGCAGAAGAGAGGCCAGATTTGATCGAGTCTTTAGATCCCAGATGCAATGCCAGCAATAACAGCGGGAGTTGCTCCAGAAGTGCCAGTCTCCGAGAAGAGGAAAGAGAACGTCTGTCGATCCATGAAAGTCTGGATTATGTGACTTCACATAGCAAAGTTTACAAGAAGTGGTTGCAGGGCCAAACCTACAGGTAACTGAAAATTAGTACTAAATTGCTAGTAGTCAGTTGGCAGTCTGTGAGGAATTGGTGGTGGTGGGGAAGTAAATGAAGGAGAAAGATTTCTTCCTGCATAGTTTATAGCACAGTACCACTGGCCACCTTGACCCATGTCTGGTTGATATTGTGATGGGTTTATCTTGCTCTTTCATCTGGCAAAAAGCTCACTCCATCAGTTGGTCTAAATATTGGGGGCAGGGGAGTAATTTAAACTAATAAAACTTAAAGTAAAGTAAGCCTTTATAATATTTTGAGTTATTCCAGCATCTCTACTCACAGACACGAAAGGACAAATTCTTTATCTTCTCTGTTGGATCCCTAGAAAAATGGAAGCAATTTAGTGGATATTTAATCTTAACTGAGGGCAAGTACATTCTAAAATGGGGGTAGGCAGCCTTTTTAGACTGAGTGCCAAAACTTTCATAATGTCTGCCTGTGAAAATGTTATGGATTGTAAAGAGAAATGGTGTGTGAGTGTGTGTGTAGAAGGTCAGACATACTGAGAGCAAGTTGGGTGCCCATGGTGCTGCCATTGCCACAAGGGCTCACCTTGGTGCTTTACATGGCAAGCAAAATGGTCTGGTGTGCCAGACTTCAGCGGCATGTCAATTTTCTGTGAGCTGTTATGCGCTGCACAGGTTTAAAACACCTCCCTGTTCTTCCAATCCACTGGAAAGTGCATTTATGTAGATTTAAGCAAAAATCCTCTGATGCCACCTATTGGTGACAAAGAGGGAATAGTACACTCGGATTTTTCAGGGAAAATGAGCTGTTAGAACTGACAAAGAACTGACACATTCAAAAGAGAAAATAGAATAGGAGTCCAGTGGCAGAACCTTTAATTAGCCATCAGATAAACTGATCTGGAATAAATTGTCTTCCTCTCTAAGGTGCCACTGGACTGCTGTTGTATTTTGCTGCTACAGACTAACATGGCAACTCCTCTGGAATTATACGCCAAAGGAAGAAATTGGTAAATACCTACATTGGAACAACTTTTAAAAACTACATTGGAACTACTTTTATGTGACGCCAAGAATATCATGTCTTGAATAACATTCAACTGCATTGCTAAAATGCAAGCCATGTCACAAAAAGTATGGCAAAGAAGAATGTTAACTAATTACTTTGTAGGGTTGCCAAGTCCCTTCAGGTCACCAGCAGAGGATGGGGGGATAGGGTTGCCAGATCCAGTTTTGTGGATGGAGCTTGAGGAGGACAGGGACCTCCATGGGGTATAATGTCATAGACTCTGTTGTGTTTGTTTAGAATATGAAGCAGTAATAGCTTGAAAAGGGCTCTGGTATCCTAAAGCTCCAATTCCTATTGGCTGATTAATAAAAACTCCCATTGGTCCTGAAGCCAATCTAGATACCCAATCACTGAGCCCTGCTTGGGTCCAATAGTATTGCTTGTATATATTTACATTGTTGAAAGTTATGTGTTGGAACAGTATAAATGAAAGTGCTGCTCTCATAGAGCTGTCTTTTGAGCTGAACAATGTCATTGAATAAAAGCCTGTTTGTTGAATTCATCGCCTCCTGCTCAATACTTAAAAGACTCCATCCTCCAGAGCAGCCAATTTCTCCAGGGGAACTGTTCTCTGTATTCTGGAGATGAGCTGTAATTCCAGAGGATTCCTAGGTCCCACCTGAGCTGAGTTGTGGGCTGTATTGGATTGGTTAAACACATTTGGGGATGAGGGTTTTTGTTTTGTTTTCTTTGCCACTGGTGCTGCAGACTGTTTCAGAGGAACACAGCTAGGTCTACGATTCTTCATAATGTTCAGCAGGCCTGATTTCTAGTAGAAAGTAGATTTTTAAATCTATTTTGACATTCTTGCATCTTGGCAGTCAAGAATCACACCCAAGTGTGAATCACCCCCGAGTATTTTATCATCTAATGAAACTGTTGTGGTTACTCAAAAGGGCATACATTAATGGTAAATAATTTGAAGTCCTACGCTTATAATTATGTGACTGGAATAAATTCTAGTTCTGTTTGTGGCTGTTCTTGCGGCATTCGAGGTATCGGAGACTAATCACAGGACTGGCTTACTTGAAACAGGAGATATTTGGATAACATGCAAGGAAGACTGTAGATCATATTTTATTTGTTTTTATTTACTTCCTCAATGGGGACACAAAGCAGCTTACATAGTTCTCCTCTTCTCTGTTTTATCCTCACAAAAAAACCTGTGTGGTAAGTTAGACTGAGAGGATGTGGACTGTTCTTGTATAGCCCAGTCTCATCAGATCTCGGAAGTTAACCCAGGTCGGTACTTGGATGGGAGACCATCAAGGAAGACTTCAGAGGAAGGCAGTGGCACACCACCTCTGCTTAATCACTTGCCTTGAAAACCCTACGGGGCAGGGGTCATTTCGAGCAGGAGCTCGGGGGAGCGCAACCCCCCCATGGGAGTTGGTGCCAGCCCCTCCCATGGGGGAATGCCTGCTTGTGTCATGGCTGCAGCAAAATGACCCCACCCCCTGGAAAGGTCCTTGTTCATCTGACCAGCCTTCTGAAGGCTTCAGCCACCACTGAAGCTATCCTCCCAGAATAGTGGTATTTCTGGGGCTTGGATTAATAGCTGTACCCCCTCTTTCTTTCTTTCTTTCTTTCTTTCTTTCTTTCTTTCTTTCTTTCTTTCTTTCTTTCTTTCTTTCTTTCTTTCTTTCTTTCTTTCTTTCTTTCTTTCTTTCTCTCTCTCTCTCTCTCTTTCTCTCTCTCTCTCTCTTTCTTTCTTTCTTTCTTTCTCTCTTTCTCTCTTTCTTTCTTTCTTTCTTTCTTTCTTTCTTTCTTTCTTTCTTTCTTTCTTTCTATTTCTCTCTCTCTCTCCCCCCTCCCTCCCTCTCTCTCTTTCCCTCCCTCCCTCCTTTCTTTCTTGCCTTCTGACATACTTCCGGTGATGTCAGGTGGTGTAGCATATGCAAATAAGTTATGCTAATGAGTAATGTTAATGAGCTCCTGCACCTCTTTTTCTACGAATTGACCCCTGCTAAGAGGTCACCATAAGTCGGCTGCAACTTCACAGCACTTTCCACACACAGAAGTTAGATCGAGAGTGTTACTGGACTAAGGTCACCTAGCATGCTTCCATGGCAGAGTGGGGATTTGAACAAGGGTCTCCCAGATCCTAGACCAACACTCTATAACCACTGCAACATACTGGCTGGCTGTATAATATGTGTATAGGGCAGGGGTGGCCAAACTTACTCAGTGTAAGAGCCACATAGAATAAACATCAGATGTTTGAGAGCTGCAAGACATTATAAAGGAGACTGCCAAAAATAAAAACAAAAGGGGTTAGATATTGATAATGATATTTATTTTTCCAATGATATTTGTTTGTTTCCTAATGACATTTATTTGTCAGAGAGAGAGAGAGAGAGAGAGAGAGAGAGAGAATAGAAGGAAGGAAGGGAAGGGAAAGGGAAGGAAGGAAGAAGGAAGGAAAGAAGGAAAAGCATGCCTCCCCTTTGCTTCCCCAGCTGCCCTGCTGGGAGCCACACAATATGAGTGAAAGAGCCACATGTGGCTCCTGAGCCACAGTTTGGCCACCCCTGGTATAGGGAATGAGAGGGAAAGGGAGATGGAGGAGACAGGCCAGTTCTTCACGCCTTATGGGGGAGAGGGAGCTGGAGAGGATGGTGAAGTTCAGAAGTCTCTTGGTCAGCAGTAATTTTGATACATGGGGCTGCCCTTGTCCCAGCTCCAGAGGCTGCAGCTGGTGCAGAAGGCCACAGCCAGGCTGTTGATGGGTCTCTTGGCGTGGGACCACATCCAGCCTGTGCTGAGGACATTGCACTGGTTGCCTATAGTGTACCGGATCCGGTTCAAAGTGCTGTTTTTGACCTTTAAAGCCCGATATGGTCAGGGGCCTGCCTACCTAAGGGACTGCCTTTCCCCGTATATACCCCAGAGAGCACTGCGGTCAGGCACTCAACATCGCCTGGCCCTCCCTGGCCCTAGAGAGGCCAGGCTGTTGACCACCAGGGCCAGGGCCTTCTCAGTGGCGGTTCCCTCCTGGTGGAATGAGCTCCCAGATAACATCAGGGTCCTGCGGGACCTTTTGCAGTTCCGCAGGGCCTGCAAAGCAGAGCTCTTCCACCAGGCTTTCAATTAGGAGCTGCCGCTGGGCGAAGGAGCCGCTGGCATGCCGGGTTAAGTCCCGGGCTGGACATTCAACTGGTGAAACTGCCTGGCCTCAGGTTTGGTATTGCTGTACTGGGTGTTGGGAGTAATGTGGGCCGCCAACTCCTGTGGGTTTTTCTGCTGTTTTATGTCTATTTTAAGTTAACAATATAAATTATACTGTGATGTTTTAATTTCTGTAAGCTGCCTTGAGCTGGCTTCGGCTGACTAGGTGGGATATAAATCCAAATAATAAATAAATAAAATACAAGCCAGCCTAGCTTCTCAGCCATTAGCTAAGCAGCCTGTATGCATTAGATGTTTCTCCCCTAGCCACAATAACAAGGAAAATTCAGTCTTTTTTCAAATAGAAGTTGAGATGTTCTGCAGTAGCTGCTAGATATCATGATGTGCTCATTCAGTTTTTGAGACTCTTTAACCAAAATGCTTCTGAGATTACTGCAACTTGTATAAAGTTCTGGGTTTTGTTTTGTTTTTTAATCTTTAGAATGGACTGGGATCGGTGGTTGTTGATGGGACTTATTGGAATCGTAGTAGGAACACTGGGTTTCCTGATCCATCAGATAATTGATTATCTCATCAAAGTGAAATGGGAACTGGTGGAAAACTATATTCAGGTAAAATGGAAGAAAATAGTAAATAATCTCTGCTGTCATGTACCTTTAAGTGGTAGTAAACTTAAAACAACACTTTCCAACCTCACATCAGCATTAAGCTATCTGTTCCTGAGCATATCTCTCTGCCAACACTGAGCAAAAGTACTGTTGAACAACTCAGTCACTGTTATCCATGGGATCCTTAAGTTTATCCATTTGTACTCCCCATCCCTGTACACTGTGCTCACTTTGTCTTAATCAAGGGAACACATGTTATCAACTCTGTTCTTTTCTAGCCTCTGTAAGAACTGGGCCACCTTATGGTCCTGGTGACATGAGTGGCTTCTTGGGGCATAATTTTATTTATTTGTTTACTTTACTTATAATCCACCTTTCTCACTGAGACTCAGGGTGGATTACATAGTGGAAAACAATGTACTCAAATAGCATGAAAGCTCTATTAAGCAATGCAATAGGATCAAGATTCCAAAAATTAGGAACAATGCAAAAATATCAGACAGTATATGTCAAGCAATGCAAAAAATGGAATTGCTAAAGCAGAAAACAATGCAGCAAGAGCAGAATTATACACACTGTGTATAGCATACACAGTGGTATAGACTACAGTACTTTTCTCTTGATAAAAGTGCCTTCCTGAACTATTCCATTATACTATTGTCCCATGACATTTATAAAAATGGCCACCTGAACAATTCTGTCATACATAGTTGGTAGAATGGGAGACTCCCTGATCTCCTTAGGCAGGCCACTCCACAACTTGGGGGCAACAACAGAGAATACTTATGTATGGACAGCTATCAATTGCATTTTTGCCCCTGTGGACCCTCTGGCCATAGGCGTCAACTACGGGGGGGCTCGAGCTACCCCCGAAATTTCCCGGAGGGACTGAGCCTCCCCTGGGAAAACGGAATGCTCACCGCCGTGCGTCCCCAGGTCCTTCCTGGGGCCACCACTCTCTCTCTCTCTCTCTCTCTTCCCCCCCCAGCCTGGCTGCCTCCGTCCCTCCCTCCCTCCGTCCGTCCAGGGGCCAGCTAAGCAAATGCCCAGCTGGCCCCTGGACGGATGGAGGGAGGGATGGAAGCAGGAGTGGCCAGGCCGGGGGGAAGGAGGCAGCGGTGGTGGGGACATGGTCCCAGCGTGTGTGCATGCTTTGAGCGCACACATGAGCCCCCGCCCGGGATTTTAAAACTCGATGCCCCTGCCTCTGGCTGTAGTCAAGACTTGGCTGTCTTAAAAAAGCTATATCCCATCCTGATTGTTAGGGTGTGGCAGCATTTTCCAAAGCTAGCCATCCCCTTCCCTATATGGTCAAGGAGGGGAGGGGGAATGGACAAGAGCAACTGCAAGGAACAACTAAGCTAGGAGACAAATTGTTTGCACTTCTTAAAAAACCCTTCATCTCTTAACCAGGCTGCTCCTGGCAGTTGCTTTTGGCCATAATCAGAAAGGAACTCACTGTGCACCCCATTCTTATTGTTTGGAATGCAGGGTTGCTTTCCAAACACTGCAAAGTCCTTCTGTGGTTACTGCAGGGAAAGGGGAACAGAGGGGGAACCAGAAGAGATGAGAGCAGGCTATAGATGAAGGTTTTTGAAAATGCAAAGCCTTCATCTCTAGCTTGCCCTGGATGCAAACAGTTGTGGCATCAGTGGGGCAGGAATCTTTTCCTTGCTGGTCTTGCTTGAGTCCAGGGCCCCATCACAGGGCCAGCAAGGATGGTGGTGGGAGCCTCCTCTTGTCCTTGCTGCCACTGCTTGGGTCCAGGACAGGCTTCAGAGACACAGCAGCAACATATGCTTCCATTGCTGCTATCCTTCACCTTATTGAGGCAGCATGGGGAATAGTCTACTAGGGTGGCCAAATGGTTTCAGCTGGTCCTGTTTGAGAAGGATCGATTTCCTATCATAGCAATCAATAACAGCAGCAATAGCTGAATACTGCTAAAATGTGACCTGGTCATGGTCTTGTATGAACCTCATGATCTGAGATAATAATTTGAGGATCTAATCCAGGTCCTTCCACCTTCAGAGAGAGAGCCAGTTTGGTATAGTGGTTAAGAGTGGTGGACTTCAGTCTGGATTCCCCATTCCTTTACATGAAGCCAACTGGGTGACCTTGGGTCAGTCACAGTTCTCTCAGAACTCTCTCAGCCCCATCTACCTCACAGGGTAACTTGTGGGGAGAGGAAGGGAGGGCAGTTGTAAGCCACTCCAAGACTTCTTTGGGTAATGAAGAGCAGGGTATAAAACCAACTCTTCTCCTCCTCCTCCTCCTCTACTGGAGACAGGGCTTTTTAATACCTGTAGTTAAGAAAAGAATTTAGAGAACATTCCTCCTTACAGTGTCAAATACTTTGTTGTGGTGGCCAAGGAAGAAACCCCCATTTTTTTCTGCAACAGCTTTTCCATCTCTCTGTACAATAGCCAGTTGCCAGCACACAATTTATCTATGACACAGAAAACAGAATGTTGGGGAGAGGAGACAAGAGCAAAGGAGACAAATATTTTGGTCCCTTCTCTCCCCACTCTACTTGAAAGACAGTTCCAGGTGATGGCAGTACATGCTTCTTCTCTCAATCCTATCTTCTTGGGAGGGAAAAGGTCCATGACCTACATCACTGCCACTGGCGAGTTGGAAGGAACCATAAATCTGGTGAGTTGAGGGCAGAGCAAAGGTAGGCCTGGTCCTGCCTTACTAATGGCTGGGGGGGGGGGGGGTGGGCATAGAAGCGGGACAAGGACCCTGTGCCAGGCAGCACCAAGGCTACTCATGTGTCCAGAGCCTAATTATCCAGCCTTGACCCTGCTTGAAGCCGTGCTGCTGAGAGAAGTGGTAGTGAAGGTGCTTTTTAGATTTCATAGAATATTGTTGCTGTTTTTTTCTTATGCAAAAAAATCAAAACAGAATGCAGAGTAAGCAACTAAAGGCACTCAGACATGGTGTTATATACTTGTCCATACTTTCCTGTATTTTAACTGTACTATAAAGTTTTGATAGAACAAAAAATGTTGACAGGCCTGTGGTGACACCGATAGTCATTTGTGCTGAGAGGGTACAAAATGATGTTATTATATCAATATCTAGAGCACAGTAGGACTTGCTTTCCTTTTACTTCTTGTGTTATAACATAGATTCAGACAAAATCCTGACATTAAGGGTCATGTGTAAGCAAGCTTCAGGAAATAAGGGGAAAATATCCGCTCAGCATTCAGATGTCCACTCTTTAATTTGCAAAGTTACCTAAGTAACATGCATCTGGTCTTCCTGTTTTGCTGCCTCAGACCGCATATTTCCAATTTGAAGTCAAAGACCCAGTGTGAGGTTAAGGCAGGAAGTCTGTGATAACTTGCTGAACCATTTAAGGTTAGGAAACAAAAGAGGCATCTTTGACTCCCAGACACAAAGTGACTCTAACCTCAGCATTGTGAAACGTTTGAAAATGTGTGGGAGTCAATTAACTTGTGATGGGCACGGGAGACAACATGACTCTGGCTAGTACAAACACAAACAAATCAAAGGAGGAAGAAGACTGAAAACAGCTTTAAAATGTTGTTACATGTTCTTTACTTCTCTGAATGGCAAGAAATTCCTGGGGCAGTACTTATCTCAGTTGGCTCCCTTTGGAGGAGACAGAACCGGAGACCTATGGTGCTGTTTGATATTTGCATTATTTACAAGTAGAGCATAGGTCAAAGCAAAGAGGCACTCCTACATATGCCAATCCATCCATGGTAGAGTACACAGGATGGAACATGCAGCTCATGCCTGTGTAACTGTCAGTCATGAATTGCATGTTCTTCTCAACTCCTGTGTGTGCAGTGCCATATTTGAATCAGGACAGTGATATGCTTATTTATTTATTTATTTATTTATTCAATTTCTACCCCGCCTAGCCAGCGAACCGGCTCAAGGCGGCTAACGAAACACAATACCATTAAGGTTTACAATATAAAACCATTAAACAATATAAAATCGTTAAAACATTACAATACAACTTCCTAAGATGGCAACTTCCGAATTTCCCGGCAAACAAAGGCCACAAGTGTACGACAACAAGACCAGGGCGATGTTAATAGATCAGTTCTCCACCCGATGGCGGCTCCTATTTGAAAGCCTGGCGGAAGAGCTCCGTCTTACAGGCCCTGCAGAACTGCAATAAGTCCCACAGGGCCCTGATGTTATCCGGGAGCTCGTTCCACCAGTAAGGAGCCGCCACCAAGAAAGCCCTGGTCCTGGTGCAAGTCAAACGGGCTTCTTTCGAACTGGGGCAAGTCAGGCGGTTTTGCGTGCCTGACCTCAGTAACCTCTGGGACTGATATGGGGAAAGGCGGTCCCTCAAGTAGGCAGGCCCTTGACCATAAAGAGCTTTAAAGGTTAACACCAGCACCTTGAACCTGATCCGGTATGCAATAGGCAGCCAGTGCAGCAACTGCAGCACAGGCCGGATGCGGTCCCGCAAAGAGAGACCCGTCAACAGCCTGGCCGCAGCGTTCTGCACCAGCTGCAGCCTCCGGATCTGGAACAAGGGCAGCCCTAAGTAGAGAGTGTTACAGTGGTCAAGACGTGAGGTGACCATAGCATGGATCACTGTAGCTAGGTCTTCGCATTCGAGGAAGGGGGCCAACTGCCTAATCAGCCGTAGATGGAAAAAGGCTGCTTTGGCAGTGGCTGCTACCTGGGCCTCCATCGTCAAGGCAGAGTCCAGGAGCACACCCAAACTCCTGACCCTCGGAGCTGGCACCAATGGCGCCCCACCGAAGGACGGAAGAGGATGCCCCAACCCCGATCTGGTCCGACTCAGGCACAGGACCTCCGTCTTCGATGGATTCAATTTCAGACGACTCAATCTAAGCCAGCCCGCAACCTCCTGCAGCACCCGCTCCAGGTCCTCTGGGGTAGAGCCGGACCGGCCACCCAACAACAGATAAAGCTGGGTGTCATCCACATATTGATGACACCCCAGCCCGTGCCTCCGGACAATCTGGGCGAGGGAGCGCATATAGATGTTAAACAACATCGGGGACAGAACCGCCCCTTGAGGAACACCACACACCAGTGGGTGCCTCTGGGAGGTCTGTTCCCCGAGCGCAACCCTCTGTCCCCGATCTTGGAGAAAGGAGGCAAGCCATTGTAAAGCGAGCCCCCTTATCCCCGCATCGGCGAGGCGGTGGATCAGCAACTGGTGGTCGACCACATCAAAAGCCGCCGACAGATCTAACAACACCAGTGCTGCCGTGCCGCCTCAATCCAGATGCTTGGAGATGGGGCTTCAGACTTCCTTCCACACTTGACCTGAAACAGTCCTGGGGAGCACTATTTGGCCTACTGGGCTACCTTGGGATACATGTGACTTTCCCCAAGGAGCCATATAGCCCTCCAGGACTTCTTCAAGTCAGTAGAAAGGTATAGAAGGAAGGTGGGAGCCCCCTTTGATACACTATGTGATCCTGATCTGAACTGAGCACTGCACTTGTAGGAATTGTGGAGAACTCGCAGTTCACATGTAGATTGGCTGCTGAATGTCATTTTAAAATACAGCATGTTCTTGAGCTGTGGGATTGCCATATGAACACAAGAACATAAGAAGAGCCCTGCTAGCTCAGACCAGTGGTCCATCTAGTCCAGCATCCTGTTTCACATAGTGGCCAGCCTCTAGCCTCTTGACACTGGTATTTAGAAATTTGCTGCCTCTGAATATGGAGTTTCCCATGGATTCAGTTATATGCCCCATGCCTTCACAATCTCTCTTTTTGGTAGCATGGTGAAATTAAACACATCTACATGGTAAACTGCTGCTTGTCTGTAAAAGAGCCTCCATGTGGTTGCATTTTAAATGGCTATCATACGACACTGTGAACTGCACCAGGACCACTATGTTTCTGAGAGCTGCTCCATACTTCATGTGGAAGAATTTGGACAGCCTGTATGCAATTACTTCTTCTCATTGGTCAAGTTTTCTCATTATGCTGGCAGTTATGTTGTTCTGTCATCTGGTATGGAATTTCTACAACTGGACTACACATTCCTGGAAGTTGCTAGTAGTAGTACAGAAACTATTGATTTCAAGCAGAAGACCTATATGATCACCCACATTGTACATTATGGCAGTGATGTGTAGAAGCTAGTATGTGAAAGTTACTTCCAGCTTCTTTTGTTTATTAAAGGTAGTATGTGGACTGGTCCCAAATCTGAAGCTACCACTGAATAGTACATTGGAATTTGTGTGGCAAGTGAATACCCCATTGTTTTATGCCATTTCTCCCAATATTCATTTCTTTGTAAAACCAACAGAAAGACAACTTTCACATGACTTGGATCTGCATACTTGGAATTGGACTGGCTATGATCATTGTATCGTCAGGACTTGTGGTGGTAAGGGCTAAAGGTCTGCTTTTTGCTCAGCTACTGTAATATAAGACGGAGGGTTATGCTACTGATTAAAGAAAATGAAAACCAGTACTTATGTTCTGTAGATCATTTGTAGGCAGCACATTTTGAATGGTGATGTAATAATGGACTCCTTGTAAATAAATACAACTCCCATACCTCTTTTGAACCAGTTGATGGTATCTGGAGAAATTCATTAGTGAATTAAACACTCTTTTTTAAAAATAATGTTTTATAATTAGGGAGGCAAAAAAGACTCAAAATTTTGTGTCCCTTACAACTACTTGAAGACCTTCAGCAACTTACATGATCTCACTAGAACATCATGGTCCCCAGAACAGTGTTTTGGAGGGCCAAACTACACATTACATTGGGCAGGGCTATTTTTGGGCAGGAACGCACAGGAACGGAGTTCCAGCTGGCTTCTGAGTTGGCTACGCCTACAGCCTCCCCCCACCCCGGGTTCCCCAGGCACCTTGCAAGCTGCAGGGCACTTGGGGAAGCCAAGCCGATCCAGGGTGAGAAGGCAGTTTAAACTGCCTCCCCTCCTGGGGAAGCTGATCCAGAAACTGCCTTCCTTCCTTTGGGTTCCCCACGCGCCCCGCTAGCCATGGGACACCTGGGGAAGCCGATCCTGGGAGGGAACTGCACTGTCAGGGGTGTGGCCTAATATGCTAATGAGTTTCTGCTGTTGGGTGTGGCCTATTATGCTAATGAGTTCCTGCTGGACTTTTTCTACAAAAAAAGGCCCTGACACTGGGGATCCAACAAGAACTTCCAATGTATAATTTTACATTAACTAGTCATAGGAAGGCTGATTTAGACTAAGGCCATGATGATAAAGTAGATGCTATATTTCAGTGGTAGAAACTGTCTCTTCCTCCTAAGCAATCTTGATAGGGTAAAAGGTGCCTGGCCCTGACCTGGATGGCGTAGGCTAGGCTGATTGTATTAGATCTCAGAAGCTAAGCAGGATTAGTACTTGGATGGGAGACAGCAGTGGAAGTCCGGGGTTGTATGCATAGGCAGGCAAATGACAAACCACCTTTGCTTGTATCTTGCCTTGAACACCCTATGAGGCTGTCACAAGTTGGCTGCAACTTGATGGCACTCCTCCACCAAAAGGTGTCTGACTTTTTTCTGCAGAAACTAATACTGGGGGGGGGGGGGGGTCTGGGGAACTGGCACAGAAGGAGAGTTAAGACTCCAATCTAAATCCTCCCACAGCTTTTTTTTAAAAAATATTAAACTACAAATCAGAAAACCTAGTCAGGAATCTCTAACATAATGTGTAGTGTGGTCCTTACACTACTGAAGCAGAACTAACTCAGTAATATCAAATCAGATGAAACAGATCCCAAAAGAACTGCCTCCATTTCCCAAACCGGCATGATTAACATGGAATCCTATGGTAGATAAAATATCTCTAGATTAAAGCATATGGAATTATCCAGGGTTTATTTCATAGCAGGAGCTCCTTTGCATATTAGGCCACACACCACTGATGTAGCCAATCCTCCAAGAACTTACAGTAGCCCCTGTAAGAAGAGCTCTGTAAGCTCTTGGAGCAGGGGTGGCCAACCTTGCTTAACATAAGAGCCACATAGAATAAATGTAAGAGCCACATAGAGATGTCTGAGAGCCGCAAGACAGGAACAAATATCACACACACGTTTTTATTTTTAAAAATATGCAAATTTGCTTTTTATTAACGTTAAATGGGACTGCCAAAAATAAAAACAAACGAGGAAAACCGGTTATTGATAATGATATTACTTGTTTGCTAATGATATTGAGAGAGAGAGAGAAAAAGAGAGAGATGGAAAGAAAGAATTAAAGAAGTGGAAAGAAAGAGAGAGAGAGAAAATAGGAAATCAAATAGATGGGAGAGAGGAGGGAAGGAAGGGAGAAAGAGAGAAAAAGCATGCCTCCCCTTTGCTTCCCCAGCCGCCCTGCCAGGAGCCGCACAATATGTGTGAAAGAGCCGCATGTGGCTCCCGAGCCACAGGTTGGCCACCCCTGTCTTGGAGGATTGGCTACATTAGGGGTGTGTGGCCTAATATGCAGAGGAGCTCCTGCTACGAAATGAGCCCTGGAATTATCTCTTCCAAGCTATCTGTGTTATTCCTTGGATTCTTTTCCTTGATAAGTGATTTCAGTGAAGATGTCCTTATTGATGCTTTTAAAATTCCTGTTTTTGTTAGCTTAACTGTATTGATTCTTATTTAAATAGATTTTTTTTAAAAAATTCTAATCAGTCATGTTGAAAAGTAGTCTTTAAATGTCATTATTACTAATAATACAGACACAATTGCTTGTTTGAGACTGTATAAATTGTAATTTGATCTTACACTGCATCAAAAGAAATTGTGGTAGACCATAGAAATTATAATTCTTTGAGAAGGCTGCAGACTAAAAGAATTCTTAGGAAGCTATATTCTTTAAGACCCTTTAGGCATTTTAAAGCTGATCTTGAGTACATTGTATTTGAAATTTCTCTTGATTGAAAATTTCACTTTAGTTTATAGTTTTGATTAAAAAGTAATCAAATATTTGACTAACACTATGCAGTCTTTGTCACTGTTGTGGCGGTGTAATTGTTAAAACAATGTTATTTTTTTTGCAGTTCTTTTGTCCAACAGGAGCACCAAGTGGACTTCCAGAAGTCATTGGTTTTTTAAATGGTGCTTCTATTCAGCATATTTTTAATATCAAGACTTTTGGCGGAACATTTCTCTCTTGTGTTCTAGCTGTAGCATCTGGACTCTTCTGTGGACCAGAAGGTCCAATGATTCACTTGGGGTAAGGAACAAACATTTTAAAAGTTTCAGGTATAACTTGTTTTTAGTGATGTTCATAATGGCATAAATTGTCCTTAAGATGTCCTCATCTACTGCTTGTCAAAAATATATCTACATAAGGGGATCTAGTCCATAATTAGGCTGTGTAATCCTTGGAACACTTTCCTGGGAGTATGCAGCACTGAATTAAATGTTTCTTACTTTTGAGTAGACACTTGTTGGGTTCCCCCCTCCCCCCAACATCTGGGACTTCTTAGAAAAGCTGATCTGTGGCCTGACATTTGTCTTGACTGCAAATACCACTGAAATGATGGGAATTGTGCCAGAGCATAGCCGTGTCACACTCATTTCAATGCGGCTTGTGCTGGAGACATTCCAGTGGGTTCTACAACCACAGCGTTTTCTTCTAGTTTTTTTGTTTAAGCCTTCATGTTTTGATGGTTCTTACATCCTCTTCTCTGTCTGCAGTAATGCTGATTTTTTTCTTCTGCTCTGAATACTTTTACATGGATGTAGATATATGTTCAAAAGAATTATTTTCATTTAAAAAACAAATATGTATTTGAGCCTGCAGTGTGCCTCAAACTGGCAATCTGATGTGGGAATTCAGCTCCTGCTTGATTCAGGTCTGCTAAGAACCATCAACAGCCCCCAGACAAAGACTCTTTCTGATCCTCCCTACTCCCTACTCCCAGTTCAAATACTAATAAAATAAAATAAAAATCCTGACCTAGCACAAATAAGCTGATAATTGGCTATCTATACATTTCCTCCCTCCATTCTTCCCATTTAGATCCCACTCTTCCTCCAAGGACCTCTAAATTTCCCCATTTTATCCTTGCAACGGCCATATTAAGTAAATCAGACTAAGAGAGATTAATTGCCCCACAGTCCCCCTTCTGTTCCCCTAAATAAAAGGATTGCTGAATTTATAGCTGCACATCAACATCACTTTGTGACGAGGATCACCAGCATGTGTCCCCTAGTACCCACCTTTTGACAGCTGTGTGCTCAATGGATATGTGTAATACCAGAAAAGTAGTCCTCTTAATAACTATGGGCCAAAACAAATCAGAATGTCCTTCCTCAATCCTTATATTCAAAGGCTTCCAGGTCAGGCTTCCTTCTTGTCTGAGGAAACTGGACAATGCGCTTATTCTTTGTCCCTGCTTTAAACTGACCAGAAGCTGAGTCTGAAAGAACTTACTTGAAAGCTACCAAATGAATACATGAAGCTGGCTGATGGGAGAAGCCCTACTCCTGAACAGGCATGTTGCATGTTGACATTGTCAGTAACCACAGTGTTTTGGGCAAAATGCTAGAGCGCCAGGGCGTGATGTTCCCAGTGTGATGATGTCAATTCCGCATGACATCATCACACTGACGATGTCGCATGTGGTGACTTTGCCCTGCTACGGTCCCCACTCCCAGAAGGCTCTCTCCCACCCTCTGCCAGCAGAACAATTGGATCTGGCAACCCTACCCTTTATCTATCAAAGTCAGTACTGTATTCAGACTGGCCGGGCCCGTAGCTACTGTGGGGCTAATCCTCCTAGCAGTATTTATGGGCTCTCTACCCAAGTCTCTGTTCCCCCTCCCCTCTGGGTCCCCTCACCTCAACCAATCACCTTGGGACTCATGGCAGACTGAGAACAGGTGACAGGCTCTCCTTTAGGAGCGCGCCCTGAGCAGCCTCCAAAGCAGTGCAGCTGTGAAGGGAGGGGGAGAGCGTTGGGCAATTGCCTTGGCACTCAGCAGACTGAGGGCAGGCAGGCTTTCCTCCTGGAGCATGCCCCAAGCAGCCTCCAAACTTGTGTGGCTGCAAAGGGAGGGGGGCAGGCACCAGTGGGCAGTGACAGGGGGCGGGCGATGACTCTTTGCTGGCTAGGGCAGTCCATGAGTGCCCCACACACTTTCTCCTTGCCCAACAAGTACAGGTCATTGTTGACCAGCCCTCAGTTGGGCAGTTTAAACAGTGGGGGGCTCTATGCAACACTGACAGGTACAAGTTAAGCTGGCCAAGCCACACAATTTTCATCCTCCAACTGACCACAACCACTCTGAGAACAGCTGCAGCAGCATGCAGAGAGGAGAGCACTGACTCCAGCCTGCCTGCCTGAGCTTTGCCTGGCTAGTGCCTTCTTCCAGGCTGGAAGTGTTCCCCTCCTCTGTCGTCCTCCTCCTCCATCATTGTCCCCAGCTGCTCAGCTTCCACCTTGCCTTCCTTACTTGGTCACCGATGTTGTTGTGTGCCTCCCACTGCCCCATCCAGTAGGGTTGCCAGTCTCCAGGTGGGGCCTGGGGATCTCCCGCTTTTACAACTGATCCCCAGCTGACAGAGATCAGCTCCTCTGGAGAAAATGGCTGCTTTGGAGGGTGGACTCTGTAGCATGACACTATGCTGAGGCCCCTCCCCTCCCCAAACCCCACCCTCTCCAGGCTCCACCCCCAAAGTCTCCAGGTATTTTCCAACCCAGGTCTGGCAACCCTACCATCCAGTCATCCTCTGGTGGGGCTGGGTCTGCAGTGCCTGTGCCACATTTCCACTGCTCCCCCTCTCCAGCATGCAGGACTCCAGGTTAAAGGGTGAGAGTGGCTTGTGGGGGGATGGGGGCTATACTAAAGACACAGAAGTTGTTTTTGTTGATGTGGAAGTTGGTATAGTTCTTTGGGCATGGAGGAGGGTGGGTGTGGGTGGGCATCTTGCTGTTGTCTGGCCTGATTCTTGTTTCTGGTTGCTGGCACCAAGTTGGCAGGTTTTCTGATTTTACTGGATTTTTTTGTTGTTATTCTACTGTTGGAGTGGGTGTTTATGGGGACAGCTGGTGGTCTGCTGCTGGTGAGTTGTGGTGGCTGCTGCTTGGCCTAGTGGTGGGATAGCTTAATGGCCTACATGAGGATCTAGGAGGAGTTGTTTCCCCATTGAACTTATGTAATTGGTGGTGAGGCTTGCTGGCTGCTGCCTGCCCTAGGCTAGGCCTTCTCCAGGCCTTCTCTTGGATTAGTGTATTGCCTGGGCTGGTTCTTGTTTCAGTTCTGAGCTGCTAGGCATCTCCAGCTGGAAAGATAATAGCACTAACCTTGGTTTCTGTAAGAATGGGGTGGATGGGGGGGTGTATTTCCACTGAATCTCCCTTCCTACGTTTTCAATGTGGCCTGGCCTGGTTCTTGTTTCAGTTCTGGGCATCTTCAACTGGAATTGGAAAGGCAATATGGCACTAAGCACTTTGGTTTCTGTAAGAATGGGGGTAGATGGGGGCATATTTCCACTGATTCTCCCTTCCTTATACTTCTGTATTCAATATACATTTTAAAAAAACTGTATCACTCTAGAAAACCAGTCTAGTGCTGCTTGGTTATGAGAAATCACTCACAAAATCAATATGGATGCATTCCTAGAAAAATTTCATTCCTAATCACAGGGCTATTTTTGAGCAGGAATGCACAGGAGCGGAGTTCTGGCTGGCTCCTGAGTTGGCCACGCCCACAACCAAAACCTCTGGGCATGGGTGGCTACAGAGCACGCTGCCCTCCCCAGGTTACACACAAGAGGGAAAAGGTGGCATGTTACAATGCCCTCTTTCCCTCTGGGGAGCCCCTGGAGATTTCCTTGTCAATTTCATTCCCCTCCCCCCCAGTCAGCTGAGAATGAAACTGACAAGGAAAAGCCTCTCTCTGCCTTCCCTTCTCTAGCTGACATGTGGCATGTTGAAAATACCTTTCTTTTCCTCCCTGAACAGCAGTGCCTTTCCTCGGCTGTCTGGTTGAGGGGAGGAGACTAGAAAAGCAGATTTCAGGCACTTCAGCAGCCCCTTTCCCCCACTTTCTGGTTGGGGGGGAGACTAGAAGGCAATGCTGAAGTGGGGCGGAGAATTTCGGGCGGGGGGGGGGGGGAGAGGCAAGCTACCATGCCTGCCCTGTGCTTTCCCAGGCCCCCCAAATGTGCTAATGAGCTGCCCTGTCAGGGGTGGGGCCTGATATACTAATGAGTTTCTACAGTTGGGTGTGGCCTATTATGCTCATGAGTTCCTGCTGGGCTTTCTCTACAAAAAAATCTCTGCCTAATCACATCGACTATTACAATAATAATAAATAATAATAAACCCAAAATATTTTTGTGCAATAAACCACTTGTATTTATTATTTATTTACTAGTTATTATTTAGAAGTATGAGCATGGTGTGCCAGCTCCACACAAGCAAATAATGGGAGGCCCTGTGAGCAAAACTTTGGCCCCCCAAGCAAAAAAGTGTTAGCTATGGGCAGGGGTCCTTTCATAGAAAAAGAGGTGCAGGAGCTCAGCCACATCCCCTGACATCACCAGAAGTGTGTCAGAAAGGGAATGTCAGTTTCAGCCCCATTATATCCTATGGGCCATTGAAATCAATGGCAAAAACTCATAGGGTATATGAGGGGCTGGAGGAAAGGGGGTTTGAGGGAGAAGCAACAAACTTGCAGGGTAGCTGCTGGGGCCTCTCCTCGAAATACCCACTAAGTTTCAAGAAGATTGGACCAGGGGGTCCAATTCTATGGGCCCCCAAACAGGTTGTCCCATCCCCTCCATTGTTCTCTATGGAGGGAAAAAATGTTAACTTTTTTCCTACCATAGAGAACAATGGAGGGAATGGGGGCAACCTGTTTGGGGGCCTGTAGAATTGGACCCCCTGGTCCAATCTTTTTGAAACTTGGTGGGCATTTCGAGGAGAGGCCCCAGCAGCTACCCTGCAAGTTTGGAGCCTCTCCCTCAAACCCCCTCCCCTCCAGTGGCTTTTAAAGTTGCTGCTGAATTTCGGCAGCAATTCGGCAGTGAGCTGAATCAGATTAGAGAATCTGATTCAGCCTGTGGCTGCCCTACTGGCCAGTCCTGAGCTGGCGGAGCTTTGCTCCGCCTCACTCCAGCCCCAATGGACTCCTGGCTATGGGGCTGGTATAGGGGTGTGCATTTGGTAAAACCGAACCAACCCCCCCAATGCCTTTTCAGCATTATTGGGGTATTCAGCAAGCTGAATCAGAATCTCTGATCTGATTTTGGCTGCCAAATACAGAATGCTGAATAAAAGCTGAAACTATTCAGCATTATTTGGCATTGCCAAATACAGGCTTGGGGCAGTTAAACTTTAAAGGGCTGTACTTACTTTCTATTTCCCACTGTTTCTGTCTCTTTTCCACCCTTTGCTCTGCTTTTCAGAAGGGAGGGGGAAGGGACCTTACATACTGCCAATCACTGCAATGCATTTGCAAATGGCACTGCAGCTTGCAAGGCTGTTGTTGCTGCTAGCTTCAGACTTAAAGCCCAACTACTAGCTTCCTTTCCCAGAAACAGGAGGGGTGGGGGGAGAACCACTGGCCAATAGGATTACAGGTAAGGGTGGGCACACTGCTCTTTGGCCAATCACAGAAGTTTGTTCTTTTTTGAAATTCTTCTTTGTATGGCCAGAGAGCATAAAAGCAGGGGTCTCTGGCTGGCTGACTCCATTCCTGCTGAGAGAGCTTTGGTTGGAGACTGAGTGGCTGGCTTCCGCTTCAGCTACTGCTCTGAGCCTGACTTTCCTGCTGCTATGTGAGACTCTGTCTTGGACTGCTTCAGATCAAGATTCTGCCTTCTGGAGAACAGAAGACCAAAGACATCCACTCATTTGACTGATTAGGGCCAGTTTTTAAAAACTTTTCTCATTTTGTTGTGGGCTGGTGGGTTGGAGCCTGGGGTGGTGATTAGGCCTCTGGGCCCTAGGGCCTCTCAGGCCTCTTCCTGAGTGGGTTTTTTTTGTGGTTCTTCTAGTTTGTGGTTTTGTCTTGTACTTTTATCTATGATTGATATCCCTGGGCTTGTTGGTTTTGGGTGTGTGTGTGACTGACTAGGCCTTCTGCCTGGGGCCTAGGCTCTCAGGGGTTCTTCTTCAGAGCACTAGGACCTTGCAGTGGTTCTGCTGCTGGCCTTGTAAACATGCCCCCTATACTTCAGAGATTTTCAGATCTGATCTTAGTCCTGTTGAGTTTTGGCACTGCCACAGTGGCACTGGTTCTGGTGGGCACATTGCACTGGTTCTCTGGCTGGCCTTTCAAACATGCCCCTTCACACCATATCTCACTTAGTTTCCACTGCAGAGATTCTCTGGGAGAAACTGCCAGGCTGTTGTTTTATCTGTCTTTGGAAAGAGTTGTGACATAGGGCTTAAAATATAATTTTATTGTGTTTCTTTAGAGAAAGTACTCACTTATTTAGATTGGTGTAAGATGCATTAAATAAAGGCTTTTAAAGCTTTTTTTACCCTATTAAGAACCTCACCGGTGACATCTGTTATTAGGAATTTTATTTAGTGCTGGTTTGAACTTTAGGGTGAACAAAACATGTTTTACTATATCTTGTAAACAGAGTCATGATTTTTTTGGGGGGGAAATCACAGAATGCTAAAAGGGCTTCCAGCTGGCTCTGTTCTCAGATGAATCCTCTATCCCCAAACATACTGCCATGTCTGGATATAAATACACCTTGAGCAGCTAGAAATGTAAGAAGATTCAGTAAAGGGATATAAAGGAATCCTTTTTGACTTGAGCAATACATTAACAGTGCAAGCCTAAACAGAGTCATCCTGCTTTAAGTCCATTGACTTCAATGACTGTAAAATAATATAACTCTGTTTGGGATTACACTTGTATGTTTATAGAAAGCTGCTGAACTACGTACCCCATATATTAAATGTGATTTTAAAAAACAACCACTCTACAACTGATTGTCAGCAATGTGCACATAACCCTGTGGATTTTTTTGCTCACTGCCAATCATTGTTACAGAAAGTGAAGTAAGTTTCGGCAAACTCATCATAAAAAATCTATTACTCGTCAAAAACTGCAGGTGTTCCACTAAGGCACAACACTGGCCAATTCATCTAGCTGTCTTGTGAGTGTGAATGTATAAGAGAGATAGTTTGGGGGAAAATACTTCACAATGGCTCAGTGGAAAAGGTCAGAAAAAATAAAGCTTTAAATTGGTTTGATCTGTTTATAAAATGTTTGCTGCTGCAATTGTCCATTGAAATAAAATAAAAATTGATTCACAGAATAATATTGTAGGATCAATCAAAAGACTAAAAAATACCAGGCTTTTTAGGACTCTTCTTCAGGCTGGATGTTACGTTAAACAAAAATAGTCCCCCCCCCCCCTCCTGAGTGCTAGTGTGTTTGGGGCATGTCGGGAAAAACTCAGTACAAAAAGATCATGGTATAATCTCAAAATGTAGAAATTGTGATTTCAGGCTGAAAATAAAAACACTTATTTCATGACTCATTGTGAGATTGTATGTATGGGATGGGATCATTAAATGTGTTTCGAAGAGGGCCCATATTACAGGTTTGTAACGAACCCCAAGTCCCCAAATGATGCTGACACCATGGGGCCCTAATCTATATTTTGTAAGCAGAAGGGTCTATATTCAGTCCCTGGCATCTCCATTTAGCTGGTGTTGGGAAGCTCAGGCTGCCAAGGTTGTGAAGATGTATTTATTTAGCACATTTTTATCCACTTTTTCTCCAAGGAATTCAAGGTAGTCTGCTTCATTCTCCCCTCCTTTGTTCTGTCCCTATAATTCCACCCCCACCCCGAAGTAGGTTCTGCTGAGAAAGAGTGACTGGCCCAAGATCACTCAGCAAGTTTCATGGCAGAGTGAGGTTTCTAACCTAGGTCTCCCAGATCATAGTAACACCCTAACCTCTATACAATGCATGTGTCTGGTGAGTCTTGCCCTAGGTCTTTTACGAACGGTTGCCAGTCATGGGAGACGATGCTAGGCAAGATGGGCCACTGCTCTGCCAAGTATAAGGCAGCTCTGTATGTTCATATACATTTAATCAAAATTATTTTTTATGGTTTGTCTCCTCAAGTAGTCTCTAATAGAATATTTAAGAGCTGGGAGTCCATTTCCCTATTTCTTGGAGCAGCAAAATTAATGTACAGTCTTCATCAGTTAAATATATGTTTGATTTAAAATTGGTCATATTTTGCATCATTCACAGGTAGCACATGATAGCACAAGAAAGGTTCAAGTGGTACTTTAAGTATGATGTTTAAAACTGCACCTCTCTTGAGCTGAAAGGGTAGTATATTTCTGAAAATGAATACAATTCACAATCAGAAGAAAGAATAAAAATTGTTCTGCAGCTCTGTGGAATCTGGGTACTTGTTCTCTTTAATTTAAATTTTGTAATAGTACAAATTAAATATCACATTAATACTTAGAAATTTTTTTTTCAGTGCAATAATAGGATATGGGTTGAGCCAATTCAAGTCCGAAATCCTTGGAATTCATCTTCCTTCCTTGACCAGATTTTGGAATTCAGCTGACAGGTAAGGAAATGCATCAAGTATTTTTTATCAAAGTATGCAAAGTTTGAGGTATATATCTGGGTAGAACGTTTGTAGGAATTTCTGCTGTACCTACTCCTATTTGTGTGGCTTCATGGTGTGAGATTTCAGTTATCCTGAAATGTCTAGATTTCACTGTCTCTCTGGCTTTAGAGCCAGTTTGGTGTAGTGGTTAAGTGCGCTGACTCTAATCTGGGAGAACCGGGTTTGATTCCTCACTCCTCCACTTGTAGCTGCTGGATGACCTTGGGCAAGCCGTAGTTCTGTCAGAGCTGTTCTCTCAAGGACAGTTCTGAAAAGAGCTCTCTCAGCCCTGCCTCTCTGAGACTCCAAGTGAAGGGCGGGGTATAAATTAAATCTCCTCCTCCTTCTGCCACATACTTATGTGACCCTTCTTTTTTGTTTTAACGGGCCTTTTCTTAGCTAAGGGACAAAAAATAGTGCTGTGTCAAGCAAACTTTTTTGTCTTTTTATGTCAATTGGAAAAATTTGATTAAGGAGACTTGCTATGATATCTTTCTGTTTTGCATGCTTATGGAGTAGACAGAGGTCAGATACTGTAAAATGAAGGTGCTATTTGATTGGCTTTCGAGCAAGGGAAATCTTTACCTTTATCTTTACTATGCTGAGTACATAGAAGGAGATGAGGTTCAGACTCCTGCTCTGATTGTTCATCGTTCTTAGGCACATGTTGAAGTAGTATTTGACTATAAAGCATGCACAGAACAGAACTTTCCATTCATGATAGCCCTTTGAATTGATGTTGCTTATATATAAGGGTTTCATTCAGTGTGAAAAACTGGAAAATCACTTCTTGTGCATGTTTGTTTTTAAAAATATATTTCCAGCAAACTTAGATGTGGCAAATCAGCAGATCTTTCAGTATGAACATGAATTATAAATGCATTCTTTTATTTTGAAATATTGGCATATGCAAATCTGTGAGATATCCTGAAAGGTCCTATTTTACACTGGATTTATTTTGTTTGTTTGTTTGTAAGCTTGCACATGGAAGGGATTGAAGGATCAAATTTTATAGCTTTAATGCACTAGATGATCAAAGTATATAAATAAAACGTATGCCTCTGACCATTGCATTTGTTGTACATCCAAATTAAAAGCTTCCTGTGGCTCAAGGATAACTAGACAGTCCAAATAAACATGATCAGGGGTCCTTTCGTAAAAAAAGAGGTGCAGGAGCTCATTAGCATAACTAATTTGCATATGCCACACCCCTGACGTCACCGGAAGTGATGACGTCATCGGCAGTGTGTCAGAAGGCAAGAAGGGAGGGAGGGAGGGGGAAGGAAGGAAAGGAAAGGAACAGGAAGGAAGGTAGGTAGGTAGGTGGGAGAGAGAGAGAGAAGGAAGGAAGGAAGGACGGAAGGACAGGGGAAGGGGGGAAGGAAGGAAGAAAGGAACAGGAAGGTAGGTAGGTAGGTGGGGGGGAGAGAGAGAAGGAAGGAAGGAAGGGGGAAAGGAAGGAACAGGAAGGTAGGTAGGCAGGTGGGGGGAGAGAGAAAGAGAGAAGGAAGGAAGGACCAGGAAGGTAGGTAGGTAGGTGGGGGGGAGAGAGAGAAGGAAGAAAGGAAGGGGGAAAGGAAGGAACAGGAAGGTAGGTAGGTGGGGGGAGAGAGAGAAGATAGGAAGGAAGGGAGAGGGGAAGGAAGGGGGAAAGGAAGGAACAGGAAGGTAGGTGGGGGGAGAGAGAGAAGGAAGGAAGGAAGGGGGGAGAGAGGGGAAGGATGGGAAAGGAAGAAGCAGTGAGAGGGGGGAGGGAGCAGTGGGAGGGGGGAGGCTTCTCCTTCCCGGGGCCGACGGAGCGCCGCCGGCCCCGGGACAATTGAACGGGGGGGGGGAAGGGAAGAGGCTTCCCGGGGCCTGCGGTGCTCTGCCACAGCCCCGGGATCTGTGGGAGGGGGGAGGTTTCTTCTTCCCAGGGGCCAGCAGAGCGCCGCCGGCCCCCGGGACAATTAAAGGGGGGGGGAAGGGAAGCGGCTTCCCGGGGCCTGCGGCGCTCTGCCGCAGCCCTGGGATCTGTGGGAGGGGGGAGGTTTCTTCTTCCCGGGGGCTGGCGGAGCGCTGCCGGCCCCCGGGACAATTGAAGGGGGGGGAAGGGAAGCGGCTTCCCGGGGCCTGCGGCGCTCTGCCGCAGCCCCGGGAAGCATTGACGGGGGACGACGGCGGGGGGGGTGGGGCTTTGTTAAGTGCCCGCCCCCCCGCCGCGTCTCTCCCGGAGCAGCACTCCGGCGCGCCCCGGCCCCAACGGAGCCCTGAACATGATACATTTTGCCTCTTAAGTTTGCCTCTCCAATTACTGACATAAACTAGGGACATATTCCTCAAACTGTTATTTTTGGAAGAAATTTAATCTAAGACCAATACTGCAGATTTCCAAAGATCTTTTGCACATTAGTAAAAGTCGCCCCGGCAACTGTAATTCATCTGACAGACTACACAGGTATTGCATTGGCTCCTGAGCTTCCATTGTACAAGATTGCTTTATCTGAGTCAACTTCACAAGAGCCAGTGAACTCTGAACAAGATAATCCAGAAACAGTTTATGATAATCATAGCCTACTAAAAAGTGTGGGTTGTCATGTAGGGTTGCCAGGTGTCCCCCCGGTCAATGGGGGTGGTAGGCTTGCCAGGTAGGCTGGGAAAATGGAGATTTGGGGATGGAACCTGCGGAGGAAAGGGACCTCAGTGGGGTACAATGCTATAGAGTCCACCCTCCAAAGCATCCATTTTCTCCAGGGGAACTGATCTCTGTAGTCTGGAGATGAGCTATAATTCCAGGTAGGATTGCCTGGTTTTACCTGGCTGCTGATGGATGGGGGCCCAGTCTTGATCTGGGAGTCTTCACCCAGAGGTGACATCATGGTGCCAGGTACTTTGAGTGGGGCACTCTAGCATTTGGGCAAAAAACCCCTCCTCTATGGTCACCATAGAGTTTTTTTCCCAAATGCTAGGGTGTCCCCTGTGCAACGTGCCCAGTGCAATGACATCTCCTTTGGGTGATGTCATTGCACCAGGCACATTGGGCAGGATTAGGGCTGCCAAGTACCGGCGACTTATCGGCGGGGGGGGGGAGTTGTTCTCCCCCCGGGAGCTCTTCTGGTGCGTGTGCACCACGGCGACGTGATGACGTCACCTCCGGGTGACATCATTACACGGGGGAAGTCGTCCTCACCGGACAACTTCTGGGGCGGGGTTCCCCCCGCCGGCCAAATGCCGGCCGGCAGATCAGGAACCCCTATAGCGGGGGATCCCCTGCCCCCCGGGCTGACTTGACAGCCCTAGGCAGGATGGGGCTCATGGGAGGAGGGGCTCCCCCACTGACCAGCTGGCTCATGGTGGATTGGGGCCCCTGATATCAGGAGACCCACCCCCAAATGGGGGCGGGGTTATGGCAACCTAATTCTAGGGAATCCCCAGCTCTCATCTGGAAGCTGGCATTCCTATTTTCATGCCTCCATAGGACTGTAGCAACACTTCTTTTTCTGACTGACTGCCAATTTGGGGTTTCAAAGAAATGAAAGAAAAACCAGTGATTACCTCACAACAAACAGAAATGTCTGTGTCCCTGTTATTAAAACCTAAGTGTTTATTTTAATGTGTATGAATTGTTAGTATTAGAAACATATACATTTAATGAGAAGGGTCATTTTCAAGTTTAGAAGTTTTCATAGGGTTGCCAAGTCTGCGTTGGAAAATACCTGGGGACTTTGGGGGTGGAGCCAGGAGAAGGTGGGGTTTGGGGAAGGAAGGGGCCTCAGCATAGTACAATGCCATAGATTGTACCCTTCAAAGCAGCCATTTTCTCCAGGGGAGCTGATCTCTGTCAGCTGGAGATCTGTTGTAAAAGCAGGAGATCCCCAGGCCCCACCTGGAGGCTGGCAACTCTAAGTTTTCATGCTCCCTTGACACCTTCAGCAAATGACTTCCTTACCCTGGCAGTGTGCCTAGAGTGGTGTTTCTTTCAGGATCATAACACGGTGATCTTGAAAAACCTGCCCTGACAGGGAATTTTAGGTGGGCAGCACTTGGTAAGCCAGGGGTGACTAGTTTGAAAATTTACTGCTTTGAGTGACTCCAGTGCCCATCACTGTGGGAAGTTAAAAAAAGAGATAGTATTTTGACTCCTATTCCAAAAAATGTTTTAAGTTGGGAACTTCTTCCTAGCTCACCAAACAGTAAAGATCAAGAGCACAAAAGTCTGTTACGCAAAGTGGGATTCTGAAAAGGCTGTGCTCTGCTGCATTGCTATTCTTGTCTAATGGGTTCTTCTCCCCTCTTGTAGGCGGAATTTCATTACTGCTGGTGCAGGAGCAGGGATTGCCTCAGTATTCCATGCTCCGGTGGGTGGACTTCTGTTTACACTGGAGGAAGTGGCCTCTTTCTGGGACATTAAACTGGCCTGGCAAACCTTCTTCTGCTGCATGATGGCTGCTTTCACCACAGATCTACTCTCCTCTTCTCTCTGTGGGTTTGTCTACAGGGGGCAGTTTGGATTCTTCAAAGCAGAGAAAAGGATTTTATTTTGGGTACGTGCTACATTTATGATTGGCATTATATGGCAGCATCCATATTGCTTTGAGCCTATTGATGTATTTAAAATATTTCTGCTGTGTATCTCACATTTGAAAGAGGACCATAACTGAATGGATCCAATAATCTGTGCATGGGAGGCACACATAATTCCCCATGTTTCTTTCAGTTCCTGCAGCAGCTGCTTCTGAACACTGGGAAGATCATTGCTGGGGTTATGCAGACAGAGGATTAGCTGTGCACTGCTACCCCACCCCCTGAAGTGCCCAATCAGGCCAAGGTGCCCGGTGTGATGACGTCACCTGGAAGCGATGTCATCACGCTGGGCACGTTGCCAGGCAACACTCTAGCAACTGTCATAAGGTATTTTGTAGGATATTCTATGTTTTAATTTTCACTCCTAAAGGAAACTGCTTCTGTTCAGAATCTGTTGAGCTTCCTATTGTATAGGAAACAGGAGCATGCAAACAATACTCTTCCGTACTGCGCCATATTTATGGAATGTTAGCCTCATGCAATAACTCTTTCCTTACCATTTCAAACATCTGCTGTCCTTTTTAAGGATTTTGCTCAATGTGCAAAAAAATCACTTTCTCTGCAATTGTTCTACCAAATGAATACTGTGGATTGTAATGGTTGTTGCCTTAAATAACATTTTATAGTTTTTTTACAAGCTCATTTTAGGGAATTTCGCAGAACAGCTCTTGATGCTGACTTCTGTTTTCCCCAAGGAAATGTTGGATAGAGTTGTTGCCAACATGGTTTTCACTGTGACTCCACAGTTTTTTCACTTGGCCAAATAACTAGGGGGGGAAATCAGTTCCGTTAGGATCAGGCTCCAGGGAAACTTGACTTCTTTTGTGTTTTATAGAAGTTACCAACTGAGTTCACAGTGAATAAACTAAAGGGAAAGCTTGTGGGTTATTTTCCAGGATAAATATTTCCTTTCTGTTTTGCCCTGTTCAATATAGTGTAGTAAAAAAAGCTTTATTGCACAATATCTCTTTGATTTTTCCGAAGAGCAGGATTTTATAGAAGTCTGAAGGTAATTTCGGGAGGGAAGCTATGTTGGTCTGCACTCTGCAGTAGACCTAGATTAAAATCCAGTAGCACCTTAGAGACCTTCTGGTCTCTAAAACGCTACCTGACTCGAATATAAATGTCTGAATTTATTGTTATGAAAGCTATGATTTGTTTGGGAGTGAATCCCACTAAAACCAGGCTTCCCAACATATTCTTATTTAGAAGAATGTGGAGCTCAACTTAGTTGTAGGTAGAGTTTAAGGAGCAGGCGTATTATTAACCTGCACAATGAACTCTCTCAGGAATTACGAAGCAATAGAAACATCATGTTTCAAATGCAGAGCACACTTTTTCCGCCTTTCTTTTTCTAGTATTATGGATCAGCTTCATAGACATCAAGTTTCAGATGTTCAGTCATATATTTGTCATGAAGAAAGCACACGTATAATTAGGGTTCCCAACTTCCAGGTGAGGCCGGGAATTCTCCCAGAATTATAGCTGATCTCCAGACTACAGAGATCAGTTCCCAGGGAGGAAATGGGAGCTTCAGGAGGCAGGCTCTGTCACATCATATCCCTGCTGAGCTTCCTCCCTTTCCAAAATAGGGATGGGCACGTACTGGCTCATGAATTTTGGCTGTTTGTGGCAGTTAGCGCTAGTTTGTGAATGGATTCATTTCCAGACAGACTGTCTCTGCTCAATTAAACTGTTTACAAAACTCCAAGGCAACTGAGAGGGGGAATTCTCTGGCCATGGAAACACCTATAGGAGTCCTCCAAAGCTTAACAGACACTGCTGTCAGCCAGTAACAGACTTCCCACTCTACTCTATGGGATCAGAACACTATATATACCCTCAGCTCAGTTCTGTACCCCCTCCAGCTGTTGGCAGTCACACAGAGAGGCAGGGAACTTGTTAAAAGCGGACTAGCAGAGCACATTCTCTCCTGAATGTGATTCCTATCCCCTGCTGGGATTTGTGGGTGTTTGGAGGATTCAGGGCTCTGAGTCACCCTGTCTTGCAGCTCATGCTGAGCAGAGGGGTTTAGCTAGTAGATTCCTTGCCGAGGACCCACATTTTGATTTTGAACTCCTCTCCCCTGCTGGGGTTTGGGGTGTCAGGTGGACTCAGGGCTCTGAGCCACCCTGTCACTCTGCTCACACCAAATAGAGGGAGTTATTGGTGCCTCGGATGAGGACCCAAATTTTATACCCTTTCACTCCTGATTGTGAACCTCTCTGTGCCATAAGAATAAAAGTGGGGGCAAAGGGTGCTCGTCATGGGGGGAAGATGTCCTTCACCCCACTGTACCACAGGCCCCCATCCCCGGGTACCAAACCCATTCTGGCATCCCACTGGAGCCTGCTCCTAGCAGGGCATCACAAGGTGTCTTGGAGCTTCCTTCTCTGATCTGTTCCTGGTGCTTCCCACAGAGGCAAAAGGGTTGTTAGCACTGCCCAGAGACCAGCAGTTTCTAGCACTCTCTGGAGAGGAGGACTCTAGCAGTGATTCAGAGGAGGGAAAGCATCCTCTCCTTCCATACAACTTCCTGCTGCTCCTCCTGCCTTGAGTACACCCCTCCGTGTCCCCTCCCAGCCCAGAGGCAGAAAGCAGCCATTCCTCCTATTTTCTCCAGTCCTGGGGCCCCATTTCCAGCTCACACTTTGGAAACATTTCCACATCCTTCCTAGTCACTCCTGTGTGGCAGAATGCCAGGTGTGCCATGCCAATGTCTGAAGGGGCGCGAACCCCCAACACTTGTCCTCTGCCATCCTCCTCAGGCACCTGCAAAGAGTGCACGCAACTATGTTGCTGCCAGAGGAACGAGTAGCAGCCAGTGAGAGAAAGCAGAGGCCCACTCCCTCTCAGCAGGGAGAAGCAGAGGGAGAGTAGGAGGCCCCTCCGAGAAAGGCTCCCTGCACTCAGGTTGTGGTGGCTGGGACATCTAGGCAGGCCAACCTCTGCCCTGACCTGGATAGTCTAGGTGAGTCCAATCTTGCCAAATCTTGGAAGCTAAGTAGGGCCGACCCTGGCAAGTATTTGGATGGAGAGACCTCCAGAGAATACCAGGGCTGGGAGGCAGAGGCAGGCTATAAACAACTTCTCGGAAAGTCTTCCATGCCCCAGTAGGAGTCACCAGAAGTCACAATGACTCCCAGGCATGGGCATGCACCCACCCACAGTGCAAAAACGCCCCCCCCCAAAAGCAGGCCACTGCTCAAGAGGTCATTCCCCTGGGGATGCTGATGGTGTCATCCAGAACGGCTACATGGAGGGCCCAGGAAGCAGTCACTCGCCTCATTGATGAGATGATTGCTGTGGATGGCCAACCCTTATTCTTCATGGAGGATGTAACTTTTCACCAGCTGCTGCAACACCTGCCTCCTTGGTAATCCATCCCCTTGTGGAGGACCATGAGCCAATGAGTCTTGCCTGCCATGCACCACTCCACAGTGATGATGGTCAAGGCTCAGACATGCACTACCTGGCAGACCTCTAGAGCTGCCAGCAGCATGGCTTCCTGTTCCTCACGGTCCACTGGTGGCAACCAGAGGACATCTCTGTATGGACTGTTGGGGCACAGCCAAGGCCCCAGGAGGGGACAGTCCTGCCATCAGGCTACAAAGTGGTTCTGTTCCATGTGCAGGGGATGGATGCAGACCACACAGCGCAAAACATCACCACCCTGATATAGAGTAGCCTGAGGGAGTGGGTGAGTGGTGGCAACATTGCCCATGCCTGCATGGTCATAGACGCCTGTGCCAACATGCTGGCAGTGGTGAAGACTGTGTGCTTCAAGGGCACTGTCTGCCTGGCACACGCACTTCACCTTGTGGTGAAAGATGTTCTGGAGCTGGGGAGCACTGTCAAGGCCACCTGGGACACTGCCACCCTTGAGATGCAGTCTTTGCTAGAGACCTACTGGTGCCTGGCCACCCATTTATTTCACAGCATTAAGTCTGTCCATCTGTTGCATGAGAGGCAGGGGGAGGGGGAGCCTGAAAACTGGCTCATCCTGGACTTACCCATCAACTAGAACTTTACCTATGCCATGATTACACATTTGGTGGAGCAGAAGAGTACAGTGCAAGATGTCATCTCCTCCATGACTAATGACTGGCAGACCCTCTCCCAAATGGTGTGTTTCCTCAAGCCCTTCCAGGACACCACCAATGTGCTCTATGTCCATACAGCCAACCTTGGGCAAGTCATCCCCCTGATTTGAGGGCTGTACTGGGTGTTGGCTTCTGCACTGGAGCTTGGCCCCAAGGAGACAGCTGTTCTCCCATGGGACAGGGCCTTGGCAGAGAGGTTGCAGGTGGACACCACCACCAGGTTGCATCCTCTCTGCAAGGAAGGGGAGTACAAGCTGGCCTGTATCTGTGACCTTCGGATAAAAGGCAGCAGTGCTCTCCAGAATGCAGAGCTCATGTAATGGAAGTGTGAGCTATGCAAAGAAGTGTGGAGGGTAAAGATCAAGTTTACCACTGACAACAGTGCTTTTCTGTCATTCCAAATCTGCCTTTGGAGACTTGGTGGGGGGGGCTGTGAGCATGGGGGGGATGATTGTCTTGCTTCCAATGTCTGCCTGGGGGAGGGTCTGTCCAGGTGAAGTTTCCCTGTGAGTTTGGTGTCACTGGCTGGTTCCTGAACCATTCTAGACTCCTGTAACTGCAGCTGTCTTTTCCAGAGAGAGCAGTGGGGTGACCTTTTTTGCGGGGGAAGTCCATAACTGAAACCCCAGAAATATATCTGCTCCCAGTTTGGATAAATTGTAGAGAAGTGGGTGGCAGGGTGAGGTTTCCTGAGCATTTGTTGTGTGTAGCTTGTAGGGGGTCCATTCTATATACTTTTGAACCTGATATTTCCCAAAAAAGCACATTCCTGGCTTGACCTCAGTCCTGTTGGGTTTGCAGGGCCACAGTGGCACTGGTTCTGCTGGGCTTGCAAATATGCCCCCCATCTTCAGTTTCTACTGCAGAGATTCTCTGGTACTTTGATTTTGTTCTGCTGGTTTTCTATTGCCCTTGCTTTTTTGCTGTTTTTTTCTCCTATATTGGAAACAATGGAGGATGAGGCACCTTCTTTGAGGGGCCATAACTCAGACACTGTAAATCCAATATGGACATATCTTGAAGGGCATATAGAGGCAAGTCAGCTGGAGGTCCATGGCAAGTCTGGTGTGTCTAGCTTGCACAGGATCCATTCTATACACTCCTGCTGCACATGCACCTGTCATTTCTCCAGAAAACATCTTCTTGAGGGCATCTTCTTTGGGGGAATGTAACTTGGACCCCGTAAATCCAATTGTCACCAAACTTGGAGGGCAGGTAGAGGACAGTCAGCCAGAGATCTCCTGTGAGATTGGTGTCTCTAGCTTGCTGGTGGGAGAGTCTGTTCTACCACATCATGAACCTCATGAACTGAACTGGTTTGTTTAGCATCAAAAAGCTTATGACAGTCTCTGGTTTGTGAACTGTACATGCTACAAACCACATTTTCCTGGTTTATGCACATCCCTATTCCTAAACACTGCCCTTCAAATGTACTGCACCCAAATCTCTAGGAAATGCCCAAGTTGGAGCTGATAACCCTACACGTATTAGACTTCATTTTGTTACTCAAACCCAAAAATTATAGTACAGAATTCCACGTATTGTGCTGCTCATTTAACTTGTATTTGGAAATTCATAAGAGTTTGAAGTTGAACAAGGGTTCAGCTTATGCATGATAAAACTGCGTAGTAAAATCGGTTTTAAAGAGATAGAGCTGCAGTCATTGAATGGCACTGAAAAACAAATGTATTTCCTGAAAAATCCCTCTCAAGAAGCCATTTGGCCAGGGGTCTGTTGGGGCCGGAGCGAGGCGGAGCGAAACTCCGCCAGCTCAGGACTGGCCACTAGGGCAGCCACAGGCCGAATCAGATTCTCTGATCTGATTCGGCTGCTGCTGAATTGCCGCCGAAATTCGGTGGCAACTTTAAAAGCCACTGAAGGGGAGAGGGTTTGAGGGAGAGGCTCCAAACTTGCAGGGTAGCTGCTGGGGCCTCTCCTCGAAATGCCCACCAAGTTTCAAGAAGATTGGACCAGGGGGTCCAATTCTACAGGCCCCCAAACAGGTTGCCCCCATTCCCTCCATTGTTCTCTATGGTAGGAAAAAAGTTAACATTTTTTCCCACCATAGAGAACATTGGAGGGGATGGGACAACCTGTTTGGGGGCCCATAGAATTGGACCCCCTGGTCCAAACTTCTTGAAACTTGGTGGGTATTTTGAGGAGAGGCCCCAGCAGCTACCCTGCAAGTTTGTTGCTTCTCCCTCAAACCCCCTTTTCTCCAGCCCCTCATATACCCTATGAGTTTTTGCCATTGATTTCAGTGACCCATAGGGTATAATGTGACTGAAACTGACATTCCCTTTCTGACACACTTCTGGTGATGTCAGGGGATGTGGCATATGCTAATGAGTTATGCTAATGAGTTATGCTAATGAGCTCCTGCACCTCTTTTTCTACGAAAGGACCCCTGCATTTGGCAGTGGTCCTTTGTCCGGCTAGAATGTTCCTCAGATAGGAATATAGTAGAATGCATGTGAAGTACTTAAGCCTTGCTTCAGAAATCTGATTTCAAGCATTCTTTACTCTGTGCTGAACTATAGACCTGGAGTCTCATTGCTGCTTTTTACAACAAGTAAGACTGTGAGCAAAACATTTTCTTTAACCTCACCTTGATTAAATTCGTTAGGGGCCAACAAATTTTTTTTTGGGGGGAAATAAAGTGTTGATCCATGAATCTATGAGTGGAACTCTTCTCACAGAATAGACTTTTGTCAGCTTTCCTTTTTTGCTGCTGAGGACCAATGGAAACTGCATAGGATGGGGAATGAGAGACTTCTGTGAGAAATGGGGAAAATGGCTCTCTTGAGGCAATTTATGGAAATTCCTTTGTTTCCACTGCAGTCCCTCCATGGCACATCTTCATGCTGTTACTTCAGATCCCCCAACCTTCTGATATGGGTTCAGGGTGCTGAAACTAGAAAGAATGGAGCTCACTTTTCTTAGGAGCCAAATCTGCTTCAGGAGCCATGGCTAGTTCATCAAACCCTAGTTAAGACAAAATTTCCCTGTGAGCGTTTCTGCTTTTGCATACGTAAGAGGCCTTTATGGGGGATACTTGCTTCTGTGTTTCTGATTTTTGTGTTAATGTTTTCAGTGGAAAGAAATGTGCAAGTATAGTGCAGCTCTTCCACAGCTGCTTCATTGCAGGCCTGTAAACATACAAAGTATTTCCTGCTCTAAGGAGGTAGAGGAAAGCCAGGGTTATCTCTTTGCTTTGGGGAAGAAGCAAGTAGCACCAGGCAACATACTGGTGGATGCCAGGGGTATAGGGTTGCCAGGTCTGGGTTGGAAAATGCCTGGATACTTTGGGGGTGGAGCCAGGAGAGGGTGGAGTTTGCGGAGGGGAGGGACCTCAAAAGGGTACAATGCCATACAGTCCAAAGCAGCCATTTTCTGCAGGGGAGCTGATCTCTGTCAGCTGGAGATCAGTTGTAAAGGTGGGAGATCCCCAGGCCCCACCTGGAGGCTGGCATCCCTACATGGGTATCACTTCACTACAGCAATCAAGTGGGCTGCCTTTGCAGAAGGCACTGGCTTAGTTTGCAATGTCAAAGAAAAATGCCAATACTTGCTAAGCATTAATGTATCAAACAACACAGGACATCTCCTCTAGCAGGTTAATGTAGGCTGGTTCTGGTTTAATGTAAATCTGTAGAGACATCTCCAGTATAAAGGGTTTGCATTGCTTTACATTGATTTTAAACCTTTGATACCTTTGATACACTGAACGATCTGGCACAAAGTCTTTGACTAGGATTCATAAGCTATTTTAAGAGAATCTGCTTCTTATATACCTAATTTCATCTTATTTGTTGAGCTGTTGTATTATATTGCTTCTCACACAGTGGCTGCTGTGTATTAACTAACTGGCAAAATTCACAGAACATACTGTTTCTTTTTCTTTCAATTCAGGTTAAGAATTTACTGGATATGAGTGTGTTGGCCTTTGTTCCAGCCATTTTCCTTGGAATACTTGGGGGCCTTTTAGGAGCTCTCTTTGTTTTTCTGAATATCAAGATTAATAAACTGCGTATGTGGTTCTTCAGCACAATTCCCAAAACATCCCTCAGAAAAACAGCCAAGCTGTTAGAATCTGTGCTGATTCTTGTAAGTATTTAATGATATTTTCTTGAATGTTCCAAAGTCATATTTACTCTGGTTTCAGTAAGAATGAAATCCTGGGCTTGAAAAAGAAAGGATGAGCAGACTAGCAAACAACCCTACATTGTGGGTACAAAACTGGTATTTAGAAGTTTAAAAAAACCCCATGCAAGGTACACAGGGATGTGAGGTGAATGGGATCCTTCATGTGTGCACTACTGATGTCTTGTGGCAATCAATATGGTTTATGTATTTTACCCTGTTTTTGTTTTGGATAATGTGATTTTAATTTTTGTTTTGTGTGAACTGCTTCAGACTATTTTAGAGAGGCAAAACAGACATTTAACCAGAGATAACACTTTTCTCAGCCACCATAGCTGTTAAATTTCTTAACATAGGCTTCCTAATTAGCTCATCATCAGGTACAACTGGTGTCAATGGTAACTGTGCTAATCTTGTATGCTTTTGGAATTTACAGAAATGACATAGACTATGCCACTCTCATTTCATGCACTTTCATTCCACAGTTCACAGTGTTTTCTTTGTGCATCCTCTGATTTTAATTAATCAAAGCCTGTTCTTGCATAAAAAGATCTATTTTAACTGGGAAAGATGTTTTGTCCCACAGCCACATGATAACTCTAATTACTTTCCTTTCAAGAAGAATTATATTTGGTAATCGCTAGATTTCCAAATAGGAACGCTCTCTTAAGAAGTAATCATGACCTTTTCCTACAAGAAATAAATCACAGTTGCTTCTCTGTACTTTTATCTCAGTGAAGATGAATAGTCCATTTCCAACAGGACTAGGTTACTTTGAGTCAGATGAATACTATCAGGATGTAATATTCAATTAACAGAATATGGAAATGCTACATTAAGAGATAAAAAACAACAATATTATCACACTCTCATTTATAAAGTCCCAGGCAAGACTAGAAACACTAAATAATGCACTTTCAATCCACTGTCAGTGCACTTTGCAACTGGATTTTGCTGTGTGAAATGGCAAGATCCACGTGAAAATGGTCTCTGAAGTGGACTGAAGCGGCATTGTTTAGCATATGTGAAAGCACCCTTATTTTCTGTAATCAATACATTCTCCCCTTACATAAACATAAAATTTTTGATTGGATATATCTTCTGATAGGTTGGACCCTACTATGTAAAATAGGTTGGACCCCACCACATAAAAAATCAGGCCACATAATATTACTATATACGGTATATACTCAAATGCAAGATTCTTCCCCCCACCCAGGCAATGCTTCCTCTAAGCTGTGGAGTCTTGTGAGCAAAAAATCTACTTTGTGAGCCACTGGCATTAAAGTTGTGAGCGAGCGATTTGGCTGCTGCATAGATTAGTTTGCTCTGGAGCCCTCCTTCCTGAGCTGAGACAAAAATGTGTGAGCTGGAGGCTAAAAAACTGTGAGCTAGCTCACACTAATTCAGCTTAGAGGGAACACTGCCCCCAGGTATGCCATCAAAAAGAAAAGGGTGTCATCTTAAATCTGTGTACGAGTTACAGTTATGTTCAATACTTAAAAAAAACCCTTTTTGTATGTAATATTTTTCAGAGGGGGGTGTCTTACATTTGGGATCATCTTCCTTTTGAATAAATAAATGATTTATTTGCTTAGAAATTTGTATGTTGCCTTCTCCAGATCAGCTTGAGGCAGCTTACAATAAAAACAATTCCCTTTGAATGGTGTTAATTGAGGGTGAGCTGCTCAGATTTAATATTTGTTTCTAATTTTGGAGGAACTGAAATACCTTTAAGAAATGTTCCACCAACTATATAGAATACATCCATGGCTGCTTCTCCACCAAGGATTTCCCCGCATTTCAGCCACCCAACTTTTTTTTTTATCTCCACATTTCTCCATGACATCATTCTCTGTTTGTACCCAAACCATTAGCAGCCTGGTCTTTCCACTCAAAAAAATCTGCTTTCTTTAAACCTGTAAAATGGTTCTCAACCCACACACAAACCCAGCATTTTTTGGATGGGACACTATCCACAAGAACAATTTGTTGTGTCTGAAGAGGAAAGAGATTAATTGCAGAACTTCCATGAAATGTTCCCTGCTCCATCTGGGAATCAAATAATTAGCCAAATTTGAATTTCTGCCCTATCTTTATAGGTGGACAGTACCTTGCATGCTGTGATGGGCTATCTACAGCACAGATGAAGGGGCATCTTGCTGGGATTCCTCCAGAATGTTTTTGTAGTTGCTCCTGGTCCACTGTTGACTCATTATTATCATTCTTTTATTGTTCCAAACACACTGTTTTGAGGGAGAAAGTTCTTCTGAAATGGTTGTTAAAATATTCAAACAAGAACAAAAAGGGAGGAAGCAAAACTCAACCAGAAATATACTGAAGATGCTACAAGGGTCAAGCTACAACCAATAAAATATTATTTAAAAAATTAATACGTAGTTGTCAGGACCTGATATCCTTGGGTCCTGACTACTGGTATCCCCACAACACTCCCAGGGGCCCAGGACCATCCCCGAGCCTAGCGTATGCTGCAACTTCCCCATCCCCACACTTACTGAGCAAGTAGGAGGCAGATGAGCCCACATCCCCAATACATCCGCAGAGTAGCAGGCTGGAGGCAAAGGAGGAGGATTGTTAACCACATGTGCTTCAGAGGTAGAGAGGACTGAGAGCTCAAGAGGCACAAGTAGAGGAGGTCAAGGGTGAGAGAACTCCCTCCCTTCATGAAAGTGGTAGTGTGAGGCCTGAGGAAACTAGAGAGGGTGGAGGGGGAGCGAGACGTCAATGGCACTGGCCAGCTGACACCTGATAGTAGTGTACACAATAGTAAAATTAAAAACATAGACTGCATTAAGAATCAAAGCAAGCTTTACATAAGCTGTAATAGTTTCCCAAACACTGCTGATGAACATTTCAAATGACCACCACCGAGACCTTATGCCTTTCGGCCTCAGGGGCCTTCCTCAGTGGTCAATCTGGTGTAAAGTTTCCAGTATTTCTGGATGTCTGTGTCATCAACCTGTAACTGAACAGGACTCTTAATACAGCCTGATATTCAGACCCTATGTTTCTAATTTTACTATTGTGTACACTATAAAATAAATATTTATCGTTAAAATATTCAGCCATTTCTGTTAGCCATAAATTACGATCGTTTCTGAGTGGCTTTTGTAAAGCATGTATGGTTAATGTGGCAATATTTTTCTTTGCTGTTGTTCTGAATTCTTAAATATTTTCTTTGTGTATGGCTTATGGGCTCTTAAATCTGAATAAACGAGGAATAAATGAGAAAACTTCCATGAAGAGCTAGTTAATTACACATCAGTTACTCTTTTTATTTGCTGATGGCTGTAAGGGGCCAGTCCCTGGCAACAATTAGCAGAAGAGAACTGCCTGCCTTTTAGACAGAGGAGAGGGGATCTTTGGAGGCTCTGTAAATATGAGTTCTTTAAAAAAAACTGTTAAAAGCAGGGCTTTTTTTGTAGAAAAAGCCCAGCAGGAACTCATTAGCATAATAGGCCACATCCAACAGCAGAAACTCATTAGCATATTAGGCCACACCCCTGACAGCACAGCTCTTTCCCAGGAACAGCTTCCCCAAGTGCCCCATGGCTTGCGGGAAGCATGGGGAACCCAAGGGAAGGAAGGCAGTTTCTGGATCAGCTTCCCCAGGTGCCCCACAGCTCTGGGGCGCCTGGGGAACCCGAGGAGGGGAAGCAGTTTAAATTGCCTTCCCTCCCTGGATCAGCTTGGCTTCCTCAGGTGCTTCGCAGCTTGCGAGGTGCCTGGGGAGCCTGAGAGGGGGGAGGCTGTAGGCGTGGCCAACTCAAAAGCCAGCCGGAACTCCGTTCCTATGCGTTCCTGCCCAAAAATAGCCCTGGTTAAAAGTGTTGCTTTATTCCTATCTGGGTTACTCAAGTTGATTATTTGTAAAGAAGGGAATCACCCACACTTCAGCCTGCCTTTAGGGGGGAAGGGGTCATTGTAGGTGTTGGTAAATATGTGGGTTTTTAAAAAAAGTTTTTTAAAAGGTATTGCATTATATCTGTGTTGCACTGCATTACCCATGCACTTCAAAATAAAAAGTAAAATAAAATAGGGTGAGTGAAAAATCCTGAGGGTCATGTGAGAACACAGTGAGGGAGGGGGGCCTTCAATGCACATTAGGTGTGGAAAGGAAACCACCATTATAAATGGAGAGAAAATGATTGTCCTGGACTGTCTGGAATCTCTGCTGCAAGGGCAGTTTCACACAGAATTGCATCAGCAGAGAGATCACCATGGAAAATCACTTATGTACATCAGCGCCTTAAGGCTATTACAGAAATAGTAAACAAAACAAAACAAAATCCTAGTTCTGTGTTGGGCGGCTGCCTTTGATTTTTTTGACCTCTCGTAATTGGAATGCACCTATCTGAAACACTGTGACCATAATCAATGTAAAATGTCAGATTATTTCATCCAGATTTAGTAAACATGAACATTTTTGTGAGGAGGTACATGTGCTCTCTTCGAGGGGTGAATATGCTCATTTTAGATTGACCCTATGTCCCTATTTCTACCTTGTGTACTTCTTTAGGTTTTGACCATTACTGCAACTGTTTATGTGCCCTATTTCTTTCACTGTACACCAGTCAAGATCCTGCCAACGTTTGATTTGATCAGTAAATCAGAAAAGTAAGTAATGAAAAAAAAGCAAGACCTTTTATAGGTGTCACTGGCTCGATAATGCTTCTACAGTTTAAAAGGAGGTCCCTGTCTTCAAATTCTATAAAGTTCCATAAAGTGCAAAAAAAAAAAAAGTTTGTATGCTGGAGCACAGGACATGAAATATGTATATGCCTCCGATGTATACTTCATACTCAAGAAACATAAGAGTGGATTTATGCTATACAAGCTTTTCAGAATGATGTTACAAAATTATGGAACCATGAAACTGTAATGCTGGCAATGCTTGGATATTAATGGCCAAGTGATGAGCCTGAAGTCATCAAATGAGGGACAGGATCTTTTGCTGCTACCTTTTAGAAGGACTGTAACATAAGGAACTAAAAAAAGCTGAGGTATCTTCTGGGTAGAGAGGTGGAATCTGACTGCTGAGTATAGAATAGAAACAGAAAATCCACTATAATATATATATCTATATGTATCTATCTATCTATATATCTGTATCACTAATTCTGCCTCCTATATGATGTTTACCTCCAGTCTGAAAGAAATAGAGATAAGTAAGTTTTTCAGTGAAGCACCAATTCTAGAAGAATTTGATAGTATTTTGTAGAAGGATTGTATGTTCTATTCATGAATTAATAGTGTTTCTTTTCTTTTGGATTTTAAAGCATAAGCCAGGTCAAATGGCAAATTTCAGAATATAATTGTCCACTGGCAGCATTACAGATTGGGCCAGATTTAGTGAAAAATTCAAATCAAACCTTTAATGAAGGTATGTACAAAAACATTTATCTAGAATGGGAAAAAACAAAATTTGTGTAATTGTTTTTCTCCTTTCAGGTCAGGATCTGAGCAAAGCTTCTGATTCTAAAAAGGGCTACACAGGCATTTCTGTGGACATTAGCAAGACAGAGTCAACTTTTCTGAGTTTTTCCAGTTGATCAGATGACTCCTAACTATGCCACTGTTTGCTATTGTTCAGTTATCTACAGATGACAATTGTACTTCAGTATAATATTTTGTCAGTAGGACATGCCAAGCTGGGTGAATAGACATGAGGCTCGTTAAATATCATGAGAAAATCCTGTATTTGAAGATGACTCTTATTTTTACACCATCAGTATATACAGTGGTTTACAGAGTTTCAGAAACATAGATGGGTCCCTGCCCTCAAGGAGCCTACAATCGAAAATAGATAATGGTAATGAAGAGAAAATGAAGAGAAAAGAGCAGAAAGAGATGTGCGCAATAGGGTGACCTGCCCACTAGGTGGCTTTAAGCAATTGCTTATTGGTGGAGGTGCACCAACCAGTCCTGCTGCCACCATGCCCATGCCTGGCTGCCCACCCACAGCATTGAGGCCTGACGGGAAAGGACCTGCTGCTCTAGGTTTTGAAGGGGAGAGTCCCCTGAATGTGGGGGTGTATGATATATGGTTCTCCAGACCTTATTTTGGGGTTCAGAGCTTTCAAACTGCTCAGATTGAATTCATGAATAAATCATGAATAAGGAATGAATTAAGAACTGGGAATAAGGAACCAACTTCAGCCTCCTCTGCTCCAGGGGTTCCCTTCAGGGAGTTTGCTCTCTCCTCTCCCTCTGTTGGGGGGCGGCCCTTTTACTTCCACTGTGTGTCATTGCATAGGCGTCAACTACGGGGGGGGCTCAAGCCACCCCCGAAATTTCCCGGGGAGACTGAGCCCCCCCGGCAAAACAGAGCACCTCGCTGCCATGCCTCCCCGGGCCCTTCCTCGGCCTGCCTGGCTGCCGCCACCATTGCCTCTCCCCTCTGCCTGGCCACTCCTGCCTCCTTCCCTCTGTCCCTCCCTCCCTCTGTCCGGGGGCCAGCTGGGCAAATGCCCAGCGTGGTGGCGTCACCCAGAAGTGACCCCATCATACTGGGCACATTGCCGGGGCGATGCTCTAGCAATCGCCCCGAAACTCTATGGCACCATAGTTTCAGGGCAATTGCCGGAGCGTCACCCTGACAACGTGCCCAGTGTGATGGTGTCACTTCTGGGTGATGCCATCATGCCATCATGCTGGGCATTTGCCCAGCTAGATGGAGGGAGGGATGGAGGCAGGAGTGGCCAGGTGGTGGGGGGAGAGGCGGCAGCGGGGACATGGTCCCAGTGTGCGCGTGCACGCAAGAGCCCCCCCAGGGGATTTTAAAACTCGACACCCCTGTGTCATTGTCTCCCCTGGCTGTGAAAAGAGGTCAGCAAGGCAGGTGATGGATTCCTACAGCTGTGTGGGAGTGAGGAGGGTGGGAACCATTGTGCCCCACCCTGCCACAGAAGAAACAGGAAGGCCCATGGCATCTTTTTGGTGCTGTGGGGGGGCAAGGAGGGTGACACCATCTTCTTATCTCCTTGCAGCCTGGCAGGGGTGAGGGGGGTGGGTTCTCACCTCCCTGCAGCACCAGGTGGGCGTGGCTTGGACTTCCTGGCTTAGAGTGCCTAAAATCCTTGAGCCACAGCTCACGTGGAAGCAAATGCAGTTACTGGAACTCAAACCTGGCTAAGTTGCAAATGATGATTATTTATTTCTTTTATTTTATTTATTTTGTTCGATTTATAGGCCGTTCTCCCCACTTTTGCAAGCCCAGAGTGGCTTACAGATCTTGGCGGAGCCAAGATTCATAAATACAATATCAATTAAGACAGTTAAAACAATTATAAAACATTATAAAACATTCAAGTTAACCAATAACAGTTTACATAAAGTGCTCAGTGAGTTTAGGTGGTATGCCGTATACCCCAACGTTTTCAGGCCCCAGTATTAGATAGTACTGGGGCCAGATGGTAATATCTGAGGCTGCTCGTGGGTGGTCATAGAATAGGGGGAGAGAAAGAGAGGCAGCGGCCCCTATTCATACGCCTGGCGGAAGAGCTCCGTCTTGCAGGCCCTGCGGAACTGCATCAGGTCCCGCAGGGCCCTGATCTCCTCTGGGAGCTCGTTCCACCAGACAGGGGCCGCCACTAAAAAGGGTTTCCCCCTAGTGGCAGCGAGCCTGGCTTCTCCAGGGCCTGGTATAACCAAACGGTGTTGGGCCCCAGACTGTAGTGCTCTCTGGGGTAAATATAGGGAAAGGCGGTCCCTCAGGTAGGTCGGACCCAGGCCATTTAGGGCTTTAAAGGCAAGCACCAGCACCTTGAAGCGAATTCAGTATGCTATGGGCAGCCAGTGCAGTGCCTCCAGCGCCAGTTGGATGTGCTCCCATCTGGGGAGGCACATCAGCAACCTCACCGGGGCATTCTGCACCAGCTGCAGCCTCCAGATTGCGACAAGGGCAGCCCCATGTAGAGAGCGTTACAATAGTCTAGCCTTGAGGTGACCATTGTATGGATCACTGTAGGCAGGTCAGCACAGTCCAGGAAGGGAACCAACCAGCCTCAGATGATAGAAGGCCGACTTGGCAGTGGCTGCTACCTGGGCCTCCATAGACAAGGAGGGATCCAGGAGCACTCCCAAACACCTAACCACCGGCGCAGACACCAATGGCACCCCGTTGAAGGCTGGAAGCAGGAGCCCCACCGATGGGCTGCCCCGACCCAGGCACAGGACCTCCATCTTCGCCGGGTTCAGCTTCAGCCTACTCAGCCTGAGCCATCCAGCCACAGCGTGCTGTGCTTTGATTAAGATCAAAAACTGTGAGAACCGATGGGTTTTGTGGCATGCTTAGTGAGTGTGTCCCTGGTACCTGTATTGTTAATTACTAATGCACCCAGAAGCCTATTTGGTTCCCAATTAAGTAGAAAAAGTAGAAAAAATAGCTAAAATATGAGGATCCTTTTTTTCTTTAGTTTAACATTATGAACTCTTTTGTTATTTCCTTTTGTCGCTCTTCTGTCTCATTTAAAGCTGCTGCTCTCTTGGGTGAGAATGGCATGCGAGGAATCATGTACCTGTTCAGACGTGGGACTCATGAGGAATTTGGTTATGCCTCTCTTCTTACTGCACTGGTATTTTATTTCCTGTTATCCTGCCTGACAGCAGGGTCTGCTGTTGCCAGTGGTTTGGTTATACCTATGCTGTAAGTATTGCCTGTGACACTCTAGGGCACGATTATCTCTGCTGAAAACCAAAGTGTGGCGACAGCAGTTCAGTACGTTCCACGTAGGTCTACATTTAAAAATCAGCTTAAAGTTTTTTTAAAAAGCCCTTATTTACTACACACGATGGTGACAAAGGCTGCCAGTTATAGCATCCACATTTCATACTGGACAAAATGGATTTTGCTTTGATGGGTCTGGAGTAAAAAGGGAATGGCAACCTCTTTCCCAGAAAGTCTTACTAGAAGTGAGTCTCCTAGCAGGTGTCTGAAAAAGAATGACAAACCTAATAAAGAGCCTTTTAACTTTGAATCTCATGTATATCAGGCTCATGCAAAGAGGATAAGAATGGGATAAAAGGTGTATTATTCTTTTGAGGGCATGACAGATGTGCTCAAACCCCTATCTTTAACCTTTGTTTTTAACGCTCTAAGTGATCAGGATTTTTGCACAGCTACTATATATTATTTTTCATATTTATGTGGTATCTAAAGGTCTTTCCTCAAAGTAGTACTTCTGTTATGGGGGCTTCGTATATTCCCAGCACTCTAACAACAGTATTTTATCGGTACAAAAATACACAGTTGTCTCCTCACTGCAATGGTAATTACTGTGTGGAGTGAGATTGTGTGTATGTTCCAAACTCTGTGCTATCAATAATAATTAACAACAAAGTTCCCATGAATCTATTTTGTAATCTTTTAGGCTTTATTTTGTTAATTATTTTTATTTCTAAAAAGTCTAATGTGCCCCTACTCCATGCACCTCAGCATGAGAGGACTCAAGTTGTATCTCCACAACAAAAGTGGCAAACAATACACAGTGTGGCCTGCTATTATTGTGGATCTTTTCCTTTTACATTTCCCCCCTAAAATACAATTGTTTGAAGGCTGTGCACTTCCCCCTCTATTACTAGCATGTCCCTTTCCTCTTATGTCTCTTACAGGGGAAAATAGGAGTTGAACCATTTCCACTTATATACTGGTGCTGCCCTACGTCCAATTACATAAAGACAGTATAAAGTACTGGAGTCGGAGACGCATTATAGTGAAATCAGCTCATAACTTATTGGGTGGTTGAAAAGAACATGCCCTGACGGGGCTTGGGGGTCGGCTTATATTTACAACTAGACCATGCCCCCGGCCTCGCCCAAACATCGGGATAGGGCCACTCGGAAGTCACCCTAATCCACTGGTCCCCTTTTGGATCCTAGCCAGCAGACTGCATGGTGGTCGCCATTAGAACACAACAGACAGAATGTCCAACTCCAGGGTCTCAGTCAGTGTTACTACAAGTTTAGCACAAAGAGAAAAGGAAAACAGCATGTATCTTTCCTGAGCAGTGCTCTCATTTTCTTCCTTTCCTTTGCAGATATATAGGAGCATTATATGGCAGGATTGTTGGCTTGATCCTGGTTTCCATTTGTGGGATTCAGACTGATGAGAATGCTGCATGGATTGATCCAGGACTGTTTGCTGCTGTTGGAGCTGCTTCATTCTTCAGTGGTGTTTCAAGGCTAACAATTTCCCTCACGGTTATAATGGCATGTTTTTATATATATATATCTATATATATAAATCTAATTTGTAAGAAAAACTATTGTTGGGGGTATGGGGCGCTATAATATTACAATTTGGCCACAAGGAAGTGCAGCAGTAAAGAGCTGAGCTGCAAGTTTTCCTGAACAAGGACCTCTGGTAAGCAGTAGGAGAGCTGGAACTACACAGGAGTTGTAGAAACTGGGTGTAGAGAGGTTAATTATAAAATGAGCGTTAAAAACCATCAGACCACAATCTTTCTCAGCCTGCCTTGATGACAGCTGCTAAGGACCTTGATTTTGGCAAAATTCCAAAACAGCAGGGGTATCAGTTTTTTTAAAGAAGCAGAACTCTGAGCCAATCAACAAGCATTTCAGTTGTGAAACATCTCTGACAAAGTCTGTTGGCAAAGACCATCTAGGAAGATGAAGGAGGTGATGTTAGAAGGCTTCAGGAAAGAACTATCAGTGGTATCTCATCTGGTGCCGGACAGAGGATCAATTCCTAGTCAGAGCTGACCCACTCTGGACTTCCAGCTAAATGATAACAAGGGCTATAAATTGGGTTGGGGTGTGTGTTCTCCAACTTGACCTAGGGATGTTTTTTTTATTTTTAAGTATTTTTATTTGCTAGGTTAGATACACAGTAACATCGTTTCATTGTTACATTTTAGGTATTTTAACATTTTCTCCCCAGTCCTTCCCCCTTCAATCTAATCTTCGTCTTTCAGCCAGGAACACAGAGCTTGTAGCTTCCACTGTACATCTTCTTTCTGTTCCTCTTTTATCCAGTTCAAATAGATAGACCATTTCTCCTTGATCTGTGATGTTCTGTCCTCCCATGGCAGGTCCTTATTGATTGTAGCCATTATATCTGACTGAACAAATTCAAAGAGATACTTATGCCAAATTCTTTCTGTCCATTTACTTTTATCTTTCCACCCTACTGCTATTACTGTTTTACCGGCTAATATCATTGCTTTCAATAAATCTTGATTCTTTTTCTCTACTGTCCCATTACCTAAGCTACTCATCGTCATCAGTTCAAAATCTATATTCAACTCCACCTGGAACAACTCATTTATTACTTTTAATATATTTTTCCAAAATTCTTTAACTTCCAGGCATTCCCACCACATGTGGGAATACCATCCTTTCGCACTTTTACAATGCCAGCAGTTTGGGCTTAGTCCTGAAAACGTATTAGCTAAGGTGGCTGGAGTTCTATACCATTTAGTAAAATTTTTTAATTCCATTTCCCTAAATTTATGTATTTTTATTCCCTTAATTCCATCCATTAATTTTTTTACTTTTTGTTCTGTTAATTTAGTTTCTGCACCCCATTTCCCTTGAAGATGACCTATTAATCCTTCTTTATCTGAGGTCATTTTTTTGTATATTACTCCTGCTATTCCTCTTTTAGTTTTGTTCATTAATTTATATATTTCTTCAATCGGTTCTTCTATATCCATATTGTTATTTTCAATTATCTTTTTAATTTTTGTATATAAGCCTGCAACTTTTAACCAATATTTTGCGCCTACTTCCTCTTCTAGGACTTGAAGTGGTTTTAAAGTGTTCACAGACAGTAAGTCCTGTATTCTACTATATCCTTTTTGTTTAAGTAATTCCCACAATCTGTGATCTATATCTTCCTCGTCTAGTGTTTCTAATGGGGCCCATCTTGATGTTCGTTTTAACCATTTTGACTGCCATTTCCTCCAGACTACTAATGTACTTTCCCTAGGTCCTATATCTAATTTAAGATCTTTAACCTGTTTATTTGTAAAAATACCAAATCTACCCGCTCCTTTATTTACTTCATTTTCAAACCTAACCCATTTCTGGTTTCCTTCTTGTTCTATTTCTAATAATGCTTTTAGCTGGAAGGCTTCGTAGTAAGCTATTATGTCCAGAACTCCCCAACCTAGTTCTGAATTATGATTATAAACTAACTTTTTTACAACTCTAAAATTCTTGGTACCGAAAATCCATTCTCTTATTTTTGTGTTCCAATTGCCCATTTTTTGTTTGTTAATTGTTAATGGTATAGTTTGGAATAAATATAGTAATCTTGGTATCCAAAACATTTTAACACTTTTAATTCTAGCTGTAATACTCAGGGTTTTCCTCTTCCACCCCTTCATCTCTCTTGTTATCTTACCCCATACCTTTTTGATAATTTTCCCCACTATTCTATTAATGTTTTTATAAATTTCTATTCCTAAATATTTAAATTTCTTGACTCCCATTCCTATTTTAGTTAATTTATTAATTTCCTTCCTTTCCTCCAAATTCACATTGTGATACATTCTCTGATTTTTCTATATAATTCTCAATCCTGATAACGCTTCAAAATCTTCGAGTATAATTTTCATTTCTTTGATTCCTTCTTTGGGGGTAGTCATAATTATGATTATATCATCAGCAAATAGGTTAATTTTCATCTCTTCTTTACCCATCCTACGTCCTTCTATTCTACCTGAATTCCTAATTCTTTCCGCCAATTGTTCCATTGCCATCTTTCCTATTATATAAAGCCGTTTTAACATTCCAAGGGGCAAGATTCCATGGGGTGCCAAAATCAGTAGGCTGGACGGACTGCCTCTCAAAAGGGGGACCCTGGCCATTGGCTGCATTCTATTCCTGCTTTGCCTCAGTCCCACCCACACAACCACCAGCCAGCGTCTCGGCCTCAGTCTGGAGGGAGCCAGCGAAGGGGAAGGACCGACTGGGAGCTGGGTCCACACTTCTCCTCTGCCCACTGCCAGGTGGGTCTAACTGTCCAAATGAAACAAAGAGAATGGGGGGGGGGGAGAGAGAAAGGGAATCCAGGCATTTCTGCCTCACAGAGAGACCAGAGGGCCTTCCTTCTGACAGGCAAAACTGCCTGGGATCCATTATCTCCCTTCCCTAACTGTCCCCTCAGGGGCCTCCTTCTGTCAGTGAAAACACAATGGACTATCAGCGTAACCCCTCCCCCGCACACTGCCAAATTGCCAAATTTCCTCTCAGAATACACTGTGAAACAGTCAAAGAGAAGGGGGGGGGGAAGGGAAAGTATGCCCCAGGCTGGGTTCTCTGCAGCCTGCCCACCAAAGCTCTGCCCGCCAAAATTCACCTCACAATGTGGCTTCAGCTCAGGAGAGGATGCCATTTGCCTTCCCTTCTCATCGCCTCCAAACAGAGCAAAGAGGGGGGGGGGGGAGGGAATCCAGGCACTTCTGCCTGACAGAGAGAACAGAGCACCTTCCCTCTGACAGACAGAACTGCCAGGGATCCATTTTCTTCCTTCTCTCCCTTCCCATCACCTCCAAATGGGGCAAAGAGAAGGGGAGGGGAGTGAACGGCTGGGCCTGGTTGGGGGAGGGGGGAGCAGCAAGAGAGGAAAATATGAGAGCCTGCCTCCCCACAATGTGAGCCTACTGTCAAGGAAGACCAACTGCAAAGAAACATAAAGTCCTCAAGCCTCCTGCATGATGCAGCATGCTCAAGCCATTAATGTTAGTGTATAAGTGGATCAGGGCAAAGGCAGAATGGGAAAGGGGGCACTCTATTATACATACAGGTAGTGACGGGGGGGAGGACAGCTTCCTCACAGCCCTATCCTTGTACCCCTAGCTTTGCCTACTCACATTACACTCTCAACCAATGCTCCCTCTAAGCTGTGGAGTCATGTGAGCAAAAATTCTGCTTTGTGAGCCACTGGCATTTCAGTTGTGAGCAAATGGTTTGGCTACTGCATCAAGTAGTTTGCTCTGGAGCCATCCTTTCCAAGCTAAGACAAAACTGTGTGAGCCAGAGCCTAAAAACTATGAGCTACATCACAGTGGGGAATTTCACACAGCCATTATGTTCCGTTTCAGGAACTCTTCAGTAATAGTTTCTGTCAGGCATTTTACACAGTATTAGTACTGGTTCCCTAACAGAACATTCTGGCCCTTTCACACAGAAACGTTCCTCTCCCTTTGGGGAAGTGTTCCTGAGCTGGTTTACCTTGAAACCTCCTCCCAAGTGTTCTTCTGTTCTTTGTACTGGTCCTGAAGCGCTCTAGGGTGCTGTGTGAAGTGCCCGAAGTGCTTCCTCCGATGACGAGTGTGTGTGTGTGTTTGTGTGTATGTGTGTATGTGTGTGTGTTTTGTGTGTGTGCGTTAGTGTGTGTGTGTGTGTTTTTGTGTGTGTGTATTTATGTTTGTGTGTGTGTGTGTTTCTCTCTCTGTGTGTTTGTGTGTTTGCGTTAGTGTGTGTGTGTTTGTGTGTGTGTGTTTGTGTGTGTGTTCTTTGTGCGTTTATGTGTGTGTGTGTATTTGTGTTTGTGTGTTTGTGTTAGTGTGTGTGTGCATGTGTGTGTGTTCTTTGTGCATTTGTGTATGTTTGTATGTTTGCATTAGTGTGTGTGTGTTTGTGTATGTGTGTTTGTGTGTGTTTGTGTGTGTGTGTGTTTGTGTGTGTGTTTGTGTTTGCATTTGTGTGTTTGTGTGTGTTTTTGTGTGTGTTTATGTGTGGGTGTTGGTGGACTCTGTGTCATTACACCTAGCTGAGGTCGCCACAGCAAATTGACACTGAGTGCCCAAGGCCGGGGCACTCTCCCAGAGCCTCTTTCTAGAGCCCGTTGTATTTATTTCCACAACGGGCCTTATTCCTAGTTATAAATAAGGCTGGTGAGAGTGGGCATCCTTGTCTTACTCCTCTTAAAACTGCCAAATGACCTGTGTGTTCATTATTCACCCTGACTACTGCTGTGCCTTCTCTATAAATTTCCTGAATTGTTTTTATAAATGATTGGCCTATCCCATATTTCGACATTATGGACCACAGGAATTCATGTGACAATGTATCAAACGCTTTGTATACATCCAATTTAAGTAGTCCTATTTCTTAGACTGTTGATGGCATAATACATTTAGTATATTTCTTATAGGATGTGCTATATTCCTACCTTTCCCAAACCCATACTGATCTTCTTTTATTATGTGAGGGATTACTTTTTAAAGTCTATTTGCCATTATTTTAGCAAAAATTTTATAGTCCTGATTTAATAAACTTATTGGTCTATATGAACCCACTTCTTGAGGGTCTTTCTGAGGTTTCAATATTAGAGTTATTTCCGCTGTTCTCCAGGTATTAGGGGCCCTTCCTCTTAGTATAGCATTAAACACTATCTGTAATTCTGGGATTAGAATTCCTTTCATTTCCTTGTAGAATTCTGCTGTAAAGCCGTCCAGACCCAGAGACTTGCTGGGTTTTAAACCCTTTATTACCTCCTCAATTTCCTGAGCTGTAATTTCTTTCTCTAAACTTTCCTTTTCCAAATCTTCTAGCCCTACTCCTATTTGCTCCTCAAATTCAACTATATCCTTTTTCCCATACAAAGTTTTGTAAAAGTCTAGAAAGGCTTCTCTGATCTCTTTTGGGTGTGTTTTTATTTGTTCTGACGTATTAACTTTTGTTCTAATACTTTCCACCTTCTGCTTATCTTTTCTGCCCTTCAAATAATTTGCCAGTCTCCTAGTTGAGTTTATTGTAGACCTCTGAAATTCATTCCTTACCATAGTTTGTTTTTTCCAGAGTGCCATAGAGTCCAGACAATCTAATTGCTCCTTAAGTTCTTTAATTAATTTATGCCTCTTGTGGCAGAATTTCTTAACTTGGTTTTTTTGCAACATTTTCAGTTCTTGAATTTTTTTGTTCCTATTTGAGAACCATTCTTTTTTTAATTTCCTTTTCCTTCATTATACATTGTCCCCTGATTACTGCTTTAGCAGCATCCCAAAGGATATCTGTGGCTGCTGTTCCTCTGTTTTCCAGGAAATATCGTTTTAACTGATTTCCCATGAATTTTTTGTCTTTCTCTTTAGCCACAATCATGTTATTATATCTCCATAATCTTTTAGTCTGTTCACATTTTATATCAATTTTTATGCTTATCGGGGCATGATCTGAAATCCATATTGGATGGGTCATTATGCTTCTCAACTCCCAGTCATTAGATCTTTGGAAAATTATATGATCCAAACATGAAGCAGTTTTATGTCTACTGGAGAAATGGGTTGGTTGGGGGTTTAAACCTAAAGCTTCATATGCTTCTATCAAATTCCATTTTTTCCAACTAATTATTTTGTTTTTAGTAACATCCATGTTAAATCTCCTGCTATTATCACTTCTCCCTCAGAAAATCTCTGTATCTTTTTTAATGCCTTTATAAAAAAAAAATTCTGTCCTTTATTTGGAGCGTAGATATTTAATAATGTTATCAGTCTGTTTTGAAATGTACATTTAGCCAAAAGGTATCTTCCTTCTCCATCTTTTAATACGTCTACTAATTTAATATAATTCCTTTTGTGTATCAAAAAATTGCCACCCCTCTTGCTTTGGCAGTACTTCTTGCCTCTACCAGTACTTCCCACCCTGGGTCTTGGAATAATGGTTTATTATCCTTTTTTGCTTTATGTGTTTCCTGCAAACTCATAATATCTATATTTTGTTGCTTTGCAAACCTAGCAAGTCTGTACCTTTTAAGATCAGATCTTAGACCATTGACGTTCAGTGTCAGCATCTTCAACATCCTAACCATATTCTTTTTGGTTAAAATTCCCCTGTTTTCCCAGGTGAACATTTAATTTTATTATTCTTCCCTCCTTTCCTACCAACCTCCCCCATCCTTCTTCTCCCCCTCCCCCTCCCTCTTGTCCTTGGTATAGAGCCTGTAACTGGGCAGGAATCATCATCCCCTCTCTATACCTTGGGGCGTGCGCACCCCCCCTTCCTATTTAATTATATTCCTTAATTATGACCCCTTATTTTATGGATACTTCCCTTTTCTTATCTGTGTCTATGAATACGTCCTTGGCCATTTGTCCTGGCATGTGGCAGCTTCATCTCCTTCTTCTTCCAATGATGTAGCCTCTCCAGGGTCCATTCCTAGTTTCTCTAGAAGTTTTGCTGCTTCTGTTGGGTTTCTTGCAATTGGGTTTCCCATCTCTGAAAATGACCATAGAAGCTGGATATGCCCAGGTAAACTGTATCTTGTTGTGGAAAAGTTTGTCTGCATATGGTTTCATTAGGCTCTTTTATTTTAATGTTTCTTGACAGAAGTCTTGCCTTACATAAACTCTCTTCTCTTTATACTTCAATTCTTTATTTTTCTTCAGGGCAAGAAATGTTTGTTGTTGCAGTTTTTCCCTTGCAAACTTAACTATCAGAGGGTGTGGTTCTCCTCCTCTCATTTTGCCCTGCAACCTATGTGCACGTTCTATCTGTTCCTCATTTAATTTTATTCCTTGCTCTGATAACCATTCCAACATGCCCTTTTCTAATTGCCTTGAATTCACATCCTCTGAAATTCCATGTATACTTAAATTGGCTCTCCGGCTCCTATCTGAAAGCTCTGCATTAACTTTCTTCAGCTGGCTAATTTGCTCTTTGTTTCCCTTTGCAGTTTTATCCACCTGTGTAGCTAACTCCTTAATACCTTTAATTTCTAAGGCCATTTGATTCAACTCTGGTTTAACATCTTTAATTGCCATTCTTATATTTTCTTGTGATTCTAGCATTAGGCTTGGGAACTGAGTCAACTGCTCCAACAACGCTTTGACTGTAACAGCCATTTTAGGAGATCTCTGCTTCTTATCTTGAAACTCAATAAATATTTTCTTACCACCGACAGCTGCCAAATTCTCAGGTCCAACTGTTCCTTATTGCCTTAGACACTCTCTTCTGCTTGTTTTCAGCACTCTAGTGGAAGTATTTACATTCCTTTTAGCTCGTAATTCTGTCTCGTCGCGGTGGGGGAAGGCAAGGCTTCTTACTCCTTACAGCATGCGCACCACTCTCCACCTGACCTAGGGATGTCAGCCTCCTGGTGGGATATGGGAATCCCCTCAAATTATAGTTTATCCACAGACTACAGAGATCAGTTCCCCTGGAGGAAATTGATGTTTTGGAGGCTGGACTTTATGGCATTGTACCCCACTGAGGTCCCTGTCCTCCCAAGGCTCCATCCCCAAATCTCCAGGAGTATCCCAACCTGGATCTGGCACCCTAGCCGCCCATCCCCCTCCAATGGTTGGGGGGACTGGCAACACTAACCTACTCATACCTACATGTTAGGTTTGCCAACTTCCAGGTGGGGTCTGAAAATCTCCTAGAGTTGTCAGATCAGATTTATTAGAGAGATCAGTCCTCCTTGAGATAACAGATGTTTTGGAGGGTCATGGCATTATAAGCCAAGGTCTCTCCCCTCCTCTTCCTACCTTCCCAGGCTCTACCCCCAAATCCAGGAATTTCCCAGCCCAGATTTGGCAACTTTACTACAGGGGATACTCTCTTTGGAAGGCAATCTGCTGCTTAGTGTGGCTCTGGACCCTGTGATGGGGAGGAGGGGTTTCAGGCTTCCCTCCCAAATCATTTTAGTCATTAAAAAACGCTCACTCTCTCTCTGGGGGTGGGATATTTGCTCCTTTCTCTGGCTTCACATGTCCTGGAATCATGTGGCTCAGGACATCTGGAGCCTGAGAAAGGAGCAAACAGTCTCCTGTGGCTGTTTCCAGTGGCTGAAATGTGAGAGAAGCCCAAAGCCCATCTTGTAGCACTCAGAGCCACCCCAAGAGTCAAAGCACTTTCCAAAGTGAGTTCCTCTTATGTACATGTAGATGTGAATTGGGTCAGGGAAGCATTGACCTTACTTGTGTCCCTTGTATTGTTAAGCTGAGATGGCTTTCACTTCCTTCTGTGTCTAGAAGGCCAGTGGCTGCCATGTATCCTCCAAGGTGGACCCATCAATCTCCAGACTGGATTTGGCCCGGGTTCAAATAAATGTGTAGCACCCATGAAAACCAGTCTTTCTGGTAGGAGTAAGCATTTCAAATTATTTATCCCTGTCCCCCCCCTTTAGGTAAATTAAAGCAGTAATATTCCACTAATAAATTGCTTTCCACCTAGTAGTTAAATTGGCAGTATTCTTAGGTGACAGACTGCTAGTACTATTTTAACTAGGATAATACAGGACAAGTGAAATAAGAATTGTGCCCTCATAGAACACTGAAGCTGCAGTGGCTCAAGTGGTTAAGACGCTGAACTGCAGACCAGTAGTTCAGCAGTTTGAGACCTGAATGCTGCATGATGAAGTGAGCTCCCGTCTCTGGCCCCAGCTCCTGCCAACCTAGCAGTTTGAAAGCAAGAAATTGCAAGTAGATAAATAGGTACCACTTAGTTGGGAAGGTAACAGCATTCTGTGCGCCTCGGCATCTAGTCATGCTGGCCACATGACTACGGAAATATATTTGGGCAGTGCTGGCTCTTTGGCTTGGAAACGGAGATGAGCACTGCATCCCTAGAGTCATATTCAACTGGCTTTCAAGCAAGGGAAATCTAGAACACTGAAATAATTTAAACTCTCTTTTCAATCTTGCTTCTGTGAGGTAAAGTTGAATCTCTCTTTCTCTTAACTTTTTAGTCTCTATGTGGAAAACAGTGTACAGCACTGTAATAAAAAGCTCAGAAATCATACGATCCATAGATCTTTTCAGCTTTGAATACAAATAACTGCCAAAGAAAATGAGGGCAAAACACACACATATACCCTGTGCTGAAGAGATCTGGGTAATGTTTGTGGCTGTTCTGCAATGCTCTCCTTATGCCCCTAGGTGGCATATTGCAACTCTAGTGTTTTTTCTTGACTGAGAAGCAGTGCTTTGATTAACAACCAGTGAAAATAGAAGAAATGCTACAGGAGAAGTGGGACTTGGATGTGACAGTGCAAAGGCATAGTGCAAAGGAAGTGCCTTCAAATCACAAAAGGCCCATTTTCCTTTGTTGTCTGCTAGGTTTAAGGACAGATTTTGAGATATTGGATTTGACTTTCTGCACAGTCTTCCAGTTGGAGAGTTACGGTACAGAAGAGATAGTAAAATGTTGTTGTTGTTTTTTTTTTAAAAGTTGCAGCCTCCCTCCCATGATATTTGACTATGGTTTCATTTTGACTGCTTACTCCTTCCTCATTGACATAAGTCTTATCGTTCTTTCTAGAAAATTCTATATGTGGCAACATTTATTCTGTTTTCCTCAACCTCCTACATCTCTATGGTATGTTGTGTAGGCCACAGTCACACACAGAGTTAGGTGTGCACATGCCCCAGTAGATAAGTAGGTTTAAGCATATTCAGGTACTGGGCTATTCTCTGTCTATCTCTTCCTTTGTGATCATGTTTGTTCGATATTACAGCTAGATAGTGTAGGTTGGCCAGACCCTCTGCTGGAGGCAGGGATTCCTGGCTGCCAGGCCTCACTGCTCTGCTGCTGATCAGCTGGCTGGTGGGGGAGGACTTACCCAGAAAAAGAGCAAGGCCCAGTTGATGTTGCAGCAACATGTCTACATCACTTCTGACGTGACCCAGAAGTGACATCAGTGACGTAGGGGCAACACTCTGGTATTTGAGCAAAAACTCAACTGTAGAAGCCAAATTTACCATAGAGGTTTTCCCAAATACCAGAGTTTTGCCCCAATGTCACTGCATGATGATGTCACTTCCGGGTCACATTGGAAGTGACATAGATACATAACTGCAACACTGGCTGGGCCTCCCTCCCACTTCCAGCAAGTCCCTGTCCCACTCCCTGCCAGTTGCCAGGACCCTAGTTCATTGTCTAAAGAAAATTCAATTAAAGCCAAAGAGTGCTGCAAAATAAAATGTTATTCTTTTTTCTATTTTATTCTTTGAAAATATTATCTATACACGCTAATCCCTGAATGTTGTGGTGGACAGATATAATGCAGCTGAGGCCTGGTTCTTATGTGCTGAGCTGAATAGTATCATGGAAGAATGGCATGAGCTGAGGGGATTGACCATGTAGAAAACCTGCAGTGTGAGCTGGGAATTCCATGTAAAGATATTTGTTTATGTGAAAAAAGTATATGATACTTCTCCAGAGACATGCCCAAGGCAGCTCACAAATGGAAAGCAATATAATAAAACATTAGAATGATCAATAATAAAACAAGCTATAGAAACAAGCCATAAACACAAGCCGAGGGGCTAAAACTAACATTCAGTAACTTACAATGATATTCATATGACAGTCCTCAAGCAGACCATAAAAATAGCTACAAAGCTGAAAGCCTGGGTAAAAGCAATAGTGCCTAAGGGCACCTGGTAAGCCTCAAGGGGGAGGGCATGTCGAAGTGAGATGTTACCCACTACTGGCTGCCCTCTGTCCCACCTCTGCTGTCCTGATCAAGACTGTACATATACCTGGCTATAAAAGATCGAGCATGCAGCCCTTTGATACAGGGATGTGAATTGTTCTTTCTATTACATCTCATCCCTGGGAATGAGATGGAGCCTAATCCAACTTCCAGTTTAATATAGGCACTAGGACATCTCCCCCCCCGCCCCCCTCCCCGTTGAGCCTGTAGGCTGTTTTGAAATTTTAAGAACACTGAATGATCACCACCACAAAATGGCTGCCATGTCAGGTTGCCAACCTCCAGGTAGGACCTGGGGATCCCCCAGAATTACAGCTCATCTGTAGACTACAGAGATCAGTTTCCCTGCAGAAAATGGCTGCTTTGGGCTCTATGGGATTGTACCCCACTGAAATCCATGTCCTCTGCAGGCTCCATCCCTAAGTCTCCAGGAATTTCCCAACTTGGATCTGGCAACCCTCCCCCCATCTTCTAAGAGGGTCCTGACAATCCTACTACCAATCACAAAATATCAGATGGTTGCAAGCTATGTGTCTTCCTATGATGAAAACAGATCTTTCAGAATGGGTTGTATCCTGGGCTTTTCTGAAGCACCTTGTGCTCCAATGCAATGGAGCAAATCAAGGATAGGCTGTTTGCTTTGAGGAAGAAGAAAGTGTGCACCAAGAAACACATCTGTGTGTGCCATATGGCCCATGTACACCATGTTGGAGATTATTGTATCAGGAGATGGTTCTTTTCAAGAACCTATCAGAATTAGGGAAGGTGAGCCCTGATTCCTGCGGCCAAATAGTTGGGTAGAGTATTCTTTTGAAACACAGCATTCTCCATGCAATTTTTTTTTTACTGCAAATTGATATTGAGATAGGCTTTTATTTGTTCTCAGAACAGTGGAAAGCAATGAGTAGTTCAGTGACATGGCAGCAGTGGAAACAGTACTGAGGTGGAATACTTCACTGTTGAAGTTAATGTGGGGTAAGCTTGTTGAAAAGTAGGCCCACTTAGGGTTGTTTGAAATATTAGTTTAATCAGCATTTATGAAAGCCTTAAAATAGATGTTGTTTTCATTTTTAGAATGGCTGGGTGTGGTCAGGCTCTAATTGTGCAGAGGTATATGGTGGACTGTAGATATGGCACAGAAGAACTAATGGGGATGGGCTCTGGCTTAGTGGCAGAGCATCTGCTTTGCATGCGGAAGGTGCCGATTTCCCTGGTTCAGTTACCCTGTATCTCCAGATCATGCAATAGGTGGTGTTAAATGTTTCTAAATGTACCTAAGACCCTGGAGAGAGAGAGAGAGAGAGACTGCTAGTCAAAGTAGGCAATACTGTCCTTGACAGATCTGTCATTGATCTGACTCAGTATAAGCAGCTTCATGTGTTGTGCATTCAGAAATAATGCTTCAGGAATTAAGCTGAAGTTGTATTCAGGACTTCAGATCTGAAAGGCTGACAGTTCACCATGTTCAAGAATGAAGGCATAAAAGCAAACTCAAAGCATTAATGGGATGCAGCATCACTTTTGAACATTTTCATTAAAAATGTGGGTGCCTAAGAGTGAATGGGGGGAAGGCTGCGTTGTATACCCTGATCTCATTGGATCTCAGAAGCTAAGTAGGGCTGGTACTTGAAAGGAAGACTCCACAGAGAAAGGCAATGGCAAGCCACCTCTGCTTCTCACTTACAGTGAAAACCCCTTGCTGGGGTCACCATAAGTCAGCTGCGACTTGACAAGCACTTTTTACACACACACACACACACGTATGTGTGAACAGCTTTGACAATAGAACAATTAATGATGTGTTCAACTGTGACTTTGTAGCTACTATAAAAACAGAACACTGAGCAAAGTTACTACATACTATTAAACTAAATAAAATTGGCAGATTGCTTTCCTCTTCGTTTACAAAAGCAGATTCATATAATAACAAATGATTCAGTTTAGAGTGAAATATAATTTCCCAAAGTGAAAGGCAACTGTTGATGTGATCAGATCCACTCAACTTCAGTGACCACCATCTGCTGGATGACCTTGGGCAAGCCATAGCTCTGTACCAGCTATTCTCTCAAGGACAGTTGTCTCAGAGCTCTCTCCGCCCCACCTACCTCACAGGGTGTCTGTTGTGGGGAGGGGGAGGGAAAGGAGTTTGTAAACCGCTCTGAGATTTCCTTGGGTAGTGAAGGGCGGGGTATAAATTCAATCTCTTCTTCTTCTTCACCATCTACCACAGATTTCCCAGAAGGTTAGTCTAGACTCTGCAGATAACAGGCATATTATGTATGTCTCTAAGTGGTGTCAAGTAGTGGAAAAAACCTAATGCAGACAAGTTGTAAATCTTCAGTATGTTGTACCATTTTTTTTTTTGCCAGGGATGGGGGAGAGAAAGCACCACTGAAAAGTATGAACACATATAGACTGGAAATGGTGAATAAAGATGGTAGAAGAATATTTTTGGCAAATCCATGTACAGCAGAAACCATGGCTCATGTCATAAAAGGGAAACAGAAAGTAGCTCAGTAGTTGCTCCTGGACAGGGCATGGCTTCAATTTCTTGTGTCATGGCTGGATCAACCTTGTTGGCATTTCCTCTTGGGAAAGGAAAATAAACATCTAAAAGGCTTCCATCTGCTTCAAAAAAGGCTGAAACATCTGTTGCTGTCATTAAGTGCTTTTCTGGCTGTGTTCAACGCACACCAGCAGCAACTTCAAAGTACTAATCTTTTGTTTCCACTAGCAAATGAGCTAAAACGATAACAATGATAACATCCATAGGGAAGTGCATCTCTTTTTTTAGAAGATCTACACAGTCTCTTGGATATATGAGGATTTTAAGCTTTATTAGCCAGAATTAACATGCTCACAATTCTGCCCACAGATACTAAGCTCATAATCAAGGGTAAAACACAGCTGGAATTCTATATGCTCCCACATTCTAATAGCTCCAGCAGGCAGAATCATTTGTATACAACACGGGGCCCACAGGCTGATTGCTGCCCTGTGGGGGTAACTCTTTGTACCAGTTGTGTGTGACCCTTTCCTATATATATGGAAACGTCTAAAGCCTACCCAACACCCTCAAAATGGGAAATAATTATTTGTCACTACATTTGCCTTGTTCTTCTCCGCTTGGATTGTGGACTTGGCTCCAGTTGTTCTGGGATGGCTGCAGCCAACTTCTAGGGCCCACCTCACTGTGTGAATTGCTGAGCAAAGAAAGCCTTGCTTATGAGCAATGTACAGTGTGTAAAGAAATCTTCATGTCAAGCAAAATCGGAACTACATTTTCAAAGGTCATCAAGGTGTGTGTGTGTGGGGAAATCTACTCATCCACTGTCAGCTCACTGACAGCTTGCCTGTTTCTACAAGCCTGATGCTACAGTGATCAAAGCTGCCACCCACAACACAATTAGTGTAGCCGAGGGGGAGGGGAAGAGGAAGTGGGAAGGAAGGAAGCAAGGAAGGGAGATTCTTCCTTCCCTCTGACCTCCTTCAGCTCATGCCAGGTTCCAGGGAAATAGAACAAATGGCATTTATCCATTATGGGTTTTTTAAAATAATTCATTTCTGTTACTGAAATAAATGAAATACACAGGCTTTTTCTTTTCATTCATTTTAACATCAGTACACATTCCGATTCTGAGTGTTGCTTGCTGAGCTCAGTGGCAGTAAAGGGAAGACAGAAAAAGAGGGGGCAAGTTGAAAGAAAGAAAGAACTAGATGGTACCGAGAAGCAAGATGTAAGGGAGGTTTCAGAGAGGCCTTTGGGGATGACGAAAGGACAGCTGAGAAATGGGGTATGGATGTAGGGTAGGGTAGGATGTAGGGTAGGCAAATGTAGAAAAAGGAGGTAAAGCTGCACATGCAGAGAAATACGATGGTGCAGAACAACGAGAATGCTGGCGGGTACAGTGAGAGGCAGAGCCAGCTGAGAAGTGGGGCTCCACAATGATGGTGGGGGAACAGGAAAAGACTGGATAGGGGACAGATATTTGAAAGAAAGACATTTGGAAAAAAAATATGACTAACAAATATGCATGTGGAGAGATGTACTGAGAGAGTAGAGAGAGAGAGAGAGCAGCAAATTTCATACATAACAAATTATGATTTGCTATGGGAATGAACCTCAGAGATCATCAGGCTCAGATGTTCCCTCCATCCCTCTCCTTGTCTTCTGCTGTTGTTAGCATAGCTCAGAAAGGAATCATTTCTGCTTTCACAGCAAGCCGGAGTATGTGATTAATCAGAGTTACAAACTGTGGTTTGCCTCTTCTGAATTCCAAATCGTGGTGTAATGAACTGAGAAATGAGAGATCTACGGATAGAGAAACTGCAACAGAGGGGAGTAACCAGGGCTTTTTTTGTAGAAAAAGCCCAGCAGGAACTCATTAGCATAATAGGCTACATCCAACTGCAGAAAGTCATTAGCATATTAGGCCACACCCCTGACAGCACAGCTCCCTCCCAGGATTGGCTTCCCCAGGTGCCCCGCAGGAGGGGAGGCAGTTTAAACTGCCTTCCCTCCCTGGTTCGGCTTGGCTTCCCCAGGCACCCGGCTTGTGAGGCACCTGGGTTGTGAGGCACCTGGGGAACCCGAGGGAGGGAGGCTGTAGGCGTGGCCAACTCGGAAGCCAGCTGGAATTCTGTTCCTGTGCGTTCCTGCCCAAAAATAGCCCTGGGAGTAACCAAGAAATTGAGATGGAGATGGGGAGAGGTGTTCATATAGAATGGGAGAGAGTGAGAACAGAATGTGAGGGATTGGTAAGAGGGAGGGGGAGTTATGGAAGAAACAATTCAGACACATTAACAACAGTGCAGAGAAAACATTGCACAGTGGGAAAGGGTGTTCACAGAGAATGTGTTAAATAGGATAAATAGTTAACATTACATCTAAAATATTTTCCCATAAAACAAAATGGCTCTTAAAAATGACTAAAAACACAAAAATGGCTGTCAGTGATTTCAGCTGTACACTTCTGACACAATTCATACTCGCTAAGACCAGAGAATCATACAGCTGTAACAACACACTCTCCTATTAAGGCATATACATCAAAAATTTCCAAAAAACATACAACAATTATTGCAAAATATAATTAATTTAATACAATAAGTGATGGGGGGTCCAAAGTCATCAACAACGAAACATCCGGTAGATACATTCGTTTCCAACAGTCTTCATCAGGTGTGGACCAACAATTTGAATATCTTCAAACGTAATAAAAGTACTTCTACTATCTACTATCTGGCTGATTCAACAATGGCAATTTTTCAACTCAGCATATCTGGAACACTCCTAAGTTAATGCATGTTGCTCAAAGGCTTTACAGTTGTTGATGACTTTGGACCCCCCATCACTTATATTAAATTAATTATATTTTCCAATAATTTTTGTATGTTTTTTGGAAATTTTTGATGTATATGCCTTAATAGGAGTGTTGTTACAGCTGTATGATTCTCTGGTCTTAACTTATTCCATAGCTGTTGTTCTCATAGATATTGTACAATTCATACTTGCAACATCAGTGAAACAATCCAGTGTTGGATGCTGCGCTATATCTTTTCAAGAAGAGACAGAGAAGGAAAGAAATAGCTATTTTTATCAACTGAATGAGGCATCTAGCTTTTCTGTTTAAGCAGGGGTCCTTTTGTAAAAAAAGAGGTGCAGGAGCTCAGCAGCATAACTTATTTGCATATGCCACACACCCTGCTGTCACTGGAAGTGTCAGAAGGCCACACACCCCTGCCGTCACCGGAAGTGTGTCAGAAGAAAGAAAAAAAGAGAGGGAGGGAGGGGGGAAGGAAGAAAAGGAACAGGAAGGAAGGTAGGTAGGTAGGTGGGGGGGAGAGAGAGAGAAGAAAAGGAAGGAAGGAAGGAACAGGAAGGCAGGTAGGTAGATGGGGGAGAGAGAGAAGGAAAGAAAGAAAGGGAGGGAGGGAGAAAGAAGGAAAGGAACAGGAAGGTAGGTAGGTGGGGGGGGAGAGAGAGAAGAAAGAGAAAGAAAGAGACAGACAAGGTGCTTCTCTCCCCCCCTCGGGCCGAGTGGCTGTCAGCCACTTGGCCCAGTGTTTCCCTCCCTTCCCCCCTCTTGCTTGGGCATGGGGGCCCAGCTTTTCCCTCCCTCCCTCCCCCCTCCCACCTGGGAATAGTGAGCGAGAGGGATGGGGGCTTCTCCCTGGGCCGGCAGGGGGGGAGGGATGGGGGCTGTGCGAGAGGGGGAAGGGATGGGGGCTTCTTCCCGGGCCAGCAGCCTGCCGCAGCCCTGGAAGACCGAGAGGGGGGAGGGATGGGGGCTTCTCCCTGGGCCGGCGGCCTGCCGTGGCCTGGGAAGAGCAAGAGGGGGGAGGGATGGGGGCTGAGCGAGAGGGGGGAGGGATGGGGGCTTCTCCCTGGGCCAGCAGCCTGCCATGGCCCGGAAAGAGCAAGAGGGGGGAGGGATGGGGGCTTCTCCCCAGGCCAGCAGCCTGCTGCGGCCCGGGAAGGGTGAGCGGGGGGGAAGGCTTTCCTCCAGCTCTGTGCTGAAGCGCGGGCCGGGGAAAACGAGCTGGGGGGAGGCTTTCCTCCAGCTCCGCACTGAAGCACGGGCCAGGGAAAGCGAGCTGGGGGGTGAGGCTTGGTTATGTGCCCGCCCCCTGGCCTCCTCTCTCCTGGAGCAGCACCCTGGCGCGCCCCGGCCCCAACGGAGCTCTGTGTTTAAGGAATATTTACATCCATTCCACAGTCATTTGCCTTTTATGAATGTAAATATAACCTGCGTTCTTTTTGCCTTTGCCTTAACAGAGTACAAATATGTTTGTTTCCCCAGACAATTTCACTCTTAAGTGATTTTTTTTCATGCTTTCAATTTTTTTAAAAAAAACCTTGTTAAGAATCCTGAAAAGACTGCTACATCAGCAGGGGCTGTTCTAATGAGGTTCCATTTTGGACTGGCTTTTCGAAACCAAAAGCCAAACCATGAAATAGGTTAACCTCAAGTGGGGTTGAGAACTAGGGCCAGGGCTTTTATCAGTAGCTATACTTCAGTGACTGCTTTTGTGTTTCCTGGACTGCTGCCCACCTCTCTTTGATGTGCCCTGCCCTGTTGAGCCTTTTAATGAAATGCATAAGTATGTGTTATGTAATAAAACTAAAATAATAATAATGGTTCTAGTGGGTTATAATGCTGTGGAAACCTGGGAGACGTCGCACTATAAGGCATATAGATAAGTTCCACAAGTGACTAACACTGCAATCCTAAGCGAAGTTGCACCCTTCCAAATCCCCTGAAGGCAATGAACTTAGAAGGATGCCACTCTGTTTAGGACTGCACTGCAAAAGAGCTTTTTTAAAAAAAAAGTTGCTGAAGCATTTCACTAATCATGCAATTATGTATGAGGTAGGATGGTGAAATCAATTAGCTGATTTATGAAATATAAATCCATCTATTAACAGCATCTCCCTGAAATCCATTAGCAATGTGGAATGTACTGCTGCATCAGTCCTAAAGGCTTGCAAGTTGCCATCTTTGACCCGGTCTCCTACTCCCCAAAGAGCTAAATTAAACCTAATAGCAAAATCCAGCATAGCCATAAATCTTGCTTTATGACCAGCACTTCAGGGCACACCACAATGAAAATGATTAAGAGATGTGGGATAAAATTTACTGGCTGATAAGCTGTTTTCTTTTGCTTTCTGTGTTTTCACTACAGATTATGCTGGGTCACTACATTAAAAATAAAATAAAAATTACTAAATTGCCATTTTTTTTGGTTAATGCTATGGAGCCTCTTACATATGACATAGTTTAGGCCCTCAGCTGCCTTAATCCTCCCTGCATGGATCCTTTCCAGCTAAGCAAGCACCCCATATTACGTAGTAAATAGTCCAGAAGTCTTTTCAGATTGTCAGTTTATAGGGTAAGAGCTGTACAGTTTCCAAGGGAAGCAACCAGGTTAGTCTGTTGCAGCCATAATAACACAGAGTCTTATAATCTATGAAGACTAACACATTTCTTGTGATACAAGCTTTTGAGCTAGCCCACATTGTCAAATATATGATGAACATAAATAAAATGGGCTCCTCTTCATTTGTTGCATGAGATCTAGAGGCTTTCCTCCAAGAAAATTCTTTCGTTTCAAGATGCTGAATTTTTTCAGTGTGCTTGGGAAGATTTAACACTTTCCCTGGCAAACGGGGCCACTATGATTAAGGGTAATGGCAAAATAGTTTATTCAAAATATTTATAACTCATCTTTCCCAGGCTAATAATCCAGTAAAAAATGAAACACATTAACCCCCCCTCCCGCCCCCGTGACACTAGACACAACTAAAACCCTCCTAAGCTCAAACCCTTACAAAGAAACAGACTTAAGGGAGGAGCCCTCCTCACCTCCTCTGGGAGCTCATTCCCTAGGGTAGGTGTAATGACAGGAGAAAGTGCAGGCTGGGGCAGAGGTTGAACTAACAACTCTGATGGGGGGAATGGTGAGTGTAACTGGCATGTGGCTCTTGTGTGGAATGATGGTCCCTTAGATATGTGGTTCCTAAATTGTGAACAGCTTTAATGGTACAAACCAACACCTTAAATTGAACTTGAAACCAAACAGGTAGCCAATTAAGCTGCTTTAAGACAGGTGTAATATGCTCATACTGGCTAGCACTTGCTAACAAATAAGTGACTGTGTTTTGTACTACTTGAAGTTGTTATTTATATGGTACCATATACCACAGAGGAACCACAAAAAGATAAGTCTCTGGATAAGTCACTTGTTGTCTTAAACAGTCAAATTTCATTTATACATTACATGGATTTCAGATACATGTGAGTCTTCTTTTGATGCCTAAGACATCTCAGATGACAAGCTTTTAAAATACTAATCTTTTCTCTTTTAAAAAGACTCAGCTTTTCTTTTTTAAAAAGCTGATCGTATAGTAGAGTGGGGGAACTAGTACTGCGTAGTGAACCTGAATGCAGGCTGAAGGATTAGAGCCCCCTTCCCTTTCCTGTATGGCACCAAGGCAAACTGAGGCTGCATGACTCTGCAATTTGTGTTTTATAGATGGAACAAAGACGTTGGGTTCTCTTGCCTTGCTGAACCCTCATAGAACAGCCTAATGGCTGGTTTATGTCCATCATTTGTTCGCTAACAAAGGTTGTGGGAATGCCACTTTGCATACTGGAATAGAATGGTCGCCACAGTGACTATTTCTAAGTATGCTATTTGAAAAAGGTCAGGAAAAAGTGTTCCTTATTGACTTAGGAGAAAATCAGTGAACATATGCCAGAATGGGGAATATTTCTAACAGAGTTTTCGCACTATGTTTTTTGAATACTTCTCAGGTTAGTGCAATGCCACTTAAAACAATGAAGTTGCAAATGCAATTCTAAAATATTTGGAATCTGCAATATTAAAACACTACTATTCTGATTTTGGTAGGGAAGGCAGCATGGTATAGCCCGATCTTGTCACATCTCAGAAGCTAAGCAGGGTACTTGAATGGAATACCTCCAAGGAAGGCTTTGCATAGAAAGGCAATGGCAAACCACCTCTGCTTCTCATTTGCCTTGAAAGTCGCTCACTGGGGTTGTCATAAGTTGGCTGTGACTTGATGGCACTTTACCTAGACACATTCTGATTTTAGAAAGCTTTAGAAATTGGATAAGTATTAATTTTTAATCTACTGGTTTTTTTTTACTTGCTCTCATTATTATGCTAATTGGGAAAGTATATACTAAGCATGGCATCTCCCTTCCATGCCTCCTCTGAATCTAATTAATTGAAACTGATTAACTGATCACCTACAGAATCAGAAAATGTCCTAATGATTCCCCCCTCCCCCAGTTTGATCCGTTCTTGGAATGAAGGCAAGGGGTGAAAACAGCTGCTCTTGTGGGTCTGGGGCTTCTCAGCAACAGGAACCAACAGATGGCTTTCCTCTAGCAGTGGCAGTTGCAGATAATTTAAGTACAGTGCTTTAAAAGTAAGTTCAGTTTCTTCCTTTTAATGGGAGATGCAACAAGGGGTTTTATCTCATCAGTAGGTAACTTAACCTTCATGGGTAAGAAGCTTTTCATTGTCAGATACTATTACTGGCATTTGTCTAAGGAAAAGGAGCATCCTGTCCACATAAAGCCTCTTCATTTCCCACTAAATATCAAGTTATCCATAGTGTAAGGAAGAATTATATTCAATATCCATTTGGCTGAAACGCCTTCAACTGGTGCCTGGGATTCAAGAGGTACATGTAGTTTTCCAATTAGGATGTTTTACAGAGACAAATGCTATATTCAGGCATACCAAATGAACCACAATTTGTGAATGACCCTGACATTTTTGGCTTACATAGAAACTCTCCCCTCTCCTTTTCCTTCTCCCCTAGTTTGTGATCCTGAGATCTTCCTGGTTTAGGTAGTCTTTGGTTTCATAACCATTTTTATGATGTCTAAACTTGGGGGGGGGCATTTTAACAAACAGTAGTTTGTTTGTTGTTCACAAATTGGTTTAGAATCCAAGTCTGTGGGCAAGAAACAACCCCCAGTTTGCTGAAGAACCCCAGCTGAGACATAACAACAGATTGTGGTTAAATCAAATGTCAATCTGAGCTCCAGATGTAGAGAGGAGGGAGGGAATGCGTGCATGAGCCCAAAGATTTCAGGCTCATTTAGGGCACAAATAGACTGTAGTTCGTTTGTGAATCCTGAATACAGATCTGAAATTGAATGAATACGGTAACTCTAAAATGTGAGACTGACTGGTATCATGCGACTTGCATGACATACCCAGGCCTGGGTGCTTGCTACTGTTCAACAGCAGTCACCCTGCTCCAGCATGTTGTAATAGTTAGAGTCTCAGATTAGGACCTGGCCTGGTCGTAATCTGAATCCCTACTCTGTTTTGAAAGCTCACTGGGTGACATTAGGCCAGCTGTTCCCTCTCAGCCTAACCTTCCTCACAGGGTTGTAAGAATAAAATGGATGTCAGGACAATGAAGTAAACTGCTTTGGGTCCCCCCTGGGGAGAAAGATGGGAGTATAAATGAAGTAGATAAATAATAAATATAGCTGAAGATGGAGGGGGCAGATGAAAAATAAGTAGGCTGGTGGGTGGGAAGGATAGAAGGAAATGGGAAAGCTGAAGATATAGGAGTTGCCAGGAGGACATAAATAATGGGGGGTGGATTGCAGGTAAGGTTGCCAGGTCCTTCCTAGCAGCCGATGGGGTGATTCCAGGTCCGTTCCTGGATCGTCTGCCATGTGCATGAAGCATGCATGGCACGATGATGTCCCCTGATGTGACATCATCGTGTTGCTGACTTTGGGGGGATGACACTCTAGTTTTTTTTTCAAAACTCTATGGTTTGTAGGCAGATTTTACCATAGAGTGTTACCCCAAAACTAGAGCATTGCCATGTGACTTCCAGGTGATGTCATCCAGATGATAACTTCCAGGTGATGTCATCACACCCCCTTTTTGGGCCACTTGGGAGCAGGGGTATCCCCCCCGGCGGGGTCTAACAGCCATAGATGCAGGGGAAAATAAAGTGCTCACTGCAAACCCTTGCACTGTGCAGTTCAGCCTGGCAAACCCTTGCACTGTGCAATTCAGCCTTGAGTATCATTTCTCCCAATAATATAATCCATTTTTAATAGGGGATGCAATGAAGAGATCTATCAGATTTATACTGTGACACTTTTAAGTATTGAGCAGGAGGCGATGAATCCAAACAAACAGGCTTTTATTCAGTGACATTGTTCAGCTTAAAAGACAGCTCTATGAGAGCAGCACTTTCATTTATACTGTTCCAACACATAACTTTCAACAATGTAACTATATACAAGCAATACTATTGGACCCAAGCAGGGCTCAGCGATTGGGTATCTAGATTGGCTTCAGGACCAATGGGAGTCTTTATTAATCAGCCAATAGGAATTGGAGCTTTAAGATACCAGAGCCCTTTCTAAGCTATTACTGCTTCATATTCCAAACACAAACACAACAGACACACTTTTAGAAATGCTTATTTTTATTAAATGGGATGGGGAAGCTAAATAATGATGGTGTCTTCCAAATGCCTCCTTAGACTATAGGAAACTAAAATCCTCCAGTTTTTTCTGAGAAGTGATATTTTATCACTGTGTAAGAGTAAGCTTGTTTAATTAAAAAAATTAAGTGAAATGACAAATGCTTTGTGTGTGTTTCAGAATGTATAGTAAATTGGAGTATTCCCAAACATAAGTGGCATAAGGAACAGAGAAGCAGCAACTCCTGCCTCTTTTTCCTTGTTTATATCATACAATAGTGTAGAGGGTAAGAATGTGAGCTCAGAGGTCCGCCATTGAATCACATCTCAGTCATGAATAAATTCACCATATTGCCAATGTTTCTTGGTCTTAACTTTCAGTATACAATTTGAGGGAAACACTCTCTGGTCATACTGATTATTTGTAAGCATTATAGAGTTAAAAAAAACTGCTTCAATTCCACCATTTTCATTATTACTGTGAAGTGATTTTATTGCTTAGTTCTGAATGTGAAGCCTGCTGATATTGATCATTATTCTCATTTTCCTCCAACTCTAGGTAGAGATTACAAATGATGTGCAGTCCTTGTTACTCATCATGCTGGCTGTCATGTTAGCCAAGATGATCGGTGATTGGTTTAACATGTCTCTGTACAGTTCTTTACTCAAGCTCAAATGTATTCCTTACTTAGATGCTGAGCCATTTGTCTGTCATAGGAAAAATTGGTGAGTTAATGTGATCTTTCCCATGAGTGCTGGGCACTATCTAACAGTGACAGAAAACTATTGCCTAGATTAGACTTCAATCTGTAAGACATCTTGCATTTTCAAGGAAATCTTGTTGGCTTACATTCAGTGACTACCACAAGCAGAAGAGAGCTCACAGGAGGGGACCTTGATGCCCTCCCCCCTCCCAGTGTAACCTACTTTGTCTTTCCAAATATCGTCCCTGGATTTCAGGGTATCCACAGAAACAGCACTGGGCACAATGGAAGAATCAGCTGAAATCACCTTCCCCCCTTTGCTGGTGGAGGTGTCTTCTTGATGATGGAAAGCAAATTAGCATACAAATAAAGGAGTTAACAAACACAAGCTAAGTCACTCAGTTTGTGCTTACACCTAGAATTAAACTTGGTCGGTCTTAATTTGCTGCTATTTACAGGTCTTGCCAACTGCTTTAATCCAATCTCAGCAACACTTATCACCCAGTTACTCATGCATTCTGTCTCTAACTAGCCCTTCCTGGCAACTAAGCCCCCCCGCCCCCCATCTATATGTAATGGTTGGTGAAGTCTGTTTCAATGTATCTGAAGAAGTGTTCGTGCGGACAAAAGCTTATACCCAGAATTGAACTTTGATGGTCTTAAAGGTACTACTGGACTCAAATTATGTTCTGTAGTATCATGTACTCCTTCCTTAGTATCTGAGTCACAGAATATCAAAATCCCAGCAGCTGCTGAAGCAAGAATCTGCCTTGGTACAACCAGTTGTCCTTTGTAGCTTCTTCTTGAGCTCTATCCCTGCTGTTGACTTTGGTGTGCTTGTTGAAAAGCATCACAAATTGAGTCACTTACTGCACTCATTTTGAAGAAGGAAACTCATGGAAACAGCATATGGAAATAATGTTTCCGACTTCTGGAGTGCTTATGTATCATCCATTCTTCTGTAAGCCTTTATATATAACATGCAGAGGATGAATGGCTTCCTGCTGAGAGAGAAACAGAATAGTTTCTACTGGCCAGAAAGAGGCTTCTTTGGCTCATTTATCGGAGCTGTAACTTTTGGTTTACATTGATCCCTGTTCAGCTCTCAGATGCGGTAGCTAGCAGGTGGAACACACAGTGAGTGGAGCCACTGGATGGGATAGTCAGCTAATTGGTTAGGGCTGCTCTAATATCTGGCTACCAGCTGGCAGACAGAATAAATTACTGAGGTTTTCCACTTAAAAGCATCCCAGTAATCCAGCTGTGTCAGTGCCATAAATGATCAAACTGGCCTACTTTCATGGAGACTTCTTTAGAAATGTTGAGCACAGTCTCTCTTTTTGTGGCATTTATAGGTTGTGCTGTCTGCCAAAAGAAATGGCAGCTAGGGATAGTCAATACATATAATCTATACATTCAACTTCCCCCCACGAGCAAAATAAAATAAATATATGCAATGCATGCCTCAGGTAATCAATTTATATGAACCCTCTACAAAACATTTAGTTCAAGAAATGCTTGTCAGAATCAAGATCAACCTTCTGGAAAGCTCACAGAAGTGAGCTGATGGCTACCAAGTGGCTGCATTGTGGTAAAGAAATTTAAAAATCCCTAACAGTTTTAATTATGGCATGATTAGTATTAAGAGGCAAGTAACTGTCTAGTATGATTGTCACTTGTGAACATTTGGTATAATTCACTGATTAAAACCGGTTTGGCTGCTGTGTCTAAATGCTACTGGCAACCATCAAGAAAATAAAGTAATCTTGAAAACAAGCTCTTGAAATATATTTATATAAGATCCAATAGTTAGGATAATAAAACAATGGTTTACAAGAAGTCAGACTAAAAGCCAACGTTGTTCCAATGAAGAAGTCTTTCAGCTACTCCATGGGTAAACATTCTCACCAAGTGAAGTAAGTTGAGCATGAGAAAAAAACCCACCAAACCCAGAAAGCAAGTTTTTCATCCAGGAATAAAAGTATGGGAATGAGGAGAGCCACCTGTTCTCTTTTGCTGATCTTCATGAAAAGGTCTGTTTAAAACATACTCTTCAAGATGAATATTCTCATGGTCTTAAAGACCGGATGTACAGTACTGCTTCTTGTCATGCTAAGGCCTAGTTCTCAAATAACAGATGAGGTAATAAACCTGTTTCTGGATTTTATAATGAGGGGGAAAAAACTGAAAACAAAAGCAGCCTAATGTTTTTGTTAGGACTGACCAGAGCATCACAATATAGTGAACCACAAGCTTTTGAGTTCCTCAGATCTCTTCACTGGGCTGGGTGTTAAGCACCCAAAAGGGGAGAGATTTCAGGGCATGTTGGAAAAGCCCAGAAGGCCACTATTGTAGCTTTCTTAAAAAGCTGTTTCTGGTCTGTATCACTTCATCCTGAAGGTGGTGGTGGTGAGGTTAACATGACTGAAGAGTTCTCCATATGAAAAATTCCCTGCATATAGAAAATGGGCATGTTTGGCAGATGGGGAGGACAGAACCCTTTCCTAGGCCTTTCAGGAGTCCAGAATTGACAAGTCACTTTGCATGCAGTTCCACAGATGATCTTTCCCCTCTTAAAGTCTTGAGAAGGTTCTTTCCTGTTGGAACACTTGTCAGAAGAATACTTATAATAACACATAATTTATGCAGTTCATGGCAGACAAGTTTATCCCCTCACAATTTCAAACTGTCAGTTTTGGTGCTCTTCATAGTGTTAAATTAACTTCTGGCAACAATTTTACTACTATAGATGCTATCTAGATCACATCTATAGTATTCTTTTGGATAACACCAAAGTCTCCAGGCTTCCTTCCTTTTACAGTCCTGGCTGAGCCCACTTGACAAAGTGGTGAGGTAGGCTGTGGTGGGCTGCCAGCCATGCTGTGCTGGTGAAGTCACTGGAAAAAGAATTCCTATGTGCCTTTCCTTCCAAGGAGAGCCTCCTAAGACCTGATAGTTTCCCCATCTGGTTTCATTGGTTTCCATTTGCTGAGCTGGAACTTAGTGTTGGAAGTGAAGGTCTTTGCGCTGTCTCTTAGCCTTAGACTTCAGAGTGGATCTATAAGAGAGTCAGAGAGATAGCTAGGCCATGACTCTGCTGTCCTTCCTTTCTACTACTCTGATACTATTCCTTTGATGTGTAGATTGCCATTTTTAAAAACTTCTCTGTTGTGTACTAAGGATGAGTCAACCCTAAACTAGCACTGGGGTCAGTTTGAGCTTGAGTCCACAAACAATAGTTGGCTAGGATCCTAAATGGACCAATAGAGAAACAGTGTTAATGTAAATAGCCTATCGTTCGGAGTGGGGTGTGTTCAGGGTGTGGCTTGTGCATGCTTAAAAACCAGGCTTCTGCCTGGGATTTTTGTCTTTATGCTCCTTGCTAAAATCACTAATAAAGTAGAGCTGATCACTAGACTTGGGGTCTGTTCATCCATGGAACCCACCATTTAACATTCTCCTTTCTCTACATAGAACTTTTGCTGCCTTGAATGTGATGTTCTAAGGATTTCATTTTCAGTTAGGACTTGAAAAACCAAAAGCTTAAAAACTCATAGAAGCTGATTAATAGTTCTCCTGTCCTAGAAAACCAACACTTGCATCTGGTTGAATTTATCATACGCTTTACTCATAAATAGGAAGGCCATGTCTGATAATGTGTTTATTGGTTAATTACATTTTCAATACAATATTCTCAAATAAAACTAATTCATTTGCAGCTTGAAGTAATTCACTAACACATTATAAAGTCATCAAATGCTAACGTGGTACAGCACGCCTTGTTTCCTGTTTACTAAATATATTGTTGGATGTCTGCTTTATGTCTTTCAGGATAAATTTGGAATTGTTTGCAGCCAGCGATGTCATGAAGCCCAGTGTCAAAGTCCTCCATTTAAAGGAAAATGTTGCTTTCTTGGCCCAGCTCCTTACCAACACCAGCCATAGTGGATTCCCAGTGGTGTGCAAATCTAAGCCAGATCAGGCAGAGGTATTCCTGGGAACAATTACACGGTGAGATACAGCTATGTTATTCCTTGCAGATTTGTGGGCCCTTAGGCTAGAATGACGGCTGTAATATACTGCATTATGAAAGCACAAATCTTGAACCAGAGGCCTTGAGATATTTAGCAATTTTCTCTTTTTATGGTTTGAACCAACTGTATGTGTATGTTTACCCACTGTTGTATCTGTGGATCTCTACATATTCCTCATCATTAATGTTTTATCAGTAATTAGTAGTACATTTGGATAATAAGTAATCTAACTACAAAATGAGAAGTGTCTGCTTATTAATGTAATTACTATAATCCAAACTGAAACATGAAAGACAGTTGATATTATTTGAAAATCTTAGATTCTGTTATTCTAATGTATGGCTGTCTGGTTTGGAGTCCAAGAAGGTCAGGGTGAGGTGGGAGTGTGAGGAGAGAACAACTCACGAGGTATGTTACGTAAAGGATATGTACAATTGCATAGATCTTGCCACTGAAGGGCATGGCTCTGATGGGTTGCCTTTTCAAAGTGTTTTGCTGGTTCACTGACAAAAGGAGAAGGAGTGATTTTGCCCTGTTCACTCTTTTTACTGCAATCCTGCCCCTCATGGCTTCCACATGGGCTCTGAGACTCTAGGAATAATCTTTTTTTGGGGGGGGGGATTGAAAGGGAAAATTGCCAAGCAGCAGTTGAGCAGCTTCTCTCAGTAATGTATATGCATTACAATTAACAACACAGGAAGAAATCACAGTGCCACAGTAGGCACAGCTCATTTTATATATTATGGAATTCCATGGACCATGTAATTGAGTGTTAGAGAAAGGAGAAAAAGCTTATACAGCCATGTCAGGGGTTGGGTGGTGACACTGAAAGCTACATCCTGTCCTGATCCTTGTATGCCAGTACCAAGATCACACCAAGATCTAAGGCCAAATCTACCCCTCCCCTCTGAAGTAGTTTGACTGCTGTTGTTTTCCTACACTCATTTCACACTGGTTTCAGATTTCACTTTGGTTTTTTCCCCTGGGTCTGAAGAGCAGTAAGCAACAGGATCTGTTTAAAGCAGTATAATGCTAGCTTGACCACAAGAGGGCAATTAATGAATGTAGACGGTAATTTTTAAACTAGAACAAGTATGGTTTGAAACTAGAAACAGGTATAGATGAGATTTTTTGAAACTAGAATGATTCCAGCGGGAAAGTCAGATGTAGATTTGACCTTAAATGGGATACCCATCCAATAGCTTTTAATACATCTATATATCTAATAGTGAAGTTGCCCCCTCCGTGCAGTTATCTAAATCTGCACGGAGGGGGCACTTGGGGGGCAGGGAGATTTTTCTGCACATGTGGGGGACTCCCCACGTGTGCAGAAAAATCTTAAAAGTTTAAAAAACATAGGGGGATATTTAAATTCCCCCAAAAGTAAAAGAGCGTCACCTGTGTATGTGCAGGGAACGCTCTGGGAACAAGCCTTGCCGCCGGTGCCGGGGGGTGGGAGGGAGAAGCAGTGGGCCTGAGTGGCTGTCAGCCGCTCAGGCCTTGCCGCAAGAGCAGGGGGTGAGTGGGAGAAGCGGCGGGCCCAAGTGGCTGTCAGCTACTCGGGCCTTGCCGCAAGAGCAGGGGGGGGGAGGAATTGGCGGGCCCAAGTGGCTGACAGCCGCTCGGGCCTTGCTGCAAGAGCAGGGGGTGGGAGGGAGAAGTGGTGGGTCCAAGTGGCTGACAGCCGCTCAGGCCTCGCTGCAAAGGGGGGAGAGAAAGATTGGCGGGCCAAGGCCTCGCCAAATGCCTCCCTTTGCCTGCTTTTACAAGAATTTCCATTGCTTATAAAACAGTGACATTTTTTAATCTATCTGAAATTTGACAGGAGGGATCCCTTGGGGGAATAAGTAGTAACTGTAAGAATCTCATCTCAGTGGGACAGAGGGAAGTGCCAAAACTGTATTTCACATCAGAACCAATGGGAATGAAAAAGCAAACTCACTAAATAACCAAAACTTAATAGTTTTACTCACAGAATCAGTGAAAGAAAATGAACCCCAAATGATCCTTTTTTGTGCACATCTGTTTGAAACAGGCAAAAGCTTCAAGACACTTTGAAGTTTACTAGAAATCTTTGCAGAAAAACTTACATGATCAAATTGATCATGAAACTGAGATAGTTAACTGGATAGAAAAAATCAACAGCAGTTTCCCTTTGTTTTTTTACCTGAGTGAACCTTTTCAAGATAAAACATGTCATGGTTTGGATGGTATAGCAATGTCTGCAGTGCTTGTGATAGCTTGCTTCAGTCAACAAGAGCCAGAGAAAGCAGGCTTCTCTGCTTCAAGGTCTATCAGCAAGGATGGGGGGGCAGGGTGTACCAATACATGTTGGGTTTTTTGGTTTCACAGCATATCTCTTTGTAATGACACTGTACAAGACTGTTTCCATTTCCACAAAAACTGATGTTCATTCTTCAAGTTAGGCTACAAACAGACTGAAGGCAGTTTTGTGGCAAAATTATAAAATGTGAGAAAAATCTTATGCTGATAAACAGAAATTTTATAAGCAACAAAATATTTTCTCTATAATTACCATGATAAAGCTTGCAAGAGCACCATTGCAAAAATAATATAACCATGTGAATATTCCAGGGCTCTTTTAAAGATTTTTATTTATTTTGTAAAGACTTGCTTTAGCAACTTAAACCAAGTTTGTCCAGTGGCACCTTTAAGACCAACAAAGTTTTTTTTCAAGGTATAAGCTTTTGTGTTGCAAGCACACTTAGAAAGGCATCCGGCATTTATAAATACAAAATATTTAATGACAGTAAAATGGAACAAATAATATGATGGAAAGCCTAACTTTATGGAAAGAAGATTTGATCTCATAGTGAAACTTAATCAGGAGCTGGGATCTCCAGAATGAAGGTAATAGGAGAACCTATTAATAAATGAAACTTGTGTTGCTTCATAGAAGGTTTGAATTCAGCTTGCCAGCAACACAGCAGCTGCTTAAGAGTTCTGCATTGTGGCAGGTCTGGCCTAAAAGACCCTGATGGAGCCACTACGTTATCTCTTTTGGTGCAGCTATTACTTATTTAGGGAAAATACCGAGGCTAAATGAGCCTTGTTACAAACCATATCCAGAAAGAAGAAATTGGGCTGGGGGAACAACCCAAACTCCTCCAACTAGAAGAGGAGAACAAGGAAGGAGTGTGGGATCAACCAAAGTTATGCTTATCTAGGTTTTAAATTAGCTTACTTCTGTTTGGTACACTGTTGGTTCAGCACAGAATTCGTGTTGATCTGGTCTTGTGCTTACCAGGCATTACGTCTTGTGTTCATCATACACAGTTTTGGTTTTGCTGGCATAATCACACTTTCTTGGCAATTGCTTCCAGTTTTTGTTTTTCTTTCATCTCAATTTCCTTTTCTTTCTTTTCGATAAATCTCTGCTGAGAACTGCATTTCTCCTTCCTTTCTGTCTGAGTTTTGAAGAGTGAACATCAAGAAGTTCTTCGTTTGGATGTATGAATATAGGACATGTCTAGGGAAATAGGAGCAATTTGAGAGCATCTTGTTTTTTTAGCCAGATGACTGCCTCCTTTGTTATCCAAACATTGGTTTGTCTGGGTTTTTTTAAAAACAGTTCATTTTGCAGAATATGAAGATGTCGGTATGAAATACCACCTTCCTTGCATCAATTGGACATTTCCAATTAATAAAATAAAACAATTTTCTTAAAATGAGAACCATGTGATCAAAAATCATAGCTGAATCCTTGAAGTACATTGGTTAAGTTATGTGTACATCACTCCAGTCTTATTCTTTTAAACCATATCAACGACCTTTTCTAATATGTTAAAATTATTATTTTTTGTCCTTCAGCTACACCACTGTTCTCCACTGTATGGCATAGAAGTGGGTATATTTCATCAAACTTATTCCTTGTCACACACATGTTAGTGTTTCACATGTTAGTGGAAAAACTGTCTGTGCCTCAGAGATAGCAGCCTTTGATTCTCTGACAAGTATACTTGTCTGATGCTCTACTTCATATATATGTGTGTGTGTTTTTACAATAGTACTTTACATGTTTAGATGTACACCAAAAAAGTAGCATGAGAAGAAGCTCAAGACTTCTTGTTGCCACTTCCATTAAACGTTCTTAATAAGTGTCCAAAGAAATACAGCTCTGATGGCTTGCAGACTGTAGAGTCCACCAGGTTGAAAATGTTACATTAAATAAGCTTAACCCACTCAATTATTTCCCAGCTGTCCACAGTAATAAAACAAGAACTGATGCTAATAAACAATGGAGCCAAAATGCTTGTCTCATTCTTTCCCTTGTTAACTCACCCTTACAATTTTGAATTCCACATCACTAGCCGGTGGTGAAGGAGTGTTTGAAATTTGTACAAATACCACAGTATATTGGAAGACAATGGGAATAAAAAGGTAAAGGTATGCATCCCATACCCACATGGTTTAACAAAGGATTAAAACCAACAATTCTAGGTAATGTAGGAAAATAAGCTGTTTATCTGAGATGTAGGGTTTGTACATTAATATGTATGGACTAGAAGTTCAATAGTTGTATCCTCTCTCCAGAGGATCCTGAGAGTCACATGCTAACTCACTTTTAATAGCTGAAAAACACCCTCACTTATAATATTCCATGTTAGCTGATGTGTAATGAGTTGCCTTGTATTGAAAATGAACATGCTTAGAGGGATCCTTCCTTCCTTCCTTCCTTCCTTCCTTCCTTCCTTCCTTCCTTCCTTCCTTCCTTCCTTCCCATTGTGAGCTCCATACTGCAGTGGTCTACCAACGGCAGGGGTGCAGTCCACCCCAGGCACAGCTGGAGGCACTTTAAAAATAAAGGAAATACGTTCAGCTGGACACTGTGCATTGCACTGGTTCTGCTGGGCTTACAACCCTCCTTGCTTGGACTGTGATTATGTGCTTGACATCAGCTGGCATTGCCACAATATAAGTGAATTGCATAGAAATTTACATAAAATAAGTTCTTAGTAACTATATAATGGTTGTTTGTATTGGCTGATTGGCATTTCCACAGTGTCACTGGGTTTGCTGGGAACTGTACATTGCACTGGTTCTGCTGGGCTTCCAGCTCCTCCTTTCTTGGACTGTGATTCTGTTCTTGACATCAGTCCTGCTGAGCTGGCATTGCCATAATGGCACTGGGTTCTGCTGGGCACTCTGTGATTGCACTGATACTGCTGGGTACTTTTTAGATTGCACTGGTTCTGCTGGGCTTGCAAAAATGTCCCCCCTTCAGTTTCTACTGCAGAGAGTCTTTAGTTTGATTTTAGTCCTTTGGAAAAATGGAGGATGGGGACACCTTCTTTGGGGGGCAGTGTGTTTCTTAACATCCAGCCTGGTGAAGCTTGCAATCACTATTTTGTGATACTTTGGCTATTGTTAGTAAAATATAGTACAAAGGCAAACTCCTAGCTCTCAAAAATGTGTTGTAAATGTTTGGGATAGTCAGCTCTGAGGCTTAAAAATGGAGAACAGAACCCTCCAAAGTGCCTGCTCTGAACACCAGTGGTGTGATGGAATTTTTTTTGTTGTCAAGTCACAGCTGGCTTTTGGCAACCCTGTAGGGTTTTTAAGGCAAGAAACGTTTGGAGGTGGTTTACAATTGTCCACCTCCATGTCTGCCCTGCTTAGCTTCTGAGATTTGAGGAGATCAGGCAATCCTGGGGCTATCCAGGTCATTGCTAGGCTGCAAGGCTCAGTGACAGCAATGTGACTGATCATCTAGCAAGCTTCCAAGTGGGGATTTGAACCTGGATTTCCAAGATCCTAGTCTGACGCTTTAACTACTACACCACACTGGCTTTCATGATGGAATAGCATGTCGAAAATTGATTTTTCCCCCCTGGCATGATTGCATATATGAAGTTAAATAAAAGAAAACTTTCACTGTCTGCATTTCTTTACTGGCCATTATTATTATGTGCTTTATTTCATGATTATTACTGAAAATAATTTTGTCATATAGATGAAGGGCCCTGACCTGGATAGCCCCAACCTTGCATGTGACTTGATGGCAAAAAAAAAAGAGAGAGAGAGAGAGAGGGGAGTGTTAAAAAATTATCCACCCAAATAGGCTAGGTACACCACTGCCATACTGTAAACTTAATTCCCAGGTGCACGCTGGCTAATTCAGACAGTTGTACTCCGGGCGAGAAGATGCTCCAGATTCCTGTTCTGTACGATTTTCCAGACCAGAAATGATCCCAGGATATTCCTGTTTGGCTGTACATTGGCTTCTCCAAAGGATCAAACAGAGGGAATCTGGCTCTATTTCAAAATGGGAAAACAGCATGTGGGGGGAGTCTTAATCCTCCATTGGGGATTAAAGGTTTGGGGAGGGGAGGGCCTTAGCAGGGTATAATCCCATATGGTCCACTTTCCAAGCAGCCATTTTCTTGAGGGGGAATGATCTCTATAGTCTGAAAATCAGTTATAATTCTGGGACATATCCAGGCTCCATCTGGAGGCTGGCCATCCTATGGACATGGGTTGACTGCAAGGGAAATGTAACAAATAGGTACTTAAAAAGGGAATTTCATGAATAGTTTTTTCCTGTTCAGGTTTGAAATTAATTTCCTTTTTTTTTTTGTCTACACAGCAAACTTGGACCTTCTTTGGGTCTACCTAAAGAAAAAAGGGAAGCTCTTGTAATAACAACCTGTAGTTGCTTACTTGCCTAGTCTGCCATTTAATGGAGGGAAATGTTTTAGATTTACAGATTGGGATTGGAAGAAGGTGGTTACACCAAAACCACAATGCTTTCTCATGTCTTCAGGAAAGTACAAAAACCCTTTATCTATAAAGAGAAACTTTATAGCTCCAGCCCAGGTGAAAACTTCTGTCTGTGCCAGTTTTGTGAAATGAGTGAAAGCTCTGGCCGGTTGCCCAACATTCTGGGTACTTTTAATTACTTAAGCAACTGTTTTTCTCCACCAGCCCTTGGAGCTTATTGAAATTTCAGTGGTTGATGGAAATGATTAAACTTCAGGCAAACTGTTTTTTTCAAAGTAAGAGGGCACTGCCAAAAACTTACCCAATCTGAAACTGGCAATAAGCCCAACCTGGTTTTCAGATTTTTTTTTTTAAAAAAACTTTGGCCAGTTTCAGTCGTGTGGCAGAATTTTTTACTTAGTTCTGATTACAGCTGTATCAGGAAGCCAGCATTGCTTCTCTCTTGGGTGGCTGCTCATCAAAGGTCTTACTAGATAAATGAGCTCATGTTAAAATTTCTTCTAGTTTTTTTTAAAGGCTTCAGGCACTGGATGATTAGAAATTACTGATGATTTTCTCCTGCTTTTCTTTACATTCTCAGAGTTTGTCTGAGTCCTCAGAAAAGAACAATGTTTTCAGAGACTTTGGGTATTTCTACAAAATCCAGACAGCTTTTGTTTCCCCAGAAAATAACACATCACACACAACAAGTTTTTCCAACTGTTGGAAATCATGGATTTCCATGCTATAGGCTAACTGGAGTAGGGTCAAGTGTTGTCAGTGACTGCACAAGTAAACAAAGTGCTGCTTATGTACATGCTCAGGATCAAGTTTTTCCATTTCAGCTTTGAGGAATGTGTAGGACCCCAAAAGAATGAAACTGCACCTGTGCTTGAACAACATATTTTTCAGTAGGAGAAAGCAATTTCCAGAATATTGTGGATGAACAGTGTCATCCTAAAGAAAGTTGCCCCCTCTTAAACACATTGAAGTCAATGGCCTCTTTAGAAGGGTATAACGCTGCTTAGGATGTCACTATTAGTGACTCTTACCCCAGTTTATAGACTTTTAATTGTTGATTTGCTGTCCAGCTGGTAAGAAATGGCTCTTGTGGTCTGCATTAGAAAGCAATGGCAGAGCAGCTGTTCTCAGTAACAATAATGACACTATTGCTGAGACAAACATTTTCATGATGATGCATGGGAACACTAAAACCAAACCGCATTGTTTAGCTAGTACATGCTTTTCTCTCCAGTAAAGTGCAATGTCACATAACTGAAAGTAAATTGAAGAGATCATAGTTTAGAAAATACGACAAAGTTGAAAATGTAAAGCTGCATTATACAGTAACATCTTTTAAGAGAAAATTAATTGATCCAAATGTTACATCTATGTGTATTTTAGAGTGGTTTATTGGGTATAATTTTTCTGTGGTCGGCAAAGTAAATTGAAAAGTTTAGTAAGCCAAAATTACTTGGGGACGTGTGTTTCATCATTGTAAACTATGTGCTTTGAATATGTGCTGCTTTAGAGAATGATACGTTACAATTAGATGACATTTATGAGCCACTGTTCTTCCTAGAAACTTCCTTTGCCCTGCTCAGTGGCTGCATTCAGATGGAATGACATACCATAGTTTGTCCTTCTGAAAGTGCGGTTATACGTACTCTTTTCCCTCCACCTTTGCCTCACAGATGGCTGAAGAATTGAGGATTTCCTATTTTTTTCCATTTGTATGTGTGTGCGTGTGTGTGCCTGTGCCTGGAAGTCACGGCAACCTCTGGTGACTCCTACTGGGACATGGAGAATGTTCAGAGAAGCCGTTTGGTGGCCTGCCTCTGCCTCCTGGCCCTGGTATTCTTTGGAGGTCTCCCATCCAAATACTTGCCAGGGTTGGCCCTGCTTATCTTCTGAGATCTGATGAGATCGAGCTTGCCTGGGCTATTCAGGTCAGGGCAAGAACTGAGGACTTCCTGATGCACAACCAACCATGATTTCCTGTTATATCTGAACCTTGCTCTCTGGTTTATTTGTTGTCTATAAATCAAGATCCCACCTTGGTTTAACCCATAGCTATACCAGATCACAGATGACACAGATGATGGCTATGTACAAGAGGAGAATAGAGAATTTCCAAAACTCATTACTGTAACTGCAAACCACATTTTTATTTATTAAAGGAATGTGTAGACAGCCCTTTTGATCATTTGATGTTGTTTACACAAAACGATCACAAGATTGTTTCCATAAGTTAATTATAACAATTGCCATGTTCATAGTTGCAGCTGAATGCAGTCAGATGAGGCAGTAATGACAATAAATCGATTCCTTTTAAATGGTTATTGATCCTTAGATGGCTTATGAAGACCCCCCCCCCAATTTCCTGTAACTTAACTAGTACAATGCCTTTGTCCCGCACTAGTGCTTCGGTCTTACATCTTCCCTCAGTTTCTGCATGGAACTAATATACCTTCTGACCAGTCAAATAATAATGTATGGAGCTGGAACATTTGTTTGCTATTGTTATTGCTTTTTATGTAGTTATGTGAATGTCACTGTTACGTAAGGAAAAGTCACTGTTTAACACAGAATAAATACAACCAATATAATTGCCCAACAGGGTCTATATCTGTAATAAACAACCCACAGGCCTACAAGCAAAACACACAAGTCTCTCTTATGCAGAATATCATCAAACAAATACACATGATCTTCAGACGAAGGACGAAGATGCTGGCTTTGATCCTTTGTTTCGTCAGGAGCTTCTTCAGCTTGAACCTCCTCCGTACAAGAAATCTAATTGCTATTATATTCAATTATATTCAGATGATTATTCCCAAAACAAGAGCACTAACGGGCAACCGATCAACAGGGCATGCCTTGACTAGGTGAGGCTGTGGCCCTGTTGATCGGTTGCCCATTAATGCTCTTGTTTTGGGAATAATCATTGAATATAATTGAATATAATAGCAATTGGATTTCTTGTACGGAGGCCATAAGGCACTCACCAGTTCCTTTTCTTGCTTGCACAAACCTGCCAAGTGACCAACTATTATTTATTTATTTATTTATTTATTTGATTTCTAAGCCGCTCTCCCTGCGATTGCAGGCTCAGAGCGGCGTACAAGACCTGGTACTCCAGGATTCAAACATACTAAAACATTAAAACAATATAAAACATTAAAATACAGATTACAAATTTACAATTAATCTAAAGTGCTCAGTTCTCAGTTCTAAAAATTCAGATGGCGGCATCCTAATCGCTCTGGAGCCCCTGTTTACTTGTGGCTGACGGGGGGGGGGGAGGGAAGGTGAAAGCAGCGGCCCCTACTCAAACACACATATTTAACACTCATCCACCACCTATACCCTTATCCACTGTCCGCAGAGTAAGGTAGGCAAAAACATCTCCACTGCAAGGCCAATCAAGGCGGAAGCGAAAAATTCTTACCTGGCCCCAAATGGCGACCAGCAGAAGCCTACACTAAGAACAGGGCAGGCGAGCACAAGGAGCCGAAGACAAAGGCGGGAGTGGGGCATGGCCTTAAATAGGCTGCCCCACCGGCTCCAACATTGCGCGATAGCATGATCACCGTCACTGCCCCACCCCCGGCAAAGCGGCCCCCGGCACGCAAACAGCGCGCCAGGAACCAAGTTCTATGGATATTTTTCCTGCAGGTTAAAAAAATGTACAAGTTTCTGTAGGTACAGACATTCTGGGGTGCAGTTCTTATACTGGATCTCGAGTGTGAACAATTTCTTTCAGAGTATAAACTGCTTCTCATTGTTTAAAAAGTGAAGTCTCCTTTGTCATGCAAATAACCACACAAGTGTACAGAGCTCTTCAAAGTGAACTGTAGTGATATGGTCTGTGTATTAAAATACCGGGAGGCAAATTAAAAGCACAGGTAGCTAACTTGTAGCCTGAGGGTGGTTTTGATGGAAATGCAGACTGTTGTTAAACAATAGAATCAAGTATGGGCATGAGAGAAATGCCAGATAGGTATGGAAAGACTGCTCACCTGTTTGTCCTTAAGTATGTGACGGAGTAATCAGAAATTGAAATTTTTGTTTGCTTATAAATAATTTGTAAAAGACCCAGTTTCAAACTGAAAGCAAGAAATCTTTCAGGAGCGATTGGATGTTTCCAGAATTTAAAGCCTCTTAACTATTTGTGTGCTTTCCCCATCAATTCCTGTTCTCCCATCTACTGCAAGAGTAAATAATGCATGCAGTAGGGTCATGCATGCTGTACACTGGCTACCCATCTGTTTCTGGGCACAATTCAAAGTGCTGGTTCTTAGTTTAAAGGCCCTAAATGGCTTCAGGCCAGCCTGCCAGCTGAGAGCTGCCTCTTAATCCATCCCCCAAATTTTATTAACTATGAAAAAATAACATTGCCTCTTAAGATCTGCTCTCAGTGTGCCTGCCTTCAGAATTGTAGTGGGTGGTGACTAGAGACAGGTGATTTTCTGTGGTGGCACCTTGCTTTTGAAATGCTGCTCCCCTAAGACTTGCCAGGCATCTATTTTATTTTCTTTCAGGTGCCAAGATAAAAACACATCTTTTTACACAGGCTTTTAATTAGGGGTCTTATCAACCTCGCAACAGTCTGTTCTACCGCATGGACAGTTTTTATGCTGCTTATGCCTAATGGCTTCATTTTAATAGCTTGTAGTTAGCTCGACCCTCCCAGTTTGCAGCTATTTGTTGGGTTGAGTCCCCCCCCCCCCCCCATTTTTGCCTTTTTTCATTTTAATAGCATCATTTTTATACCATGGTTTTTCACTGTAAGCTGCTTTGAGCAGGAGTCTGAAGAGAGGGCATAGAAATGTTCTAAATAAATAATAGCCAGAGTTCAGTAATGAGACATTATTTTGTAAAGGCAAAATCCTGTGTATACTTGACCAATACACATCTCATATGATGAAGTGCCATCAAGTCGCAGCTGACTTATGTTGACCTCATAGAGTTGTCAAAGTAAGAGACAAGTCGAGGTGGTTTGCCATTGCTGGTAGTCGCCTAAGTACTAATCAGGGCCAACCTTGCTTAGCTTCTGAGACCTGACCAGACTGGGCTAGTCTAGGCCATCCAGGACAGGGTAGATTATAGTATAGTTAATATTCATGATTTTGGGAACTTAAAGTGAAGGTTAGTTTATTTATTACATTCTCTCCACCTTTCCAACAACAACAAAACTGATTCCCAAGTGGCATACAGTAATTTTAAGGAAGATTACTCAACCACTGCCTGGTCCTTTGGGGTATGCTGATAGGACCTAACAATGGAGAGGAGGGGAGCTCTCAGCTGGATCTGAATCCAGGAACCGGGAAGAGTGGAAAGTATAAAATGCTTCCTCAGCAAGACTTTTTTCTTCCTAGTATTACCTAGATTCACTAGGGATACAAATGGATAGGTCTGCAGTTTGCCAGATTGCCACTTTTCCCCAATACCTTGGAACAAAATTATTAAATTAGTTAACTTCCAATCCATCAAGAAAGGAGAATTTAATGACAATCTGGATTATTTAGTGGCTGATCAACAACTCTCAGGTCTGTTTCATCTTGTCTCCTGGTTTATTAATTTTGAATTTATTACTTACCCCTAAAAAGTCAGGCTTTGTCACCTCTATTCAGGTTTTCTGGTGTTTTCCACCCATAAGCGGGGAGGGTGGGATAAAAATATGACTAAATAAATAAAATAAAGGTTTTGTTTATCTCTCTCTCTCTCCTTCCTTCCTTCCTTCCTTCCTGAATTGCCCACCTTTCTTCCAAATGGGGACCCAAAGTGGCTTACATCACTCTTATCTTCTCCATTTTATCCTCTATTTTATCCTCAGGATAGGCTGAGACAGTGTGACTGGCTCAAGGGCTTCCCATGAGCTTCCTGGCTGTGGGGATTTGACACTGATCTTCCCAGTCCTCATCTGACACTCTAATCCAGGGGTGTTGAACTCATTTGTTATAAGGGCCAGATCTTACACAAATGGGACTTTGTCAGGCCGGGCCAATTTTTGTCATAAAATGTCATATCAGGTAGTGAAGATAAACAGACACAAACACAATTAAAGATGCAGTGCAGCACTGGGCTGATGCCCTGTACTGTCTGGAGTGGGGAGTAAACCATTTCCCCAGTCTGCTCTCATGGTCAATGCTCTGAGCCTAGAACCCAGGGAAAAACATGAAATGGCTGGGCATTGCAAGCCTCCCCCCCGGTCTACTGTGAGTGGCAGTGGTTCTCCAGGGTCTCAGGTTGAAGTCTTTCTTATATTAAGCCACAGACTGGTCCTTCTAACTGTAGGTGCCAGGGATAGACCCACCTGGCTCCTTAGTTCAATGACCACAAGAGCTACCACTGGGAAGCACAACATTTGCAACCAAGCCCCCTCCCCCTCAGTCAGCAAACTTCCAGCGAATAAACAACTTGAGAAGACCCAGGTGGGCACAGGAGAAGCTAGCGAAGATGAGGGAAATTTGGCAGCCCTGCAGTCTGCTCTCTGCACTCAGAGGCAGCTCAGAAGGGTGAGGACAGGCAGGGTGGGGAGGGGAGAGAGAACAGAGCTGTGGGCTGGATTAAAGCCCTGGGTAGGCTGGTTCCAGCCCATGGGCTGTATGTTTGATGACCCTGCTCTAAACGCTACACTGCTCTGGCTGTCTGGTTCAGGTGTGATTATTCACCATTCATTGCAGTGATGACTGATGAGAATACTTAACCACTGTAATGTCCCTATTAGGGATGGTCATGGACCTTGTCATGGACCTAAATTCGTCACGAAAATCACTCAGTTCATGGTTTGTGAACCAAGGGTTGTATGATTGTGCCTGCAATGAACCTCCCATGACCCTCAATGTTTTTCACAGAGGTTTGTGTGGTTCAGGCAGCAGACATGCTGTGCCAATAACTCAATTGTCAAAGCAAAGGGTGTGGACTTCTGCAGCCCTGGAAACACCAATAGTGACCCTCCAAAGTTTGACATGCAGCAATGGCCACTGATAAGAGAGCTCCCATTCTGCTCTATGGGGGGAGGCATGTACAAGGGCATCCCAGGGAGGTCTGCTGATGATGCTAAACTGGGGGCAGTGGGTGCTCAGAGGGGCAGAAGTTGAGGATCCTAGAGTCCAAAGTACAAAAGGAGGGGGGACCGCCTAGTGCATGAGGGGGTGGGGGTGGAATGTTGGATAACCAAGATGAGGGACAGGCAGAGCAAGGTCAACTGATGATGCCAAGCCAAGGGAGTGGGTGCTTAGAGGCAAGGAAGTTGAGGATCTTAGGGTCCAAAGTACAAAGGGGGGGACCACCTTGTGCACAAGGGAGGTGGAAAGTTAGAGAACCAAGATGAGGAACAGGCAGAGCAAGGCCAGCTGATGGTGCCAAGCCAGGGGGGTGGGTGCTCAAAGGCAATGAAGTTGAGGATCCTAGGGTCCAAAGTGCAAAAGGAGGGAAGAAATTGTGAGTGCAAGTGCCCCAATCAGAGGCAAAACAGCAGGGAAAGGGCCAGTGGGCTGCCAGGCAACCATTGAGGGGGGGGGGAGAGAGATCTCTGTTTCAACTTTGAACAAAGGGAGGGAGACTGACTACAGCCAAAGGTAGAGCCAGTGCACAGAAAGGCAAGTTTGTTTTGCTTTGGTGCTGGCAGGAAAGTCAGCTGGGGACTTGCTGTGAGTTTGGCATCTGTGTCCTCAGAGGGGCCTGTTCTACTGCATCATGAACCTCATAAAATGAACTGGTTTGGTAAACGTGAAGGTTTATGAAGATTCTTGGTTTGTGTGCCCCACAAACCATAAACTGAAACGAACCTCCATTTTCCTGGTTCTTGCCCATCCCTAGTCTCTACCTCCATTAATCTTTTCATGCCATCTAATAGTTCCATCGTTACCCTGTTTGGAAGTTTTTTTGGCATCATTTTTGTGTTCATAGCCATTTGCTCCTTACATTTCTCTTTGCTTGGCTTATAGTCAATATAAATTTGATTTGCCAGGGTAAGATGCTGCCATGCCTTTTATGGCTTTGTTGACTGCAATCTAACCAAATTGGTATCATCTTAAATTGGTACCCTTTCTAATCTTTGGCCCACCCTGGAGGGTTGCTGCTGAGCCCTAAGACACTTATGACTTCTTGTACTTTTAATAAAATGAGTGCAACAGAAGAAAATCTGGCTTGCCTCAGACATGTTTTCAGACTGCCATGTTTACACATCAAAACCCATTTGCCCCCCGGAGGATGGGATGCTATTCTAGATGTGCTTCCAATTGTTGTTGTAAAGCACTTATGACAACAGCATTGCTGAGAATTGTCCCCTTTACCAGATAAATACTTAAAGCTTTGAACATGGTAGAGGGTAATACTGGGACGCGAACTTGGAAAACTAAGAGAGGATTGTTCTTCAGTTGTCTTCTTCAGTTGTCTCATGAATTATGGGAGAACTTGGGGATCAAATGAATGGGGATATGTATGTGTCATCTCATTTAGCCAAAGCTAAAGCCTACTGAATTTAGCCAAAGCTAAAGCCAAAGCTAAAGCCTACTGAAATACAGCAATCACATCAATGGGTTTTAAAACAAATTCCAGTTGGAAATATTACTTCAACGATCAGTTGCATGCCTTAGAAACAAAATTATAATTAAGTTTCATGATTGTACAGCTCAGATCTATATACAGCACATTCTTGGATTCGTTGTTTGTCAAGTTAATTGTAGATTGCTATGCAGAGTCAAGATACAAAATGAAACAGGAAATCTTTTTTTTTGTTTATCTCACCTATTGTGCTGTTTCCACGGAGCTTACACACTGGAGTGGTAGACGTAGTCCAGAATCAGAATCAGCAAACAGAGCCAGAGGTCAGAGAGCTGGGGATTCCTTCCAAGGTTGTAGGTTTCAGGAACAAGGAGTGGTTGCTACACACAGAAGCAGGTCTGCAGTGTGCAGAGATGCTACCGCACTGAGGCAGGTGTGTGAAGTGCTTATCAGGAGGTTCTCCCTTCCCAGGGAGTGGAGTCTGCCAAGGCTTACAACTCCTCTCGTTGCCTTTGCAGGAGCTGCAGTCTTGCACGCCTTCTTCACTCCTGCATAGTCAGCCTTTGGCGTGCCCTACATCTGGGGCATTCAGGAGAACTGGGCGGGGAATCTGGCCTTGGGGTTTCTGCAACTGGGGGTGCTGGGCCAGGCTCAGGATTGGTCTCTCCTTGTGGCTGCACCTCCTGTGCGGCTGCTGGGGACTCTTCCTCCTCAGGTACCGTGGAGGGTTCTTCCTCTGGGCTGACTCCTGAGGAGGCTGGGTGGCTCCCTGTCTCTTCCTCATCTGAGGAGGAGTCAGCCTCAGCAGAGCCAGTACCCATGACACCTATGATATAATTGCTCAATCTACTTTATGTGCACTTTATGGCTAGAAGGGGCTTTTCTTATAATTTCTGTATTGTCCATATCCTCAGATATGTTTTTCCTAGCTGTGGTAGTGTTTTCTTTGTTAATAAATTCAACATAGATCTTTAGAATGAGCAGTATCTAATGTGGGAGTTTTGGGTAAAAATGTGTTATCTTAACTGTGTGTCTTTTATAATGCCCTGTTTTGTAACTAATACAATAAAATTAACGTGCTGTTAGGCCTTGCCAGGTTATCTTTGAAAAGAACTTCTTTCTTTAAGGGGTTTCTTCCTTTCTAAATAAATAAAGAGTGGAGGAACAATTGCCAGTTGCCCATCTGATCCCTAGAACTTCCTGTTAAGCCCAAAAGTGTAGTGCAAGAAACATGTTTGGGCTGCTGTTTCAGAGACTTGATGATGTGATAGGAAGGATATATGTAACATCAAAGAAGCCTGACTTCTACAAGTCCAAATGAAATAATGGGTTCTTACTTTTTTTCTTTCTTGAATGGGGCATGTTTAGTAGCTTTGTATGGCTTTTCATTATTGGTGTTCCAAAATAACCCTTCCTCATACCTTCATGGACACGTGTCCTTATCACTATCCAGTTTTTTATGAAGCCCAGCCACTATGTGATTCTGCTGGGTTTATTTCAGACCAATTTGGAATAACTTGGAACCTGACCACATTTGCAAGCAAGGCTATTATGCTAAGTAAATTATTGTGTTCTTTAGTATTCCCTTGTGAAGTGGTTAAGACGCTGAACTGCAGACTGCAAGATCGGTAGTTCAGCAGTTCGAAACCAGAATGCTGCATGACAGAGCGAGCTCCCATCTTTAGTCCCAGCTCCTGCCAACCTAGCAGTTTGAAAGCAAGAAACTGCAAGGAGATAAATAGGTACTACTTCAGAAACGGAGATGAGCACCGCCCCCTAGAGTCGGATTATTGCTCTCTTCGGCCTCTATCTTTCTGTATCATTAAAACACAAACAAACCAGGGCACTGTAGACTGTGGTAAGGACCAGTATTGCTTTGTATTTTTGCTTCAGGTGTGAAAATGTTTAAGGCTGGCCAGGATGTGTCAGAACAAAGATGCAACTGCTATGTTTGTAAAGCAGAGTACTGTAAAGCACATTTGGAGTACTGTGTACAGTTCTGCTCACCACACCTCAAAAAAGATACTATAGCATTGGAAAAAGTGCAGAAAAGGGCAACTAGAATGATAAAAGGGTTGGAACACTTTCCCTATGAAGAAAGGCTGAAGTGCTTTGGGCTCTTTAGCTTGGAGAAACGATGGCTGAGGGGTGACATGATAGAGGTTTATAAGATTATGCAGGGGATAGAGCGGGTAGAGAAAGAAGTACTTTTCTCGCTTTCTCACAATATAACAACTTGTGGGCACTCCATGAAATTGCTGAACAGTTGGGTTAGAACTGATAAAAGGAAGTACTTCTACACCCAAAGAGTGATTAACATGTGGAATTCACTGCCACAGGAGGTGGTGGTGGCTACAAACATGGACAGCTTCAAGAGGGAATTAGATAAACATATGGAGCAGAGGTCCATCAGTGGCTATTAGCCACGAAGTATAGATAGGAACTCTCAGTCTGAGGCAAGTGATGCTCTGTATTCTTGGTGCTTGGGGGGGGGGCAACAGTGGGAGGGCTTCTAGTGTCCTGGCCCCACTGCTGGACCTCCTGAGGGCACCTAGTGTTTTTGGCCACTGTGTGACAGTGTGTTGGACTGGATGGGCCACTGGCCTGATCCAACATTAGCTTCTCTTATGTTCTTAGAGTACGGAGAGAAGAGTCTGTTGATGTCTGCTATTCAAGAATATTGGAATTCATGGTTGGGACATTTGTAAACCTTTCATTGACTCAAGATGAAAGCAAAGAAGCATAAATGAATCATTCCATGCCCTACTTTCTGTACAAAGAACATTTTCACTAGAAAGATGTACAGAATTCCTTTGCATTTCATTTCATATTGTATTCCTATTGGTTACCTTTCCATTTCCATTGGGTTCAAGAAGAAGCACATTTCTGGTTATAATCTTTTTGTTTTCCATACTATTGGGATGAAATTTTCAAGAACTGTTCCATTCACTGAAGGGAACCTTCCTAACCACATTTCAGGGGAGCAGGGGAGAAACCCCCTCTCATTTTGTAACCAGTTAAAATTCAGGCTTGCTAAGACAGGACAGGGAGTCATTTGGCAAGCATAGGTAAGAGTAACATAAACTGGGCTCACAGATTTGCATTTTGTAACCCCAGGAGTCCCTATTTGTGTGCACTTCAGATAGTCACAGTAGCAGTTGTATGTGTATGTGTGTATGCACATCTGAACACACTGATTCAGATTGAAAGACTATATGCAGAAGACTATACTAGAGATGGTATTGAAAGGAATGGGAGCAAAAGCCTTGAATACTATCTAAATAGTGGACTTTCTCATTCCCATGATTGCAAAAATATGCTCTCTTTTTAAAAAGCTGCTGGAAGCTGCTAATAGCAAAGCAAACTTCAGAACTGAAATGTGTAATTGCGTGGTCCTAGCAATTCGAAAGCAAGAACTTGCAAGTAGATAAATAGGTACCCCTTCAGTGGGACGGTAACAGTGCTCCATGCGCCTTGGCATTTAGTCATGCTGGCCACATGACCATGGAAATGTCTTCAGACAGTGCTGGCTCTTCAGCTTCAGAGATGATCACCGCCCCCTAGAGTTGGATTCGACTGGCTTTCGAACAAGGAAACTTCCTTTATTTTGAATGTGTGAGCAGGAAAATGCTGCATTTCTAACTTATGAAAAATCTAGAGCTATTGAGATAGCATAACCATTGATTGAACACTGCATACAGGCTGATCTATCCAGGCTTGGCCCATGTTATTTGGTGCTCTAACTGAACTTAGAACCCCCTACCTTGTTCAATAGAAAACAGTGAGAAATCTACAATTAACTGCTCTTGATTACCTGATCAAGCCTGATTCAGATATTAAAAATGTACTTAAGAAGCCCTAGGCATCTAGTTAGCTTTCCTATATCGACATTTAATTCTTGGCAAGAGGTACACCTTAATGATGTTTTTGGTTTGCTGCAAATATAGTACACAAGTAATACTATTTATTTACTGTTTTTTGCAACTGGAGTCATAAACAGCAAACCCTCATCCCACAATAAACCTTGTTCCACAGGAAAATATGGAAGAATGTAAAAGATGCTACTGCAAAAGTTGTCATGCGATTTGACAACAGCTGCTAGAAATTTTGCCACACGCAGAGTAGTTTGCTGCTGCAATTTCAGAGTCAATCTGAGTATGAAATCCCATTAAATCTTCCTGACATCACAGTTGAAGGTAGGGCAGTCAGGTGCACTAGCATGAATGCCCTTCTCTACTTTGGAAGAATTATCTCAGATAAGTAGTTTGGCATTGTTGTTGGAGGCTGAATGCCTACTGAAAAGGTTGAGCACACTCTGCGAGCTCTAATCAATATGCTCTCATAGTCAAAGCCTCTCAAATGTCTTCTAATGAGGTGTGAGAATTCTTGTCTATTCTTGTCTTGTCTTCTTGAGAATTCTTGTCTACTCTTGTCTATTCTTGTCTTCTTGTGACTTCTATAACGTCATGGGTGATACCCAGACATAATAGTTTATGGTCCAGTAATCTGTCCCAATCACTTCTGTGGCGGTCCAGCTTAACTACTTCGAGGAGGTTTAGATCTGGGTTTGATTTTAGAGTCCTAATTTTCAAATTGAATGCTCTTCCCCAGGCCTTTGTTTCATCAGACATCTCCCCAAGTTCAGCTCTCGGGGCTATTCCAGACACACGTTGAGATGTTTCCAGAATATTGTGTAGGAATCTTAATAGAGGTTTGTTGATATTGTCTGTTATTGCACTGATCCAGACCCTGGCAACATATAGCACCTGCCCAGCAACTTTAGCTTTGGATACTTTGACTGCCACAGGAACATATTGGCCACCTGTGGAATAATAAAATCTTGAGATCCAGGAAAGATTTGCTTGAAAGATGATTCCTAAATATTTTAAATGCTCTACTTGCTCCACAGGTTGACCTGCTACTGACCACTTGTACTACTTTATCTTCCGTTTTTTACTAAAAAGAGGAACCTTAGACTTAGGGTGCATTCAGACGTGCCATTTAATCAGGTTTTGTCACTGTTCAAGAATGGATTTTATATGTGCATTCACACGGCAACATCTGTCTCCTGTCCCAAACCGTTGATTTCCTGCTCAAAACCCCCCTTCAGCCAGAGTATTTTGTTATCGGGTCCCAAGTGGTGTTTTCTCAGCTCTCCCAGTTAAAGCCACAGTTTTCCCTGTGTAATTGCTCCTTCGATGTCAAGCCACTTCCAATAGTTTAAGCCCCCTTCCACTTTTCGCCCAACATTTTTTGTGTGTGTCGACAGTATGCAGATAAGCAGAGCTCCACTCCCGCGTTTATAAAACCAGTGTTTAAACAGGCACTAGTTTTGTGTTCGGGATCCCAAAGAGGCCAATTTAGGGCAAAAAGTTTAAAGGGAAGTCTTATGTCACAGCGGTGAAATCATGGTGCTCTGCGGGACTGTCAAACGAAAGCCGTGATTCACCCTAGTGGTTCTGTGCATGTGCGAGGATAAAGTTTTTCAATTCTCCAAATGACCAGTTATGGGCATGCGCAAACTTAGGGGGGAAAAAACCCGACACACGCTCCTGTGTAATCGCGATTGTCCAGAGTAAAAATAATCGTAACAGAGCAGGGCCATTTAAACCTGATTAAATGGCACGTCTGAATGCATCCTGAGCAACATTAATAACTATGCCCTCTCTGGAACAATATTCCAAGAAGGAACCTATGAGTTTGCATAGGCCAACCACAGTTCTTGACAAAAGGGCAGTATCATCTGCGTATAAGAGACAGGGTAATTTAACATGGGCTAGGCAGGGTGGATGCTATTTACATTCAGTACTGACTTCCTCTCTCCCTTTCTCTTCTGCTCTTACTGGCTGGATTCATATGGCTTATTCTTAGTAAAGGTAAAGGTTTCCCTTGCTTGAAAGGTAGTTGAATCTGACTCTAGGGAGTGGTCATTTCCGTTTCCAAACTGAAGAGCCAGCGCTGTCTGAAGATGTTTCCATAATCATGTGGCCACAAAAACCAGAAGAGCTGTGTATCATGCTAAGACATTACTACAGACATCTCTATTACCAGGGGTCTGATGGAGCGGGAGCGCACAGGAGCACAGCTCCGGGAGTGAGGAGCCCAGGGGGCGGGCACATGACCAAGCCCCACCCCATCCTCGGCTTCCCCAAACAGTGCAGAGGCGCGGTGCCCTGGGGAAAGCCCTGCTAGGGTCTTTATTGTTTTTAATGTTTTGTTTTAATATTGATAATTTTATCATTGTTCCTTTTATGACTGTGTGCTGCTTTTCCAGAGACTTGCTCAAGGTGGCATATAAATTTTCTAAGTATACAATTTTTTATCTGGGCACATGGCACATAAGTATTGGAGAAATTTCACCAACCCTTCAGCAGCTTCCACCCCATCAGTTTGGTGTAGTGGTCAGGAGTTGTAGTCTAATCTGGGAGAACTGGGTTTGATTCCCCACTCCTCCACATGCAGCTGCTGGTGTGACCTTGGGCCAGTCACAAGTTCTCTCAGAGCTGTTCTCTCATGAGCAGTTCTCAAAAGACCTCTCTCAGCCCCACCTACCTCACAGGGTGTCTTGTTATGGGGAGGGGAAGGGAAAGGGAAAGGGATGGGGGGTGCACATGTCCTGGGTATCTCAAGTCTACTTGAAACCTGGTGGTTTGAAGGGAGCAGGAAGAGAATGAGGGTGTGTTCTTTACGCTTATTTTTATTGCACAAAGTATTGGATGGGGAAGGGAATGGAGGAAGAGCAGGTCAGTTTTGCTCACCTGTGGAGTGGAGCCTGAGGGGTGGGCGTTGCCTTCTGACACACTTCCGGTATGTTAGGGGGTGTGACATATGCAAATGAGTTATGCAAATGAGTTATGCTAATGAGCTCCTGCACCTCTTTTTCTACGAAATGACCCCTGTCTATTACATATTTAATACTAGCCTGATACCCGTGCTTCGCTACGGAATTTAAATTCTGTAAATCCAGTTATAATACTGATGGTGTGAAGTTTGAAATGTAACTTTTGTTGTAGAAATTCTAATGGAGAAGACTGTAGTGTAAAAAATGAAGTGAGATATCCTCTCTTCTGAGGGACCTCTCTGTAGACCACATTGGTGGTTCTGCCCTCAGGTGCTAGGATCACCAGGCTGCTTGGTGAGCTCACTCTGGAGCAGGCAACATAGAACTGTCCATTTAAGAAGCAGTCATCTGTTAAGTCAACTCCTGCCACCTTCCACGAAAGTGATGGCCTCTCTACTTGTGTTTCTAGATTGTTTTGCTCATATGGAGACTGCTGTTCTGAGCACCTCAGGGTGATCTTGCTGGTATTTGATCTGCATAGCTCAGTGCCCCACAGGAGTACTATGTGCAAATGTCTTTGCTGCATTCCTAAATTGCCTCCTCCTTGTAGCGTTAAAGTACCCTGGCCCTGCTCTGACACCTGACAGACACCCACCTGTCTGGTGTGTGTGTGTGATTATATTTAAAGGCATATGGGAGGCTGGGCCAGCAGCAGGGCTAAGGCAATCCTGCTGAGCAAACCTCCCCGGTGGCTATAAGCATCCCACTTCCTCTCCTACACCGGACAGGCAGCTGCCTGTCCAGTGTAGGAGGGGGACGGGGAGGAGGAGGAATATTAGAAGCCACTGTGGAGGTGGGGCTAGCAGGATCACTGCTGGGGTGGGCTCTCTCGTGGCTTTAGGCACCCTGCAACCACTGTTCTACCTGACAGACAACTGCCTGTTAGGTGTAGGAGGTGAGGGAGAGTGTGTTGGAAGCCATTGGAGGGGCTGAGCCAGCAGCATCACTGCATCTCACAGGTGGTTGTTGGCCATTCCTGATCTCCTCAGCTGCTGTTAGCTCTCTGCAGTCTCCTGTAATTTTTTTAAACCTCAGAATGCTGAGCTCTGCAGCTGACCAATCAGAGAGGCAGCCAAATAGGAATCAATGGGGGGAACACATTTTCCCCCTTTTGACCCACTTAGGGGTCGAATTTCTAAAAATCCCTTCTTAGTGAGTACCTACCCCATGGTAGGAGCACTCTCCCCAAATTTGGTGCTTCTAGGTCCAGTGGTTTGGCCTGGGAATTGATTTTACTGTGAGGGGACTTTCTTTTATATATATAGATGAAGAGTAATATAAAGAATACAGACTACAAACTACAAAATACAAAGATGGTCCAAATACTATGAAACATTGACACCCTGAAGGCTTGCCTGACGTCTACTTCTAGTTATGCCTTAAATGCTTTAAGAAATATTGAACTTGCAGTTCCTGCTTGACTAGTCACTATTGGTCCTTCTCTGATAAAGACCTTGGAAACAGGCACACTACCTGAAAACTCTGTTAGCATAAGACTTTATTGGGACCTTCTTTGTATTTTGTAATTTGTAGTCTGTATTCTTTATATTACTCTTCATATTAAATATGTAATAGAGATGTCTGTAGTAATGTCTTAGCGCAACACACAGCTCTTCTGGTTTTTGTTGCTCCTTTAAATTTGGCAGCTGTGGTTCTTTCATCTGTTTCATCTGTGGTCATGTGGCCATCTTGACTTAATGCTGAGGTGTATGGAACGCTGTTGCCTTCCCACCGAAGCAGTACCTATTTACCTACTTGCAGTTTCTTGCTTTCAAACTGCCAGATTGGCAGGAGCTGGGGCCAGAGACTGGAGCTCACTCCATCACGTGGCACTACAGTCTTCAACTGCTGAACTACAGACCTTTTGGTCTGCAGCTCAGTGTCTTAACCTCTGAGCTACCACAAGGGCCTTATCTTAGCTATGTTTTATTTAGTGGAACTAAATGTTTACCTATTGAAAGTCCGCTTGACTGAGCTAAAGTGTAGGTGAATATAACCTTGTACATTCTGGGTTAGATCCTACCATGTTGCTTTGTTAGCAGTCAGATCTTTTTTTCAGCACACGACCCATCTGCTGATGTTGCTTCAACACAAAAGTATCTTTGGTCAGTGGAATAGTTTTTGCACTGGAGGAAAACACTAATAGACAATACATTTCCCAGACGTACAGTAACATGTGCCTGCCCATCTGGTTAGACCCATTGCTGTTGAGGAAGCTGAACATAATGAGTTAATAGCCAAAAAGATGAAGGGCTGCTATTACGTTAACTGGACATTCTAATTCCTTTCCTGTCCCACTTGATTGACTAGTCCATTGTTGTGCTATACTAAAGGAAAAAAACACTCCAGTTTCTCAGTCTCATAATAATTTTGGTTGTTTTGTCTGGTGATGAGTATATTGTTCATAAAACTAGGCTTGAGCTCTGTGTGCTACTGGAGAATGAAGCCATCTTTGAAACAGAGGCAATGGAAGATTCTCATTCTTCTTCAATTATTCTTCCCTACCAGAAGGTAAAAATGTATCTTTTATTTCTTCAGGTTCATTTGGAGAAGACTGGATAACCCATTTTGATCTAGAAATCACATGATTCTAGAAATCACATCACTGATTTTTGAACTAAGCAGTAGACAACACACTGGGTTGGAGCCAGACAGCTTTTCCACTGGTGAAAAGTGGAAGAGAGGTCACCTTTGATCACCAAAAAGGCTATACTTGGTATCAAAGGACCCACATGGATGAATGTATATGTGATGGGGGCTGTCACAATGAGAATAATTGATCAGGGTTGAGTGGGAAAGCTAGTTGGATCCAAATATTTGGAGGGGGCACACATGCTCACAAAATGGGCCCTGTGTATATTGTTGGGGAAACAGCTTAAGTTGGCAAAAATCATCTAAGCAGCAATGTCAGATCCATTAGAATCCCAGAGCTATAAACCTGAATCTTTATGGAAAATGTGTGCAATCCCATCCAAAAATCTATTGGTACTACCCCCAGTCATCATCATATGTATTCTCTGATCTGAGTACCCATTTATTCACCCTCATCCAATCCACTATTATCTTTAGACAGCTGTTCAGGGCCCCTGTCTCATCTAGTCCATATGAAAAGGAGAAATAGAGCTGGGTGTCATCAGCATACTGACAACACCATACTTTTTATACCATGATACGCTATCCCACCGGGTTCATGTAAATGTTAAAAAAGCATGGGAGAAAAAATGGTACCCTCAGAAACTCCATATGGAGTCTCATGGAAAGAAATAGCAGTCTCCCAGAAGGAGTTGCTGGGATCTGCACTTCAAGAATGACCAGAACCACTGCAAAATGGTCCCAGGAGGGTTTAATGAGAAATCCAGAAAAATCATTATACTTGCCTTGACTCTCAATTGGCATTCATCAACCAAATGACCCCAAAATAACAGTGATCTGTAATATTGTCTATTACAGATCAGAGTTGAAAAACTGCATGATCAGCAATGGATGACCATGTTGTTGGATCGCTACAGTACAGACCCTCAGTATCAGCAACTCGTCATCAATCTGGTAAGAGTGAAGCCAATTCCGAAAGCAAACATTTCCTCCATGAACAATGTGTTTGTTATATTTTCTCTTCTGTTTATGACGGCTGTGTCAGCTACACTGATTTACATAAACACTGCCAATCCTGGGACGCTACAAAAGTAGCCGAGTACAAACAGCATTCCTGAGTTTTAATTCATATTGTATAAACATAACAGATGTTGATACAATGAGCCAAAAAGAAAATACAACAAAGGCAACCATTTCAAGAGGACTTGCAATGAAAACATGTTCCAGATTGGCAAAAGGATGCAATGTTAATGGAACAGAACATTTAAAAGTCATTATTTGGCTCCTAAGACACAACGTATAGCAGCGCTCTTGATTTTTTCCCTCTGGTTCTATACCTTACACAACACAGCAGTGAAAAACTGACTTTCTGTGTCTGTTTTCCTTGACAGTTTTTCCACATTGAATCTTACCTGTCACATGAGACAGTAAAAGCCAAATGTAGCTCAATTATATGAGACTACAGTAATATACACCAGTGATTGACACTGTGTTGTCCATGAATGACAACATTTGATTTAACACTAGCTAAAAGTTACCTTACGACTGTCTCTGCAAGCATTAGCTGTTATAATGGCATGCAGATGGTCAGTCTTGGAGCTAATTCTGTGCCATAGGAGAGGGGCAGGTTGTCGGGTGCACTGGAGCCAAGTGCTTTATTGTGCAAAATGGTACCTTGATTTGTGCTGAGAAAACCATATACTTTCAGAGGAACAATCAAATGTGCTTTACCAGGCAGCTGAAACATTTTTTATTTTATTTATATCCCGCCCTACCCCGCAAACAGGCCCAGGACAGCTCACAGCATATAATATACAGTTAAAAGAATAAAACATAACGCTGTAAAGTGGCAACAATATCATTAAAGTGCTTTTAGAGATTTTTTCCCTTGTATGTGTGCTCAATAGCTGTTAGCAAGTGGCCAAATTCCCACCAGTTGATACATAAAAATATCTGTACCGTGTACAGTCCATAGAGTAGATAAATGGGACAGGTGGGTAGGGTGTGTGTGTGGGGGGGCGATCTAATATGATTTCCACCACCTCCACCAAAGGAACAGCAGCAAAGGACAATCTCATCAAGAGTGAGTTATAAGAGTCTAGTGTGAGTACTCTAAAAATTTGAAAGGTTGTTTCAAAGCATAGTTTACTTCTTGACTTGAGGCATTAAACACTATGCACATTAGCTTTCTTACTAGTGTACTTATATCAAAATAAAATTATAAATATCACTTTTGTAAGTGATGTATGTAGTTTTTCTTGTACAGAAATAATCTTTATTCTTTGCATTTTTGTCTACATGCAAATATTTCCAGGTATGAAAAACAACATGTGTGAAGTAGGTCTTGCTTTTTGTACTCTAGAAACCCTGAGTGCTGAGATGTTCCCATTGCCCCCCATGCCCTACCCACACATACAAGGAAAAAAATCTCTGATTCTCCTAGCCTAGAAATACCTTTCTCTCTCTCTCTCTCTCTTTTGCAAACTTCTATTGCAGAATGTTGCAGGATGTCATAAATGACTTTGTAACAAAAGCTTGCTAAAAAAACATACCTCAGTAAATATACAGTCATTTATTGTAGCAAACATTTTTGAGTCTAGCCTCAACTGTTCTACCATGTGCAATCTAGGTGTTTTCTAGTAAATATAACCTGATTGACTAGTATAAAATGAAAGCATTATTATGTATTTTTATCATTTAAAAGTACGACTGAGATTTTAAAAATATAGTGCAGTGCCACCCTAGATTTCATATGAGAATCCAGATGTGGTAGCATTATGATCCCCCCCCTAACATGTCTTGTCTTTATTTTGCAGGAACCATATATAAACAAATCAGCAGTGTCAGTGCAAGCTCATTTCTCATTGCAGCGAACATATATCATCTTTCGGTCCCTGGGCCTTCGCCACCTGACAGTTGTTGATTTGCAGAACCAGGTTGTTGGAATAATTACCAGGAAAGATCTGATGTCTTTCCAGCTGGAAGAGAAACTGGGGCTCCAGCAGACATCACAGCAGCCTCACTCTGATGAGGAATCTTTACTCCAGGAGGAAAACTAAATGAAGAATGCTGAGCTTTGTATTTTTTTAAAGGAACCCTACATTCTTCGTAATGAAAGAGGAAAATAGAGATATCACTTCCTTGAGCAGTGGGGTTCTGAAAATGTAGTTGATGCATTTCAAATAATAAAAGTTATAGAAATGAATAGATTATCAAGATTTTGGGTTCACATCTCACACAGGTCTTTCTCTCCCAGTCTCATGCCAAACTACTTCTTCCCTTGGGGACTGGTTCAATTGATATGGTGTTCAGTCTTAAAAACAGCCAGAGGTGAGGGAAGGGTGTCCGTTTTGTATTGGATTGTTGCCATGGCTCTAGGAAAGGAGGCATATATATGCAAAGAAAGGAAGAAACGATTATTTTCTTGAAGAAAACTCAATAGTCAGAGAACCTGATCAGCAGTTTGTTATATGAGACTGCAGATTTTTTAAAAAACAGCCTTGGAAAAGCCCTGGTGAGGTGGGGATGGCTGTTGCTCGAGGGACTGAAGCAGGGAAGCTGCAAGAAGGCCTGCCATGTAAAAGCCCCACGGCCACTGTGCTACATCGGCAGCCGCAGCAGCAACAAGGAAACAACACAAGCCTGCCCCATGTGGAAAAATCTTTGTATCTGCCTATTAAAGGCATTTCCCTCTGAGTTAAATGGATTCCGCCTGTAGCATTGTTGTTCAGTGTTTATGAAAGGAATCCTTTCCCTTCTTTTCCCAGTAAATGAAACCTAAAAAGGAGTTGTTTGATCGCACCCCAGTATATTAATGGATACATTCATTTTGAAGCTTCTTTATGCGTAACAGTCCTGGCATATGTGAATCATTTTATGAATAATTTTATTAGTTTGCATGCAAGCAAAGTAATAAAGAAAAAAATTAATCCTGCCTGGATGAACAAATGATTTTTCCCAGCAAAGACTGTAGAAATTGGGCTGTGATATTATTGTAGAAGCAAGATCACTAGTGAGGTAAAACCTCAAAGCAAAATCAGTTCAGTAAGGAAAATCCAGATAACACAACACATTGTGCAAGCTTTCAAATTCTCCAGAACTCTTCATCAGGCTTAGTGTGAAAAACAAGAAAAGGGAGGGTGTGGAGAATTAAAAACACGTACTTCAGGCCATGGTGTTAGAAGCCCCCTTTGTCTGCACCATGTGTAGGATGCTTAGTTGACTTCAATAGGCACAGGGTGTAGCTAGCTGGCCGTATAGAATCATAGAGTTGGAAGGGATCTCCAGGGTCATTTAGTCCAACCCCCTGCACAATGCAGGAAACACACAAATACCTCCCCCTCCACACCCTCAGGGACTGCTGTTCCATGCCCAGATGACAAAAAACCTGGCCAAACTGGCCTGCAGAAAAATTGCTTCCTGACCCCAAAGTGGCAATCAGCATTTTCCTGAGCATGTAAGAAAGGGCCACAAGAACTAAGCACTGAGGCAACCCTTCTGCCCTTCCTCTCATGATCTGGCTAAGTTCACAGAATCAGCATTGCTGTCAGATGGCCATCTAGCCTCTGTTTGAAAACCTCCAAAGAAGGAGAGCCCACCACTTCCTGAGGAAGTCTTTTCCACTGTGGAACTGCTCTGTCAGGAAGTTCTTCCTAATGTTTAGCTGAAAACTCTTTTGATTTAATTTCAACCCATCGGTTCTGGTCCAACCTTCTGGGGCAACAGAAAACAACTCCACACCATCCTCTATAAGACAGCCGTTCAAGTACTTGAAGATGGTTATCATATTACCTCTCAGTCGTCTCCTCTCCAGGCTAAACATACCCAGCTCTTTCAACCTTTCCTCATAGGACTTGGTCGACAGACCCCTCACCATCTTCATTGCCCTCCTCTGGACATGTTCCAGCTTGTCTATATCCTTCTTAAATTGTGGTGCCCAAAACTGAACACAGCACTCTAAGTGAGGTCTAACCAGAGCAGAGTAAAGAGGTACCATCACCTTTTAGCAGCCACATCAAACTGCTGACTCCTGTTCATTGTATGGTCTACTAAGACCCCTAGATCCTTTTCACACATACTGCTGCCAAGACAAGTCTCCCTCAACCTATAATTATGCATTTGATTTTTCCTACCTAAGTGCAGAACTTTACATTTATCCCCACTGAAATTCATTTTATTTGTTTTAGCCTAGTTTTCCAGTCTGTCAAGATCCTCTTGTATCCTGACTCTGTCTTCTACTATATTTGCTATCCCTCCCAATTTAGTATCATCTGGAAATTTAATAAGCATTCCCTCTATTCCTTCATCCAAATCATTGATAAAGATGTTGAACAAAACAGGTCCCAGTCAGATCCTTGAGGCGCTACACTTGTCACTCCTCTCCAAGAAGATGAGGAAACACTCACAAGCACTCTTTGGGTGCAAATTAAATAAGCATTCCCTCTATTCCTTCATCCAAATCATTGATAAAGATGTTGAACAAAACAGGTCCCAGGTCAGATCCTTGAGGCACTCCACTTGTCACTCCTCTCCAAGAAGATGAGGAAACACTCACAAGCACTCTTTGGGTGCGATCTGTCAACCAGTTACAGATCCACCTAACAGTCATAGGATCCAAACCTATTACACCCTTGCATTTTGGGAAGAAGAATAAAAACTGGGAGCCATCCAGTTGAGAATATAACAAGCACTAGTTGATCAAATTGATGGAATGCACAGATTCTTAAAAGGATGAGAATGAAGGGGAAAATCATAGTAGTACTAGAAAATAGCTTTAGCTGGTGCTCTAAGCAAAGAGTCTACAGCTAGGATTGCCAGCTCTGAGTTGTGAAATACCTGGAGATTAAGGGGGTGGAGCCTGGAGAGAGTAGAGTTTAGGGATGGGAGGGATCTCAGTAGGGTGTAATGCTGAAGAGTCCACCCTCCAAAGCAGCCATTTTCTTCAGGGGAACTAATCTTGGTTGTCAGGGTGGCAACCCTAGTCTGCAGAAGTAAAATTGTAGTAATATGTGGTGAGGTTTCCCAGATTTATTTCTTTCAGATCTTCCAGGAAGATAATGACATTTAGAAGGAAAGAAGAGTTTGCTGCAGAAAGTGGAGCTAGCATGCCTCAGTCGATGGCACTCTAATATAACGTGTCCAGCTTCTGGGAATCTAATTGCTATATAATGGCAGACGAATCATTTTCTGTACTTTCCTTCATTTGCATTTTGAAAAGGAGGTAAATGGCCACTCATTCTGAAACTGATTTGGGGGAGGGAAGTACTGAAGGCACAAATCACAGAAGGGAGAAACCAATTTGAGGCTTTGGACCAGTGGCAAAGCAGGCCCTATCCGGACTGTTCAGATAACTAAGCTCAGATTTACTTCGCATTCTTCAGGGGCTGATTTATTTTTGCACTTTGGAGTTTCTTCAACTCACTGATTCATTAACCAGCTTTGTCGAGCCTCAGCACTGTGGCTCTCCTTCCACTAATGCCCCTTTCATGAGCTTGCCAACTCATTTTCATGAATATTTGCCGGAGATATGAGGACTCTCAGCTGGCCTGTGCTATCTATGATTTGCAGGCTGTCAAACTGTAAAATGAATGCATCAGTGCCTGAGGGCAGTCAGGTCTGTGACCCTTTGTATTCTCCTCGTGAATTATACATACACATGAATGTGCATGTATGAACGTAAGCCATAAAGTGCTTTTTTTAAAAAAAGCAAATGACCACTATTGTCAGTAACAACTGAATATTACCGGCAGTTGGAAATTAATACAGGAAAAGGATTCTTTAAAATTATGAACAAGAACTGTGTGAAGTGCTTTCAGAGCTTGGCTGGTTTCCTTCTGTCTGATCACTGTTGATGACATGCCACATCTCATTCCTGCAGAGCGAATTTAACCTGGCAGGTTAGCTCCTGACAAAGGAGACACTTACCTGCTTCGATGTAAGGTTTATTGCCTTCGGCAAAACAATTCTTACCCAATATGATCAGAATAAAAATGCCAAACCAAAGTGCCCACTCAGAAAAACAAGCAGGATTTTCTGCTTGTTTCCTCCCTTCAGTGGAATTCTAATTCATTATAGGACCCTATGGTGCCCCTGTGTTGTTTGGTCTTGGGAGTTCTCATTTGTAGACTTTTCATTTGGTACATAAGAGCCAGGTGCTGATAAGAACCACTAGATGTCACTCTTTCCAACATGTTCATCTTGGCACTGCTTGCCTAATGAAGGGATGAGTCATACACACAGCCCACCCTGATCAAATAGAACTGTAGCACCACAGTACTGCAAAAATGACCTCAGTAGATCCTTATTGTTTTTGGATCATTTTCAGTGTTTTTTTTATGCCAAGCTAAAAGATGATAATACAAGCATCCACTTGCTTAACTCTTGAAATGCTATTTGGGAAAAGAATATGATTGAAAGAAGCTGGTTTATTCAGTTTATTGGGAGAGAGGTCCCTGAAGAAGCATCCTGTTGTTCCATTCTTTAGGGGGGAAGGTTGTTTGAATGAACTGAAATTGCAAACCATCTGCAGAATATTAGCTGGACATTGATTGGTGGATTTTTATACATCAGGTTCATGGCTACTAAGTTCAATATTCTAAAACAAGTTCTTGACTGAGCTTTTCTGGACATAGTAGGCAGTCATTATTCATCCCTTTGTTACCTGAGATTCTTGATAGTCATAATTCAGTATGTGATTCACATGTTAATCAAATCTGTTTGTTAACAGACATTTGTCTTATCTAAATTCTTACCTAGATGTTCTTGAATAACTGTGGTGGAATTGTAGACAGATATGTCTTAAGCATGACTGTGTGTTGACCTGTTTGTAGAACTTTGACTATCCTAATCCATATGAATAATAGCAAAAATAAGGTACTGATGTTTTCATGAGATGTTGCAGAAATATTACAAGGAATATGGGAACTGAAAGTGATTCATATTTGGTCTATTCATATACTTACATATGCAATGAAATTTATTCAAGGAAACTGATTTTCAAGATGTTGTGGTATCCCACAGTTGCAAATTAGTTTGGTATAGTTCCTAAAAACGTTTCAGGGCATTAAGAATTTTCACTGAACACCAAGTTTTCTTCCAATGACTGGGAACACGCCACAGACTATGTGGGGAACTGTCATGAAGTTCCTGGGCAGGGGAGGAGGTTCCTCGTTCCTCATTCAGGGGGTAACAGAAAGTGAAGGCTTGTTCATTAGGGTGAATGGGGCAGTCCCCCCAACTCCAATTGCCCCCAGCCACCTCCCACCTAACTCCTTACTGTCCTCACCAGACAGTCCAGGAGACAGCAGGATGTTAGCTAAGTCAGCCTTTGCCTTGGCTTTTGTTTAACTCAGCACTATAAACAATACCCTCCCTGCAGAGTCCTTTCAGGCTTATCCACATCAGTTCATTTGTTCAGTGGGCAGAGAGCCAAACTCATGGCTCTAAGTCCCTGGTTAGTTGTGCCCCTCCCAACCCAGAAACAGGCAGCCATTTTCCATTAGCAAACATGAAAAGAGGAGTCACACAGGCCCTTTACCTTTCCCCGTCTCTCAGAAGTTGAAGAAGACTTATGGAAGTTAACTTATTCAGTAACTTAGTTTCAGATGGGTAGCTGTGTTCATCTGTAGTAGTTGAACAAAATTTGAGTCTATGCCAATAAAGATTGACTGACTGACTGACTGGTTGAAATCAGTAGCACCTTAAAGACCAACAGAATTTTCCAGAGTGTAAGCTTTTGACTTACACATTTAGCCACAGTCCTCCTTGCTTTGTGCTACTTTACAAAATGGAAGATAAGTTCTTGAGCTAGGAATTTGGAGAACTGATCAAACTGAAACTAGTAGGGCTCACAGGGGTCATTTCGAGCAGGAACGCACAGGAATGCCGTTCCGGGAGTAACAAGCCCAGGTGTGGGCACATATGGTGATGCGCTATGGAAAAAAGTAAAAGCATACTAACTTGATCTGTATTTTCATGCTTGTTGTAGGGAGCTTCCCTGCAAGAGCAAAGGAAACTTAAAGTGTCTTAAGGTCAAATCTACATCTGACTTTCCTGCTGGAATCATTCTAGTTTCAAAAAACCCTGTCTATACCTGTTTCTAGTTTCAAACCATACTTGTTCTAGTTTGAAAATCACTGTCTACATTCGTTAATTGCCCTCTTGTTGTCAAGCTAGCATTATACTGCTTTAAACAGATCCTGATGCTTACTGCTCTTCAGACCCAGGGAGTGAAATCTGAAACCAGTGTGAAATGAGTGTAGGAAAAGACAGCAGTAAAACTACTTCAGAGGGAAGATGTAAATTTGGCCTTAGTCGAAGTGTAAAGCTGGCTCACCAGCTCTGAGTTGGGAAACATCTGGAGATTTTTAGGGTGAAGCCTGAGTGGTAGGTGTTGCCTTCTGACACACTACTGGTGATGTCAGGGTGTGTGGCATATGCAAATAGATTATGCTAATGAGTTATGCTAATGAGCTCCTGGACCTCTTTTTTTATGAAATGACCCCTGAGTGCTCATATCCTGTTTGTCTCATAAACCTTACTTTTCTGACTACTGTGTAGAGTAGTGGGATTTAGGAAAGGGGGACATGGGGCAGGATTTCACTCTTACATTGGGCATGCCTTCTGTTGCAAAAATCAGAATTAGTTTGCTGTGCCTGTTACTGGCTGTGCCCACCATTGACTGCCCTGCCCTCTGCTCCACCAGCTCCAATGGGTAGGAGCCACCATTGGTAACAGACACATGTTGGGAATGAGCTGAAAAATGCACCTGCAGCAGAATTTTGGGGATGGGGACAAGATAGTTGGCATTGCATCAATGCACAATGTTGCTTTTGGTGCGAAATCGAAAGTGATGTCATTGAGTCTGTGGAAGACTCCTTGTTAATTTGGTTCTCCAGAGGAGGATTTGGTGGTGGATTATGGAAGTGTAAAATGCTTTCTAAGGGAAGGGATAGTCCCCTTCCTGTTAACAGAGGCCATAGGTGAGACCCTTTTTAAGAAGTCAGAAGGAAGAACTTTTACTCAATTTACAGTGTTCCACACAAGGCATTTGAATAGGTGATGGCAGCTTGCCAAGGTTTTTTTTTTTTTTAAATTAGATTGATGATCCAGATCCATTTCAGTCTGGCTTCCATCCTTGCTTTGAGACTGCATTGGCTGTCACTAGCTGTTCCTCTGTGTGTGGTTGATTGCATCCCAGGCCAACCTTATGTTCTGGTTCTTGTTTCTACATGCATAACTTGGAGCACATGAGTGACAATTAGGAACATTTACATGAGAGAAAAGGTAAAACTTGCTTGTTTGTTTTTATGCATATCACAGGGCTGTCCATTGTGGCTTGGTTCTTTTCATCTCAAAAGCTTGCTTTCAGCAACTGAAATACTAATTGGCCTAGGCAAAGCATTATTTCATTTTCTCTTTTGTGATACTGTTAAAGTGTATACTTCTGGTACTAAGGAAGACAGTGCAGGAGAGATTAAAAACAATGGTAGGAGATGGTTTTTTCCATTTTGACACTAAAAAAGAAAACTTTTGCTTTTGGTGAATTTATGCATTTTTACAGAACAAGGTAAAAAATGATAAGATCGCTCTCTTTTTTTAAAAAAAGAAGAAACTAAAATGCCTCTCAATAGACATTGATTAAGTGAGGAAAAATGAACTTCCACCAAAGCTGTGAAATTTATTTGAACTCTGCCAAATGGTTGGCTGTAAAATGACGAGATCCTCTTTCTTTGCAGCTCATATACATCACAAATAATACACGAAGTGTTTCATTATCTCATACACTGTGGCTGGCACACATCAATTTTAAACTGAAAGCAGGACTGTGTGCTATTTGCTGATTTGGTGGTTTGTTCTTACTTATATTGAAGATGACAAGCAAATGGCAAGATAATCATCTTGCTGGGCACATAACCCCCCTTGCCTAAATGCATAATCAACTGGAAACCTGCAGCTAATTTTGTGTGTCTTACTGGTATATTATAAATATATCTGCATATCTAACCAGGCTCATGTACTATGGCGAAGGGGTGGGTGTGGAATCTGGCAGATGGTGAACACGAGTAAGAGCTACGATGAAACCTGTGCTTACCCAGTGGTTGTCTTTTGAAGTGGGACCTACCTCTAAACTTACTCTACCTTTCAGAATTCACTTGTGAATTACTCTACACTACTTCCCCCCTGCCAAATATAATATGCAAGAATCTAACATTAGTTTCGTTTGTTATATATAGCAACATTAATTTGCTTCATTTATATCTTGCCTGTCTTTCCAGTGGGGACCTAAAGAAGCATACCCTATGCTCACTTCCTCCATTTTTATCCTCACAACAACCCTGTGAGGTAAGATAGGTTGAGAGTGTGTGACCGGGTCATGGTCCCCCAACAAATTCTCATGATAGAGTAGGGATTCGAACCTGGGTCTCCCAGATCCTAGTCCAACTCTATAACCACTACACAACACCAGCATAAAACACTGCTATATCTTTCGCTGCAAAGCCACAGGATACAGCAGGCATGTGGCTTACTGCCTTACCAGCCTGCCTGTCCACAACCATCTGCAGTTCCTTCTGTCCTCACTCACCCGGGCAAAAATTAGATTCCTTTCTGTCATCTCTCTCAGTAGCAGTCCACGTGTTCTGGGAGCTGTTCCACTTGGTCAGCTTCATGTTGGGATGAGAGATGTCCACCAGATCTGAAGCTGCCTCTTTCCAGCTCCTTGCCTGTGCCTGTGCTTATGCTTTGCAAGTTGAGGGGAGTGACAGCCTCCCAGGTCAGGCTAAGGCACTGCAGTTACCATAGCAACTTTAGTGGGAGTCATGACTTTTCTGGGAGAAGGTCTGTCCTGAGAGACATTAGGGCATCTCAAGTGAAGGCCACTGAAATGCTCCAACTGCCACAGCATCTGAACCACCTTGGCTTGACCACTGATAATTGTCTTCCCTTAGGGCAGCTGGCTTCACTGGATATGGGGTTGCTTATCTCTTGGGTTGTGGGGATGCAGGTAACTTGCATGTGTCACCGTGACCCACCTACCAGAGAATCACAATTCACAGTTTGAGAACCAATTTCTTAGAGGATTCTTTCCCAGCCTTTTAATGCCAGAATTAAATTTAATGCTGGAATGCCGCAATTCCCATTTCGTAGCAAAATATTAGTAAGAAAGTGCTTAAGGGAGATTCAGTCTGGCCTATTGCATGGTGAAGGAGTGGGGATATCCTTGTTCTTTCTACCACAAAGCTGAGGAGCTGAGGCATCTGCATAAATTCTCCACACCCTCCCATTTTTGAGGGAAAGAAATTTTCAAATGACGTCTCCATGCAATCTGGTGTTCATGTAGAAGTCCAGCTCATACATTACATTTTCTGCATGGTAGAGGGAAAGGAGGCATGCTACTCTTCACCACATGAAAGCCTCAGGTAATATATGAACTGAAGCTAAGTGATGGCGCCTTCCCCTCCAATTTGAAGCAGCCCTAAAGAACTTTTCCACACAATCATTCACCAAATGTGAAGCAAAAGCCTTCCAGATGTGAGCTGTTTTCCTAGTTGCTCACTGTTCAGATCCTTAAGTGTTTTTCATATCTATATATATGTATTTATTTAGCTAACACTACCAATATACATAGCTTTACAGAGTAATTCAAGAAGGCGTGAGGATAGATCCCTACTCCAAGGAGTATACAGTCTAAATTTTGACCTTGAGAGAGACATCAGCAATGAAGAAGGAGGAAGGAACAGTAATAGTAGCTGAATGTGTACAAATGCATATACACATACCTAGGTCTTGTTCCTGTTGGGAGTAGGGTCTGAAGAAGACGTGAAGACAGAAAGAGAGGTGCTTAGCTGTGAATTTCAGGTAAAAGTAACAGCAAGGAAGAAAAGGGGGGGCAACAGTGGGAGGGCTTTTAGTGTCCTGGCCCACTGGTGGACCTCCTGATGGCACCTGGTATTTTTGGCCAGAGTGTTGGACTGGATGGGCCATTGGCCTGATCCAATATTGCCTTCTCTTATGTTCTTATGTACAGTAGTTTTGAGAACAGAAAATTTGGGGACAACAGTGTAGTATTGAGGACTGAAGGTCATAGTCAGGACGGGTCAGTTTGGTGTAGTGGTTAGGAGCATGGACTCTAATCTGGGAGAACCGGGTTTGATTCCCCACTACCCCACACACTGCTGCTGGGTCAGTCATAAGTTCTTTCAGAGCTGTTCTCTCAAGGGCTGTTCTTGGGAGAGCTCTCTCAGCCCCACCTACCTCACAGGGTGTCTGTTGTGGGGAGGGGAAGGGAAAGCGATTGTAATGCCTCTCTGTGATACCTTTGGGTAGTGAAGGGCAGGGTATAAATCAATCTCTTCTCTCTGTTAATATTGAGATTCTACTTAAAGAACCTATGCCTGAGAAAGGTTTTGTCAATGTGTTAATGTTTTAATTTGCCTGGTTTCTGGAGCTTTAATAGTGAGTAACAAATTGTAGCTTTATTTTTAATTGGATTTTATTATCATTGCATTTTATCAATGTGGAAACTGTCATGAGAGAATAGGGGAGGCAAGAGAGAAGGAGAGCTGGAACATTAAGACATTGGAGGGTAAGGGCAAGGATGTGTTCTGGATGTAGAAAGTGATGGAGAAGTGGTACAGAGATTTCTGGAAAGTGTATTGCACACAGAAATGGAATGAAGAGAACCACAGACATGATTAGGAAAATAAAAGGCCACAGCTTTATTTAATTATAACAAAGAATCTACAATGGAAAGAATAACTATTCTGCCTTTAATGTGAGTAATTAAAATTCTAGGGATGAGGTTGGGAGCCATGTTGTATCCCTACCATCTGAATAACTGCATTCTGGCTTGGAGTCCCTGAACAGTCATATGTACTGTTCAGATTCCTCTCAGTGAAACACTATTGATGTTGAAGAAGGTTTGTGAGGTCCCCTACCTTTAGCACTGAAGCTTAGGTTCAGGGAGTTCTGAGTCCTCCAAAGGGGTTCCTCTCCCAGTTCACCAGACCAGGCTAGCCCTGTTCCTGTGTCATCCAGTTGGTATCTCAGGATATTCCCCAGACTTCTCTGTTTGTATCTTACTGCTTTACCTACCCTGTTGTTGCCACAGGAAGGCATCTCCTCTTTCTGCATCTCAACTCAAAACCTGTAGTCTCCTGAGGCTTTGGTGCCTCTTAATACAAATTTGAATGTACCATCTATTTTGTTTACAGACAGAGGTTGGCAATTCACAGTCTGGGGTTTTTTTTGCAGCCCTTTGTTTCTAGCTGTCTCCACTGATATAATGTATTCAAGCTTTACATGGGCTAGTCCTGAAGCCCTCACAGCCGAGTTTTGTAAGCAGTTTGATGGGATGTCATCTGAGTAAGACTGTGGATCAACTCCTGCAGAGTCCTTGTATGGTGGCCTGTTATTTTCCCCAGAGTAAGTAGTTGGGGTGAACAATGGCACTAAGAGCAGTTCCACAAACTTTAGTATTTAATGTTGTAAGAGTAACTAAAGAAAAAATATTTGTTTCAGAATTGTATTGCACAGTCTTTTCTTCTAAGTTCAGGTCCCAGTTTCCAAGAACTACTTGAGTTAAAAGGCAATAGAATTGGCCTCTTTATAGTAGGTGTACCGGTACTGACTCCCCCTGAATGTTCTGAGCCTATATCTGTTATTAAAAATTTAATGCTTTTTAATTTTATTTAAACCCTATTGCATTGCCTTATATTTTGGAGCAGGAAAAGAAAGATACCTCCAGGTGACCTTTATCATCTTAATGAAAAGCAGATCTTTTGTTCTGAGGTCTTTTACTTCAGTGGACTCAGGAATTAATTTAACCTTTACAAGTTATGGTTAAAGTGCACATAAAAATATCTAGATCATTATTAAAATTGCAGTGCTGGAATTTGATGTTTGTGGCCTTCCTAGTGCTTAATGTTTTAAAGTCAACCAGGAATTTCAACTCATGGGAAGCAGCATTTAATTGTGGCCTTCTATGTTATGATGATATGGAGACAGCAGTTTTATTTTGAGCTTATTTATTAATAGGCTTATAAATGCTATAAAGAAAAGAACTGGAGTGGACAGGTCAAATGTCTTGATTTTTTTGAAAAAAAACACACAACTAGTTGCCTTTACAACTACAAATCAACATCACAACATGAGTTTGTTCCTTTCAGTGTTTCTTCCTTTCTTCAATTCTCAGCATACTCAGCAAATGACAGTTCCTTTGATTCTTTGGGGTAAACACTTGTATTTGATCTGTTGAAAATTCTATAAATGTGGAGTGCAGATACATAGCTTATCTTATGTTTTCTAATCCCTACTTTTTATAATTTGATCCCCCCTGAAGGACTCTCCTAACCTAAAAAATTGTGCAGGCACATTTGCTTTTGATGTCAGTGAAACATCCCATTTTGGGAGGATGCCCAAGTTTTGCTATTAGCCCACTACATCCTAAGCACGTGTACACTGGTGTATGATATTCTCTACATTTTTAAAACTTATCCCTAGCTGTCCTGTGGCCAACAGTGCCTTTTTTGATCTATATCTTATACACTGGCTTTTCTCCCTTTGGTCAGGTCTGCACGTGCTGTACTTATCCAGCCTTCAGGAATTTCCAGTTCTGACTACTGTAATGCACTCTAGATGGAACTGTTATGGAAGACCATTCAGAAGTGTAAACTGGCACCAAAGGTGGCTGGCTGGGACTGCATGTTTGTTAACTGGTGCTGGATATTATGAACATATTTAGCCGATTTTATGACTTCTGCACTGGTATCTGGCATGTTTCAGAGTTCAATTGAAGGTGAAGGGATAAACCTTTAAAGCCCTTCATGACCCACATAACTGAAGAGCAAATTCTCTCCATCTGAGCCCTGACACCAATTAAGATGCAGCCAGCAGGTAGTAATGCAGGTGTCTCTCTCCATCAGGTGAAATTAATGTGAGCCAGAAGCTAGGCTTTTTCTGTGGGATTGCCCATCTTCTAGAGCCGATTCCCCAAAGAGGCAATTTCTCTCATTTAATCTAGGCATACTGACTAGATCGTTTGAGTGTCTATTGTTGCTATATTGTATTTTGTATCAATATATCTAATTCTCAGTTTAAGGCCAGAGACTGGAGCTGTGGACAAACAAGACAGATCTGTCTACAAACCAGAGAAGAGTCCAAGGTTTTCAGAGAAATCTTAAATCTTAAAAGGGGCAGGGGGTTAAAACCCCTCAAAATGATAAAAGGACCACCTGTAGCTCTAAGAAATAGATGGTCTCAGTAGCCATTGGTAAGCAACTACAGCATTATTCAGTCCTTGGTTTCTGTAAGGAAAAGGCAGGGGGAGGGGCCATTTCTTGGGCTCTTTCAGCCTTAGAGGGAGGGCCAGGTTTGGCAACAGCACCCAGGCGACTTGCCACCACATGATTTGTGTGACTCACTCAGGCCTGGCTGCTTGCTGCTGTTCAGCTGCAGCCACCCCATGAAAGCTAGTGTAATGGTTAGAGTTTCAGGCTAAGATCTGGGAAACCCAAGTTCAAATCCCCACTCTGCTGTGGAAGCTCACTGGTTGACTTTTGACCAGTCATGCACTTGCAGCCCACCCAATCTCACAGGGGTGTGATGAGGATAAAATGGAGGAAATGAGAATAATGTAAACTGCTTCAGGTCTCCATTGTAAAGATAAGTGAGGTATAAATGAAATAATATCACTGAAGATGGGGGCAGATAAAGGTAGGTTGGTTGGTGGGTGAGGCGAGAAGCAGGGAAAGGGGAGGATATGGGGGCTGCCAGGAGAAGGGAGGAAGAAATAGTGTGGGGTAGGGATACAGTCAAAAGTGAGGTTCCCTATGCAAGTCCTACACTATGCAACTGGGCCAGATTTTTCCTGTGGAGAGGCTGCCAGGGGGAGGGAAGGAGGGAAAGTTGAAGATGGAGGCAGATAAAGGTAGTGTGTGGGAAGGAGAGAAGAAAGCAGGAAAAATGGAGAAGCTGTGGAGGCTTTCTGGGAAGGAAAAGACAAAATAGTGGGGGAGGTGGAAATGCCCCCCCCCCCCCCAATCCTTGTGGGTCCCCTGCTTGTTTTTAACTACGGGTTACATCTTTCTTGATTATTGCTGTAAATCGGCTTGAATGCTGGAAAGGCAGTATGGAAATCTTTTCAATAAGTAAACACTCGGGACAAACTTTTGCACTGTGGAACAAAATACACTATTTAAATATAAATGTTAAAATATATAAAATCACACATACCTATTCCTCAGTTGAAAATACAGCCATTAGATTTGTATATGATTAAAAATGGTATTGCATTGCCTTTGAACACATGAAGCTGCTGCCTCGTACTCAGTCAGACCATTGGCCTGTCAAGGTCAATACTGTCTACTCTGATTGGCAGCAGCTCTCCAGGGTCCCTGACAGAGGGCTTTCTCGTTGCCTCTTACCTGACTATGTTAACTGAAGATGATGGAGTTTGAGCCTGGGGCCTTTGGCATGCAGAGCAGGTTGAGCGATGGTCCCTCTGCAATATGCTCAGGGTTTTCTGGACCCTTCTCTCCCCCCCCCCCCCCAATCCTGGAGATTTGGTGTGAACGTATGAGAAATGTTAAAAGAATTAGTGTCATGTGGTGTGTGAAATTCCATTGTAATATTTCAAAGGTGAACTTAGACACAGAAATATGTACACTTCAGATGCATGCGTAGCTTTTGAATTTCTTTCATGAGAGGCTCTGGGTGCTTAAATGGAAGTGCAAAAAGCAGACGAGTGAGTCATTTGCTGACACTTTTTTAAACACCTGAAACTCATTATAGCACCTATCTCTACATTGAGAACATATGTAATTGCAGTCCTGCAACTGCACCATATGCAGATGCAGGACCACATAGTTGATTGTTCCCGTACTCAGATTTCTAGCAAGTCAGAGGGGAAGGTTTCAACCAGCTTTCTACCTCACATACTAATTTGGTGTTCACAGGGCGGTTTGCTGTATGTTAAGATGGGGATGAGAGAGGAATTCCAGTATTTAAACCCCAACTTGAGATCCTGTGAGAAAGGCAGACTATAAAGAATGTAAATTAAAAATAAAATAAAATCACATTATTTTTTTTAAAAAAACATGGTATAGTACAAAAGAAAATGTTCTTGCTGGTTAGTAAATTAAAAGAAGAAATTAAGAATAAAAAAGGGATCCTTTGTCTATTATGATGCAATGCATTTAGAGAAAAACACTCAGGGAGCAACTATAGAAATCATTTCAAAAACTACTTAGGGAGTCTTAAAATTCAAGCTAGAAAATCGTGCACAGAACATAACACTACTGTTTCCATTTTTTTTCTTTAAGGCTGTAGATTGTCTTCTACTGTTCCTTGAATTCAGCAATCTGCCTGTTTGGCAGGCATTTATCTAAAGCAGTTCTCCAGAACCACAAATGTGTCTTAGATTTTTCAGGAGTCCAGGATACATATAAGGGCAGTACGTTAATGATTGGTCATAATAATAGTGTTAGAACAGCTACGCATATGGTTTTGATTTTGACCCTCAGAATCTAGCTAGTCCTCAGCCAACAGCTGCCACAAAATGACTTTTGTGGAATCTGATGACTCGTCATTAAGGGAAAAAAAGACTTAGGCATGGACACTTTGAGGGTTAATTGATGACAATGAATATGTTGATCTCTAGAGTATCACAGGAATTTCCACAACTACACTAAACCAGCCTGTGTGGTACTCTTCTCCCCCCCCCCCCCCAATCTCCTTCATGCAAGCTAATTTTACTCTACCTGTAATTTCTTGGGTACATAAGGATTAAAGGATTTACTAGACTGATAGAATTCTCACTGCAAGCATCACTACAAATCTATGGTGATTTTGGAAAATGTCATATTAACTTTGTTCTTGGATAATGTAAAGACCCCATTGCAATTCCTACCCCACAGTTTATAGGCATTTGCATCTTTGGTGGACTGATGGGAATCACCAGTGATGAGATGCTTTCCTCAAACTGATAAAATATAATGGGGAGGGTTGTCATGTGTCTGATAATGAATGCACCTCTCTAGTAAAGCTAAGTTGGTCTTGACACAATGTGAAATTATATCATAGCAAAACTATCATACTATCTCATTTGTGCTGTGATTTGGATGGAGAACTACACAGCCAAAACAGGAACCAATCTTGCAGGACAGAAAAGCGTCAATTTTTTGTAATGGTGTATGTCTTGCAGGACAGAGCTGGGCTCACTCCTCCAATATTAACTTCCATTGTTATCTACAAATGAAAACTCTGTGTTAAGGTAATACATATTCTGAGCCTCAAAAACTGAATTCTGGGACATATATAAAATATAGCAATTTTTTGCATACAATTGTATAATATGTTTTGAAGCCATCTGATCACTAGAAATCCTTGTTCATCTTATAAAAGAGAATGAGAGTACACAGGTGAAGAGAGCTAACCCTGCTTCCCTCTGTCTCACCCAGCTTTGCTCCACTATTTGCTCCACTGGGGATCCCCCACCCCCAGGCCCTGCCCCCACCACTGATCAGCTGCCCCCTGCCCCTGACCAGCTCGCTGCTGATGGGACTTACTAGTAGCAGGAGAGAGGACTATGATATGTTGATGGCAATGTGGCAACATCACTTCTGGCATGTACCAGAAGTGACATCAAGTCTGCAAATAACACTCTGTTATTTGGGCAAAAACTCTATGGTAGAAGCCATTTTTACCATAGAGTTTTTGCCCAAATGTCAGAGCATCACTGGGACATACCAATGTGATGACGTCACTTCCAGTAATTGCTGAAAGTGATGTAGCCATGTAATCAGCGACATAGCTTGGGCCTTCCTCCAGCTTCTGGTAAGTCCCATTCCTTCCGCCTATTTGTCAGTTTTGTCACATCTCCCTGGGCCTTCTCTGCAAGGGAGAAATTTAACTGCCTCTAACACTGTGATGCTTTCTCTTATTTGCCTGGAAATTGGTTGAGGGAGGGATGTAATTCCTGAGAAGTTCATCCCATTTTTAAGAGCGGTTGTGTGGGTGGGGGGTTATATCTGGAAATACTGAAAAATACATGAGGTAAAAATTCTGTTTTCAATATACATTTCCTAATTTATGCAATGCAGCTGTGAAATGAGTATCTATAGTTCTGGCTATAAGCACAAGACTGTGAGTTAATCAGGAAGAGGTTTAATGAATGGTGTGAAGGCACTGAAAACACTGTCTTAGGGGAGGGCAGTTTGGCTTTCTCTGTGATTTGATTGTTGCCACTTTACTGCCATCTACTCCTCCCTCTGCTGAAAACTTACACAGTGTGTAGAGTTATATGCTCATTGGGGAAGGCAGATTATTTGCATTTGGGAAGGTTTGCAGCCAAACACCCTTTCAAAATGACATGGTGAGAAACTGTAACATGGCAAAAATATTGCAGTACAAAAAGTGCTCTGCTTTCTTTTATATGTGGAAGAGATCTGTATCAAGATTCCAGCTGGAAGAAAACCACCATTTCCCTAAATGAGGGAGGCCTCATTTTTCTGTTCAAGCTCTTGTTCCACTCTGTTCAAAAAACAATAAAAGCAACAGTCATAAAGTAATCCTTGAATCCCAGTCAACAAGGCTGCTGTTACATGTAGGCCTGACTCTGCAGTACAAAAGAGTCTTCCCCATCTCTCTATAAGCAGTTTTACCAAGCAGGCTGATTGTGTGAACCCAGAAGAAGGTAAAATCATTGCAAGGGGTATCTACATTAAATAAAAAGATCTCTGTGATGCATATATTTTAATGTATATGGCAATGAACTGAAATTAGTGGAATTTATTCTCATACATGTTCATATAGAAGATCACAGATCCTGATACAGATCTATAAAAGGTAAAGGTAAGCTTGAAAGCCAGTTGAATCCAACGCTAGGTGCTCATCTCCATTTCAAGCCAAAGAGCCAGCGCTGTCCAAAGACTTTTCTGTGGTCATGGGGCTGGCATGACTAAATGTCAAGGCGCACAGAATGCTGTTACCTTCCCACCAAAGTGGTACAGTAGGCACAGTGCCTAGGGCCCACATACTTTTAGGGGCCCATGAAAAGGTTTTAATTTCTTTTAAAAACAGGAAAAAATGAACATTTAGGATGTTTTAATTTTTGTCTCACATCAGAAAAAATGAAATGTTTAGGGCCCATGAAAATCTATTAAATTTTGCCTAAAACATTGAAGTATTTAAAGCTCTATCAAGATAATTTTTAGTATTGACATTATTATGGTGGGAGGGGCCCACAAAGGCAAAAGTCATAAAAGTGGCCCTGGCTATGGGGGGACCTGATACCCTTTGTGCCATGTAGAGATGTAACTTATTCAACCACAGCTCCTCAAAAGGGCAACTGTAACTATACAAATCCGGGCAATTGTGCCTCTATCCACGCAAACAGAAGCACCAGTTGATTTGTTTGCTATGTATCACAGTCATATCTTCTTGTTTGTCCCACTTACTCCCAGAGGCTAGTAAGGTTGGTGAAGTCAGCTGGTGGCGCTTAGGTCCCACAAGAAGGTTTTGTTGGATTGTGCCAACTGTCTGGAAGGGATCTCAACTGACAGTGTCAAATCACAGCAACTGAACTGAGACTCGTCACATCCTTTCATTTTATTCAGAGAGGCTGAAAATGGAATTCAGTTGAGGCATAAAATCACACCAGGAAATATGTGACCTTACTGAAAAAAACTCTAAGCAGTCTTCTGTTGTGGGCTGCTCATGCTTTTGGTGGGGGAGGAGTACCATTTACTTTTTTATAGGCACTAAAGCAATTTCCTAAACTGGCAGGTAATCCTATCTCTGTGTGGGGGGCAGATAATATATTTATAGTCCAAAGTCAATGGAATGCAAGCAACTGACAAAATAATCATGTTCAAGAGGCCAAGACTGAAAATTGCTTTAATTTTCTTTTTTTTTGGGGGGGGGGGTCTTTTCCCCCCAGGAAAAGTATCTCCCGTTTGTGCTTCTGGAGGATAGGCTTGACTTGGCATTTTCATTCAGGAAAGAACTTTGTACTGTAGTAAATCATACAATCCTTTCAAAATCAACGGGCTGTTTATGTATTATACATTAAGTTTACTATAGGCAGGGGTCATTTTGTAGAAAAAGAGGTGCAGGAGCTCATTAGCATAAGTCATTAGCATAACTTATTTGCATACACTAAACCACCAGACATCACCAGAAGTATGTCAGAAGGCAAGAAAGAAAGAGAGAGGGAGGGAGGGAGAAAAGGAAGGAAGGAAGGAAGGAAGGAAGGAAGGAAGGAAGGAAGGAAGAAAGAAAGAAAGAAAGAAAGAAAGAAAGAAAGAAAGAAAGAAAGAAAGAAAGCTGGCAGAGAGGGAACAGCTACCAGTCCTAGCCTCAGAAATACCACTATTCTGGGAGGATAGCTTCAGTGGTGTCTGAAGCCTTCAGAAGGCTGGTCGGAAGAACAAGGACCTTTCCAGGGGACCTTCCATGACACAAGCAGGCATTCCCCCATGGGGGGGGGGGGCTGGCACCAACTCGCGGAGCTGAGCTCCCTCAAGCTCCTGCTCAAAATGACCCCTGACTATAGGCATGTTTCCTAACTGCTCAAAGTATGCATTCTCAGTGATCTTTATAATAACCTTGCAAGGTAGACTGATAGCATTATTGCACATTATTGCATATAGAAGGTCTGAGGGAAAAAAAGTTTGTCTAAAAGCACTCCAAAGGACACAGTCCAACCAGTATCTTTTATTAGGACCAACCACAGTAATACAAAACAGTATGCAAGATTTTGAGTTCACCAGAACTCTTCATCAGGGTGGACGTCATAAACATAAAAATGGGGAGAGGGAAATGTGCACAGTGACTCAGTAATGACTGAACTGGCACTTGACCTGGAGACTTGCTGACTCTTAGCATCTGCTATTGAACATCATGTTACATCAACTCCCCCTCCCCCCCAAAATGTATATAAAGATAGCAATGCATTTATGTAAAAGCATTATGAAAATAGAAACACATAAGCAGGCACATCAAATCTTTTGAGTAGTCAACCGCATCCTTTGCAAGCTGAAATGAACCCTCCCACCCAGCATCTTCACACATCATTAATCTTTCCATGTAACAACAAACAATGCATGGTGCAAACTGAAGATTCATTTCCTTGCATTGTTGCTGGGGGGCTAAAGAGCAATTTAAATAATGTGATTGCTATTTATACCACTCGCTTAGTTCAAAAGTTATTTGCAACGTGCTTTAAATAAAAAGAATGCGAACAAAAGAGAGGTTTTTTTGTATTTCCAGCATATTCCTTGCATTGCCTCTATTTTCTCCTGCATTCTCTCTCTTTCTCTCTAAGGGTTAAATCTGCAGAAGGAAAAAAAATGCCAGACTTTATGTCTGTACTTGGTGGGATCTATTAAATTACTGCTGGATGTTTTTAATTATGCCACACATAAATGGCTCCACACAACAGCATTTGAATCCAAATGTGGGTCTCATTTATGTGTGCTCTGCATTAGCTCTGAAATGCACTGCCTGGCACTTGTCTGTGGTGGCCCCTTTGTGGCACCTTAAGCGGCCTGGGATTCCCCCCCCCCCCCCCCCCACTCTTCCACGTACAAGAATGGGAGCTGATGCTGGCAAAGGAGAAAGGAAAAGGGTAATAAAACAGAGAACTAAGCGGCTTGCTGGAGCCAGCAATACTGGGGATCTGGTTAATTGCTCAAAAATGAAAAAGATTCTGGATTTTTCATGAAATCCCATTGGTACTCTTGCCAAGCCTCAAATATTAGATTGAATTGCAGTTTCTAATTCCTTCCCTCATTTTCCCTCTAGCCATGTGCGTTGTTTCTTCCAAAGGTTTTTCTGCATTGAAGAGCAGTACCTAAAAGGGTGGGTGGTGCAAGCTGAGTACAGAATATTGCCTTTCTGCTTGCTTTACTCAAATGTCTGCATATAATCTTTTGTCCTGTAATGACCAGGTAGTTTCTCCTTATCCTCCTGGGGTATGATACATATTGCTGACCTGGTGACAGAAGGAGCTGTGAAAGATGACATTTATGGTTCAAACTGCATCTCTGTTAAGAATTCAGTAGATGGATTTAGGTAAGATACTCAGCCTCATTTGCCATATTGGGACAATAACACCAGCATACCTTTCAGGGTCTACTGCAAGGATTACAACAAGGTAATGCACATGGCAGGGAAACCAGGCCTCCTGCTATGTCAGGAGATCCCCTGCTGGCAGCTTGAAGAAGCAGTGGGAGGGGGGAAAAGTGACATCAGGTTGTTACATCACTTCGAGGAAAATCCGTAAATGATGTAGGGTAGCTCTAGGAATTACTGGAAACTCTGTGGTTACTGTAGAGTTTCTGGTGATTCCTAGAGCCACCCTTCTACATCACTTCTAGGTTTTCCTCAGAAGTGTTAAAGTGGCATCAGTAACCTTGCCCCCCCCCTCCGTGTCTCCCCCCAACCGTCCTGCTGGTTGCTTGACTTGGCCTGGCAATCCTAGCACAGGAAGTGCTTTGAACACTGAAAGCATTATCTAAATGTTGTATATTATTTTAATGTCTTTAGATGGCAGGTGAGAATTAGTATGATACAGTGCATTTTATGTGCTGCAGAAAATAATTCTTGGCTCTTGCATGGGTCCATTTTATTTACAAGTGCCCTGGAGTCACAATGAGTTTGCACTATTAAAACCAGGGTGTCTGTGAATAGCTTATTATTGTGGAATTCTATCACTGTAGCAATACACAGGGCTACCCTTGAAGAAAGGTCAAGAGTTACAATGAGACTAGAATGCATTGGCCCATCTTTCAATTAGTGTGGACTATGTACATACAACATGCATTCGGAGATGGCTTCATTGGCTTCCTATTTGCTTCTGGGCTCAATTATACCTTAAAAGCCCCCTGTAACCTGGAACTTACAGAACCTTATCATCTGATACGAACCCGTGGCCACCTTAGGTTGGTTCAGCAGACTTTGTTAGTTGTGATTTCCCTCTGCTTCCCCAACAATTGCTGACATTGTCAGGTTCCAAAGAGCCTCCTAGAGTAGGTGTGGAGGACTTTTTTTTTAACTGTCTTCTGCAGGACTTGCAAACAGCAGCCCCCCCCCCCCATTGAACCTTGTGGGTTTGTTATTGGTTTATCCACTGGACTGTGATATTGTCTGATACATACTGAATTTAGTGGTCAGCTAGGGTTAATTTTTGATGTTGTAAGCTACCCTGAACTTATGGAATGATGAAATATAAACACCATAGTAAATTGCACGTTATATGCATCATAGGATGAACTTTCCACTCTTGTCCTGTCCAAATGCCGCTATGAGTCATAGAAACTGTTCCTGTCTTTAGGATCGGGGTACCATGAACATATTTTCATTAAGTCTTTCTTAGTTTATTTTCTTACATTTAGGAAAATGTATTACTGCTGGGATATGAATAGAAAGAATAATTTGTTTGGGGGGGCATTAGTATATGTAAGTTTGTTGAAGCATAGACTCATGAGTACTGAATCAAATTTGATATTGTCATCATTATAGTGAGTTCACCGTTTGAACTGTGAATCTGTTTCTGGGGGGAAACACATAACTTTCTTAAAACAGAAAGACAACATACTGAGAAAATCCTTTCCAAAATCCTTATAGAATTCATGTTTTCAAGGGTTGGAGCATAGTGCAACAGGAAAAAATGATCCAATTCATTTGAGTGCAGGAATATATATTGCTGCAGATCAAAGGTCATATTCACACAAAGAACTGCAGAGAGGGTTGTAATGAACTTGGACCTAGGTGTCAGCAAGGAATAATGGTATGCCAGCAGCTCACTTGAGCTGGGGTTGTGAATGGACAGTAATAGCAAGCTCTTATGTACATAATTATGTAAAGAAAACTACATAAATATTAACTGTGCCAATCAGTGGTGTTGCTTCAGCACCAAACATAAAATACATTCCATACATAACATAGGAACAACGTTTTGGAAAGTGCCTCAGAGCAGTGTAGTCCTGTGTCTATAAATCTCTATTAAATCAGTTTGACTGGGCTGAGTGTTAAGAGACTGAGCAGCCAGAAATAGCTCTTTTCCTGCAAGATGTAGAAAAGATTACAGCTGAGACTGAAGCCGGGGAGGGTGTGTGTATGTATGTGTGTGTGCGTGTGTGTGTGTGTGTGTGTGAGAGAGAGAGAGAGAGAGAGAGAGAGATGGATTCAAGTCAGAGAAGGCGGGGGAGCTGCAAAAGGCATCTCATAAAAATCCCATTTGTTGGAAGGCTCAAGGAAGTGGAGGCCGCTTTGGCACACGTGTCCCTGGTGCTAAATTAGCTGTTAACACAAATAATCAAAGTGCAAGGCCCATCAAGCTGCTGGCGCCAGCAAAACGAGGGAGTGGCCAGGTCAGCCCTGCCTTGAGAGCCGGCCAGCTAGCAGGTGGAGGCTGAGGAGTGGAGCTGACAGGATGGAAATGCTTACAGAACACATTGATCCAGTGACAGAGGAAAACGCCACTCCACTCCTGCTTTCCAGCTATTGTGTGTGGCGAGTGTTTGGTGTGTATTTTTATGCCTCCCTCTCCTTTGCCTTTCTTATTTAATTCCCCCTCCCCCACCAAGCTGCTCCAGTTGAGAATTGGAATGCTAAGCCCCTATTTGACAGCAAGCCCTGGAACACAACAAAGGGAAGAGTTATCAGAGGTTGTGAAACAGCTAATCAGCCCAACAGCTTCCCTTTGAAAAGAACAAATGCTTTTACAGAAATAGGAAATGAAAAACAATATATGCCATAGTTTGAGGTAAAAATAAATCAGAGACTTTTATTTTTATTCTAGTATGAGCTTTTGTGGACAGGTTACCCACTTAATCAGATGTTTTAATGTGGTTTTTGAATTTACTTTTGTAAAACCCCTAGTACCTTAAACACCACTCTGAATTCTTACATCTCATTATTCGCTTCCGAAGGCACAACTGTCCTTGTAATTACACAGTGCATTATTGCCTCTGCCCCAATATTTCACAAAGAAAAATTAGGAATTCTTGCTCATGTCCAAAGCAAAACAGTTGCAACACCATCCTCAAACTATAGTTGGATGAAGATAGGGTGATGTCCAAAACCCTTAACATAACATACTGTACTGCAGGGGTGTACAGTTCTCCGCCGCCTCCGCTTCCCCCCCGCTCACCCGGCCAGCCAGCTGGCTGCCCGGCCGGCTCCCCTGAACCCACTCGCTCTCTCCCTCCTCCATCCGGGGACCACCCAGCATGATGATGTCACCCGGAAGTGACATAATCACACCGGGCATGTTGCCAGGGTGATGCTCTAGCAATCATCCTGAAACTCTATGGTTCCATAGTTTCGGGGCGATTGCTAGAGCGTCGCTCCGGCAACGTGCCTGGCATGATGATGTAACTTCCGGGTGACATCATCACACTGGGCAGTCCTGGAAGTAGAGAGGAAGGGAGGGAGAGAGCGAGTGGGTTCAGGGGAGCCGGCCTGCTGGCCAGGCAGGCAGACGGGCGGGGGGGGGGAGGCAGAGGCGGCAGCAGGGACATGGTCCAAGTGGTCCAACTGGGCCCATGGTCCAACCGGGCAGGGAGGCACAGTGGTGGCGGAAAGGTGTGGCAGCAGGGAGGTGCAGTGGGGGCGGGTGGGTGCCCCGTTTCACCAGGGGGCTCAGTCCTCCCTGGGAAACTTCAGGGGTTGCCTGAGCCCCCAACCCCCCACTGTAGTTGACGCCTATGCTGTACTGAGGTCCCACTGAAGATATACATGACTACATAGACATTGGGACTGGGTTGGGGGTGTGGGGAGGAATGAAGGGGAGCAGACCTCAGTTGAAATCCGGTGTTTTTATCCACTTCATATCAGCAGTGGTTTCATAGCCCAGCAACAAACCTGAATTTTCTCCACCCATGAGGAAGATTGCAATACTCTCTGAATTATTTTATTATAAAATGTGCCATTAATTTGTACCTTCTCCTTAGACCCACATACAGATGGGTCAGTGATTGTGTACTGATGTGGGTGGATGCTTATGCTTCTGTAGTCTGGTCAGCATAGCCCTGTGGGTGACAAGAATGTTAATGCCAGTTGTTCCTTGCCCCTGAAAGCAACACTCTTCCAATGTCTCCCTTGTAAATAGTTGTTCTAGGTTTCTGACTGTACCGTTATGAGCATGCTACAGTTTATTTATTGAGTACCACACTGTTCTTCTGCAGCGGAACATATGGCTGTGTACATATGGTTCCAGTGCAGTCTTCCATCCAGTCACCAGCCAGACTGAGATCTGAATCTTGTCAGCAATGCATGCCTGCTGATAGAGTTGCCAGCCCCCCAACCACCAGTGAGGGATGGGGTGTAGGGCTGCTAGATCCAGGTTGGGAAGCTTCTGGAAATTTGGGGAAGGAGCCTGGGAAGGACAGGGACCTCAGTGGAGTATCATGCTATAGAGCCCCCCTCTAAAGCATCCATTTTTTTCCAGGAGAACTGACCTTTGTAGTTTGGAGATTAATTCTGGAGGACCCCCAGTTTCCACCTGCAGGCTGGCAGCCCTCCCTATTGCATTATGTGCCTACCGATCATGGTTCTGTTCTCAAAACATAATCCTCTTCACTGCTCAGTTCTTGGCTTTCCAAATACAACTGCACAATATTCCTCCTGTCTTTTATCTACACGGAACATCGCTTTGCAAAGGTTCAACTGGCCTTCTCAAAGTAACTTAACAGAATGTACAGATCTCTAAAAAAAATCTCTTCTCTACAGGTAGAAAAGATGGTGCTCATTGGTTTTTTTCTTGGGGGTTCCTGCTGCCAATACAGTAAGCATGATTCAAGCTAAGCCTGGAGCATGAAAAGGATCCTTCTGAATCTATTTTCAGTCTCTGCCAGGTTCCTACCAGAGGTGCTAGAAATGCTACAACTCTTTAAGAAATGGGCTGTGGTTAAATACTGAACACTGACACACTGTCACCCTCACCCTGCAGTAACTTCATACTGAGAAATTGCTGGATCAGCTTCAGTAAACTCAGTGCACTTTTTTTTAAAAGTAGTTGAAGTCAGAAAGCTGGCGTCAAAAAAATTCTGCCTGGACAATTAGCGTTTGGCTAGCTTAAGAGTAACTGAAAGAACGGGCTTATAATGGAAAGCATTTGGCAGGCTTAATGAGAGGTTTCTCCCAGTAACTATATACCTATAAGATATAGAACATGGGGGATATTTAAAATACTAAAATGGTATAAAGTACTGGGGCAAATACAGCCTTCGTGCATTCATGTGAAATCCACTGTTAAATTCAAAAAAGTTATAAGAAATGCGGCACGCACATGTGCGTACAGTCACTTTGTCACATTTCAGAGTGTGGTCGTTTGTGCTAAATGGAGAACGGTTCTTGATTGCTGTTTTGCATTTTTCCAAATATACCAACCAGCCCTTCCTGTGTGTAAAGGAGCAATGCACTGAACCATCTGAATCAGTCTACTGTTTTGGGAATTCAGATTTCCTTAGTACAGTTAACTGATGACCTTCGTGGAGAGTGTGAGGAAGTGGGGTTGGGTCTGTCCTGTAGGAGGTTGCACACCTCTTGAAGGAAGAGATTTGTAGCTTGGGGGTGCTGCTGGGTTTCAGCCCATGCTGGAGGGGCTCAGGTGTCCTCCATGGCATGTAGCTCCTTTGGTCAGCCCCCTCTGACATACTAGCTACAGTTGTTCTAAAAAAAAAGCATGATCTGCTATGGCGATGCATGCATTACTCTAACATGTTTTAAACAGAGTGTCTTGGAAAATGTCTAGAATCTTCAGTGGGTCCAATGTGCAGCAGCCAATTGTATCATCCCAGCTCTGGAAGATCTATGTTGTTATCTGTCTGTTTCCAGGCATAATTCACAGTGCTGGTTCTTACTTTTAAGGCCGTAAACAGTTTGGGACAGGGGTACTTGACATACCATCTTCTCTTACATGGTCCAGCCTAGTAGCTCAGGTCCTCTTCCCAAGTGCAGATCTCTGAGCCTTCTCCTGCAGAAATGAGATGGAAGGCAACCAGAGAGAAGGCTTTCTCAGTGGTGGTACCTTGCCTTTTGATATGACCTCCCCCTTGCCTGGGACTAAATAAATGTTCGGGATAGTTGAACGTCTATTTCTCAATGCATGTAGGTAATGTGTGTGGTAGATAATGTATGTTGTAGATAATGTATGTGGTAACGGAGAAAAATATTTAGGTCTTATTAGACCATCTTTCATTTGGGCACAAGCATATTACTATTGTTCCTCAGCACTTGGCAGACAATGTTTCAGCATGGCTTATCATACTCGCTAAATGCTTGCATCACTTTTCTAGAGAAGGATATGTTCTGAGAAGGAAAATGGACAGTAACTCATCCTAAGAACACTTCCTTGGGAGTGAATCCTACTGAATAGACCCGAGGAGCATTCTGAGTAGATCTGCATAGGACTGCTTTCTAAGCTAAATGAGAAATACTATTTTTTGTTTTAATCAATATGATAGCTTTGCTTTAATGCTAGGCAAGGGCTTGTACCATATTAGATGGTACAATTTATTTAACAGAAGCCAGAAGCCCCATCGTGATGGCTAAATTCTGTGCATATTAATGTGTACGTGTGGGAAATTAGGACCAAGGTGGCAAGCCCTACCATGCATGTGTTGGTCATATGGCATATTGGCTTTGTCAATACAATTTGTACTGCACTGTGAGTACATATGTAGGCTCTTGCACAAGATATGACCAATATATGGAGGTCAAGGATGGAGCCAGCAGGTGTAATCACAATCCCTCCTCCACCCTTAGAGGTTGTATAAAATATTAGTGACATACACAGGCCTTTGAACTTTTCTAACAACTTGTCCAGAGAAGAAACATCCATAGGCAGTAACAGAATGATCCTTATCATGTCACAGTGCCTTCCAAGTAGGATTCTCAGATATTGAACAGAGAATCTTATATTCAGAAGGATATCAGAAAAAATCTCTTCCGGGCATTTTAGATTCTAATTTGAAGGGAAGAATTAATATATCTGTTAGTTAAAAAAAAGAATAACCATTCTCACTGATGTTGATATTTCCAAAACAGAGTGTAGCTCACAAACTCATTTGAGAATTTATTGCTCAGCAGTATATAGAACAGAGTCCAGAATATTTGAATAGTGTACAGGTAGGATTAAGAGGCACAACATGTATCACATGTAATCAGGGGTCCTTTCGTAAAAAAAGAGGTGCAGGAGCTCATTAGCATAACTAATTTGCATATGCCACACCCCCTGACGTCACCGGAAGCGATGACATCATTGGCAGTGTGTCAGAAGGCAAGAAGGGAGGGAGGGAGGGAGGGGGAAGGAAGGAAAGGAACAGGAACAGGAAGGAAGGTAGGTAGGTAGGTGGGAGAGAGAGAAGGAAGGAAGGAAGGAAGGAGAGGGGAAGGAAGGAAGAAAGGAACAGTAAGGTAGGTAGGTAGGTGGGGGGGAGAGAGAGAGAAGGAAGGAAGGAAGGAAGGGGAAGGAAGGGGGAAAGGAAGGAACAGGAAGGTAGGTAGGTAGGTGGGGGGAGAGAGAGAGAAGGAAGAAAGGAAGGGGGAAAGGAAGGAACAGGAAGGTAGGTAGGTGGGGGGGAGAGAGAGAAGATAGGAAGGAAGGGGGAAAGGAAGGAACGGAGAGAAGGAAGGAAGGGGGGAGAGAGGAAGGAAGGAAGGGAGAGGTGAAGGATGGGAAAGGAAGAAGCAGTGGGAGGGGGGAGGGAGCAGGGGGAGGGGGGAGGCTTCTCCTGAAGGGGGGGGAAGGGAAGAGGCTTCCCGGGGCCTGCGGCGCTCTGCCGCGGCCCCGGGAGCTGTGGGAGGCGGAAGGCTTTTCCTTCCCGGGGCCGGTGGAGCGCCGCCGGCCCCGGGACTTCTGAAGGGGGGGGAAAGGGAAGAGGTTTCCCGGGGCCACGGCAGAGCTGTGGGAGGCGGGAGGCTCACCTGCACCTCGGGGCAGGGCCGCGCGCAGAGCGCCTTGCCCAGACCCGCCTAGGCCACCGCTGCGTGTGCTCCAGCAGCCCCGCTCCGTGCGCTCCAGCAGCCCCGCTCCGTGCGCTCCAGCAGCCCCGGCGCGATCGGGGGTCATTCGGGGGGAGAGCCACGTCAGAGGGCAGCTGAGCGGGGCCAGAGGGGGGGTGGATCCCGCTCGCTTTGCCTGGCCTCGCCGCCGCCTGCAACCCGAGCCATCGTGCATGGCGAAGGGTGGGTGCCTGCCTTGGAGAGCCGTCTGGGTCCTCCGCCGGCGCTCCGCCGGCCCCGGGACTTCTGAAGGGGGGGGAGGAAAGAGGCTTCCCGGGGCCTGTCGCGCTCTGCCGCGGCCCCGGGAGCTGTGGGAGGGGGGAGGGAAGGGCTTCTCCTTCCCAGGCCGGCGGACCGCCGCCGGCCCTGGGAAGCATTGACGGGGTGACGGGGTGGGGGGGCGGGGCTTTCTTAAGTGCCCGCCCCCCCGCCTTGTCTCTCCCGGAGCGGCGCTCCGGCGCGCCCCGTCCCCAACAGAGCCCTGCATGTAATGCACAGTAGTGGATTATGTGCTTCCAGTACTACCATACAGGTCTCTCTTCTCTGTATTCTATAGCTAATGGGTTCAGAGAAAAGAAAATCCTTCCCAAGGGCAGAGATTTTCCTAAGCATTAGAGTGTTTCCAGGGGTGAAAAGATTTATGTCCATGGAATGTGACTTTCCTCTAAATGAAACCTAAAGTGCCTTCTAAAATGCTGATTTTGGGGCATAGGGGACATGTTTTGGCTGTAGCAGGAAGGGGGAATGTGGAAAAGTCACACGCTGTGGACAGAAGCTCTTCTGTCTGCAGAAATGCTCCATAGGATTCAACGTTAGTCCCCATGATACCCACTTGAATACAGAGTGCTGCAGGGGGGCAATCCTCTCTCCAATGTTGTTTAACATCTGTATGTGCCCCCCGCCCAGTTGATCTGGGGATTTGGGTTGGATTTCCATCAGTACGCTGATAACACCTAGCTTTATCTGTTGATGGACGGGCGGAAGCTGCCCTAGATACTTTGGACAGGGCATTAGGAACTGTGGCTGGATGGTTACAGTAGAGCTGGCTGAAATGAAATCCAGTGAAGATGGAGGTCCTGTACCTGAGCCCTGGGAGTATGGGATTGGGAATTTGGTTCCCAGCACTCGGTGGGGTGTCATTGGCACCAGCGCCAAGGTGAGGAGTCTTGAGGTGATTCTGGATCCTTGCTTTCTATGGAGGCCCAGGCCACCATGGTTGTCAGATTGGCCTTTTACCATCTCATCAGGCAGCTGGTTCCCTATCTCACCTCTCAGGACTAAGCTACAGTGATCCAAGCAATGGTCACTTCCAGACTGGATTACTGTAACTCACTCTGTGTGGGGCTACTCTTAAATCTGATCTGGAAATTGCAGCTACTGCAGAATGCTGCAGCGCACCTGCTGATAGTGACACCTCAGCGGGTGTGCAGACACGTTGAGTGAAATCAGTTCATAGTTCATTATCAGGAAAACACAGACTGAAGAGCAGGACTCGGGGGTCTGCTTATATGCAGGTACAAACCACACCCCTGTGTTGCCTAGCAAGGCACAGCATATGCTCTTATGGACTTTAATGTTCATAAATTTGAACTTTGGGTTGTTATGCCTTGAAGGACTACATGCACTCTTCACTGCTGTAAGAGGTTCCAGCCCAGGAAGCATGCACCCGACATGGTTCACACCAAGACGGAAACAAAGACCCCATTGCACAAGGGTTCTCCTGTCAACTTGCGCTAGGCAACCCCATCCCCCCCCACATACCTTTGGGATTATGCTAAGTGAAGTTACCTGGCAACTAATCTTCTGCCTATCAACTGGCTGAGCTAGGGCCATCAAGGAACAATGGAATGGCTCGGTGACTCATCGGACGCTTGCCCAGGTGTCAGTTCCTGTCTAGCCCTAGTGTTGCAATATTGACCACCCCTCCGCATCCCCTCCTATTTTTCCTTTAACCAATGGTAGGGTTTGTAGGGACGGACTACCTGGAAAGTGTGTTAGGGGGATGTGGTCAGCGCTGCCCGCCCCCCAAATCACCTAATAAAAGAGGTTGCATTCCAAGCAATCGGTCTCTTGAGCTTCCACGACCCCTATCTGCTTTTACCCCTCTCAAGTCTGGCTTGCTATCCCAATACCCTTCCTCCATATTTGATCTCTGTAGTGTACAGACAGAGAAAAGCGTGTTTCTGCCGGTTCAGAACACGTTCCCCATTTTCCTTTTCAACCCCATGATTCTTCTTTTGGAACGGACGACCCATCTCCAGGACAGGTAAAGTATCTCCCAACCAACGTTTCTCCTGCTCATGCAAAAATGCTATTTCTCTACCTGAACTTTCTTAGGATCTCTGTGTTAGTGTGTGTGATTCTGTTTTTGTATGCTTGAGAACATTTTACAGTAAACATCATTTAAACTGACCTCTGCCTCAGTGCCTATTTTCTGGGAACTCCTGGAAGGGGCAGGACCTTGGTATAGTTGGCTGTAACCCGGTTATTTGCCAATTGCTAATCTTAAAACCAGAGCAATTCAGCTAACACCTGGTCACACCCAGTCCTCGTGATAGGACTGTTTACAAGGCACCTCTGACTAAAGGTCCCTTTTAGGATCCTGTGGAACTGATTGGCCCAAGTTAGGATCCACATGGGCTATTGTCTACCGATGTGAAGCTCCAGTAGTTTGCCCAACCATGTGTGCGATCTCCGACCACATGCGTGGTCGCCATTAGTACACAACAACATTGAATACCGAATCTGATTCAAGGTTATGCCACTAACCTTTAAAGCCCTACGCAGCCTGGTACAGCATATTTGTGGGACCGCCTCTCCCCATATGTGCCCCAGAGAGCCTTGCGCTCTGTAGATCAACACCTCCTGGTAATCCCTAGCCGGAGAGACGTCTGTTTAGCCTCAACCAGGACCAGGGCTTTTTTGGCCCTGGCCCCAGCCTGGTGAAACATGCTTCCACTTGCGATCAGGGCCCTATGAGTGCTATTACAGTTCTGTAGAATATGTAAGATGGAATCTGTCCACCAGGCTTTTGGGTGAAGTAGCAGATGTTATGTTAAACCATCTCGGCCTCTCCTGCCTTTTGGTACCTGATAGCACCTCCTGGACACTGTTTATCTTCTATGAGGCATTATATTTTAGGTATCTCCCACCATCTGATCAAACACTGTTATAAAATATCATAGGAGACATTGGATTACTTGTGTTTTATGCCATCTTGTTTTAATCACTTAATTGTTTAACTTTTTATATCTTGGTATTTATTGTTTTTATTATGTTGTGAGCTGCCCTGAACCCATTCATGGGGCTGGGTGGATACAAGTTAAATATAAGAATAAGAAAAATACTCAGAAAAGAGCAAGCTGGCTGTGGAGAAAGGGTAGTTCAATTCAGTTCAATTAATTGCATATGACCAATGGCCATTGCAAATGCAATACAATTCAATACAATACATTTCAATAAAAATTATAAAATACAGAATAGAATCTGCATTAAAACACAGGAGATAATAATACAATATAAAACCTAGAACATACAGACAAAAAATATAAGGTTCGGGGTAAGGTTACTAAAAAGGACCATATGTACCTTAACATAGCCCTAACTATTTAGCAGGAGAAGATTTAGTCAACTTAATTCGTATTTTCTTGGCTGCTAGGGCAAAAAGTGCAAATTTATACGAATAATCTGGCTCCACTTCTGCAAGTAAAGCTATAACTTTTCTGGATGTTGAGGAGGGGCCCAATTTACCTAGGACTGTGCCAAGAAACTTCTTTCTTGGGGATGAATATAGTGGGCAATCCAGCAGGTAATGACATAGGTCTTCAGGGTCTGAGCCACCACATATGCAAAGGTGCTCAGTTGCTGGTGTTTTGGTATATCAGCCTTCAAGCACTGCTGTTTGCATAGTTTGGAAATGGAGGGATGTAAAGGCTGAACGCAAGTTAAAGAAAGAAATTTTTGTCAGATAATGTGCCCTGCGATGATCCACTTTAATCATTTTATAACAAGGAGATGATTTATTTCTTAGTATGACTTCTCTATCTAGACAAGCATCATGTGCGTATATTTGCATCTTGCCAACAAAATCAGCCTGAAAGGTTCCACAAACGACATCCAGCAGATTATACATATGAAGGACTGAATTATACATAGATTGCCAATTAGGGTCTTTCAAGCTTTCAGGAAAACAGAAGCTGGCAAGATTATCTGCTGCAGCCCTTTCCAATCTGTGCCAATAGTTAAAAAAAAAATTATGAGCGCAAGCCCGAAGGGAGGGAAGACCTACTTCAGCCCTCAACAGCGCAGCTGGAATTTTTGGGGGAAGTGAAAGCAGCCTTTTTAGAGAAAGGTTTTGAACTCTGTCCAAATTTGTGTTCAGGTAAATCGTTCCATCCCCAAACCTTGACACCATATAAAAGTTGAGTGATTAACTTACTCTGGAAAAGCTTTAGAGCTGGTTCTATCTGGTATCCCCCTTTGAAATGATAAAATTTAAGGATTGCCTCCATAACCCGAAGGGCTGTTGAGAAAGGGTAGTTAAACGTCCTCTACCCTACTGAGGCCATCCTTTTGGCAGCTACCTAGGCGCTGAGATGAGAGTGCACAGAAGAAACGTGGAGAGTTGTTGAAGAGGATGAGTGCTTTCCTTCCATCCATAGCAGAAGTCCCACTGCTCAGGGAGACTCACAATTTACCCAGTGCCTCCAGTGGTGGCTGTTGCAAGATGCAAACCTTCTGCAACCTCCAAGTTCTACCAGGCCCCAAAAACAAATCAGAAGAGTCGTAGGTGGTGTGTCAAAGAAACTACTAAGTATCACTAATCTAGCATAAGAGCAGCATGTCTCTGTCCCTGTTTAATTCCTATGCTACTCTTATACTTTTACAAGCTCAGTTTTACCATGCCTTGCGTTGGATGGAAGGTAGGGTTGCCAGGTCCCATCCTAGCTCCAGTGGGGGGAATTTGGGGGGCATTCTGGGTGTGGGTGGGGATGCCCCCAAACCCCACCCCCGAGAGCGACCACCCACCTGGCCACCCCTCTCCCTCCCCTCTTGCCTGATTTAAAGGGCTTCAGCTGGTCAGTGGGGACCATGTGGCCTGCTGACCAGCTGGATGGCCCTTTAAATCCAACAGGAAGGAGGTTGTGGGTGCAGGCTCAGCTCCTAAAAAGAGCCTTTAAAGGGTCTCTTTGTGAGCAAGGTGGGGCCCATGGCGCGCAGGGCTAATTTCCCTAATGGAAGGACTGCTACAACATCACAAGTGACCACTGTACTTGCCTTTAGGAATAAATTTGCCCCATCATACAAGTTACTGGGGTTTGCCCCACAAGCCCTTAAATCAGCATGGTTGCTTATAGTATCAGGTCTCTAGAGAGCTTTAGCTTGGGAACAAGAAGATACAATGATGGGAGACTTGGCTGTATGACGAAAATGATCCCTTTCTCATTTCCTACTAGCAAAGAAATCCTGCCTAACAGTGATTGTGTGAAGCACTATGAAATTTGATTTGTCTCACTGGAGCAATTTAATGGAAGATATTAGACACTTGTTGCTCAAATATAATTCAACATTTTACCATATTTGGTAGCAGCCTATTGCACAAGCTTCTGAGGAGTCTTAGTAAGTTAGTTGGGAAAATCTGGAAAGGAAATTGCAAGAAACCCATTTGGGTATTTGTCAGCAGAACCACCAAAGGTCTGTTATTAATTCCAAGTAATAAAACTAGCACTTCCTTTGTCTCAAGCAATGATCTTCCTTAAGTATTACTACTACCTCTTCCCCCGAAATGATTAATGGCATACATCTAACTGGTTTGCAAAGCATATCGTTTGGTTCTTTGGGAATTGTGGTGCTATGTTCACAAATGACTCACACAATGGCATTAATATCAGTCATGGGTAACACCACATGTCCTTACTGAAGAGGGTAAGAATGAGATGCTAAAATTGTGGCCAGCCATGGGAGGGAAATTTAGTGGGAAAGAAGACTTGGAACATGAAGGTCAAGACCAGCAGGGATTTGCAATAAAAATCTCTGACGTCTGAACATGTGTGGAGGGAGAAGGGAATACAATAAAGATCACACCCTTTGCCATCTGGGGAACCATCCTCAGAAACTAGACAGTAATAAATCAGTTCCCAGTAGTGCAACTGAAAATCTTCCTTTGTGAAAACTGTTTTTTTTTTTTTTAAAGAATGAACTGGACCTATCCTTAGCCAAACAACATGAACCCACATTCTAGGAACCACATTTATCAATTACCAATTCAGCTGTAGTGCTACTTTGGCTCTAGTTATTTTTGGATAGCTGATATTTTTCCAGGACAAACAGAGAATCTTTCCAGAGACAGAAATAACAAGTTGAATTCAGTGCTTTTAAAAAGTGTGTTCAGACCCTAGAGGTTATGGACACTACCACATGCTGGGTTTTCCAGATCTTGTGCATACATATTTGGTTCTTGATACCCGATCTTGTATGGTCTGCACACAGGTTTAAGCCATGTCATTTCCAGTTAAAATGCTGTCAGGAGCAGAACTGGAAAATCTTTGGAAAGCTGCTGCCAGAGGGGACAGTCCTAGGCTAGATGAACCCTTAATTCAGTTTGTTATAAGACTGCTTCATATGATTCTGTATGATTGATGTGAGTAATCCTGCACCTGCATCAGGTCTTTCCCTTGGGCTGGCTCCCTACAAAGGGTCCCAGCAAAGCGTCACTCAATGGCACCCTATGTCTACCCACTGGTAAGGCTAGATCTGAGCTCATTCAAGTTACTCGGTAAGGCAACTGAACCTACAGAAAACTTCAGCAGAATATTCCGGAGTAAGCTGTAAGTTAGGAGGGCTCCAGTCCCCAGATGAAACAAAGTGCTTTCTAGCAGGTAGATCTGCAGCTACACTCGCAGAACTGTCAACAGCGAAGTCAAGCCCAACTTTGACGATGACAAGCAGAGGAAATTAAATGATTTCTCCATCACACAGCATGTTTTCATAGTACCTAAGACTATTCAGTTTCATTCTGACCAGTCCTGGTGCTTTTTGGAAGACCTCAGAAATACTGAAATAGTGAATAGTTGTACTAAATGTTGCCTTAATACAGTATTTCAACACTTTTGTGTGTCATAAGCTTGCAATTTCAACATTTTCTACAAGGCACTGAAGTGTCTCAACCTGAGCTGTAATGCAAGTAACTGTCTCTTACTAAATGCTCTCATATGGGGACTAAGCAGTTAACACTGTATGTGTGGACACTGTTAAACAGAACAAGATAACTGAAATGGTAATAAGACAGTTGACTGTTAGCTGTGGCAACTGATTTAGTCTTCCAAATTCCCCAGTGCTGTATGTCTGCTTTGGTTAAGGTAGCTTGCTTTCTGATGTTTAAAATGTCAACAGTTACTTTCTAACCACATACCTTTTGCTTTATGAAGCAAATTTTGTGTAGAAATATTTACAACGGCATGGATTTGTAGATTCACCTGCTTTTAAAGCACATAGGATGCTTTCAAAATCAGCTATTGAACTCAGTCTTGCAGATAACTTGTAGGGCAAACCGTATGGAATTGGGTGCAGCATAATTCAGGTGGGCCACCATATACCAGGACATTTTTTTTTAAATCAAGCTTTTCCTTTGTGAGGAATTCTAGGAGCTGAATATATGCTGTCTCTCTTAACCTGGGACTGAGTGCAGAATCCACCCTAACACAGGATCATGATTGACTCACAGAACTCTCAGGCCCATGGCTTGCCACTTTTGTCTGTGACTTTTGTCTGTTGGACGAGTAGCAAAGGAGTAATTTAAGTTTTACAGGAACAAGCAAAGTGAAATTCAGAAGGCCTCTACCAATGATGAAAGTGGATTATGTGGTAGTTTGCTGAATCTACTTTGACTTCCATAAGCACTCAGATGTCAGTTTTACCATGGACACAAAATGTAGTCTGATGAGAAGCATTAGGCCAGATAGAAAATGAACGGTGTGTCCAAGGAGTATATCATGAATGAACCTGTTCATGGTCTCTTCTTGGGATCTGTCTATGGGAAGAAACCATAATGTTCTCTCATCCAATTCAGATGGTAGCGAAAGGCTGTATGGTTTAGATGGGCATTTTTCTGGGTGGCTCTAATTTTGTTAACATTTTTAATGTGTTAGCTTTCTGGTCATCTTTAATTTACTTGTTTTATTGGAAACCACTTTGAGCAACAAGGAAAAATGATGTGGAAACTTACTTGTTATAAACATCATACACCTTGGGTGTGAGCTTCCATTTTAATGCAATGGGTCTAACTCCACTCACATGCTAGGCTTAGGAAAACATAAGAGTACTTCCATACCAGAGTCATTTTAACAAGATTGCTCTGAATGAGACTTTTGGGAAGCCAATCCATGCACTTCTTTTAGAGGTTAGTAAAAATATCTATAGAAAGAGCTGAGATGTTGGTTTAGCTGAGCCCAGATCTGACATAGCTATGCTATTTTCCATCAATTTTAGCTGTTCATTTTGATAAGCTTTCAGAAATGTAATATTGTTCTGGCAGTCCAGAAACTTCTCTGTAAATCCCCTTTGGAAATGAATGGCAGCTGCTTAACAACAAACTTTTCTTCTTGCCACACCCCTGCAAAACTACATGAAGATTATACATTGTTGGCAGAGACCATTTCATTGCTGTGTTCTGAACAGCACTTTGCAGGCCATTATTGGCTCTATGTTTTTACTTATTTATTTACAACATTTTTATTCGAACTTCTGCCCAGTGTAGGGCCACCAAAACCCTAGTCATAGTGGCAGTAGAAGCCTATAGCAAGTTATGGTGTAGGGGTTTTGTTTTGTTTTTTGCATCACAGCACTGTGATTGGAAGAAGTCTCTCCTGGTGCTGAGTTTAAGGCACAATAATCTTCTTTTCCAATTCTTTGTGAAAGGTATATTTGACAGAGTTACAGCAAAACTCTGATAAATTATGGAGAGGCTGGATTTTGCACATTTAGCAAACAGGATTGGGATTTTATTTACTTATTGCATTTGCACCTCATCTTTCTAAACAGAACTCAATGTGGATTATGTAGGATTCCTAGGAAGTCTCCTTTTAGTCATATCCATACTTGCTTAGCCTCAGCAAAGTTGCTCTACTGAGACTCGAGACAAAGCAAAGAATAGGTGAAAGAATTAAAGAATGTTCTTTAAGAGCTGTGCACATTGTTGTATCCACATCATCTTGATTCAAAGAGGAATGATTGTGTGAATTAAAAATCCCCTGTCAGCCAAGAAGCTCATTGAGTAATCTCAGCTACTATCTCACAGCCTAATCTCCCTCTCTCCCTCTCTCTCTGTCACACACTCACTCACTCACTCACTCACTCACACTCACACTCACACACACACACGTTAGAACAGATAAATAAAACATTAACCCTTTGTGAATGGGCAACAGATACTTTGAGCCAGTCCTTCTTACATGGTTAATGATTCTGTGCCATCTGTTCAGTGATTATTTGATGCAGGAAAGAAAGAGAAGTAAAGGGAGAAAAATCTTTGGTGGCTCCTTGTCTCTGTCAATGATGCTGAGAAAGCACAAATCAACCACAGTGGTGAACTCATGCAAATGCAACGCTCCTCAAGGCCACAGGAATTGTGGAAAGATTTGTGTAAATATCTCATGCATTCTTGTGCTCTAAGGTTTATGGAAATGAAAAACCACAGTCAAAAAGCCAATGCCACATCCCCCCTGCCTTTTTTCAAAAATGACTAGAATAAATTCACAGACGATCTGATGAACAGTCAAGAAAATAATTGTCTTTTTTATTACCGGGGAAAAAAAATCATGTGTGCTGTTGGTGTACCATAGGGATGGCTTTAAATATTCGAACCACTTACAGAATCCTAACGTTGTTTGAATTTGGACCATAAGCTTTTCATTGTGTCTCTTATTAAGCTGGTATGGCAATACTGTCACACATTAGAGGGGTAAATAGTAACCTCAGAAGATACCCAAAGCAGAGCCTCCAAAGATGACTGTAGTTGTTGTACAGGTTCATAAGGGAGTCAGTGGTCCTACAGGTATGTTAGTCCCAAAGTAGAAAGGGCTTTGAAGGTCAAGACCAGCACCTTGAATTGTGCCTGGAAACAAATTGGGAGCCAGTGTAGATAGGCCAAGACTGGAGTGATATGGTCCCTACGACCCAGCAGAGATGTATACTGAATGCACACCTTTCCTCCTTCTAGAGTACCATGTGGATGTACTTTTAGAGTACTGTCTCTGTACTGTGTACAGTATCTCATCTCAGACCAATTGTCCTCCAGGTTTTGAGACTGAACATAAACCTCTAACAGTTCAGAGATGGGTCTTAAAGGAGTTACGTTAAAACATATTTTATGAATTATTTAGTGGTTTTAATACTGTAACACCATTCTGCAAGTTTAGCATTTATATTGTTCTGACCACTCAGGGAGAGAAGGCATTATTAATGTGTTACATTGTTTGTGGTATTAAATGTCCACAGTGCAACTGTGCACCCTCAGCTATCTTAGCTGGTTGCTGATTTGCTCAAAAGTAGTTTGAAAACAGCTGCCAGTCTCAGAAGACAAAACTGACCTCGATGACAGTACTGACCTTGATGGACCAATGGTGTGATTCAGTGTAAGGCACCTTTATGTGAAAGCTCATAAAAGGCTGGTTGACACTCTGTAGTGTTCACCATGCAGGAGCTGTTTAACACTCATTCAGGTACAGAACTGAAAGAAATTTGCCTGACAAAAATATCTTCAAAGTTCTAAAGAGTTCGGGTGAATATTTACCAGCTATGCTAATATTCTCCAAATATTCAATGGCTAGGCACTATTCTGCGTCTGCATTTGACATCTGAAGTTTTCCCAACATTTAACAACATTGGATGCTTGGCATGTGGTGGAAGTGTTTAGTAGTATCTGACATGGAACAGTATCTCAGAAATAACAGTGAATATTTGATAGCACCAGAGAGATGACTTGCAGTGAAAGTTAGTACATTTTTACCAACATCATTCATTTATGCAGTTAGCCAAATTTTAACTTCTGGTGTCAAATTTTATTCCAAATGGTGAATTTTGAGGTGGAATTTCAACACAGAAATTTTGTGAGATTTAATTTTAATCTCTATATTATTTTCTATCTGCAGTCCACCTGAAACAGCTAATGTAAACAATGAGAAAATGCTGAATAAATCAAAATAAGAGAATACACCTTATCTCCCTGTGAGCATATTTGGGCTGTCCTGATGTTTGGAAACCAATTTGTAAGGCAGAAAGATTCAAAGTGGACAGTGGGAAATGGTATCAAGACATTTATTTAGATCTTCATCATTTGGGTGAAAGGCCTTTTCCCCACTATAGCATTTCTTCCCCAAGTAAAAATTGCAATGTTATTATTATACACAGTTTCTTTCTCTGAAATTTATTATCTGCTCTCAAGTGTGCCTCTGCTTTGTTTGTTTTTTTTACTTTCTCCCCTGTGGTCATCAGTTTCTACAAGGGATGCCTATAGCTCCACTGACCCTAAAGGAATGCTCTGTGATTATTTTATCTCTGAAAACAAAGCATATTTCTCTGTGTTGGATTCTATTTCCTACATGATAGAGTCCTTTGTTTTCATCTGCAACCTCTGCAGCTTCCAAGAATTTTTTAAAAACTCTGAGTGGCTTGCTGAGACACAGGGTTCAATAGTCTGCCACCGGGCCCTGCCCCAAGGTCGAGGATTCCCTCCTTTTCCTTCCCAGTATTGTCCTGCATCCTGCAGGGTCCTTCTTCATACCGTGCTGTGGCTGCCATGACAATAAGGACTGGCACCAAGCGCACGCCTGCAGCCACGGTATCAGTGACTGAGCACCCGCCAAACTCTAGTGACAATAGCATGACTTCAGATCCTGTGTTAGAAAAGGAAAGGCTTAAAAAGGGAGGGTACACTTCGAAGCATGCAATGCCACCTTAGTTCTGCACAGTGCAATTGTTCTTGTCAGCTGAGAATGGAAATTCCCTCCTCAGCTTGCAAAGATACATCTTTGTCTTTGGCCTCCTAATTCATTCCAGTGTTCACAGTACAGCTATACATTTACAGTTCATATCTAACCAGCTGAATACTTGACAGGGAATCAGGATAGAGCCTTAAAGCTTGAATCTGCCACCACTACCACTGTTTTTTTCATTTGGTTTCAAGGAAATCACTTAAGGTCTCAATTTTCACTTTCCCTATATGAGTGTGAATAGAGCCGTTTGAAGACTTAAAGCTGAATAGAGAACCCCCCCTACACACTTTAGTTGGTTACCTGAAAATCCTTTAGAAGTAAGGCTCCCAATCTGCTGTTCTCTCTTCTCTAGGTTTTGAGCCTAATTCCAGAACAGGGAGTTTTGTTTGGGTATTGGATTTGAAATCTTGGGGGAATGAACTTGTCATACTGAACTTCAGCATTCAGTCTCAGCTAAGCCCTGGCATGTGTGTCCTTCCTTCCTTCCTTCCTTCCTTCCTTCCTTCCTTCCTTCCTTCCTTCCTTCCTTCTCTCTAAAAGTTTGCCCAAGGTGATTTCCAATGAAAAACCCACTCATAAATCCATCAATCTATATTCTAATTCTGAGAGGTTTTTTTTCTGTGTGGATGCTTATATCTGCCAAAAGAGAGCTCACTCTCCCCCAACAGCTTTTCCTACAAAGCCAGGCCCCTTCCTCAGTCTGCAGAAAAATCCGAAAAGTTAAAAAAAAAGACTTCAGGGACCACTGAATTCCCCCCAATACCTTTTGAAATGGCATCAGCTCACAGGCGTCAACTGTGAGGAGATAGAATGTTCAGGGGAGGTTCTGTTTCTGTCAGTAAAAGGCAGGGTTTTTACTAGCAGCAGTCTAGGGTTGTCAAGTACTCCCCCTGGCCATCGGCAGCAGATCCAGATCCAGGCTGGGAAACTCCTGGAGATCTGGGGGTGGAACCTGGGGAGGACAGGGACCTCAGTGAGGTACAATGCCATAAACTCCACCCTCTAAAGCATCCATTTTCTACATGGAAAGTTATCTCTGTAGTCTGGAGAAGAGCAGTAACTCCAGGGGGTCCCCAGGTCCCACCTGGAGGCTGGCATCCCTAGGCAGCACCTTCTGTGTGACTTGATACCACCTGATTTGCATGATTTAATTAGGTCCAGCTGCTTTGTTACTGTCAGAAAGAGAGAGGAAGTAACATACATGGAGGAGAGAAAGAGTAAGAAAGGGGGGGCAGAAGTGAGAAAGAGTGTGAGAGAAGTAGGGGGAGAAGGGAGGAAGCAAAGGTGTGAGGAATGGGATAACCATCCCGCAAGTTTCTTGCGAGTCTCCACTTGTAGTTTAATAATATGCTGATAGATCAGTACTTCAATCAAATAATAAAAACAGTATATAAGTAAATGTTTCTAGGGCTTCACATTTCTCGATCTTCTCATTTTTTCCCTCTTCTGCCTCTCTTGGGAATAGACTCCTGGACCCTGGATTGTTTAGGGGCAGCTGCCCCTATCTCAGAGATAGATTCTTCATTTGTCTCACTGGAACCTGTTGATTCCAGACTCCCTGTATCATGTTCGCTGGTCTCTCCTTCTTCTTTCTCCTCTGTTGTCTTGGTTTCCTTCTTTGGTTTTTGTTGTAAGTCCAAGAAAGCCTTCGCTTTAAGAAGAGAGTCATTTTTCTTTCTTTCTTATCTTTGTATTTAAACATTAGGCCTTCAGAAAATATTCACCTGTAAGAAAGAGATTAATTTTTTGCAGAAATACAGTTAAGTTCTTATAGGGTCTTCTTTTCCTAGCTTCAAATGGGACATCTTTTAAGACTGTAACATTATTGTTCATGATTTTCAAGACAGACTAATTTGTGGCCTTGAGCACCACATCTCTTGTTGTTCTTTTAGAGAATCTAACTGCTATCTCCCCAGGCAGATTAATTTTTTTAATGTATTCAGAATATATCCTATAGGTCATATCTATATCCTTTTTTAAAAAATCCACTTTTAAATCTGTCATAGGAGACAATGCTTGACTCAGAAGCTCTTTAAGATCCTCACTTTCCTGCTCAGGTACAGCTTGAAATCTCAGGGCATAAGCTGATTTTTCCATTTGAAGTCTTAAGAGTTGATCATTTTCCAGAATTCCTTTCTTTTCCCACTTCTTGCAGTCTTTGATCCATGTTTTTGGTCTTAATGTCAATTTTTTTTACACCTTTGGCAATCTTCTCCGATTGTATATTGGTATGCTTAAATTGCTGTTGTACTGCATCCAATGTTTTATTTATGCCAGTCATTTGTTCCATCAGAGGGTGCAATGCTGCTGCCAACATGTTAGAGAGGTCTGGAGTAAAATCTGCTCTTGTGACCGGAAGCGCTGATCTTGTAGTTCCCAATGATTGTTTTGATCTCATCGCCATTTTCTTGGTCCGACTCATACATTCCAGGAAAAACTTTTAAAACATCAAGAGAAGCCCGTGGACTGAAATGCTTTAGATAAGTATGCTTTTTATTTGATCAAGATAAGAAAGTGTTCTGTGCCCAGTCCCGAAAGTTGTTTTCTTAGTTTGCTTGTTTTCAGGCAGTGGGGGGGTGTTTGAGTTCCCTCCCCCTCCCACGCTGTAAATAGGGCTTTGGGCAAAAGGTTCTTTTCAGCCAGCCATCATAAACTCATTGTTTTTTATTATGTATAAATCGCTTTATGGGGGTCATTTAGATGCTTGACTCCTTGCTTGCTGTTCCGGGTGCTGTTTCTATGTTCCATTGATGGATCAGCCGCAGCAGGACCATCAGGGCATAGGAAGCCTCGACCCATTAACAATCTGCCTCCAGAGCAGCTACCTCCCCACCGCCTGGCTAGGAGTCCCCTACAAGGACTCCAAGGGGGTCCAGATCAACTGGATCCCCTCCCAGCTGGGGCATTATAGGCCGACTCTCTTGGAGCTGTGAGGAGTTGCACCCACCATTGAAACTGCCAGATCAGAACAAATTACGGGCCACTTTCTAAGTGGTCTACATGCATCTACATTCCCAAGTCTAAATAAACAGATTTTTCCTTCAAGCATAATATAAATCTTTAAAGGAAACCAGAACACTTATTACATCATTGCTTTGCTACAATATTTAAGGAAAAATCTATTTATGAGCACTATTTGAATTAATAAAAAATTATAAAACACAGAGTTTATTGTCCTTGATCTGTGTAGGCCTTCCTTCCTTGGGTCCGTGTAGACTTACACAAGACTCTTGCTGTATTGTGGGGAATGTCTAACTCTATGGTGTAAGGATTCAGCTATCTGGAAAGCCCATCCCATAGCTGGGAGGATTCTTGGTTCATGCTGAAGGCATTGCATTTTTTTTTCCAGAGACTGCGTTATTTAGGTGTTAGTACTGGACCTGTCAATCAGTAGTCACTTCACATGTTTAGAGAGCATATGCAATCCCTAATTGTCATACTTTATCAGAGATTTCATTCATCTTTCAGCCTCAACTGGAGGGGAAGAAAGCATGAAACAGCTCACATTGGTACACTGAGCCACATGACATAGAAATGCAAATGTAAAACCCACAGACTCTTGAGTTCACAGGAATGGCAGTGGTAAGGAAAACAATTCTATATCTTGCAGTGAAGAAATTAAAGGTATTGGAAGGGGGAAGAATGTGCTGCATGAGGCAAAAAGCAGGGTTTTTTGACTCCTGATGTCGAACATCTGGCACATTTTTGTGTTGACTCACCCAACTTAGTGAGAGAATAAGCATCTTCAGTTCTACATGAAACCTGTTCCAGACACAAGCCAGCTAAGCTGGCAGCTGTGGGAAGACCCACAGGAAGCAGGGACCCTGGAAAAAAGAGTGTGGGAGTACATCCTGTGTAGACAGATAACAAGTTATAGCAAGGCTGTGGGAACTTCTTCAGCACCAGTATGAGAACGACATTTCACAAGTCAAGGTCCTGGTTCTTTGTTCAAGGAAGTGGGCTTTTAAAAAAGGAATCTGTTTAGTTTTAACTGCATAAGTGTATCCTTGAAAATAATACCTCCCACCACCCAGAACCACACTTGCTATTTTCTTTTATTCTTACAAAGAGTAAGAATGGAGTCGAAAAGCTCTGGGATATTTGCTGTAAGACACAGTTCAGTGATTCACACATTTTCCCCCTCTAGCACATTTTTATCATGTTCATCCTCCAAAGAGGTCAAAACAACACACAAGGATCTCCCCTCCTCCATTTTGTTTTCACAACTGAACAGAACTGGCCCAAGGAAACCTACTGTTCAGGGTTGAGCAGTGGTTTGAATTGGGTGTCCAAGGTTACTACCACATCACATTGGCTCTCTGTTCTGATAAGTTATCAATTCTCATTTATCTTCAAGACTGGCCAGCTCAAGCCATACTATCAAAGAGGTTTTGTGATTTTTTTTATAGTACAGATGGAAACTCTACTAGACTAATTGACACTAATGCTAATGTATTTGATGGTATCATAGCACTGCATGTCCTTCACCTTCTCCCCTCCCATTTGAGAGTGAAAGTGAATTGCCCATTCTCTCAGCATGGTGTAGTGGTTAAGAGCAGGGGACTCTAATCTGGAGTACTGGGTTTGATTTCCCCACTTCTCCACATGAAGCCTTCAGGGTGACCTTAGGCCAGTCACAGTTTTCTCAGAACTCTCTCAGATCCACCTACCGCACAAGTGCCTGACGTAGGAAGAGGAAGAGAATGGAGTCATAAGCCACTTTGAGGCTGTGGTCACACACACTAAATAATCCACTTTCAATCCATTTCTGTGCACTTTTGAATTGGATTTTGCCAGTTCGCTCCCTTAAGGTAGTTCCCAGTTCACTACTCCTTAAGGTAGAGAAAAGTGGGGTATAAAAAAACCTTCTCTTTTACTCGTCTTCTACTCACTCTCTCCCTAAACTGTACCTTTAAAACTTTCCTCTTTTCTTTTTGTACTCAAAACAATATAAGACTATGTTGAAGGATTTTATCAACAGTGTTACTTAACCAGTATTAGTAGCAGTAAAACAGATAATGCCTCATGAACATCAAAGAATTTAATTGATTTTTCAGCATGATCTACAGACAAATGGTCTGATGGCAGACATATCAGTAATAGGAACTGTGATCAGAGGAAGTCAACTACCAACTGCTATTCAAGGAATTTGCTTTCACTACCTGTTTTTCCTGCAGATCCTGAAACTTTTTGCTAATAGAGACATCCCATCAGAGCATACAAATCCCATCAGAAATTAGAAGCAGAGGGCAGGGAGGAAAATGATAGCACTGTGATTTCCTATCTGGTGGGGGCTTCCTGCTCAGGGTGAAAGGACCAGTTGGTTTTATAACAGGAACTCCCAAGGAAGTAAAACACTCTCTGGAAGACCTTAGCATGAAAGGAAAATAATCTCACACACATTATTGTTTGAGGAAGTTATCAGAAGATGGACTTGTAGCGATCTGATTTCCATCCACCTGACACTTTTTTCTGTATTCTAACTGCTAGAGGATACGAATATAAAATCTAGCACATCGATTTTATTAATTTACATTTTTCATTTATTAAAACAAAAATTATTCCTTTCTCCTGAGTATTTTAGGACCCAAGGCAGGTAACAACAATGAAGCACAATTGCATAAAACAAACTTTTAAAAACAACAGATATAAAAACACTTTCAAAATCACCTTATGCCACCCACACTTATTCTCCCTCTACTTGAGAACAGACTGTCCTTGAAGGTCTCAGGAAAAGCTGTTTTTTAGCCTTGTCAGAAAGCCAGAAGGGTAAGAGGCCTCTGGACTTCTTCTTCTTCCAGAAAGCTGTTGCAGAGGCCACTGAAAAGGGGTTGTTGCCAAATGTGCTGTGGACAAGGAGGATACTGACAGTAGAGCCCAATGGGAAGAATGAAGCTGCCACATGGGAACATACAGAGACAAGTGGACCTTCAAGTATATGGCCCCAGGTCATGAAAAGTCACCCTACAGGTGGGGCCTGGAGATCTCCCAGAATTGTAACTGATCTCCAGTACAAAATCAGTTCCCCTGGAGAACTGGCTGCTTTGGAGACTGCCTCCATGGCATTATATCCTGCTAAGGTCCCTCCCCTCTTCAAACCCCACCTCCCAAGGTTCCAACCCCCAAATCTCCAGGTATTTCCCAATTTGGAGTAGGCAGCTCTAGCTTTAAAGGTCAGCACCATCACTTTGAATTGGACATGGAAACTAACAGGCAGCCAGTAGAGGGACCTCAGAATAGGAGTGACATGGCTCCACCAACTATCCCCAGATAGCAAAAACTGAAATCAAGCCATTGATAGCAACAATATTTGCAAACACGGTAAAGAATATTTTACAGTGCTCCTTATTCATGAAGATTGATATCCCAAGTATTTCTTCGCCCTCCTTAGCAGATGATTCATTAATTTAGCTTGTACTTATGGGCATCTAAAATTTATCTGAGAGTTTAATGCATACTACAACTAGCAGGTAAATAAACATTCATTTCACTCTGAATGAGCTCAGGTTTTGTGTGCAGAAAACATGTGCTTGTAAATATACCAGCTTAAAATGGAAAGCTCTCTTGCAAACTACAATGAAGCATGGAAAATTGGGGAGCATCTTTGAAAACATTATTTGATTCCCTTATAGCTGATGGGAAGTACTCTGGAGGCACAAATAGAACACAGATGTTTGAAAATGCATTTTAATGTTCTGCTGAACATATTACTGTACTGGGAGGTTGCTTCTCCTCTCTGGGGACATTCCAAAGAGAGCCCAGCTGATGGTCTCATATTGAAACAACATGCCCAAGACAAATTCCAGCAGAAAGAAACTAAACCAGGTCTACTCAGACCAAACATAAATCACAAACCTAAGAGGCCCTTTATCTCCGTTGGTTATTCTCTTCCTCTTTCTTTTCCCTCCCCCCCCCCCCCAATCTACTCAAGAACTCCCAGCAGGAACAGAGTAGTAGGTCACTGACAGCCAAACATGATGATTGGGCACTCACCCCAATTCCCAAGGGCTACACAGATGGATGCTGGATGGGACGGCTGTGCCTTGGAGCATTAGAGGCCGTTCTTTTCCAGAAGGAATTGAAATTTCAATGTAGTCTGATCTTCTGCCATAACTTTAAGATTTTTAACACTATTTTACTAACAATTTTAAATGAAAAAAATCCAGTGCAGATGGAACAAACGTAGCTAAAATCACCTACTTTGCTCTATTAAAAACTTAACTGAACCATTACCTTTTTATTATAAAAAGGCCCATACCCAATATGATCTTGTTAAATACCAGGTTCTTTCTTTCTATCTGTCTGTCTGCCTGTCTGTCTGTCTGTCTGTCTGTCTATCTATCTATCTATCTATCTATCTATCTAATTTATATCCCACCCTCCCCGCGAATGGGTTCAGGGCGGCTTACACGGGCACACAGGTTTAAACAATACATTAAAACAGATAAAATCAGCTAAGACACATTCCAATAAATAAGATACATTACTAAAAGCTTCCAATAACATAACATCAAATGGCAACCCAGTGGTAGGTCCGAGCCCCCCCCCCCCCCGGCCACCATGCCTGGTCTATGCTGGGCCGGCTACATCCCAGATGGCAAATGTGATGGGTGGTATCACCGGTGGCGGCTCCTATTTGAAGGCCTGGCAGAAGAGCTCCATCTTGCAGGCCCTGCAGAACTGCATTAGGTCCCGCAGGGCCCTGATCTCCCTGGGAGCTCATTCCACTAGACAAGAGCCACTGCCGAGAAGGCCCTGGCCCTTGTTCTGGTGAGCTTGACGTCCCTGGGGCCCAGGACACAAAGTCGTTGGTCTGACCCCGACCGCAGTGCCCGCTGGGGTATGTACGGAGAAAGGCAGTCCCTTAGGTATGTTGGACCCTGGCCATATAGGGCTTTATAGTTAAGAATTAGCACCTTGAAGCAAACTCGGTATGCTATAGGCAGCCAGCACAGCGCCGCCAGCACAGGCCTGATATGGTCCCGCCTTGCGAGACCCATCAACAGCCTGGCCACGGCATTCTGCACCAGCTGCAGCTTCTGGGTTTGCACCAAAGGCAGCCCCATGTAGAGAGCATTGCAGTAGTCCATCCTCGAGGTGACTGTTGCATGGATCACTGTGGCCAGGTTGTCACGGTCGAGGTAGGGAACCAACTGCCTAGATGCATTGCAGTGATCAGCTCAGGTTTATTCAGTGATTTCGGCAAACTATAAGACAAAACTAGTAGGGCTGGGGCCCTGCTTATGAGCATGCAAAACACCACACCTAACACACACACTCCCTATCTATAGGTTGGTTTCTGGATCCAGACGAGCTATTGTTGTGTAGAAGCAAGCTCTGCCCATTCAAGGCCAAGCTAGAGGAAAGGCTTAGGCTCATTAGGGCCAAACAAAAAGTAACTTAGGAGATCCGTGATTACATTTTTAAAAGACTAAAATTAGCTATGGGGGGTTGTATGGGGACCACAGCACTGTGGAAGCAGGGCAAGAATTAACGCTATAGCAGCTCAAGGTGGCAATCAGGGTCAGGAAAATGGCACATTTAGTTTGGCTCCATACCTGCTATGAAGGCAATGATATTTCATCAGGTCCTAGAAGGCCTCTAAAGACTATACAGACAGTCCAACAGTGAGGAATTCTTTGTTGGGGGGGGAATATGGCTCTTATTTACTTTATTTGCATCATCGAAGAAGCTACAAACATCACTATCTAGTTAGCTGGCTTTGGGTGATTGAGGTTTAAACATTTAATTATATAAGGGGTTTAAAATGGCGTTTAGTTTTAGCCTAGGTTTTACTTGGATGTTTTGTTTTGCAACTTTTTAATCACCTAAGCATGTGGTGGGGGGGGGACCCTCAGTGTTATGTTAAACTATGGCCAATCTAGAAGAAGAAGAAGAAGAAGAAGATGAGATTGGATTTATATCCCGCCCTTCACTCACTTGGAGTTTCAGAGCGGCTTACAAACTCCTTTCCCTTCCCCTCCCCACAACAGGCACCCTGTGAGGTAGGTGAGGCTGAGAGAGCTCTTTCCCAAGCTGTCCTTGAGAGAACAGCTAGTACAGAGCTATGGCTTGCCCAAGGTCATCCAGCCAGGTGCAAGTGGAGGAGTGGGGAATCAAACCTGGTTCTCCCAGATTAGAGTCCGCGCACTTAACCACTACATCAAACTGGCTCTCAAACTGGATCTAAAGTGCAATTTGCCTAGGGTTAACAAGGGAATTTATAATATGGTTTCAAAAGCAGGTCCAAAGAACCATTATATCTCCAGACCAAACACTAACTCTCCTCTACCCATTCAACTTAAGTTAATATTCCTGAAAATACGACTGCCCTTGAGATTCACATTTGTGCATGAAGCAACTTGGGTGGGAAGAACATATACTGTTTACTTCCCTAACACTATCTGTTTACACTTCACAGTGGGAAAGCCCCCTGTGGAAAAAGCATACAGATATTTCACACACACATACACACCCTGAGACAAAGCTTAGGAAAAGTCTGTAGGGACCTATAGATCATACACCATAAATCAAGGCATCACAACTGTAAACATATATACTATGAGAAATGGGAACTAACCATTGCTTACAAATACACAGACATAGACACAGCTGTAGGGGATAAAAGTGAAGGGATAAATCACCAGCTGAGAATAACCAGGGTCCTTTCCTCCACTCTCTGCTTTTTAGGAGTTATCAAATGTATCACACAAAATGATTATAGCTATTTGACATCTATATTACCTGTAGCTCTTTGCAGCACAATGATTATTGTAAAATGACACAGTAATGGGTGACATTTGTAAAATGGCTATATTGTTTTGTGCAATTTTAGGGTTTGTTCTAGTTTTGCCTTGTTTTATCCTTCTTATTCTGTTGGTGTTTTTATGTTGTCTGTTCAAAGTTAGCCAGAAAGAGAAGTTCTGACAACTAAGGAACAGCATTGCTACACCCCACAATACCCACCTGAAAATAGCAACATCATATCCAGAGCTCTCGTTTTCGAAAATGGGGGCAGACAGTGCCAAGGAAATGGCAACCCTGGATGTCAAAGCAACCAGTCCACCAGTGGCAAGATGCCACACTACTGATCTAGGGTATGACTGTATGCCAGTTGCTATGGCAACAGAGTACGGCCAGGAACTGGGAGATCACGAGAGGCCATGGAAATGAGTGGGTCTGACAGAGCTTGCTGGGATTAGGAAGCACTCAGTAATGCAGGGCTAAGGAGGATTCACTTCACAAGTCATCTGGGGAGAGAGCTTACAAATCACAAACAAGAATGAGAGTGATGTAAATTCTGTCCTCTTGGAGCCTGTCTTTCATGGGGCAGAGAGAATTACTGGGCTTGGGATGATCTGCAGGAGGCTCCCAGCACACCACCGATACTGCTTAAATTGATTATATAAATATACAAGTGGAATGGGATGGTTATCCCATTCCTCACATCTTTGCTTCCTCCCTTCTCCCCCTACCTCTCTCACACTCTTTCTCCTTTCTACCCCCCTTTCTTACTCTCTCTTTCCTCCATGTGTGTTACTTCTTCTCTCTTTCTGACCTGTCATCATTCTCTTTGTTTTTCTGCCTTCCCACCTCATCACTCTTTCTCTCTCTTTCTGCCTCCCACCTCAAATCCCACCCTCCCCAGGCTCCACCTCTCAGATGTCCAGGAATTTCCCAACCTGGAGTTGGCAACCCTATTTCTTTCCCACCCAACAGCCAACCTACCTTTATCTGTTTTCAGCTTTCCATCTCCACCCCCGTCCCCCGCAGCCTCTACCTCGGAAAATTACAGTCTTTCTTCACAGTGGGGACTAAAGCAGTTTACATTATTATTTCCTCCTTGTTGTCTGCACAACAGCCCTGTGAGGTTGGTTAGGCTGAAAGTATGTGACTGGTCCAAAATCTCCCAGTCAGTTTCCACCGCAAGATGGGGATCTGAACCTGGGTCTCGCAGATCCCAATCTGAAGCTCTAATTGTTACATCACAATGGCTTTCATAGGGTGGCTGCTGATGAACAGTAGCAAAGCAGCTGGACCTAATTAAGTCATGCAAATCAGGTGGTATCAAGTCACCCAGAAGGTGCTGCCTATGGATGCCAGCCTTCAGTGGGACCTGGGGATCCCCTGGAGTTACTGCTCATCTCCAGACTACAGAGATAACTTTCCATGTAGAAAATGGATGCTTTGGAGGGTGGAGTTTATGGCATTGTACCTCAATGAGGTCCCTGTCCTCCCCAGGTTCCACCCCCAGATCTCCAGGAGTTTCCCAGCCTGGATCTGGATTCGCTGCTGGTGGCCAGGGGGGATACTTGGCAACCCTAGACTGCTGCCAGTAAAAACCCTGCTTTTTACTGACAGAAACAGTTAGAACCTCCCCCCCCCCGAACATTCTAATCTCCTCACAGTTGACGCCTGGAGCTGGTGCCATTTCAAAAGATATTGGGGGGGGGGGGGATTCAACGGTCCCTGAAGTTTTTTTTTTTAACTTTTCGGATTTTTCTACAGACCGAGAAAGGGGCCTGACTATGTAGGAAAAGCTGTTGGGGGAGAGTGAGCTCTCTTTTGGCAAAAATAAGCATCTACACAGAAAAAAGCCCTCTTGGAATTAGAATATAGATGATAATAATCAGACAATATCTGTTTTGTATTACTATGGGAAACATTTAACTATGAAACTTTATTAAGCAAATCTGATCCTTGTATACTTTAGGTTAGTTTAGTTTTTTCTTTTGTAGTAGTAGATAGTTGTTAGATTTTGAAAAAAACCAATAAAATATGTTAAAAAGAAAAGAAAGTGGCCCGTAATTTAATTCAAATGAGTTGCAACGGGCAGGTAACTCTCATGGTCCCTCAATACTAGAAGCCATTATACCATAGCTTTCTCAGTAATATGCATGAAGGCATAACATAATTTCAATTCTTTGCATTCCCAGAAATGAGGTAGAAAGCAAAGCAGTTCCTGTAGAAAGAAGAGATAATTTAGTGATACGATATGCTTGGTAACTTCACCAGTTGCTCTATAACATACCGTCAGTAACCTCATATTAATGCCTTTCACGTATAGGCAATCAGCAATGGAAGATGCATTATAAAGATGCCACAGAACCCAGTCCAGGTCTCCTCCTGTACATAATGTATGAACTTGCTCCTAGAAAGAGCATGTGACACCTTTTGGATCAGATCCTCCCAAAGCCCACTACCCAGGTGGCAGCACTGAACAGCTGGAGCCTTAAGTACTAGGGCCGAGGACAGACTGGGATTCTGAAGCAGAAGGGAAGTGGGGCCAAAAGCCATGGGGGAAAACTGGCCCGGGGCTGGCCATTCACACTGGCTAGACTCCTGAGTTAGCATGCTGGAATGGAGCTTTCAGACTGCTGCGGAGCAGCCCTGGGCAGGCCAGCCTCCGCGGCTCATGGTGGGGCCATTTCGGCAATAGGCACATGGCTGCAGTAGCAGCCTAAAAATTTAAAATCCCCCACATCCTGTATTGGAGCTGCTTGTGTGCATGAGCACTCATGCACTCATGCACATCTCTCAGTGGCAGCATGTTCACACTGCCGCCTCCACTTGAATCCCGCCTTCTCCCATCCACACAGCCGGGAAGCGGGATCCAAGCGGGAGATGGCCCCTGGACACCACTTTCTGCCTGTGTCCCTCTGAGGTGGAAGAGAAGTGGCTCCCAAGCGGGTGAGTACAGAAGGGAGCCGGGGAACAGCTGCAGCTGTTTGAACTGGCTCCCTTCCCCTGCTTCTGAAGCGGAACTCTCCAGCCCCACATTGCCAGTCTGTCCTCAGCCTAGGTCTCCCCTAAGACAGTGATTGGAATCCCCTGGTAGCTACCATCAACCTGCAAGTACCTTTTCCAACCATGGAAGGGAAAGAGTGCCATTCCATTCATAACAGCCAGCCCAATCTACAAACCAGTGTAGGAGATGCACGCGCAGAGTACAACATAGGTGACATGTTTCCCCACAGCAGTACCAATGATTCCACTCATAGTGTACAGATAGCTGCATTAAATGTGTTTGTCTTGGTATGAGGGAAGAAACATATTGCAAGAGGGACTGAAAACTGCAAGAAGTTCATAGGTTAATACCATGAGCTGCTTTGTAGTTCAGGGTGAAAAGCAATGCAACAGGACATGGGAAAGGAAAGTACAAGTCCCACCTAGGAGATATAAATATGACTGTGAAAGGGCATCACTGTGCTTATTTGGAAAAAGGGAAGAGGCAGCAGGGCCAAAATTCAGCTACCTGTTCCAGAAAACAACTCTCTAAACATCGGGCTTTTCCACACACTCAGCTTACTCCTGTTTTGTTGCCAGTCGATCCACAAGCACTGGAATTGGTTTGGGCACAGTTCTTCTACACGTCTGCCTTCCCTTCGTATTTTCACAGTTCTATTTAGGATTTTCAAGGGAGAGTGCTGTCATAATCAGTGTTCCCTTACAGCTTTTGCATTTTTTAAAAAATCAGCTCAAAACTATCATTATATTGATACACTTTTGTAACAGGTTCTCTGAATTCCCAGCTTTCATATTAAAAAAATAAGTTTCTAGGCTCTTTCCTTGCAGAGATATAAGGAAAAACACATATTTTTAATAGCAGAACCTACTTAATTTTTTTAAAATGAAACCTGAGAATTGATTTGATTGATTTGATTAATTTATTAAATTTTTATCCTGCCCTCCTGGCCAGGGCCGGGAAAATCTGCTATACCTATCAATATAAGGGTTATATTAAAAAATGATAATGAAAACACTCATCTTCAGAATGTTGGGGGAAGAAGAGAGAGTAGTTTGACAATAATGACATTCCAGTCATTGAAAAGTGAGATGGAGGTGGATGGGACAAAAAAACCCAACAGAAACATTACACATGAGGAAAAGGGCATCACAAAACTGGCTTCTAGAAAAAGATCTGGGTAAAAGTGGTCTCAAAAGAACTAGTGGAAAATACCCAAACAATAAAACAAAGAAACTAAACAAAATGAAGTAAAAACTAAAGATAAAGAAAAACATGCAGAAATTAGGGGATAAAACAAAACAGTATGGGGCCAGAACTGACCCCCACCAATGCAAAAAAGCCTATAGTGTCACACACACAGAAAGCTTAGGAAGTCTGCCCAAGCTGGATTTGTCCTCTTCTGTCCTCCCTAGCATCCCCACCTCCAAATTGGGGTCTGGAGATCTGGAATTACAGCTGATCTCAAGGCAACAGAGATTAGTTCCCAGAGAAAATGGCTTATTTGGAGAGTAGACTCTCTGGCATTATACCCCATGGATGTCCCTTCCCTTCCAAAACCCTGCCCTCAAATATCCAGGAATTTCCCAACACAGAGTTGGCAACCCTAATCCCCCCATTCACCACTCCCATACCCCTGTAGCATAACCTAGAAGGGGTCATATGTGGGACATTAATGCAGTTGTTCTGTGTAATAGAGGTCCCCCACCTTATCCATTGGTAGGAGCTACCAGAAAAAAAGGGCTGCAAAAACTGCAAATGTGCACACATACTACAATCCTAGAAGCTACTACAATCCTAGAAGCTCAGATAAAACATATACTGCAGGTTAGGAAAGGCACAAGTAGGTATAGAAAATGGCCTGCATGGTTAACAAACAAAGTAATGGAAGCTGTAAACGGTAAGAAGGATTCTTTTAAGTGGTGGAAAACTAGTCTCAGTGAGGTTGATAAAAGGGAACATGGGCTGTGGCAAATAAAATGCAAGTCTGTGATTAGGCAGGCAAAAAGGGAATATGAGGAGCATATTGCAAAAAACATAAAGACCAACAATAAAACTTTCTTTAAATGCATTAGAAGCAGGAAACCAGCCAGGGAGGCAGTGGGGCCCTTGGATGATCAAAAGGTAAAAGGATTACTAAAGGACGATAAGGAAATGGCTGAGAAGCTGAATGCATTTTTTGCCTCTGTTTTCACTGTGGAAGATGATAAGTGCTTGCCCACTCCAGAACCGCTGATTTTGGGAGGAGTGTTGAAAGACCTGAGTCAGGTTGAGGTAATGAGAGAGGAGGTCCTATGACTGATAAACAACTTAAAAACTGGTAAATCACCAGGCCCGGATGGCGTTCATCCATCAGTTTTGAAAGAACTCAAATGTGAACTTGTGGATCTCCTGACAAAAATATGTAATCTTTCCTTAAAATCTGCCTTCATTCCTGAGGACTGGAAGATAGCTAATGTCACCCCCATCTTTAAAAGGGGTTCCAGACAGATCCAGGAAATTATAGGTCAGTCAGTCTGATGTTGATACCGGGTAAGTTGGTGGAAACAGTTATTAAGGAGAGAATTAGTAGGCACGTTGATGAACAAAAACTATTGAGGCAGACTCAGCATGGGCTCTGTAAGGGAAGATCTTGTCTCACTAACCTGTTAGTGTTTTTTTAGGGAGTGAACAAACATGTGGACAAGGGGGACCCAATAGATGTTGTTTACCTTGACTTCCAGAAAGCTTTCGATAAAGTTCTTCATCGAAGGCTCCTAAGTAAGTTCAATAGTCATGGGATAAAAGAGCAAGTCCTCTTGTGAATAAAAAACTGGCCAATTAATAGGAAACAGAAAATAAGTATAAAATGGGTAGCTTTCACAGTGAAGTGTGGTAAGCAGTGGGGTACCGCAGGGCTCAGTACTGGATCCAGTGCTTTTTAACTTGTTTGTTAATGATTTGGAGTTGGGAGTAAGCAGTGAAGTGGCTAAATTTGCAGATGACACTGTGTTGTTCAGGGTGGTGAGAACCAGGGAGGATTGTGAAGCACTCCAAAGGGATCTGTCAAGGATGGGCGAGTGGACATCAGTGTGGCAAATGGGGTTCAATGTGGCCAAGTGCAAAGTGATGCACATTGGGGCCAATTATAAATACATGTTGATGGGGTCCGAACTGGCGGAGACTGACCAAGAGAGAGATCTTGAAGTCATAATAGATAACTCACTGAAAACGTTGAGACAGTGTGCAACTGCAATAAAAAAGGCCAGCGCTGTGCTGGGGATTATTAGGAAGGGAACTGAAAACAAATCAGCCAGTATCATAATGCCCCTGTATAAATTGATGGTGCGATCTCATTTGGAAATACTGTGCAATTCTGTTCACCACAACTCAGAAAGGATATTATAGCATTGGAAAAAGTGCAGTAAAGGGCAACTAGAATGATAAAAGGGTTGGAACACTTTCCCCATGAAGAAAGGTTAAAGTGCTTGGGGCTCTTTAGCTTGGAGAATCAATGACTGAGAGGTAACATGATAGAGGTTTACAAGATTATGCATGGGGTAGAGCAGGTAGAGAAAGAAGTCCTTTTCTCCCTTTCTCACAATACAAGAGCTCGTGGACACTCAATGAAATTTCTGAGCAGTCGGGTTACAATGGATAAAAGGAAGTACTTCTTCACCCAAAGAGTGATTAACACATGGAGTTCATTGTCATAAGAGGTGGTGGCAGCTACAAGCATGGACGGCTTCAAGAGGGAATTAGATAAATATATGGAGCAGAGGTCCATCAGTGGCTATTACTACAAGGTATAGATAGGAACTCTCGGTCTGGGGCAAGGGATGCTCTGTATTCTTGGTGCTCGGGGGGGGGGGGCACAACAGTGGCAGCACTTCTAATGTCCTTACCCCACTGGATGACTTTCTGATGGCACCTGCTATTTTTGGCCACTGTGTGACAGAGTGTTTGACTGGATGGCCCATTGGCCTGATCCAACATTGACTTCTTATATGCTCTTATGTTCTTATGTCAAAGGGGGATCATAGGGAGGGGATCTTCAGTCCCTCTCTGGGACCCTTGTATATTTTGCCCAGTTGCTTCTTCTGTGATTCCAGCCATTTAAATACCCTGTCTTGTTCTGTGCATGTTGTTGAAAAGTTTGACATACAGTGCAATAGGAGAAGAGAATGCAGGTGTTCTTCCATATAACAATTTTTCTTCTTCCCTTCTGTACTTGAAACAACTGAAGGTTTTGAACACAAATCCCTGCATTAGGACTAGAAATGAGATTGTATCACATTCCACCGCCAAACAAAATAAGCTATACATGTGCCTTAATCCTGGGTAATTTGTTTTTGCAATGCCTTCTGCATCTGGTACCTGTTCCTTTATATTTTTTGCACTTCTTACACATCCACAGGATGAATCACAGTGATAACATTTTCTGTTCTAGCATGGTAGCTTGATCTCGCTAAATCATCTACAAGTTGTCTTGCAAGACACTTCTAGCAACTAGCCAACAGACACATCATCAGTGTGTAACTGGAAAGAAAACCACCTTGGATGAGAGCCAAATTTGATATTCATGGCAAAATAAATGTCTGATGAATTTATTCAAGTCAAATGGCTCCCACTTAAATTCAGAGTTATGACAGGAAAGCTCATCCCTCAGATGTAGTACAGAATGTATCTGGATAAAAATCTTCCGGAGGACAGGGAGGTAAAAGGGATGTTTTTGAATTGCAGGGAAGCATGGAGTGGCAGGATAGCCTTGCTATTTACTCAGGAACACAGAAGGAAAAAAATGAAACAAAGACTGGAAACTAGAGATGACTCAATTCTTTTGCAGATAGGATGTTAAGCATTTTTTTTTTTTGCTAAGAATGCCAATGCTACACAATTGCATTGATGCTTCCCTCATAATTTAAAATGAGTTATATTTCAAATGGGTTTGCAGCTGCATCGTTGGTGGCATTTAGCCTGGCTATTGCTTGGGTAGTTGCTGTTGACGTATGGTCAAAATTTATTGGCTTGCTTGGATTCTGTATGCCTCCATCATGGGCAAGCCACATAGCAAGTAAATAAGCTACAATTTATGTGTATATTCAATTGAATGTGAACTTTCTTGAACAGTCAAAGGTTTTACAGTTGTGTTCACATTACCATTCAAGCAGAGGTGCATTCACTGCACAGGGCACAGAGTGCCAGTCATGTCCCTGGGGAGCTGTTCTTGATAAAAGCAAAATGAGGAAAGTACCGTATTTTTTGCTCCATAAGACTCACTTTTTCTCCCAAAAAAAGTGGGGGGGAAAGTGTGTGCGTCTTAAACCCCCCTCACCTTTCCCAAGCCACGGCACCGAGCAAAGCTAGGTGTGTCTTATGGTCAGGTGCATCTCATGGAGCGAAAAATACGGTAGATCCTCTAGAGCAGTAGGTCAGTCCACTTCTATCCACAAACATACCCATCATAACCAAAAAATGCCCTCCCCTTTGAGCCACAGGTAACCAGTTAGGACACTCAAACTTCACTCCACACGAGGCATTCAACTTTATTTATTTATAGGCATATTTATGATGTATGCAGCCAAGAGAAAAACGGGCTGTTTTTATATTCAGTTCTCAAAAAAGTGGTAGTTTTTATTTGAATCTGATAGGGACTTTTTGGACAACCTGTTTTGCCCTTCTCTTTGTTGTTATTACTGTGACGGCTTGGTTGTCTTCCTCCTGGAAGCTCAGCTAGATACAAGTCCAGTAGCACCTTTAGAGACCAGCAAGAATTTCAGGATATAAGCGCTTGAGAGTCAAAGCTCCCTGACAAAGGGCGTTTTGACTCTTGAAAGCTTGCACCCAAAAAATCTCGTTGGTCTCTAAGGTGCTACTGGACTGGAATCTAGATTGAAATACAGTTATTATTTATACCTGGAGTAACTTTGAGGCTGTATTAGGAGTGTACTGCCTTGGTGCTACGCAGAAGTTTATGAGTTCAGTTCCTAGGACTGATCAATTAGAACCTGGCAATTGATCTGAGCATTTTTTGGCTAGTACCCTAAGATGGTCTAGAAGTTCAGCAGGTGATGGGGTAGTTTGACCAGCTTCTGCCATTTGAAAGAGGAACAGCTGATTCTGTCCTGCTCCCCAAGATGGAAAGTCCTTGCTCCTATTTCTGCATAGCCAAGTGAGCTTTGGTTTCATCTTATCTGGCTGGGCATGAGAGGGGCTCACTCTTTGTCCTTACAAAGCTCATGTACCCTCTGAAGTACTTGCAGACATGCAGGGGTCCCTGTACTGCTGTTTGAGAAATACTGCCCTATAGTATAGCAACATAATACATTGGCTAAAAACTGATTCTGTGACTTGTGTGTGTGTGTTTTGCCTCGCTTTCACTATGCATGTCTGTTGGGTTTTCTTTTTCATTTTTCATTGTTTTTTCTCCCTTTGGCACTCAGTTTGCTTTCTGGTGGCTGTCTCCCCAGGTTTTCTGAGAGTGGTTTTGTGCTGGGTTTTCCCTTGCTTCACTTCCAAGCCAAAGGTAATTCAAAGCATACAGATCCCTTGGATTTCCCTCCATTTCCTTGGCCCATCAAAGGCCACTCTGTTGGCCAGCAAGGCACTGATAGTATTCTTATGGATTTTAAGATTCATAAGCTTGAACTTGGGTTGCTAGTGCTGGAAGGGCTATGTGCATTCCCCATTGCTGGGGGAAGCTCCACTCCACTCCAGGAGACTGGCAACCTTTATAGTTCACAAAGACAGAGACAAAGACTCCTTCTGCCATGAAGTTTCTTTCTGTCACACTACGCTGGTCAACCTCTGCCCCCTCCAACATACCTGAACGGATTATGCTAACATGGTTACCTGGCAACTGATGGTTGGGCCATCATCCAGTCGGCTAGGGCCATTAAAAGACAATGCAGTGGCCCCGGTGAGTCATCAGACTTTGCCCAGGTGTCTGTTCCTGTTGAGGTCATAGTTTTGCAATACTGGCCACCCCTCTGCCACCAGCCCACTTTTTACCTTAACCAATGATAGGGTTTGAAGGGACGGACTACCTGAGAGGTGTGTCAAGGGGATGTGGTTAGTGATGACCGCCCCCAAAGACCCCCCAATAAAAGACCCTGCACAGAAGCAATCGGTCTCTTGAGCCATCGTCCCCTATCTACTTTGCTACCCCTTATGCCCAGCTTCCTATACCAATACCCTTGCCTCCATCTTTAAATCTCTGGATTCCGGAACAGAGAGAACCATGTGGTCTTGCCGGTTCGAGCCACATGTCCCAAATTTCTATTTTTCTCTCCCCATCCAATTCTTCCTTCGAGCGGACAACTCCTCTACAGGACAGGTAAAGTATCACCCCTCATCGAAATCCTGCTAATGCGACAGTGCTATTTTCTGTCTTTATTTCCTTAGGCCTGTGTGTGTGTGTGTGAGATTCCGTTTTTGTGTGCTTGAAATACATATTTTTGGTAAATACCATTCAAACTGAACTACAGTCTCACTGCCTATTTACTGGGAACTCCCGGAAGGCGTGGGACCTTGGTATAGCTGGCAAGAACCCGGTATTTTGCCAATTGCTAAACGTAAATTAAAGCAATCTGGCTAACAACTCCACCACCCATTTTGGCAGTCTCTGGAAGCCTAACATTAAAATAGTGGCTGAGCCACATGGACCTTCTGCGAATCACCAAACTTAAGAATCGCACATGCACGCACACACAGGTTGCCAGTGATCACAGCTTGCGGTGCCAGTGTCAGTGGGTTCTACCATGCATTCTGTACATTCTTTACACTCAGCATGTTCCCCCATATTATGAGATCATGTGACTCTCTCCCATTTTTCACAGTGGCTGGTAACACAGTGGAGAATCCCTAGTATTTGGCAACACAGAAAAGGCGGCTTTGCAGCTGCTTGTCAGTTGCAGAAAAAATCTGGTCAATTTCAACAGTGGGTTTTCCCTGTTTGCCTGTCTTCCTTTCTGTTCCCTTTCATCCAACCAGCTAATGCTAAATGCATGTGTAAAACCTGAAACATGAGGATTTAAATGGAAGGTGTTTGCTGGACACTACTGCACAGCTGCAATTAAGCAATTGCATAAATTAAAAAAACCCCACAAACTTTGGATGCCACCACCCCCACATGTCACAAGTGACATTCCACCCTGATTTAGAAAAAGTGCATTTTTTAAAACTTTAGCTGTGGAATAAATACACTGGAGGAAAAAGAATGGTGCACAAGGCAGAAACAGAATCCAAAGTCAAGTTTAAAAACTTACTGCTCGAAAAATCTGCAGTAAGCTGTGCATGCATAATAGGCCTGTGTTTCTGCATGTATATATTTTTAAATTCATTCCTCCCCTGCAATACATTCATTACAAGTTAGCTCCTGAACAGCAACTCAAAGTGCAGCCGTTCAGTTAACATTTGGTCAAAATGCAAAACACGATGATGGTACCTGATTCATGAATCTGGAGAGAAAGATCTGGCAACTGCTTCTTTCTCCATGTTTGATGGAGACCCACCAATTATAATCCTTGGGTTATAGTCACTTCATGAAAATACTACATGAAATTCTGTTGAAAAAGAAGACTGGCTGTTCACATGATGATGGAAAAGAGTCACTGGTCCGGGGTGGATTTACTATGAAATTTAAGCTTCAGGGCCCCTAATCCTGGAGTGTTTGTTATTGTTTGTTAATAAGGCTATTTTAGTGGCAGAATCATAAGCCAGTGGGTTGATGTACTTAATACTGACCTTAAAATGTGCTCTAATACTCATTTCATATTGCCAGTACAGCAATTTTAATCAAAATCTGAGATGTTGGATGTTGCCTTATTAAGAAGGGGCCCCCATAACAGTTCAAGCTTCAGGGTCCCCTAAAATGTAGGTCCACAACTGCACTGGTCATGGCAAGTCTCTTTCCTATGATGGGTGTAGTGTATTTGAAGGTTGTCTAGTCTAGCATCATACGAACATACGAAGCTGACCTATATTCAGCCAGCCAGTCAGTTCATCTAACTCAGTACTGTCTGCTCCGAGTGGTAGCAGCTCTCTAGGAACTTGAACAGAAAAGGTCGTTCCAACACTTGCTGTCTGAATTCTTTTTAGATCAGAGACTCCAGGGATGAAAGTTTGGCCTTTCTGCATGCAACACATGTGCTCTACCACTATGCCATGGCCTCTTTCCATTAGATACTCAGTTTTTCCAATAAAGCAGTAAACGAATGTGTTCTGGCACAAGTGTGGGCCAGAATGTACAACAAGAAAAAGGTACTATCAGGTCAAAGAGTACTCTGTAAAACACATGATCATAACTCAAGCATACAATTATTTCAAAAGTGAGTTTCTGTAAAGCAGAAATACTTCTTTATCTCAACAAAGCATAATCTGACATGTACATGACAAATAAATACATTGATGGTTATATTATGATATGTAAAATGAAGAATTACAAAAGGAGTATAAAAGGACGTCACATGTGTCAAACAGAACCCCCTCCTCTCTGCAGTTTTTAAAAATTCTAAAATGCCTTGTGTTGAAAGGAAAACTGCTCCCAAAATCTTTCTCTTCTGCCCTTATCCTCTGTGGACAGCTTTATTTTGATGGAATCTCTCTTTATATAGCAATGTGGGCATTGATTAAACATGGACAGCAAGAGGTCTCCTCAGGTGGCGTTTGAGTGAATACCTTGTAGAAAGATAATTAACAAACTTCACATGAAAAACTCTTTTCTCACACACTGAGCTGGATTAGTAGATGAGGGCAGTAATGTCCTGGAAAGGAGGTATGTAAACAAAAAAGGTGGCAATGTTAGTTTGTGGTGAACTGGGCTTGTCACTAGCATAAACAGCATGAAAAAGACTTCTAAAAATCTCCAGCTGATCAGTGGAGCCGACCCACCACAGGGCTTCATTGCTGCAGGGGAAATGACTAACATTCTCAGAGGACACTAATGTCTCTGGCAACAGCAGGGGTCATAAGATTTTATTGTCACTGTGTACTTGTCTGTCACTGTTGCTACTACCAGGTGTAATTCTCTAGAACAAGTAGGGCTCTTATTACACCCTTCCTTTTTCAGCTTGTATATTGGAAATAGTTTGCTTTATGCTTTAATGCTATCTCTAAGGTTATTTTTCCTAGTGATGATTAAATCCATTTGGGCATTTTCATATTTATAATTTTGATGTAGAGCCTCCGTTGGGTAGAATCAGCAATTTGGTTTAAACATGGGTAATGAAGGAAACAATGCTTCTCCTGGAGTTCTCTCTGCAGACTGCTAACTGTTCCTGTCTTTCGTCATCATCTGAAACTTATGCATAAATGCAAGCATTCGAGCAGCTTATCTGAAATCCACACAGAACCATGTTTTAGGCAAGGAATAACAATATAAAACATAGGTGCTTCAGACAGGTCAAAGAAATGCATATTTATAACTCAATATGTGGCCTTATTTAAAGTTATGGTCTCTACAAGGGACTCATGAAGAATGGCATTATGAACATCAAGCTACTTTGTTCTTCCTAAATAATGGATTAAATTTCTAATTCTTGGCTTTCACCAGGAAATGCTGGCCTTCCAACTTTTTTGGGGGGATAAATCCACAAGTGGTTCTGCAGAAACATTTGGCTACATCTTTCATTGACCCAAAGAGCTTCCTCTCAGGGAAGAGATGCTGCTGCTATTGGAAGAGCCTCTTTCATCAGAGGAAGGCTTCACATGTTAGGTAAATACATAATTAGTTTACAGTGTTTTAAGAAGGCAGTCCTTTCCTTGAGCATAGAAATAATTTGATATTTTTGTGATTAAGAGAGGTAGATATGTATCTATGACCCAATAGTGGCCCAATTATGGAGCTAGTGCAGGGGAGTATAGCAAAAATGGATATGAATGAAGTGCTCTAAGGAAGAATACTACAACTTTCTGTAGAGTTTTACAGTAAACCCTTAGGAATAACAAATCTGTACAAGAACATGCACTAAAGGAAGAAAGATGGGATGTCTGCAGTCACAAAGACTGCACTTGATGCAAATATCTGTTTTTGATTAACATGCCAAGAAGTACTTGTATTGAAAGAAAAAATTACTAGATACTTACCCATTCAGAAACATGTCAGAGAGCTGATCCTGGGAATGATTTAAAAGGTTTTTGTATTTTTTTTTTTGGTGGTGGTGGTGGTCATGGAGAAAGGGCTCTTTTACCCTGTCATTTGTTTATTAGAAGAAATAATACCAATGCTCTGGACAAAGCACTTTGTGAGCACTAGGTAAGATTAGTCTGGGACTTTGTTGGTCTAGGCCTTTTGTTAGTGAAATATCTGTAATAGCAGAAGTTGGTCTGAAAGGACAAACCAGAGCAACAAATATATCAGTTGGTGGTGATAAGCTACTTAGAGGAGGTGAGTTGTGAAGCCATCATTAGTTCAACATAAATAAAGATTATGTGAAAGGTGAAGGAGAACCTTGTGTTTTGAGCCTATTAGTACAAGACGTGATAAGTACTGGAATCGGGAGGCCGGTAACGGTGAAAACAGCATAGTAGTTTATTGTGGGTTCAGATGGTACATGAGAAACCCCGGGCTTCGCGCCCGCTTTTATGCCAGTCGGAGATAATCTCCCGACCTCTCCCAAATGTCTGGATAGGACCTTAAGTTCACGGTTGCAGTTCATAGGTCCCCTGGGGGAACCATGGCACAGGCTTGGTGGATGTTCAGGATCTGATCACCTATTGTCCTACCTGGCTGAAGCTCAGGTAGGATCAGACCACGTGCGAAGGTACACATGGTGGTCGCCATTGTGGGAGCACACGGTGACCACAGCATCAATACACAACACCCCTCCCCCCATAGTCCAGACAACCCCGGCACACATAGTCTTTTAAGTAGTCCGGCCAGCAACACTCGTGGCCCGAGCGCCAGGGAGTTGCATGGCATGGTGTGTCACTGGGTCCCGGCAGCAGGGCAGCCGGTGTCTGCTCTGGCGCGTCTTGGGGCAGGTCCGGTTGTGGTTCCAGTGTCACTGTCTCTCTAGGCTCTTTGGGGGTAGGCGGTCTACGGGTTCTGTCTTGGAGCAGGGTTCCTGGAGTGGCGGCTGGTCCAGTTCTTCAGGTGCCGGAGTCGCAGGAGCTTGGGGTACGCTGCTCAGTAGGTGCCGTTGCAGCTGGTCAATCTGGCATTATCACACCACACCATCTTCCGTGAGGACCTCATATGACAGGGGACCAGTGGAATGAACGATCCTACTGGGGACCCAGGCGGGACCTCTGGCGTAGCTCTGTACGTAGACTGGGTCCTCGGGGGAGAATCCATGGGGAGCTTGCTGGAACTTGGACCTTGTGTGGTCATTGATGGCCCGGTCAGGGTGGAGTCTGTCCAACATGGAGTCAAGGCACTGGCCCATCAGCAGCTCCGCTGGCCGGCGTCCAGTACCGGCATGGGGAGTGTTCCTCTGGCTAAACAGGAACTTCGTCAGCTGGAACTCCCAGTCCCCTTGCTCCATGCATTTGAGAGCATCCTTAGTGGTTCTCACCATTTGCTCTGCCTGGCCATTGGTCGCGTGATGGAAGTGCACCGAGCGGATGTGCCAAATGCAGAGGGAGTCCACGAAGTGCTGGAACCCCATGGAGATGAACACCATCCTGTTGTCTGTCACGAGGGTGTCAGGCAGCCCATGGGTGGCGAAGATGCGCCATAGCGCTCGGATGACCACCTCAGATGAGGTAGCCTGCACCAGGACTACCTTCAGCCACTTGCTGTAGCTGTTGACAGCGAGAAAAAACAACTGGCCCTGGACTGGCCCTGCAAAGTCCAGGTGGAGTCGCGACCAGGGCTTGTTGGTTGACTCCCAGGGCTGAACGGGGGTGTGAGGAGAGTCAGGCGCAACTCTTGACATTTGCCGCGATGGACCAGGTCCTCAATCTCTTTGTCCATGCCTGGTCACCACATGTAGCTGCGTGCCAGGGCCTTCATCCGGACAATTCCGGGATGGGACTCGTGTAGGGCCTTCAGTACTTTGGCGTGGAGCAGCCCTGGGATAATTACCCTGGTCCCCCATAGTAGGCACCCCTTGTGGGTTGACAGTTCATTCCACCTTGTGGTGTAGGCAGCAAAATTGGGGCCCGGGTGATCAGGCCAACCCCTCCCCACCCAGTCCGAGACCCATGAGAGGACTTGATCCCAGGCCGTGCAACGAGCCACATCTAGTACCTGTATGGGCCAGTCCAGGAGATCCTCAATGAGAGCCACGTGGAACGCTGGAGCTGGGTCCGGGTCACAGGACGGCAACGGGAGGTGGCTGAGGGTGTCAGCATGTCCCATAGCTTTCCCAGGGTGGTACACCAAGGAGTACCAGTATCCTGAAAGGAAAATAGACCACCGCAGCACCCGTGGGGACAGCATGTGTGGGGTTTGGTGGTGCGGAGCAAGGAGACCCAGGAGCAGCTTGTGGTTCTGTGGCCACAGTAAATGACCTACCATACAGATAGTCATGGAATTTCTTCACTCCTGCGACTATGGCCAGCACCTCCTTATCTATTTGGGTGTAATTCCTTTCCGCTGCCGACAGGGTCATGGAATAATACGCCACCGGCACCTCCCGCCCATCGGGAAATTGATGGCCGAGAACTGCTCCCACGCCGTAGGAGACACATCACATGCCAGGACCACTGGGAGCACCTCGTTGAAGTGGGCCAGGACCGCGTTGGACACCAGCAAGTCTTTGACGGCCTGGAACGCTGCTGCGTGTCACAGTCCACACTCCCATTTAGCCCCTTTGTCCAGTAGCCAATGCAGCGGTTCTGCAATTGTCGCCTTGTGGGGGAGGAAGGCGTGATAAAAATTGAGGAGGCCTAAGAATGCTTGCAGCTCTGCCTTCGATGTGGGTGGTGGCACCTCCATGATGGCCGAAACTTTTTCTTTGGTTGGGTGGATGCCCGGGCATCTATGGTGAATCTCAGAAAAGTCACTGATGGCATGCCTAAGATCCACTTATCCTTGTGTACCTTCAGGCCAGCGTCCTGGAAACGCTGCAGCACGGCTCGTAGTGGGGTCTTGAAGGTGGCAACATCCGGAGCTGCAATCAGGATGTCGTCAAAAAATGGCTTTACTCCTGGAAGACCTTTGAGCACAGAGTCCATTAGCTGCTGGAACAACCCGGGGGCGACGCTCACTCCAAACTGGAGCCACTTCACTTTAAATGCCCCCTTGTGAGTGACTATTATCTGCGCCTCCACTGTGGCATCATCCATGGGGAGTTGCTGGTAGGCCTGAGCCAGATCCAGCTTCCCAAAAACCTTGGCTCCCGTGAGGGAGGCCAAGACATGGCTGACCACGGGCACTGGGTATGCGTGGTCTTGGAGGGCCAAATTCAAGGTGCACTTATAGTCTGCACAGATGCGGATTTCCCCGTTTGCCTTCATGGGAGTAACAATCGGAGTTTTCCATCTCATGTGAGAGACTGGCTCCAGCACCCCTTGTGCCATGAGCTTATCTAACTCCACTTCTACCTTGGGCTGTATTGCGAGCGGGGGCTGTCATGCAGCTATGCAGATGGAATGGACATTAGGGTCTAAGCCTAAGGAGATGGGTAGCCCCCGGTAGAAGCCCAAGGCGCTGTCGAAAACGGTGGGGAACTCAGCGCAGACCGATTTGAAGTCTGCCGATCCAATTCGATCAAAACACCCCGTATTTCTAGTCCTAGGGGTTTAAACCATGAGAGTCCCAGCAGGCTGACCAGGTCTCTTTCCACCACCAAAAGGTCCAGGAGTCTGTTAAAATCTTGGTACTGCACCCTGAACTTCCTCAGCCCCTTAATTGTGACCGGGTTCTTTTGAAAATCCCAGAGAATTAGTCCTGTGGGTTTACGCAGCCGGGCCCGGCCCCTTGGGACAGAGCCGCTTGAAGGTGGCAGCTGAAATGATGGAATAGGACAACCCGGTATCTAGCTCAAAGGAACAGGGGGCCCCTTCGATCTGGATGTGGAGCGTAATTTTCCCGGGGAGGGGCTGGGGCAAGCTCAATACCTGCTGATGGACAGTCACAATGCTGTCCGCTACCTCATAGTGGGTGGTTTGGGAGTGATGATTGTCTCGGGAGCGGCAGGCCTTTGCAATGTACCCTGTGTGTCCACAGGAATGGCAGGTTGCATCCCAGAACCTGCAGGCACATCTCTCATGGGGGTCTCTGTAGCTTGCACACAATGGTGGCGGTCTGTGCTAGGGAACAGGAGAGGAAGCCGCGGCCAGAGCCACGGGGTGGGAACAGGAACTGGAAGCATGGGATGCACCTTTGTGGGAGCGAGGCTGCAGCTGGTGGATGTCCTCTTCTTCTAAACCGTCTGATTCAGAGACTGCGGTGCTGTGTGAGCGGGTGGCTGTTTTGTCTTTGTGGGTCATTTTGAACATGACCGCTGTCTGCAGCACCTTCTTGAGGGTAGGCTCTGTGAGCTTGATCAGCCACTGCTGGAGCTTGGCCTCTCGCACCCCCACCACAAAACTGCCCAGTAAATGGTCCTCCACATGCCTGTACTCACATCCAACTACCATCTGGTGGAGGTTGGTGAGGAACGCGGTGGCACTCTCACCCGGTTGTTGGGTCCTCTTGAGGAACTGGATATGGAGCGCCAGCATGGATGGTTTGGCACGAAATAGTCCCCGAGCTGCTTTTTTTTTACAGAAGCAGTATTTCAAGTTTACATAGAGAGCTTCCACTTTAACTATGACCACTTAGAAGAGAAAAGGAAAAGGAAAAGGCAATAAACAAAAACAAAGTAAAAATAATACATACAACCTTAAGAACTAAGAACCTTAAAAATTTATAAACCTTATTTATCCAGCCATACGTAAAACTTGTTCCACTGGGATTCAAAAATTTTCTTGTCATAAGCTCTTAATAATGAAGTCAAATTATCCATTTCAGCAACCTCCAACATCTTGTAAACAAATTCATTTTTATCGGGTATTTTTTCCAACTTCCAATATCTTGCATAAACTATACGAGCTGCAGTAACTCCATGAAGCAGTAAATGACTATCATCTCTATTATAACTATTGGGAATAATGCTCAAAAGGAATAAAGCCGGGTCTAAGAGAACTACCTTCTGAATTATTTCTTGAAGGCATTTCTGAATCATTTTCCAAAATTTTTGTGCTTTGTCACATGCCCACCAAATGTGGAAATATGTACCAATGTTTCTTTTACATTTCCAGCAAGAAGAAGTACAAGATTTTGAGAATTTTGCCAGTCTAACTGGATCCAGATGCCACATGTAATACATTTTATACAAATTCTCTTTAAAAGAATAGGATCTAGTAACCTTTATGTTAGTTCTCCATAACTTATCCCAAGTTTCTAGGTGAATATTGTGACCTATGTTTTCGGCCCATTTAATCATACAGTCCCCGAGCTGCTTGATCAGGTTGTCGTAGTTGACATCCAGCAGGTCTTGAGGCAAAATGAGGCTCTGGGCTAGGCACATGGGTTCGATGCCGCAGTGGCCAAGGAGCCAGGCCCGCTTCATCTCGGCCTCGGTAACCCCATGAACTGTCAGGAGAAACCCGAGTTGCCTGGACCAGGCATCCCAGGTCTCAGGTTTGGAAGGGTCAAAGGGAGGGATTTGTCCCATGGTGGTAGCCATAATTACTGGAGCAGGAGCGGCGCGGAGAGCGAGGTCCTTGGGAGCAAGCAGCGGTCCTTCGGGGTGCTGGGGCTCGACGAAGCCCGGTGCTGGCGGATCGGTGCTTCGTGCTCCACTGCTCGGTTTGGCTGATGAGTCGCTCATCGGGATCCCATCCTCATCACCACTGATAAGTACTGGAGTCGGGAGGCCGGTAACGGTGAAAACAGCATAGTAGTTTATTGCGGGTTCAGATGGTACATGAGAAACCCCAGGCTTCGCGCCCACTTTTATGCCGGTCAGAGATAATCCCCTGACCTCGCCCAAATGTCCAGATAGGACCTTAAGATCATGGTTGCAGTTCATAGGTCCCCCGGGGGGAACATGGCACAGGATTGGTGGACGTTCAGGATCTGGTCATCTATTGTCCTACCTGGCCAAAACTCAGGTAAGTTCGGACCATGTGCAAAGGTACATGTAGCGGTCGCCATTGCGGGAGCACATGGCAACCGCAGCACCAATACACAACAACATGCTTTTTGGTGGCAAGGGATCTCAACTGTAGAATCAGATCCTTTTCTGTCCTTAAGGCATCATTTTGCAATCCACTTTAAAGGCATATTTCTTTAGATTTGGGCTTCATATATCCCAGGGGTGGCCAAACTGTGACTCGGGAGCCACATGAGACTCTTTCACTCATATTGTGTGGCTCCCAGCAGGGCAGCTGAGGAAGCAATCAATTTTCCCTTCCCCAGCCAGTGTTCCCCTCCCTGGGTAGGCTTGAGGCAGGCGGGAGCAGAGAAAGAAAGCAACTTTAACTTTAAATGTGTTTTCAAAGCCCCCCCCCGCCTACAAATATCAGTGAACAAATAAATATCATTATCAATATCTATTTTTACCCCTTTTGTTTTTATTTTTGGCAGTCTCATTTAACGTTAATAACAAGCAAATTTGCATATCTTTCAATAAAAACATGTCTGTAATATTTGTTCATTTCATGTGGCTCTCAAACATCTAATGTTTATTCTATGTAGCTCTTATGTTAAGCAAGTTTGTCCACCCCTGATCTATACAGTTGTGGGCTTTTAATCTTTCTTTCTGATACCTCCTCACCAAGCCCCACTGAACTGCTTATATTCTCAGCAGCGTTGAGAAATTCACCAGAGGCCCTCCATCACAGACATCATGAACGTCTGGCCAGTCTGAAGTGATTCAGTAATATACCGTATTTTTCGCTCCATAAGACGCACCTGACCATAAGACGCACCTAGCTCCACTCGGTGCCATGGCTTGGGAAAGGTGAGGGGGGTTTAAGATGCACACACTTCCCCCCCACTTTTTTTGGGAGAAAAAGTGAGTCTTATGGAGCAAAAAATACGGTATTTCTCAGCAGATTGCTGCAATCTGAGGCATTCACATCAGATGATTAATACTCTGTTGGAACACAAAATGCATAAGAGTAGAATGCACTACAAAAGGAGAGGGGAGGGGGGGAAAGTATGGTTTGGTAGGACAACATTTTAGAAAAAAAAGTCTGTATAACTGGAATGTTTAGGATGGATGTTTTCTGAGGTGTGTGGCAGGTCTTCTCTCAGTAAATCAGAATATTTCTGTAATGTATGTAATGGCGATCACCATGTGCTCTATGTAATGGTGACTGCCACATGGCCAAACGCACATGGCCAGGCCAGCTACCTGAGCTTGGGTCAGGTAGAACTGTAGCTGGCTGGATTGTAACTTGCCACCAATCTAGTGCCTAGGATCCCCAAGGGGACCTATGACATGTAACCGCAATCATACGGTCCTATAGGAACATTTGGGCGATGTCGGAGGTGTGGCTCCGACTGGAATAAAAGAGCATCCCAGAGCCTGGGTTAGCATGCCTCATCTGACCACCAAATAAAGAGCTTGCTATGAAATCACTTCCACTGGTCTCCTAACTCCGGTACTTTTCAATTTTCAAAGTATCTAATGAAGTGGCTGACTCTTAATAGCAGCCTCCCTTCCCTCTATGCCAAATTTACAAAACGGCTAGGATTCTAAGCAGTGCAAGTAGAGTTGTGCTTGAGGAAGGCAACCTCCCCATCACACCCATTTCACTGCAGCCTTCTGTTACCCCCCAAATTGTGCTCCTGCCAGTCAGCAGAGCTGAAGAATGGGGAGCAAATTGGGAGTCTGCAGCAGGAAGGGCAAATTGCCAAAAATCTCCCTCTTCTCCTCTGTAGACAGAAAAGCGGCTCTGTTGAAGGAGCAGCTGGTGCACTGATGGAATGGCACCTTCAGTTTTATCTTAATGGCCTGGATTCTGTGTCAGAATTTAAAAATCTTGGGGGGGGGGGAATAAATGAATGTATCAATAATTCACATTACAATCCTCAAGCCACTCTGTAGGTGGAAGGATAACTGGCAGTTTGGAGAGAAAACAAGTTTACAGTAGTATGAGCTTTTGTAAGCAAAAATATGGGATAGCCCTTCAAATAAGGAGCCTTTGGTGGGAGACTCAGAATTAAGCATCATATCCAATTGCACAACAGATATCCTGGAACAGAAGAGGTGTAATATAAAATACAACTGGAGAAATTTAGACACACTTCTGTTTAGTTCCTGTAAACACCCAGTTACATAAATCAGAATACCCTTCTTGTTTGGGGATCCAGACTAAAAGCACGACCTATAAAACAGATAATGCAGTGATTTATTATTTCTCCATATGAAAATACTTCTCAGGCAGTCAGCAAATTGCTTTGTCAGCAGAGCTGCAAGATGAATAATCTTATTTTGATGTCTCCTAATATACTTGCTCAAAAGACAAAACTATATTGTTTTTCAGCACATGTACCAACATGACATGCTTCCTTTTTCTTTTCTTTTTTGGAATGGCCTACATAAATGGAGTAACAGGCATCATAAAATATCTCATGCTTACAAGGAAGTAATTCAGATATAAATTCCCTTGATACAGAAGTACATTTTTCTATCAGAATGAGAATGAGTATTTGAGCAATGTTTTAGCTTTTTGCTGATGTGAGATTAGAGTATGTTCCTTTTCATTCCACTATATTCTGTCATAAGTGCTGCCTGTGAACATTGCACCTCATTTTAGCGATATCTGCAAAAAATACTTTGGCTCCTTGGACAGTCATCTTGCACTTGGAGTGGGTAGATGTAGCAAGCATGAATCATTAAAAAAACCCCTCAGTCTTGAGATGAATTCTATGGGATTCCCACGTTAATTCTGTGGGAAAATGCTGAACATATTGTACACATTATTTCTCAGGCTGGGACTCTGAAACTCCCCTTTGCTGTGCTGTTGGTTGATACTGGATTTTCTTGCAAGGGTGGAGAATATATATATATATTCTTTAAGGGCTAATTTGCCAATTTTCAATTGGCAAATGATCTGCGCCAAAAATTATATGTGAATATTGTTCTTTCGCAAGCACTAATGCAGGCATGTGGATTTTCTCCTCTCTGTAAAGATTTGGGGTGGGATAGGAGTTAATTGAAGCCAGGGGGAATTGCAAGGGGGAGAAGAGTGTGTGTGGGGGAAAGGCCAGATGAGGTTCCCTATCTTGTAGAAAATCAGCACAAATAGCTTATTTTAAAAGGACATTTGGCAACTGTGGGTACACATGGATATAAATTCATACTAATAGCCTGTTGTAGACTTTGGGTTTATTGTGAGCTGTTTTAACCTATTATGTGTGCTTAATTATCCAACCTGTACTTCTGTTACCCCAGAATCAACATAAGTTAACAGTATGAAGGCAGCATATTGACATGCATATGACATTTGTAATGTACCTATTTGTTTGGATCCACTCCATTACATTGGATCCACGCTTGTTACAGAGATTCAGTGGTAATGTGATGGTTATTACTGCATTTCCTTTGGTGAATGTCAAAATGAAAAATGTGTTCTTTCACCCAAATGACCAAGAACATGGTAGTTTCAGAACATTTGCATCTATGCTCCAATCCATCAGGTCAGGTAGAATGTTCAGACACCTCTGCAAATCTCATGTGGCTGTGTGGTTGTCTGATTATAAATTTACCTCGGGCCACTGCAAGAACAATGGCTGTTTTCTGATATATCCGATTAAGAATATGTAGAGTCATTGGAGAGTGGTCCTATAAACATTTGCCGGCTCTGCAGTCTAGTCAGCATCATGTCTCATGGTCAATGGTGTTAAAGTCTGCTGAAAGGTCAAATAATGTTAACAGGACATTTACACCAATTGCAAGGTATTGGTTGCAAACTAGGGCTGTAAGAATAATCTCAGTCCCTTACTCATCAGGCAGAATTGAGAGCTGACCACCCATTCTTCATCTTTTCAGTAGATGAATTGATTTGAACTGTGCAGGGGCTATTAGAGTTGCCAGGTCCCCTCGTTGCTGGTGGGGGGGTGTTCTGAGCGTGGGGGGGGGGGATGTTTTGTGATGCACTGATGCTGGTGACATCAGGGGCGACGCTCTGCTTTTTGGCAAACTATGGTAAAAATGGCCTCAAACCATAGAGTTTTACCCAAAAACTGTTAGCCAAATGTAGGGAATTATGAGTATTAAATGGCAATATACATTTAAAAATATAGGATCAGAACCTGCGTATGCGGGAGTGTGTATACGGGAGTTTGATTTCTCAGTCCCCAGGAACAGACGCTGAGGCTAGATTACTAAAGCAGTGATTTCTTTACTGAAGGATTTTCTCTCTCACATACTCTCTCTCATTCTGTCTGTCTGTCTCTCTCTCTCTCTCACACACACACACAATACAGGACTAAGAATTCAGAAAGAAAAGTACAGAGACGTTTGCATTGGCAGGAAGTATCGTTGGTGGTGTGACACTTACCTGTCCAGCAAGGCAATTTGACTCTGCAGTGAAAAAGGGATAAAATGAGGGAACGGGTCATGAGTTGACCAGCAACACACGTGGAGAGGTGCCAAACTGTGCAAGGAATGGAACCAGCAAGATAGGGTGGGGTTAAGAGAGACAAAAGCAAGAGAGAGAGCAATGGTATGATGCTCTCTTTTTATACCTTAAATGTGACCTGAGGAGGATGGCTGTGATCACATGGTCCCCAGGAAATATTAACTAAAAACTAAAACTCTGAATAGGGCAGAAAAGGAATTAACGATTGGGCAACTGAAAGTAATGGCTTGGCTAAAAGCGACCCCTCTTAGGAGAAGAAAAGACAAAGGAGGAAAGGAAGAGAACTATTCAGGTTGCAGGACCAGTGCTTTGGATTAACGACTAGATGCTTGACAGCTGCATTATCTTGATGGGTTGCTGGGAGACTTGATGGCTCACTGATGTCATCACCGGGCACATCTCTTTTGTTTTAGGCTGGAGAGGAATGCGTGCTTCTTATGGTGATGCTAATACATGAGGGTGGTGGTGGGGAATGCCTGCATGATGGAAAAGGGAGCTTCTCATGGCATCTGGGTAAGAACTTTCTTGTCTTTTCTGCAGAGCATGGTTTCCCTCTGTGACCTGCTGCTTTTTCTGTGCTTGAAGGTCAGGGCTGCTGGTCTGCAATTTGGCACTGGCATGACTGCGAAGATGCAGGAGCAAGAGGCTTCTTGTAGTCCACGGGTCCACATCTGGCTGGGCATGTTGCTTATGCACAATGCTCCCCTTGGCAAAAGCACATGCTTTTTAATCCAGTATAAGGGCACTGCATTTGGGCTACAGTACTGTCCATTGCCTTGACACACACTCTTTCATTGTTCAGCAAAGCAGTCCTATTTAAGAGTCTTTCATGATGCCATTTAAAGCGGCTACGTGGCAACACGACATCACTGACATGCTGTCATCACTTTGGGGTGATGTCAGTGCATTGTGCATGGTGTCGAGGGTGGGGGAAATTTCCTCCCAGTGGCCAGCTGACCAGCGCTGGACAGGAGCCTGCGAAAGTGGGGAATCCCCACCCCCAACTGGGGAACTGGAACCCTAGGGGCTACACGACTGCAAATTTAAGGCACCATGCTTTATCAATTAGTTGAGGACTCTGCTTGTTCCATCTAATTTTCATCAGCTAGTGTGGGCCATGGGTCACAGTTAGAAATGGTCAGCCATGTTTTCTAAAGCTTACTCACTGCATTGCTGAATGAGTTGAAATGCCTAGATGTTGCCTATAATTTTTTGTAGACATTGCAACTGGGATCTGAATCATGCACAATAGAAACTATAATAGAATAGTTGTGGAAGACAGATTAGTATTCAGTGGGCCATCATGGACAACATCTCAATTTTCTGTTATTTTGCAACAGGCCCATAGAGATGCTCTTGAATCAAAGGCTTTGTTTTTTAATTTCCCCATATTAAAAGATCATGTGACACCCTCCCCCTTTAGTGTTGTGAAACAGAGTTCACAGCGTTGCTCTGTTTAATTCCCATGGAACCCTGCCCTTTATATTAGGGGTGAATAATTAGATTGTTACATTTAGCATTATTATGCAACCTGACAGTGATGAGGACATACATTATCACTTACAAAAAGGTCACCTTACTAGACTAGAGCAACACTGAGTCCTTTTTTTCTCTTGGGAATAACTGCAAGGGTGGTGTCACTCAAGTGTGTGACTTTTCTTTCAGCATTTAACAAGACTCACAGTAGACAACAATGTGTATTGTAAAACCAGACTTTGATTTTGCAAAGTCATGCACACGCAAACAAGCACACGCATACACAGGTTTTAAGAATAAGTGCCACTCCTTTTTGCTCCAGGGCAAACTGTTGACAAAGCAAAATTAACGTTGCCCTGAAGGAATTTCCCACTACAATAAAAACAGATTTTAAAAATATGAACCCAAATAACTTTTACACCTAGAGATTAGCTATGCAGTCCTAAGTATAGTTATTATACCATTCTAAACCCATTTACCTCAGTGGACTTGGAAGGATGTAACTCTGTTTAGGATTGCACTGTTAGTGACTCTAGCTCCTATAATGCATCAAAGAAACACTTCATGATTCACAAATCCAGAGAAAAGTGTGTATCTGCACAGAGCACTAAGTTAGCTTTTTCTTGAAGTGAACATCTTAGTGCTACCTTAAACCACAGCTGTCCATTCATCTTTCTAGGTCAGTACTAGATTCTCAGATTGGCAGCAGGGCTCCAAGGCCTCAGGCAAAGATTTTTTAACTGGAGAAACCGGGGATGAAACCTGGGGCCTTCTGTATGCAAAGCATGGACTCTGACAATAAGCTATTTGTAACCTTTCCCAATAAGTTAATGGGACTTCAACAAAGTATATGATCTTTAAGCCACCTCCTGGGATCCATACAAAATATGTGGGAGATTTCATTAAAACCAATTTTATGTGCCCTGTTCAAATATACTGCACCAGAGGTCTATGCAGTAAAGCAGTGAGATACATTTCCTGAGATGGTTTGCCATTTCCAGAGTGGTTTAAAGTTTTCATATGAGAAGTCAGGTAAGCTGTATGCTGCTAAATACTCCAGTTGCTTGGCATCTGCACTTTGCATCAATATCAGTTCACACAGTTATTGGTGCCTGTTGTGATCTTACAGGTTTTTATTTAACGATGTACATAAGTACACATATGCATCAGTAAATTACTAGGACCAAAATAACCTTGATGAATAGTATGTACCATCACATCAAGACTGCTCTTTTGTAGTGCTCTGTCAATGCATATTTGTATATCGGCAATGAGGAATAATGAAAAAGAAAGGAGTGAACTAAAAAATGTAATGCACAGGTTATGCATAGTGCTCTACAGAAAACCTGGAAATAAAAAGGAAATAATTGAGGGTCCCTAATTAGTTCAGAAATGAGACTAGATAGTTTACAGCTCCAAAACCCAGCACTGGCAGTCCTGGTTAGCAGCTTATTTTGTGTGTTACTTTTGTATATTTGTAACCCATTTGCTTATTCTGGAATTGTGAAGAAATTAATGGTAGATAGCACAAACCCCCTTCCCTCTGTCCTGGACTTAGTAGTGGCCTGCCACACTTTTCCCAAAAGGATGGTAAAACTCTCTGTGATTATAAGCCAAGCTGTAGAAGCTAGAAGAGTTGTTAGGTAAATATGATTTGAAAAATCATGCTTTAACTGTTGAAGTATGTCTAACGGTTAAGAAACCAGGCCATATAGATCTGTGGGTGTAACGTGAGAGATTCAAATGGAGTCTGAAAAGAATTGGACTGTGTGTGAGTGTGTGTGTGTGTGTGTGTGTGTAGAGAGAGAATTGACGTAAACTTCCTGTAAGAACTCTGTGTTCAGTAGCCAGGCTTTGCTGAGTAACAGAGAAAGGAGTCAGAGCTGTGATTATTTGCACTGACCAGAGGTTGTCTGGCCTGGCTGTGCTGTCTCCGCACAGTTGGACTAGATCACGCTTGACACAGTTAGAGAGGGAGAGAGTAACTTGTGGCTCCAGTATGTCGGGCCCACTAGGCAGGTTGATGAATGTTCTGAGCTTTAAGAGCTTGCCACCCAGGCCAGGCCAACCCATCCACAATGAGTTACAGTTTCCCAGTTTCCCTCCCAGCACCTCCTCCCCCTTCTTCCCCTCTCCACCACGACTGCTCTCCGCATAAACACTGCTACTCTATCTTCAAAGCCCAGTCATCATGTCACTGTGTCAGTTTGGAACAGACTGGGATCACCCTGCTGGAAAGCATGTCTGCTGTTGGCCGAGCTTCTTCAAATAAACAGGATTAGACAAGAGGTTTCTTTCTGTTTTCTAGCGTACAGATGCTGGGTTTTTTAAAATGGGGAAATAATGCAGGACAATGCAGATCTGATGTGAAAGACTTTACTTGCGATTGTTACACATCTTCCCCCTTACGTCTCTTCCCAGGGGTGATGTCCCACCTCCTCTTGAGAACCTTTCCACAGGGGAGATGTCTGTTTGTGGGAAGCTTTGAGGAATTGCACAAGGCTGTCATCTCTTAGTGAAAATGTGCTCCAGTTCAGCCTTGTTCCCACCAGCATCTTTCCCATTCCATGCATCTGTTTTCATTTTCTTCACAAGATATTTTCTTGTCTCTTCATGTCTTCCTTTTACCCCTCCCCCAACCCCTCAAAAAAAGAGAGTTGAATTTCATCTGTGCCTTGAAACAGGAAGACAAATATAAAAATTATGGGTGCCAAGGGATGATTGTACTACAAGCCACTACTAATTCTGTAAATCTCTTCTGCAAACAATTAACTTTTAAAACGTACATTTTAAAAACGTGTGAAAACTCTGTGTGTCACAATAAGTATGTGGCTTCTAAATTGTGAGAGACAAGGGCCATATTTTTACCTGGGTACTCATTTAGTTAGGGGATTATCTTCATGCTGCATTTATTCAGTGGTACTAGTCGAAGGATTTATACCAGTATCCATGCCTGAGATAAATTATGGGTACTAATACTAAATATTCTTTTTGCAGAAGAAACCTCGCATGACAAATCACTGAGAGGCATTTTTGTCTGGCAGCTGGTGTCACCATTTGTGATCATAGTAAGATTATGGGAGCTGTGATACTCTGAGACTATTTTATTTATTAATTAATTTTTTAAAACTGCCTGCCCCTGAAGAACAGGGCTCAGGGCAGTGTACAACACAGTATATAGATATATCATTTTAAAACGTCATAAATACATCAGTAAAACCAAATAAAATCAGCAACACAGTAAATAGACTAAAGATGGCACTAGAAATTCTAATGGTGCCACTGTGTCACGGGGAGGTAGGGGGTGGCAGTGCCAGGAAGATGAAACCGTCGTGCCTGGCAGAACTTCTTCACCTTACAGGCCCTACGGAACTGCATCAGGTCCCACAGGGCATGGATGTTGTTCAGCAGAGAGTTCCACTAGGTTGCCCTGGCTGTGGTCAAGGACAGCCAGATGTCTCTTGGGCCAGGGATCACCAACAGATGTTCATCTACTGAGTACAATGCTCTCCTGGGTGTATACTAGAAGAGGTGGTCCCAAAGATACATAGGTCCCTAACCATTAAGGGCCTTAAAGGTCAGCACCAAGACCTTGAACCTGATCTGGTACTCCACTGGCAACTAGTGTAGCTCACACAGCACAGGATGGATATGTGCTGCATGTGGAGTTCCAGTAAGGATCCACACAGCTGCTTTCTGCATCAGTTGGAATTTCTGGGTCAGCCTCAAGGGTTGGCTCATGTAGAGCGAGTTACAGTAATCCAATCCGGAAGTGACTGTTGCATGGATTACTGTGGCTAGATTGGGGTGAGACGGGGGGGGGGAGGGAGTTGCCTGACCTGGCACAGTTGGAAAAATGCCAGTCTGACAACAGCGACCTGGACCTCCATTCTTAAGGAGGCATTCAGAATCACCCTCAGAGTCTTAACAGATGGTGCCAATCTCAAGGGCACACCATCAAGAGCTAGGTGTTGACACCCCAACCTGCCCCAGCCACAGAATCTTTGTCTTAGAAAGAATCAGCCTCAGCTGACTCTGTTTCAACCATCCCATCACAGCCTCCAACATCTCAGCCAGATTTGCTGGGGCAGTATCCAGCCAACCGCCCATCAACAGATAAAGGCTGGGTGTCATCAGCATACTATGATGATAAACATCTGTCAATAACTTTCCAGAATCAGGTTTATTTGAGCGTGTGGTAGGGCAGTGCACAACATGATATTGTCAGGACATGGCACCAGTAATTTACAGAAAGGAGAAAGAAAACCACACTAGGATGCCATTTTGATTCACAACTCTGTGTTGACTGTACCATACCTTTTTGCCTATAGTGATAATAAACTACATGTCTCACAATGTTATATATATAATCAATGTAAAAGTTGGTATCATATATCAAAGATGTCATATCATATGAAGCATGAAAAGTGATCCTTCAGCTTGTTATCAGCTTTCTTCTTGCTAGTGTTGTGTCAAACGACCACAAAGCTGAGTTCATACATGGTTTGTGAGGTCATTCCAGTCTGATGTGAGATGAAATTGTAGTTATTTTTATACTGAGGTTTGCTTCTAATTGCTCACCTTGTGGACTGGGAAATTTTGTTTGTACAATCTCAAATAAAGTTTCATAGTAGTACGGAGGAAATTGCTTCATCTGCAAGGCAAACTGCTGTACATGAATACCTGGTTGCACCTGGGAAGCAATTTAAAGAAGATTCCTCCACCTACTGAAAGGATTACAAAATCCAGGGATTACATACTCTTATTCCATGGGGATCCACAGTTTTGTTGAGCCTGTGGGTGTTTTGGGACTTTTGAGAATGGGCAGTGGGCAGCACAACAAAATATCTGCCACGGACGGCAAGACCAATCAACAAATGATTGCCATGAGAGATGGGACCAATAATAACTTTTTTGGTAAATTCCACAGACTATTAGGAGATTCTAAGCCAAATATTCTCCTATGATTGATGCAGACACAGAAGCAATTCCTGTTGAACTCTTCTGAAATACATCCTATTCCAGTGAAGTGAAAAAATGCATGTATGGAATGAACACTGTGCAAGCTAGAGGCATCAAACTCTCAGGGGACCTTCCCCTAATGCCCCTCTACATGGCCTCCAATTTATGTGCAGATTGGTCTTAAGGGGTCTGAGTTATAGCCCACCAAAAAGATGCCCCCAGGGAAAAGTGTCAGCTACAGGTTCAAAAGTGCATAAAATGGACCCCCTGCAAGTTACACACACCAAACACACAGGGAGGCTTAACCTGCTGCTCGCTTATCTACAATCTCTTCAAACTGGGGACAAATTATATTTTTTGGGTAGCAATTACAGACCCCCTCAAGCTCTCCCCAGTGCTCTCTCTGGAAAGACAGCCGCAGTTAGAAAAGTCTATGGAACGGCATAGGAACAAGCCAGTGATACCAAACTCAGCAGGAAACTTCACCTGGGCAGATGCCCCCAGCCAGACACTGGAAACAAGGCAAGCATCCTCCTATGCCCACAGCCTCTCCAAGTCTCCAAAGGCAGGTTCTGAACAACAGAAGGGCAGACATTTCCAGAGTTTTGACAGGGGCTCCCCAAAGTAATCCCGTGACAGCTTGGCAGGCACCCTAGCCACACAAGACAAGCAAGGGAAGTGTGCTCACAACTCTCACAGCCCCCTTGGGCTGGAACACACAGGTCCAGAGCACAGCCAGCAACTGGGGTGGTAGTCTTCTACTCTGCAGAGGAATGGAAACACATGTCGAGCTGGCTGGGCCACCCCCAAGTTTCCAAAGTCGGATTTTAAATGACAGAAAGACAGACATCCCTAGAGTTTTGACAGGGGCTCCGCAAAGTAATTGCACAACAGCTTGATGGGCACCCTACCCATATATGACAAGCAAGGGAAGCATGCCTACAACTTTCACAGCCCTCCCCCCCAAAGAGCTAAATCACACAGATCCAGGGCACACCCAGCAACTGACTCAGGTGTATTCTTCTATTCCGCAAAAGGAATGGAAAAAAATATGTTGAGTTGGAGGGCTACCCCCAAATTTCTAAAAAGGTTCGGAATGAAAAGAACAGGCAGATATCCCCAGAGTTTCGACTGGGGATCTCCAAAGTAACCCTACAGCAGCTTGACAGAGACCCCTGGCAAGCACTTGAATCCAGCGAAGTTTTCCCTGTGGAGGAATTTCAGTGAGAAAATGTATGGAGGGTATAAAATGTGGGTCCTCAGCCAAGGCACCCAGTAGCTAAACCCCTGTGCTTGGCATGAGCAGAGAGAAAAGGTGGCTTAGAGCCCTGAGTCCACCTAACTCCCAAACCCCACTAGGGGAGAGGTATTCAAAATCAGGAGGGAGGGTATAATTGTGGGTCCTCAGTCATGGAACCCAGTATGGAACCCTCTGCTCAGCCAACCCACCCCCACTTGGCAGAGGTGGCCATCCCCCCACTCAAGTGTTAAGGGTGCAACCTGTAGGCCATACTCAAAGAGAATCACTCATAAGAACATAAGAAAAGCCAATGTTGGATCAGGCCAATGGCCCATCTGGTCCAACACTCTGTCACATAGTGGCCAAAAATACCAGGTGCCATCAGGAGGTCCACCAGTGGGGCCAGGACACTAGAAGCCCTCCCACTGTTGCTCCCCCAAGCATCAAGAATACAGTGCATCACTTGCCTCAGACTGAGAGTTCCTATCTATACCTTGTGGCTAATAGCCACTGATGGACCTCTGCTCCATATGTTTATCCAATTCCCTCTTGAAGCTGTCCATGCTTGTAGCCACCACCACCTCTTCAGAGAGGAGGAGGAATATGGGGACATGCAGGGAGAAACAGGAGGCCTGGATCTTACCATGTGAGGTCAAGAGAGGGGTAGCCCAGCAGGGGGAGGTGCACAGCCTTAACTGCTGCCAGCCTGTTGGTGCTGGCATCTGTGACCATGTAGGCATGGAGGATTTTGCCATTGCCCACCCATTCCCTTAGGCTACTCTGTATCATGGTGGTGATGTTTTGTGCTGTGTGGTCTACATCCATCCCCTGCACATAGAATATAACCACTTTGTAGCCTGGTGGCAGGACTGTCCCCTCCTGGGGCCTGGGCCATGACCCAGCAGTCTGGACAGACAGGTCCTCCGGTTGCCACCAGTGGGTGGTGAAGGAGGGGCAGCTATGCTGTTGGCTGCTCCAGAGGTCTCCTGTGAGGTGCATGGCTCAGCCTTGCACTCTGGAGAGCTGAGCCTTGACCATCAAAACTGCAGAGCAGTGCATGGTGGGCAAAACTCATCAACTCATAGTCTTCCATGAGGGGATGGAGTACTGGGGAGCCAGGTGTTGCAGCAGCAGGTGAAAGGCTGCATCCTCCATGAGGGAGAAGGATTGGTCATCGACAGCAGTCATCTCACTTCCTGGATCCTCCATTTAGCCCTTCTGGATGGCACTGTTAGTGTCCCTGGGGGAATGACCACTTGGAGGGTGGCCTGCCTTGAAATCCCATCCATGACACCTTGAGTGCAGGGAGCCTTTCTTGGAGGAGACTTCTGCTCCTCCTCTGCTTGTCCCTGCTGAGAGGGAGTGGGCCTCTTCTTCCTGCTGGCTTCAACTCTTTCCTCTGGTAGCAACATAGTGGGGTGCACCTTCTGCAGGTTCCTGTGAAGGATGGAGGAGGACATGTGTTGGGGGTTTGCACCCCTCTGGACAGGGGTGTGATACACCTGGCACTGTGATATGCAGGGGTCACTTGGGGAGAGTGCGAAAATGTTTCCAAAGTGTGGGCTGGAAATGGGCCCCCAGGACCGGAGAAGCTGGAAGGGACATCTGCTTTCCAGTGCTGGGCCAGGAGGGGCTGCAGAGGGGTGTACTGGAGGTGGGAGCAGCAACAGGAAGTTGTGATGTGGAAGGGGAGGATGCTTCCCCCCTCCAAATCACTGCTGTCAGAGTCCTCCTCTCCAAAGAGCATTAGCAACTGCTGGTCTCTGGGCAGTGCTAACAACTCTTTTGCCTCTGTGGAGAGCCCCAGGAACAGATCAGGGGAAGGAAGCTCGGAGACCCCTGCTGGTTCCCTACCAGGGCCGGGATCCAGTGGGCTGGCAGGATGGGTTTGGCGCTCAGGGATGGAGGCCTGTGGTAGGTGGGGAGTGGAGGACTTCTTCCCCCCATGATGAGCACCCTTTCCCCTTCATGGCACAGAGGTGTTCACAATGAGGAGGATATAAATGTGGGTCCTCTGTTTGGTATGAACAGAGAGATGGGTGGCTCAGAGCCCTGAGTCCACCTAACATCCAAACTTCATCAGGAGAGAGACGTTCTCAATCATAGAATTGAAAGGGACCTCCAGGGTCATCTAGTCCAACCCTCTGCACAATGCAGGAAATTCACAAATGCCTCCCCCGACACCCCCAGTGATTGCTGTTCCATGCCCAGAAGATGACAAAAAACCTCCAGGATCTCCAGCCAAGCTGGCCTGGAGAAAAATTGCTTAATGACCGGAAAGTGGCAATCAGCATTTCCCTGGGCAAGTAAGAAGGACCACAAGAACTAAGTACTGATGCAGCCCTTCCTGCCCTTCCTCTTATGATCTGCCTAAGTTCACAGAACTTGGGAATGAATGAATGTGCTCTTCAACAAATTCCCTGCCTTTCTGTCTAACTGCCAATGGCAGAGAGGGTGCAGAGCTGATCTGAGGGTATATATTGCATTCTGATCCCATAGAGTATAATCAGAACTCTGTTATTGGCAGCCAGCTGTGCCCCTTAAGCTTTGGAGGGCCCCTTGATGTTTCCAAGGCTGGAGAATTCTCCCCCCCCCCGTTGCTTTGAAGTTCTGTAAACATTTTAATTTAGTGGAGACAGTCTGTGTTGAAATATATCCATTCAGGAACTGCGAGGAGCAGCATGGAAGTTCTTGGAATGTTCATGCCAGTTGCCCTGCCATGAACTTTGCTTCGTGAACCACGAACCAGCTAAAATTTATTAGGAACTTTGTGCCCATCCCTAATTGTTATACCAAACAGAATATTATATATATATATTATGGTATTGAAAGCTGAAGATAATTCAAATGACTAACCCATTGGAGTACACTTATCACACCTTACTAAGTTGCCTATCAGTTTGAATTGTTGTGTATCATATTTTTTTTCATTTATATCCCCCCCTTACACCCCAGTGGGGACTCAAAACTGCTAACCTTGTTCTCCTCGCCTTCATTTTGTCCTTGCAACAAACCTGTGAGGCAGGTTAGGCTGAGAGCGGGGGACTGGTCCAAAGTCACCCAGCAAGCTACTCTAGCAGAGTGGGAATCTGGGTCTAGGATCTGGGACACCCAGGTTCAAATCCTCGCTCTGCCATGGAAAGTTGCCAGGTGACCCCTGACCAATGGAGAGGGGTGAGAGGTATGGGTTGCCAGATCCAGGTTGGGAAATTCCTAGAGATTTGGGGACAGGGACCTTGGAGAGGACAGGGACCTTAGTGGAGAGGACAGGGACCTTACAATGCCATAAAGCCCATCCTCCAAAGTTTCCATTTTCTGCAGTGGAATTGATCTCAGCAGTCTGGAGATGAGCTGTAATTCTGGGGGATCCCCGGATTCCATCTGGAGACTGGCATTCCTAGACCTCATGCCAGTCACAGACTGTCAGCCTAACCTACCTTAACAGGGTTGTTGTGGGATTAAAAGGGAGGAGAAGAGAATGATCTAAGCCACTTTTTTGGGGTCCCCAGTGGTGATAAAGGCAAGGAGTGAAGTAAAATAATAAAAAACCCTTCTAATACCTCTCTTCTCCAAATCCATCCCTTTGAGCTCTTGCACAGTGTTCTGCACACTCTTACTGGAGCACAGCATTGACTTTGTTTCCACTTGCAGCACGGTATGTTGATAAGGAGTAATGAGATTTTCTAAAATATAAGGGGCAAAACTACATATCATGTGAAACATCTGTGATTAGATTCCCAGCATTTTCAATAACATCAAAAAGTGGCCATGGTGTGTGTGTGTGTGTGCGTGTGTGTTTCACACACACAATACCATTTCCCCAACAGAAGTTGCTCCACGGATTCCTGCGGTGGAGAAAAATGACAGGTACAATAGGGGTACTCATGGTTTTTCTCCCCTCTATCACAGCAAGCAGCTACAGAAGGGAGGCACATTCTGATGCAAAATGGTAAGTAAGCTTCTGTAGAATAGCAAGCATTGTCTTCCTTTTCCCCAGCACTGCCTTCCCAATCAAATCAGTAATGAGAATCTCCTAATTAACACGTACTTTGGCCATGAGCTGGCTGTCATTCACTTTCTGGCCCAGGAACCAAGCTGTTATGGGTTCATGCTGTCCCTGGAGAAAAATCAGCCACAAAGCACCTTGTTGCAGGCACATATTATTGTAGGAATTATAACATTATGATAACATGATGGTGGTTGATCACTGTAGGGATATATGTTTGCCGCTGACTTTCTAGTTTATATTCCTAGAATATTCTCTATTACCAGGATTAGTGAACAGAATCAGCTGTGCACTTCTTTTGTGAAAAATTACAGAGTGACATGCTTAAAAATTACAAATATGTTCATAATTTCAGTGCAGTAGAATGAACCACAGCCCCCAAAGCATGTGTACTGAGGTTATGATGATGTATGGCAAAGCAATAATAATAGCACATATATGTAACAATTTGCATTACAGGGTATGAAGAAAAGCATTTTTTCTGGGAGATTTGAAATGAGCCAAACCTCCACTGTGCGTTTTAAAAGTTTGTTCCCCCCTTCCCCCGAGCAGAGAACAGGTGGGAGGGAGAGGAAGTCAGTTCAGTTGCTTCCAAGACGTACTTCAGCTCACTTTCATACAAATGCTAACAGATCTAGCAGGAGAAATAATGAGTAGATCAAGCTCTTCCCTTTCCCCTAGCAGGAAACAGAGATTTGGAGGAATGAAATGCTAGAGGGACTCCATGAAGGAAATGTCCTGAATATCTCCAGAAAAAGTCTCTTTGAGCTGGTGTGACCTGGTGTGGTTAAACATTCCTTCCAGCAGGAAGGAGGTCTCTTTGCCTTGGATACTGAGGCCATGAGAGCAGGCAAGACTCCCAACTAAAGAGGCAGCCATTGACCCATGGTTGGCCTGGACAGCTGAAGGGGCTTCAAGGTAATGGGAGCTTCAAGGTAATGGAGTTCTGTAGAGATCTGTAAATTCCTTAAGCTAAAGAGCCTGTCCTGTATTTGAACATCTGATAGGGCATGTGTACAGAGAGGGACAGAGGATTTGCATTTTACCATTTTTTAAATCCCAATCTGGTGCTGTGCTAAAAGTATGCTTATGAGCATTTTCTGTTCAATAAATACTTTATAACTTTTGATGCTGGTAGTGGTTCTCTGTACCACATAGACCTCCACTGTCCCGAACACACTATTTTAAAAGGATCACTAGGGGAGCAGGCAGTTGGCAAGTGGCTCTTCCTCCAGGGGCACACAAGGTCCCCATGGTGACCAGGCACTAGGCAGCAGGAGATGCAGAGGCAAGGCCTCAGAACATGGAAGGGAACCTGGGAGTCCTGACTCTACCAGCAGGCAATGCCTTACAAAGGTCAGGAGGTGGTGGTGGGCTACCCGAAAGTGAAAGAAAAGCCTCTTCAGGTGTTGAGAAAAACCTAGGAGGGCAGGGTGGAATAGGGCCTGTAGGCCAGAGCAGGCATGTTCCTCCACACAGGGTTTGCAGAATTCACTAGGTCTACATGATATCTGAAAGCAGCTGGTAGCCTTGAAGTGAAATGCCAGTGCTGCCACTGAATGGCATTAACAGTATTCCCAGAGTACTTAATGGAGGGGCAAGGAGGAAGGTACACTGGAAAGCCAGGTTCTAGGAGAGGACTGTGCTTTTGGATATGCTGAGTTGTTTTAAGATTTTGGCACTTGGTAAATCACAGCTGCATTAGTAAGTGGGCTACAGGATAGTGTAGGGTTGCCAAGTTTCCTGGGGGGGGGAAACCCCTGCTTGATTAGCCCGCTCCCCAGCGGCCCACCGCCAGGGGGAATCCACCCCCAAATTTCCAGGCTGCAGAGATGTACCCAGTGTGATGACATCACCTGGAAGAGACATCATGAAGTCAAGCCCATTTTTTTGGGGGGGGGGATGCTTTATCATCCAAGGGGAAACGCTATGGTTTCCCCTCAAATTATAGAGGCCCCGCCCCCAACATGCTTGATGCGATGATGTCACTTCCGGGTGACTCCAGAAGACCCCGAAGAGGACTGGGACTCCTCCCGCTAAAATGTGAGTGAGACTTGGCAACCCTAGGATAGTGGTCTGCATGTTTTGGCTGGGTTTTGTAGCCAAATGATATTTCTACTTGCCAATGAGGTGGAGCCTTCTCAGTTTCTGTTTTATGAAGGCAAATTCATTGCATTCTTTTTGTACTGACTGTGCTTTGCAAAGGTACATGTGTATGAAATGATTTTGCATCCCATGGTCTCACTTAGCCTGGTGTTATTTGTGTTATCCACTTCCCTGTATTGTAGAACTGTTACTTCTATGGAGGAATATAATTGGGGCTGTCTTGCTTATGTTAATAGTGAACTTGACGATCATATCAGTGATTCATGATTAGTGATTCCTAGTAACACATTTACTTGCAAAAGAAGATTAAACATATTGCGCATAATATGCCACGTGACAATATTTTGAGAGTAAAAATAAGATATGTGTATACATACAAGGAAAGCGTATAATAATAATAAGAATAAGAGTTGGTATTGTACCCCATCATTCACTACCCAAAGGAGTCTCAGAGTGGCTTACAATCACCTTCCCTTCCTCTCCCCACAACACACACCCTGTGAGGTAGGTGGGGCTGAGAGAGCTTTGAGAGAACTGTGACTGACCCAAGGTCACTCGGCTGGCTTCATGTGGAGGAGTGGGGAATCAAACCAGGTTCTCTAGACTAGAGTCTGCCGCTCTTAACTGCTACATCAAATTGGCTTTCTGACCACAGAATTGTCCAGCTGGAATTCGATCTGACCTAAGGCTAAATTTTTCTTCCCAGCAGGTCATCTTAGTGATTAGTTTTATTGTCCCTACTGGGGTTCCTTTTTTTTGCTAAGTAATGAACAGGGATAGTTGCTCTGGGTAAAACCAACCATAAAAGACAAATATCTAATTAACCCATTTTTTCCCTTGAGTGGGTGGGGGGAAGGAGAACACTGGCCATGATTTTTTTTAAAAGATTATATTCAAGCATATAGTACATTCTTTTTTGTTTTGGTGCTGCTTTGATAATATTTTTATGTTACCCCAGTAAACTCCTGGGTATTTTAGGCACCAGGAATTATTTATTTAAGCTTGAGACGGCCAGCATTGTCAGGAAGGATACAGCTGTGGTTTGAAAACACCTGCTCGCACTGACATGCAAAGACAAGTTTGCTTTCCATCATGTCCACGTCCGTTTCCCAACAGTTGCAACAGGTAAAAACTGGCATAATTCCTTGGCATGACTTACAAGTTAATTTTTTTTTGCGGCTGATACCTATTCCAAAGTGATTTCCAACAGGTTTCTTCTAAGTCCTGGAATAATCAGCAGAACTACAAACAGTTATTGACTATTTGCTCATCTGATTGTGTGAAATGACTCATTGTGTTTAGGCTCTACTGCATTTTGCTGTCTGAACTATAACAGGTGTATTTGGAGGCAGTTCTCACCACCTGGAAATAATGCCTTGGGGGAACTGAGGCTGGCTTAAGCAACTTGGCTTGCACAAGCAGTGCTGGTTGGAAGGGTAACTGGTGGGGCTTTCCAAAAGGTGTCTGCAGGTTTATATTCTTGCTCAAGCAATTGCACCCAAACATGAGTCTGTAAAAGCTGATTTATCAGGAACATTTCAGTGAAGTTAAATGCTGTAGGAGATACATTGATTGCAGCGTGAGAGAGCTTAAACATGGGCTTAACCTTCCTTTTCAAATGAGAATCACTTTAAAGTGCTTAACCTTGATTGCATTGCCCTCAAGAACATCTAAATCTGACTCTCTGTGCAGAACAATTTAGGACACTGGTTGTATAGGAGGATACATTATTATGTTTTATTTCAATCTGGCTGTACATTTATTGAAAAGAGCTTTAATGACTGCAGTTTAGTGATGGCGAGCCTTTTGAGGGCAAGGAGTAGACAGTGCCATACCCTTAGTGATTGCAAAGGAGTACCTATGTCAGTCTGTTTTTAGCAAATTAAAAATCCAGTGGTTCCTTAACAAATAACAACAGTTATTTCTATATGAGTTTTCATGAGTCACTGCTCTTTTCTTTAGGTACATATAGAAATCAAACTGAAAATCCTTCTTATGGGGCAGGTTACAAGGTGTGGGGGGAGGAGTTAAGGCAGAAGGTTAATTCCTTCTTGAGTCTTTCAGATGATTCACTGTGTGGGAAAAAGGTATGACTCCCATCATAAAACTTCAGAATGTGACCTCTCTGTATGACTGCAACAAAATTAGCAATTACAGCTAATGGGTGATGAGAAAGATCTGAAGTCTGAACAGATGAACAAAGTGATACGTTTAAGTAAAAATTAGTTGAATTGATACTGGTACAGTTATAGTCTGTAAGACATGCCAAGAGCAGCCAATCAAGCTTCTATAAGGTGGGTCCTTTGAGTGAGTAAGAAAATGCAAGTGTAGTGTTTAATTCCTTGATGAATTCTAATTTTGCACTTTCATATTGTATATTCTATCTTTTTATAGAACAGTGACCATAAATTCCATCATGGTGTGTTCAGGGAGATTAAACTGTTCCCCCACTAGTTTCTGGAGGTTGTAGTTTATGGCCAATTTGGGCTTTTTAGAGCCTTGCTGTTGTTTTCAGAAAAGTAGCCCAATTTTCAAAATCTGGCTGACCATTCAAGATGTCACCTTCATGCTTGTCAGTCATGTAAATCTTTTACTGTTGCATTCATTGTTGTGTGTATATAAGAACCATTTTTTTTGTGAAAGAGAAAAATGTAAAGGATGTCCATAATGTGCCATATGATAATATTCTGTTTTGATGACTGTTCAACAAGGAAAACTCTCCTAAATGGATAATGTAAAAATAATTATTAATAAGTGAAATAAGTAAATGAAAGCCCAACTATTATGATTTGAAAAATTCGATGGATTACATTGTTAATAAGCCCAAACAACTCACTGGATGAAAGGGAATTGGTACCTTGATCCTATAATTTAGTGTTAACAGTGGTCGCTATTCAATATGCAAAGTATATTCTCATTTAGTCCCATCTTTAGTCCTCAGACTGCTTGCTCTGGAATAGGATTCCCAGCTCTGGGTTGGGAAATACCTGGAGATTTTAGGGTTGGAGCCTGAAGAGGGCAGGGTTTGGGGAAGGGAGGGACTTCACTGGGGTATATTGTCATAAAGTCCAATTTCCAAAGTGGCCATTTTCTCCAGGTGAACTGAACTCTGTTGCCTGGTGATCAGTTGTAATCCCTGATCTCCAACCACCATGTGGAGCTTGGCAGCCCTATCTCCAAGGGAACTGATATCTATCACCTGGAGTTCAGTTACAATACTGGGAGATCTCCAGGCCCCACCTGGAGTTTGGCAACCTTATCTGGAGTAGTCTCATGAATCCCAACAAACAGAGGGAAAGTGACCTTCTCACACACTATACAGCTGAGCCTGGTTTTTCAGTCTGTGAGTCTCCCGTGTGTAACCTCTGCACTTTGTCCAGCATACCATACTGGCACCCACAGAGCTGGAGCAGTGGCAACAAGTGTTTTGAGCCAGTTTGGTGTAGTGGTTTAAGTGCGTGGACTCTAATCTGGGAGAACCGGGTTTGATTCCCCACTCCTCCACTTGCACCTGCTGGATGATCTTGGGCAAGCCATAGTTCTGATAAGAGCTGTCCTTGAAAAAGAGCAGTTTCTTTCAGAGCTCTCTCAGCCCCAGCTACCTCACAGGGTGTCTGTTGTGGGGAGGGGAAGGGAAAGGAGTTTGTAAGCCGCTCTGAGACTCCCTTGGGTAGTGAAGGGCGGAGTATAAATCCAATCTCTTTTTCTTCTTCTTGATTTGTAGCCTTCCTCTTCCTCTCTGGCAGTGAATTCCTGCTATTTGTTTGCTGCAGTCAAACTTCATAGAAAGTACAATTCTTTGTGGAGCTTACACTAAATATTTATTTTAAAAAATATATTCAGTATCCCATGCTTTCTCTAAGGAGATCACATGGGGCTTTCCCAAGATATCTTCTCAAAAACCTCATAAGGAAGTTTGGCTGACAGACTGTAACTGACTCTCTGACTCTTCTTTAGCCTTCACTCTCACTGTGCTTTTCGGCCCAGTATATAAATTCACAGAAATCAGTGAAACCACCCATAGGGTCTTACTGCAGTTTGAACAGCTGTCAGGGCAGTTTTGCAGCAGTTTGCCATACTGTGAGTCAGCTGAGATGGGCTTCTTTCCATTTCAGGGAGTTTGCTGCAGTCTGCTGCAGCATTCCGGAATGTGCTCATTCTCAAATCAAGAAGGATGTAGATTTTTTTTCTTTACACATTCTTAGTTTTTCCTGGACTTTGGTTCTATATAACTGTAAGCATAGAGTTTCTTTGGCTAATAAGTCTGTCTAGTAATAAACCAAGGTCATGCTGTTATAATACCAGCTGACCTGTAGAGTTGCCAGCTCTGGGTTGTGAAATCCCTGGAGATTTGAGGGTGGAGCCTGGGGATTACCAGGGTTTATGGAGGAGGGGCCTTAGTGGGGTATAATGCTATAGTGTCCACTCTCCAAAGCAGCCATGTTCTGCAGGGGCACTGATCTTGGTCATCCGGAGATCAATAATAATTCTAGGAACTCTCCAAAACCCCACCTGGAGACTGGCAAACCTAGTAGGGAGACTAGGTCTTTGGGCTGCTATATCCCAGGTGGTGCCTGGAGTGTCCCCAGAATTACAGTTGATCACCAGATCACCAATATGAGTGGCCTGAATAGAATGGCAGCCTCAGAAGGTAGAATGTTGGGTATCACATCCCTGCTGTTCTCTTTCCCCTCCTCAAACTCTTCAACCCCAGACTCTGTTCCCAAATCTCTAATCATTTCCCAACCCAGAGTTGGCAACTGTATCTCTTCCTTTGGCAGGACACCTCCCTCCCCCAGCCTCTGGTGGGGGAATGGGGGGAAATGGGGGAAGTGCTGTAGTTGCAATGCCATGATGTCACTCCCAGTCTCAAAACTGGGAGTGATATCATGCATCACAACAATTTAACAATCCCCCAAATCTCTATGGTAAATCTCTATGGCAAAACCACAGAGATCTGGGACATTGCTAGAATGCTGCAGCAACATACAATGACATTCCAGTGTCACTCCTCAAAACTGCTGGAAAACAGAGAATGAGGAAGGGATGCCAGCCATTAGGCTGGGGCTGGAGATCTCCCAAATTACAACTGATCTCCAGATTATATGAATTGCTTATTTATTATTTATTTCAAACACTTATTCCACTTTTCCTGAAGAAAATGACTGCTTTGGAAGGTGGACTGCAAGATCCATCCCCTCCCTAAATCCCACTCTTCCAGGCTCCACCCTCAAATTTACCGAGTCTAGGTATTTCTGAATCTGAGGTTGACAATCCTAGCACGAGTTCTATTTGCAAACATTTATCCCGTATGTACCATTCTGTTTGTAAAATTGTGAAAGCATCAGTATTTATTGCTGATTTTAATTTTATTACAGGGTCTGGTGGTTACAGAAGCTGGTGAATTGTAAAGGAATGAGGACATTATTGTGAATTCTTTCATCTCACCCCAGGGTACCCCTAAGGTATCTCTAGCATCAAAAATGTAGCAAAAAATATACCACTAAACTTCTAGCTCTTTTCTGCCACCTTGATCATTAATACCTTGGTCTTATTAAAAAAAGAGAAGAAGAAGGAAATGGAAATGTTCAAGGTTCTGCAGTGGAAGCCATATTGCTAAGTCTGAGTTTTTGTATACTGATTTCTCAGCTACCTGCCCTAAAGCCTACTGTTGATCTGTGTAAAGAAATATTGAAGGAAAAGTTGCGTAATTGTCCTCTATGAAGTTCTGAAGAGGCAGTTAAAATCAAGCACAAACTAAAGGCATGTTTTTAGTTTAGATTCTTGCTGCCTAAAGCATTCCTGGAAACCCTGTTTTTGATAGATTTTGGTAGGGATATGAAAAAGCCACCTCTTTTTTATGCAGAGTTGCATGTTAAAACCACATGAATTCCATACCTCATAGTAGACATGGTTTGTAACCCCAGAAATTACAGCCGCTTGCTGCATGAATTACATGCCCCCCCCCCCGCTCATTGCCCACCCTCTCTGCAACAATAATAGCAGAACTGTTATTACATTTGGCCTAACAAACACTGCTGGAAATGCTGCTGCAAGAGGAAGTGTTTCCAGTTCTACATCTCTTTCAAGACTTATTTTCCCATGTAGTTTCTGGAAACTTTTCAGGAAACCACATTCCCTTTCTTGTCCCTATCCAGCAGTCTGATCTTTTCCCACTCTGAATAATTCCCAGACCTCATCATCTCAAGAAACGAATGGGAAAGGGAACGAAAACCAAAATGAGGGGAGTAAAATGGTGACATTTCTTCGTAGGCGATATTTAAGAAGAAACCTCCTAACTGAAGTTAATGTTCTAGTTTTTTCATTGTTGGGTGACGTTTACTTGTTCTCTTCAGTTTTCAGTACTTTCGCCTGCATCCTTGAGCAAATGTTCCTTGTAGCTCAAGTGAAGCAGACCACAGGTGAAGAATGGGCAAAAGTGACTTTTTTCATTCCTTTTGTAGCCATCTATTTCCAGCCATACAACTCTCCAGTATTCTTGTTAGTTCAAGATGTGCCATTTTACTCATACAGCCATCTGTTTCTTAATCTGCTTTGCAGATATTTTCTATGTAGTCTGCTTGATAGTTGGGTGTGATAATGAGCATAATATTTAACATTTAAAATGTTTGTCTTCTTTTATGTATTTTGTCATGCATATTTATCACATAACTTCCCTGCGGCTGTCTGTTATGCTTTATATTAATGATGAGTAGTTCAGTGGATATTATATTATTATTCCCTCAGCTTGCCTGTATCTCTGTGTGCATTGTATCCTGCTCAGCAAAACAAATAACATTGGCCTGTGTGTGACTGTGTAAACATTTTTGCCTCTGACTGTGTATTACTGTTCCAAGCACTATATAAGAGGAGATCCCACTTGTTCTTTTACTGTTCTTACTGATTTACCAACACAGAACAGGACATACAATATAGGATCTGGCACATGTACCTGTATGCATGTTATGTAAACGCTGCTAAAAGTTGTTAGTAGACCATCACCTAGGTTAAAAAAACCCTCACAAATTTGTGGCAATCAAGGCATAAAGTAAAGTTTTCCCTTGCTTGAAAACCAGTCAAATCTGACTCTAGGGGTGTGTGTGCTCATCTTCATTTCCAAGCCGAAGAGCCAGCACTGTCTGAAGACTTTTCCATGTGGCCGGCATGACTAAATGCCGCGGTACACAGAATGCCAAAGCAGTACTTATTTATCTACTTGCAGTTTCTTGCTTTTGAACAGCTAGGTTGGCAGGAGCTGGGGCCAGGGATGGGAGCTCACTCCATCACGCAGCGCTAGGGTCTTGAACTGCTGAGCTACCAGCCTTCCAGTCAGCAGCTCACCAAGGCTGAGTCCATTTCACGTTGCCCTACAATTGATTAAGTATGAATGTGGCAAAACAGAAGCCTGTAATAGAAGGACATTGATGCAAAACAGCTTCTTTCTGCTTAACTGTGTTAGCATTCGTGCACAAGCAGAATCTCCTTATTTTTGCCACTGAGAACTGTTGAGCTGGAATACTGTCCTACCGATGAAATGATTGCAAATGTACTCACAAAGCCACTTTGTTTGAAAAGAAAAGTTTGAAAATCTACGTAAGAAGATAAATCTTGTGGACTTTGTACACTAGACCTTGAGAAGGGGTGTTGAAAAAGAACTACTACCGTAGATTACAGTTGTGTGCGAGTTATAAAAGCTGAGTTTGATCTGGAAATGGACTGGGCAAACTGATAACCTTCCCATCACCCCACATGGGAAAATATCTTGTTTTTTCTCTGAGTTCAGTTCTGAAATCTGGAACCCCACCATGCACTCAATGACACTGGGATCTGAATGCAGATCCCCCCAACCCACAAACAATCTCTGCCCTGCCACTTGTGAAAAATGCCTCCCTCTTTCCCCAGGCGCTCCCAATGGAAGACACAAGACAACAGCATTGGGTTGAAAGAAATAGTTAATTATCCAGATCTATGTCATATCATTAAAGATGCTAACATACTTAAATGGGTGGGCTATGCTAGGCAGCCCGGCAATGGCTGCCTCTGTTGGGCAGACCCACCTTAACTCCAGACTCAGCCTGCATCTTTTGCTGGCCTTGTTTGTCATCACCTGCACACAATGTGCTGAGAGGTGCCCAGGGTAATCTCTTTCTCCTGATGTGCTGCATGGCCACAACAAGGTTCAGAAAGATGTTCAGCACCGAGGGTGCTCCTTCCCAGGTGCACCTTGCTGCACGGCAACTGATGTACTGTTCCAGACATGCCCCCCCCCATCACTGCTGGTGCCTTAGGGTGCTTACCAAACAAGCGAGATACACAGGATTCAAAGCAATTTTTCTTTATGAGAACTATATTCAGGTAACTATATTCTACATAGAATAACATTATTGGACTGCTTATTTTTATATTGATGTAGTAATTGGAGTATTGTGATATTTATGTAGTTCACTGAGAAAGTTTCAGCGAAATGAAGGACTCCAGCCGGCAGCTTTGTCTTCAGTTTCACTGCTTTGACATTTCTACTCAGCTTAGGTCTTCTGACCACTTTTGAATTTTTTGTATTAAGTACTTCTTTGTGACTTGTTCCTTTGGTACCAATTATTCTACATTCAGTTTCACTACTTTGAGACTCCTACTCAGTTTAGGTCTTTTGACCACTTTTTGAAATTTTTGTATTAATTACTTTTTTTGACTTACTGCTTTGTTACCAGTTGTTCTATAATTAGGTCTTTGGACCTTTATGTGCCATTATATTGTATATTTATGTGACAATTTTTCTATGGTTGAATTTAAATTGTATTAATAACAGCACATTCAAAGTTGTGCACTTTATTTCTTAGCAATTGTCATATTTAGTATTGATGATTTTCTGTGTGTTTATACAGTGCTTTTTGGTTATATTGCCTTAGGGTGCTTGCCTACCTACTATGATCAGCCCACCCTGTCCCTGCTGCACAAGAGGTTTAGCCTAGTTTAACATCTCTTGTTCTACCTGCTGATTATAATGTCCTGCAGGCCCTGATGTAGATCTGCCAAATAGAATTCACACTCATCTGGATAAATACATACACCATCCCCCCTACATAGGTGTGGCATATCATATCTATGCACCAAACTATTAATCTTGCCCCTTGTGCATTTGATCTGAGCGGCCTTCAGGGCTTCTCTCCAAATCCTGCTCTATAGAAAATCAGACCAAACGATAATGGCCCTGGGTAACATATTTTTTTTACCTGTTAGGTTTCATAAGTATTTTCTACATTAGCACCATTCCTTTCATCTGTACCAGGTCATTTTCACCCAGATGTGGGATAAGACTATCAGGACACCTGCTTTTCTTCAAGACCTGGTGGAGGGAGGGCAGAAGCTGGCTAGATACTGGCCATGGAATAGAAGCCCGGCCATAGCCTCATGTTTTCATGAAGACCCTGAGGACCCTCGCAAGGCAAAGTTGGGGATCCCCAGCAGTTCCTGAAACCACATGGTGAACTGATCCATTTTGGACTTCTGTATCACTAATTGTGCCTTGTCTGGCCACAACTGCAGATCAGCAGCCAGCAGAAAAGTCTACATGGAGGAGGTGTGGCCACAATATAGGTGGCAAAATCACACCTCCATATTTGCTGCCTCAAGTATGGCTACCCTTTTAAATTACATATTGTGAGATTGGCTGTCCAGTGTCACATATAGTTGGTCTTTAGCTAAGGTGCACAGGTGACTGTATGGAACTTCAGAGATTGGATAATGGATTGTTATTCGGGTGATTTCTGGATCGAATTCCTCCCTGATTTGGTCAACCGGATATTTTGCATCCTTTGACTTGCTGCTTGCATGAATTGAAGCTGCTTGGGATGCATGCACCTTCTTGTGTTTGCCTATTTAAACACTTACAGGCTACCTTCGTGCTGTAAGTCCTCCAAGGATTTTGGGAAAGGAATTATACATCATGATCTTCTCCAGCCCAGTAATTAAAAAAATTTGAACCACAGATTACTGGAATTTGCTGGAAGAAGGAAATACATAGTTTGTTTTGTAACATACAATAATAACACCAAAAGCAAAATAAGTGGAGCACAAAGGGTAAACATGAATAGCCAAGAGGGTGACATGATATAACAGGCTAATAAATATGAACTTTTTAAACTTATTGTCTGAGAATCTTAAGAGAAGCATATTGTCATTTTAATGAAAACTATTCTGATCAGCGCTTTTGTGACTGCACCGGCTCATCTAGTTTTGGGAAACAGCCAGTTTCTTTCAATTAAATGAGAAAATGGGATGTTTGAGCCAAGTATGCTAATTTGTGCAGAGTTTGGTTATTGGGCAACACTTGCTATAACAAAGAAAAGTTGCTTGACAGCTTCTGTGCCATAGGGACAGTTAAGCTTTTCATGATGAGTTCGCAGCTACAGCTATTGCTCTTGGGATAATTCTCCTGCTTCGGATTGGGATTTCATTGTGCTGGGCATGGGAGGTGAGAATTGCTTGAGCAAATCCTTCCACCACAGCTTCCTCATGGCAAATCCAGTCAAAGTTTGTGGGTTGTGAAATGTCAGTGTTAGTAATTGCCTCAGATGAAACAGAAATGGGTATACAAGATATCTGTGGATGTAGGTTAGTAGGTTTTTGTTTGTTTACCATTTAAATGGTAAGGCATGCTCTCTTCTGCCTCTGAAAATATACCCAGAGTATTGAGAATCTGCCCAATCTGCCAGTATATCACTAAAACCATATTTTGCCATGGAAATATGTCACCTATAAAAATGTGAGTGCCAGGATTCCCAAACTTGTTGAACCTGAGGGCATTTTGGGAATTTTGAAAATAGGTAGTGGGTGCCACCAAATGTGACTGCTATGTGGATGGCATGGCTGCCATGGGGCTAAGCACAAAATGTTGGATGGTTCAAAGCCAAGCATCAACAAGTCTAGCCAATAGAGACATATACCACAGCATGTGACAGTAGGGTTTTCATGTCTCTCTTTTCACATGCAAGGTGTTAAAGGAAAGTACTTAAAATAAATCAGGGCCCAACATTCCATAAAACATTATGAAGCTTTGGTTCTAGTCACTGGGATGCTATTTCACTTTATAATGAGGTTTAGCAAAAAAGATTTGGCTGGAAGGTTCAAAGACCTGAACTTATATGTACATCAAGGTCCTTTTTGCACCTCATGACTGACACACTTAGGCTGTTAAGTCTGCCAGAAGCAGCCAGTGATGTGCAGTGAAAACAGGGGAAACTGGAGAAAGAGGAGAATTTGACATGGCATACCTTTTTTTTCAGCAGCCCATATTTCTTATGACATATAGTTGCCATTTTTTGGCTGGGTTTTAAATAGTATCTGAGCATGCCACCTGGTACCCATTTGACTCATTAGCTGGCATAGACTCCGAGCTTTCTTTCTTTTCTTTTTTTTTTTAAAGAAAAGCAAGTCTCTGGGCCTTCTAGATCCACAGATAGAAGTCAAAATGTGCAAACAGTTTTCTGCCTAATTTATGCACAGGAAACGGGCCAGTTCCACCTCCCGATTGTTCTCATCAGTGTGGGGAAGTCACACAGCTATGACTGCCAGGCTTTGCTTCCCTATTTCCATGATCTACTTCTTCTTGCCTTAGGCCTGTGCCTAGAGCAGCAAATGACAGTTCTGTTTATGGGAGGGTTTTTTTTGCTTGTTAGGTTTTAACGGACTTGTGAAAGCAAGTAATTTTAGGGGAAAGTATCTCATGTCTTCTTGTGATTTTCCAAATTATTTGGGAAAAAAAGCAATATAATAAAAATGGATTTTTTCTTAAATTATAAAAGGGCAGTATTTATTAATCTCTTCCCTAAAATTTTCTGTAAGGGCAAGAGCAGCAATAAAATCTGATCTTTATATTTATTAAAAACATAATTTTATATGGTACACTAGAAAATCAAAATTGGAGGGAATGTTATTAGCACAGTCTTGCAGGAGCCTGAGACTGCCCCCCCCCCCCGCCGGAAAAAATCCTTTTACAACTTTTAAGGCTTCTTTCTGAGTATATATTTTCACCTTTGTAATAGCACAACATTTTCCTGTCCATTCATGGGAAAATCCTCATGTAGAGGCAGCCATTGATATCCACAATTACAATGAAAGAGAAGGTGCAATATTTTTTTTACATTTCAGCCTGTGTTCCCATAAATTGGGTTTAAAGGTAGGATACCAATCCAGTGGCCAGCTGGACATGATTCTTTTACACAATTGCAAATGACAACATGCAGTAGCCTAGAACTGAAGGTGAATGACAGAAAATTCCAGATAGCTAGAAAAGGTCAGACTATTTTATTGACTAATATTAATGAATACAGTTGTTGGGTGATTAATAATTGCCAGGAAGGCATTTCCTGGAAGACATTTTAGTCTTTGTTATTAGTTATAACCACTGTGCAGAAGCATAATATTCAGTTAACAAGTGGGGACCTGCGAGACTCATTGTGGGGGGATCCCATCGTTTTGCTCCCATCTTGGCTGGGTTGCCTCCTTGCTAGGTAGCCTACCTACCAGCCTGCCCAGCTGCAGGGTTGCTGCTGCTTGGCTCACGTGGTAGGGGCAGTGGTGGTGGGGAGGCTCAAGATCCTTTGCCTGTAGTGTTGTTGCTTCCACTTGCCTGGTTCATGTTGAAGGGGCAGCTCTGGCTCTCTCTCCTCCTCCTCCTCCTCCTCTCCTGTCTGGCACATATAGTGGCGCACTGTCTCTCTCTTTCTCTCTCCCTCCAACCCAGTTTATGTGGTAGTGTTGCCTCCTGCTCTTCCACCTGGCCCAGAGACACCCCACTATGTTGTCTGTATAAGCACAGATTATGGTCTACTTTTGGGAGGGGATTTAAACCCATGCTCCATTTTTTGGGCGATGGGGGGACTATATATTTCCGCAAGCCTAGGAGGCCAATCAGGTCTGCAAAAGAATGCCCCCTATCTGACCCTGGCCTCATTCTCTGGGACTATTGATCCTCATGGGGGCCAGGTGCAGCATTAGATACAGGATAGTTTATCTGCTGTAAATGGCAACGAACCTCAGAAACCAACCTTTTGAAGTTTTAACGAAAGACAACTTGCATAGAACAGGTGAAGGATGAGATTTGTTGTAAAGCTATTCCTATTCTTTTAGTCCCCATTACAGCCAGTCAAATGGGATTAAGGCATTCAATAGAGAAATAAATACATTTTTATGATATCCAAACTGACTTCCTGGGACTGCACCCACAGCGCCTGGGAATTTTGCTAGTAAACGGCTTTACTTTCCCCCTCCTGACCTGATTGAACTGATTACTCAGCACTTTCCTTTAATACTCTGCTTATGAACAAAGAGATATGCAGACCTTACTGTCAGATGTTCCACATTAAACAGAACCATGCTTCTTAAGAACTCAGGATTAATTCATGAAAGGCGCAGGTCTTTGGCTCCCTCAAGGATTCCTTCTTGAAAACTCACTGTGTTTTGGAGTAGACTGAAAGAAGATAATAGTGGAGAACAAGGAAACCTAGGGCATGATTCACCAGGAATATCACTCATTAGCCCTGATGAAAGGAATGTTGTGTTTTTGTAAAATGAACTGTCTGTCACGTCAGCGGCTATGTTAGCATTAAGAGAAAAGTTTAGTATTAGAACACAAATGTCTCTTTGATCTTTATTCTTCTGGCTGAGCCGCAATTGTGCAAAAGTTATTAAACATGAGCTCCATCAGCAATATATTTTAATTATTTAAAAGCTAAACCAAATACGTTGCCAATTAGTTGAGATAAATATAAATATGCCCCTTCTCCTGCTTTCTTGAGTTTCCTACCCTCTAGGCTGATTAATCCACAGTGTTTTTGCTTTCTAATGAGCCAATATGAACATATGACAATACCAACGACATGTTTTATTTCCTAGTAGAAAAAAATGTAAATATCATACCAGATTATGTCATTTGATTATAGGTCCAACTTCTTATTTATATCCAGTTCTCTTGACTTACATTTTCTGTAGACTCTCATTCCAGTAAGAAAGGAAACCAAACCTCTCCTCCCAAGCTATTTTAAAGCTGTAATTTTATGCATTATCATGGTGGTGGTACTGCCATGTTTCAGCCACTCCCGTAGGGTTTTCAAGGCAAGAGACATTCAGGGGTGGTTTGCCATTGCCTGCCTCTGGATAGCAACCCTGGATTTCCTTGGTGGTCTCCCATCCCAATATTAACCAGGGCTGATGCAGCTTAACTTCCGAAATCTGATGAGACTGGGCTAGCTTAGGCCATCTAGGTCAAAGCTTGCATTAGCATATCATTCCGTAATTTCCTTTTCTAGTCAAGTATTGATGGGATTGGTACTTGCTTCCAAAATCTAGCTAGGAACATTCTTGTTGAAGTTGACTAGTAAATGGCTTTACTTATTTCTTTCAGGCCCTCATTCACCATCAATATATCTAGTTCTCAACATGGCCAAATCTGTGGATACATACATCCATATACTGGAACCATGAACTGACAAGACAGATCTTGTATAAACCTAGAAAAGGCATAGTTTGCAGAAAAATCTGAAATTTTTTAATAAAACCCACTGTTGGTTAAACCCCCCCCCCAATAATAGAAGCAGTGCCTGTATCATCATCCTCATCAATTAAATTTAAGAAACAAATGCCCTTTCAGTAGCCATGATATGGGTTCTTGGAAACCACAACAGATTGCCAGCCTTCAAGCATTGTTTATGTCAGTTTAAGGAATGGGAAGGAGCAGCGATCCCTCCAGGACAGGAATCCAGGGCTCACTGAGGCCAGACCCAGCAGCAACCACCAGGCAACTTGATACCATGTTACTTGCATGACTCACCTATGACTGGCTACTTGCTACTGGGTTGTTGCTGGGAGGATAAAATGGAGAACAATGTGAGAGCCACTTTGGATCCCTATTGTGGAGGAAAGCAGGATCTAAATGAAGTAAAAAAACAGAGCAGAAGATCATGTTGGGGAGAGTTAAGAAGTAGGTTGGTTGGTGAGTGGGAAGAGGAGAAGGAAGTAGTGAAAGGTGAAGATATGAGTAAAGAGGAAATAGTATGTGTCATGGATGATGATGACCATGCCAGGCCCCTGCCCAAGTTGACAGCACAGCTGGAGGCACCAGCATCACCAGAGCTGGAAGCTGGCCCCTCTGATTCCTTGGGAGTTGACATCTTGCTGTCACCAGTGCCCAAGTACATAACCCCTGCACCTAATTTTGCAGTAGCTGATGAGGCACAGGTGCAAACGGAAAGCCTGCCTGATTTACCTCCATGGGTGGCTTGGCTGAGGGAGTGGCTCTGCAGAGACTTAGCAACCTGCCGCTGAGTTGCATGCTGGCAGGGAAGGCAAGCACTGAGCCCTGAGTACTGACAGGAGCAGCGCCATGGTGAAGGGAAGCACTGCCGATGGCCTATATAGCTCCTGCTCAGAACTGAACTCTCCATGGAAGCAACAAGTTGCATCTGTGCTTACCTTGTTTCCACCCTTGCCTCCTGCTCTTGGACCTCACTCCAGTTCGGATTCCTGGCTTCCTGATTGCCTGCTTCGAACAACCACTCTCTTGGACTCTCAGCTTGGCTCCTGTTCTATCTCTTCTGGCTATGACCCCTGAACCGGACCTGACTTCCACCTCCTAGCTCAGCCCAGCCCCTGACAGTATAAGGAGATAGATACGGTGGAAAGTGAGGCACCCCCTGCAAATCCTTGTAGGTTTTTCACCTAGGGTTGCCAGGTGCCTTCCTCCTGCCAGCAGCGAGGTTTGGGGGTCATACCAGGATGGGCGAAGACATCGGGAATGCACTGACGTCACTTCTGAAACTGACATTGTCACATTGGTGACATCGGAGTGACACTCTACTTTTTGGGCAAAACTCTATGGTAAGAATGATTATAAACCATAGAGTTTTGCTCAAAAAGTAGAGTGTCACCCCCAATGTTGCCAGCACAATGATGTCACTTCCAGAAGCGATGTCAATGCATCGTAGATGTCACACAGGGATGTCTGTTTGGGGGTGCAGTTTCCCCTGCCAGCCAACTGGAGCCTTCAAAAATGGGGGATTCCCCGCCCCAACCGGGAACCTGGCAGACCTATCCTCACCACACAGCAGGGCCTTGCAGCCATTGCCATGCAAGTGACCTGTGCCCTACAGCCAGCACTGCACAACTTGACCATAGTTTTCCTGGGAAGAGGCTGGTGGGGGAGGGAAGGAAGGGAAACTGAAGGGGGGGGCAATAAAGGTAAGTTGGCAGGTATATGAAAAGGAGAGAGGGTAGGGGAAAAGGGGGAGAGACTGTAGGGATTTTCAGGAAAGGGAGAGAAGAAATAGTAGGGGAGGGGAAATAAGATCCCCCACAAGTCCTTTTGGGTCCCCTACTTGTAAGGATCTAGTAATCATTTTATGCAAGTGTCTTGATAGATACAAATTTCAAAACTGTACTCATGGCAGTCACCTAGGATGTTTGTCTTACTAGGTTCCTTTGATGTTTTTGCTTGTAAAATAAGACAAAAGTAACAGTGTGGAGCGCTTTCACATACTCAGTAATAGTCTATGTAGCATTATTCTGCAGCCCTGAAGAGCAGACTGCACTCATGATTGCCTTTTAAAGGAAGAAATATTTTCAGTGAGTCAAAGGGACTGCTTTGTATTGTATTTACGGAGGGTCACATTGCTGGTCAGCCTCCCTCTGTGCTGAAGGAATTCTTCTACAGATCCTCTCAACAATACTCACATGATATATCAGGCCTCAGTGTGAAGGGTCATGGTATTTACAAGATCTCCTGTGGTTTCAGAGGGGTGACCAAAACACAGATTCTTCGCCCTTGGGCAAAACAAAAGACACAGGTCTGGCTGTCTGTGGAAAATACAATCCAGCAGGCACATCTGATTGATGGAGAGGGTTTCAGTTGCCCTGTGTAAACAGTGTTTTCTATAGGGTAGTTCTTTGACTAATTAAGGATCTTGAGGATAGAATCTGGTGGGTATCTTGACCAATGAGTTAATCTACGAACAAGTGCAGAGTTCCATCAATCTTTGCTGATCAACACAAGCTGCAGCTACCAAGAACTACAGAGTTGTGCGCAGTTGGCATTAGGCTTAAATTTTGGGTTCCAAAATCCACATTAAGCCTTAAAAATTAATGACCTGATTTTTCAAAAGTATTTCACATGGTGAAACTCTTATGGAAGTATTGCTCAGTGCTGAGAGTATGAAAAGGCAGACCACTTCTCAGTTGCCTAAGTAAGAAATTCTTAGTCTGTGCCTAGGGAGCATGTAAATATCCACTTACAGTCACCGTAGTTGAGGCTGGAAAAAATCATTCTAAGGGTGAAATGGATTGTCTAGTTTTCCACTGTGCGCTAACACTGTAAAGGCCATCTGGTGACACTATGTAGAATTATGGCATTGAATGCATGATAGACACAACAGCTCCCTTGCTGAAATCAACTGAACTTGTAACCTATTTATGATTTTCACACTGTCAGGGGCTGAATTGCTTGACATCCCCCTTTGTGGTGGAGGCAGCATAATCGCATCTTCAGCTGCCTGAATGCCCACTCGATGACCATGTGTGTTTGGTGGCACGCTTGTTTGTAGGCTGCACGGTCCAGGAGGCATCATCAAGATACAGCATCATCAGATAGGACAGCAAGTGATGCCCACAGTGACCTGGAGGGAAAGCTGGGGGAGCCATCAGAGAACCACACCCATGCCACTCCCCCCCCCCCATCCTCGAGCCATGCCAGGCATACTCCCTCAGGAGCCAGTCCATGCACTCTGGCCAGGCAGCCATGAGCTGATTCAGGCCAGAGTTGGCAAAGGTTTGTGTGTCATGCATGCTGCCTGGGGACTTGGCCATGAAATCTGTGAAGATGCCCAGATGGTTGCAGGAAGCCTGGATATTCAGGCTGTAGTAGTGGTGGTTACAATAGACCTGGGACTCCTCCCAGGGGCAGTCTACTGCCCCAATCACATTGGAGAAGCTGCAGGATACCGCGAATCCTGTCCTGATGGGTGTGAGCTTAGCCTCTGTGGAGAAGTAGACATGCTTATGGAGGTGCACAAGCATGACATTCAGGAAGGCATGCGGGCAACAGCTGGCCAAAGACTAGAACACCTTCAAGACCCCCTGGAAGGAGCCTGTGGTGAGGAAGTGGAGGGATAGGACATTCTCCAGGGAGTGGGGGCTTGCCTCTGGAGCGCTGGACTGAGCTTGCAGAGGGCCTGAATGGCTGCCTGGTCCAGGTGGAATCGATCCAGGCAGGTGTGGCGCACAAGTCGGTGGGTACTGATTCGCTCCAGGTAATGGTGCACACGATGCCTCCTCCACTGTCACCATGCCACCCAGACATGCAGCACTGGGAGTGAGTGAATGTTGCACACTCCAAGCATCCAAGGAAGGGGCAGGAGGAGACACCATCCTGAACATGCTGGGCCTGAGCCTGCAGGGACTGGGAGTAGCAATGAAGAGGGCAAAGGGGAGTCAGTGATGGTGTTTCCCCCTAGTGGATAGAAAAGGGCCCACAGACGCAACCTACCCCCAGTGTGCGCACCCTGTTGGTCCCCAGCCACAGAACCTTCTGTCCAGTGATTGCCATGCCATGGGAAAGGGGGGTGAGGCAGGCTATAGTTGGCCATCCGGTCCCCACATTCCAACGTGTGTGGGTGCCATGGCCGCTGGAACATCTGGTGGTGGGGATGGCCATCACAAGCCCAAATGGATTGAGGTTGAGAAAGTGCTGCTGTACAGCTTGGCCATGGTGGACTGGGTGTCAACCCTGGGACATGCTGCCTGGATGGAAAAGTCCAACCTAAAGTGGTGAAATGACACCTTTGGCCTTGCTTGAAAACATGTCCATGCCCTCATGGTGAAAGGTGTTTCATATGAGCAAATGGTGGAGGAGGGTCTGTGGGGAGCAGGGACCAACATGTGGCCACTGATCCCACCACTGTTGTGGCTGGCCATGGAGTCAAAGTTATCCACAGTGAGTGTCATGGCTGCCATCATCACCTGGCCACTGGTGGTGGAGCTGGCCCTGGCTGCCCGCTGCCCCCATTGCCCCTCATTGTCATGAACACTCACCCTCCACCTCACAGGTGACTCACAGGGTGCAGGGGCAAGCACAGGCTTGTCCTTCGAGGGTGGCGATGAGGGAGCCGGGTCCAGTGCCCCCTCAAGCAGCCAAGTGTCAACCCCTGGCCCAGCTGCAGAGGAGGACTCTGTCATTGTCATGCCCTCTTTCCCGCTACTAGGGTGTTCACATAACAACCCTGTAACCCCTTGGGAAGGGTGCCCCTCCACTTGTCTAGTGACAAGGACATGAAACTCAGTGGGGGAGATGTTGGCAGAGGTGGCAAGGCTCCAGGGCTGGATGCCGGTAGAGGTGAAGCAGCACTGATGGTGGGAGGCTGGGGAGGGGCTCTGCAGGTGTCCAAGAGCTCCTGTCAAGTGATTGCCATGTCTCTCCCTCTCCCCAGGTGTCTGTTCTCTGATGCTTGCTGCTGATATGGTTGGCAGGCTACACACGCTGACCCTGAGTTGGCGCACTGCGATGGCAGCCTCTGTGGTTCTGTGGACTCTGGGCATCATGGGCTCCCCAGCCCTGACATCAGAGGGGGAGCTGACAGAGATGGCAGACTTGATGTGTTTAAATGCCAGTGTTGCTGACATGGAGGACAGAGGAGAAGGCTTCTGGCCCTGGGGTCACAACTGCTTCTTGCCCAGGAGAGGGGGGAGGAGGGTCCCTTGCCTGGTCCCCAGGCAGGGGGCCCATGCCTGGTGTAACCCATCCCACCCACCTTGTCCTCCACATGGGCAGCAATTGAGTTTGAGCGGCTGGAGAGCCGTTGGGAGGGGTGGGCCACCATGGCCAGGGGTAGCAATGGATGGAGAGCCTCACAGCAGCTGTGACTGTGGGTGCTGAGCATCTGGCTCCTTGGCATAGCAAGGGATGCAGTGGAGGGACAGGGGCATATCAAGAGACTCCTGGGGGACCTCATGGAGTCTCTCAGAGGTGGGCCATCACCCCCACTTCTTCTGCAGTGCCTCTGGTGGAGGTGACCCGCAGATGGTGTGCAGATGGCTGTGGTGCTGTGGGAGGGTCTCTGGGTGCTGCGGGCAGTGATGAGTGTGGAGCACCCAGACAGGCACATCCCTGTCTGCCGCCAGCCTCTGGTGCCTCAGTGTTCTATCTGGATGCCACCAGCTTCAGGTGCCTCCGGGGTTCATGGCCTCTTACAGGGGAGGGTGGGGGTTTCTAAATCCCAGCTGGGAGACTTCTAGAGATTTGGGGATGGGGCTTGGGAAGCACAAGATCCTCTGTGGGTGAGGACCCAGGAAGTCCTCCCTCCACAGCATCATTTCTTGACAGGGGCATTCATCTCTGGAGAGGAGCTGCAATTCTGGGGAAACCCTTGGTCCCACCTGGAGGATAGCAACCCAAGTAGCCCCCCTCCCTGGCAGAGGCTTATCATGGTCGTGGATTTCTTTCAAGGGGGCCAGGCGCTGAGGGCAGTGGGGCTTTCTTGAGCCATCACTCTCTGCCCCCTAGTAGTGATGCCGGATTCTGCCCCCTCGACTCATGGCTCCCATTGGCCTGCACTGCCTCCCTCTTGTGCTGCCCCAGACTTGAAACAATGCCACAAAGGCATGCTGGGGTGGCATTGCCATGGACACTGCCATGCTAGCAGCCTACATCTTTCCCCCTGCTTGGCCTCCTCGTAACTAACTCCTTAGGGAGCCAACTAGTGCTGCTGGCACTGCTGGCCACTGCATCGCTGGCGCAGCTCAGGATCGCACAGTTAGCAGTGTGCCCTGTTAAGCAGCTTTACTCAGAATCCTACTAAAGTCTACTCAGTGGGGTTTATTCTCAGGAAAGTAGTCTTGGGATTCCACTGTAAACCTGTCCTAGTAATTAATTTTCTTGTCAGGAATAAATTGTCAAAATTTCTGTAAATAGACTTAAATATTGTGTTTCCATAACTGAATTTATGTTGATGGGTGTACAATACTCCCCTTGTCAAAAATTTGCTTGCAGCAAAGGCACCTTAAAATTGCAGGTGACTAAATCTACTCACCACTGCCTGGCACATCATCAACAACCTCTAATATTTTTAACTTCTTTTGTGTAAGAGCACAAAGAGCTGGGCTGAAGCAGCCGGATGTTTTGTAATTCACTGTATTACCTAATACATTTGATCCAGAATTCATTCACTTATCTGCAGGTGTTGAGGGGATGTCACTGGACACCAGACAACTAGTAAGGATGGTCTGATTTGTTCATTCAGAGGTGACTCAGTCCCAACAATTTAAGTTAGGTAATACCCAGACCTGAATGGCCCAGGCTTGCCTGATCTCGTCAGATCTCAGAAGCTAAGCAGGGCCCTGGTTAATATTTGGATGGGAGACCACTTAAGAAACCCATGGTTGCTATGCAAAGGCAGGCAATAGCAAACCGCTTCTTATTGTCTCATGCTTTGAAAACCCTACAGGGTGTCCATGAGCTGACTGTCTTGATGGCATTTCCCACCATCACCACAAGGCAGCTACCAAAGTCCACCAGGCGGCTCCTCCCGAACCCGACTCAAGCGAAGAAGAGGACGGCCACCGGATGCAACCACGCTCGAAGAAGGGTGAGCCCGGCGTCCCCAGGACCAAGGGCCGGCGCCCAGCATCTGTCTCTGTTCCCTCTTCTGCTTCCCTCAACAGGCAGGCCCCAACGTGCGCCAGCTGCGGGGACCCCCACGACAGACGGACATGCCGCTTCCGTGATGCCATCTGCCGTGCCTGCGGGAAAGCAGGACATCTCGCCCGGGCCTGCCACCGGAGGAACAGCCACCGTGCCCCAGCAGCGAACTTCGAAGAAGTGGGTAGTGTTGTTCCCACGGCTACGGTAATGAACTTGCCCCAGCCCATTCCAGGTGCGATTTCCGTGTCTCTCCGAATAGAGGGAGTTCCTTGCTCCATGGAACTGGACTCAGGGTCAGCATATTCAATTGTGTCCGCAGCTACGTTCCGCCGCCTCTGCCCGAAGGGGGCACGCTGGCTACGGCTGCCGGCCGGGTTGGTCCTCCGGGACTTCCAGAAAAACCCCGTGGCTATTAAGGGGCTAGCCAGGGTCCGGGTCCAGTACCATGCCTTTAACGGCCTGCTAGACCTTCTCGTGGTGGAGCGCAATCTAACCAGTCTCCTAGGTCGCGCCTGGTTCAAGCCGCTTGGAGTGCAGTGGACAGGAATACACCGTGTGGGCTCCACCGACTTTTCGGCCATCTGCGAGGAATTCCCCGCCGTTTTTGACGGCTCATTGGGCTGCTACAAAGGACCCCCGGTTTCCTTCGACCTGGACCCGGCAGTCCGGCCCATCCGCATGGCCGTCCGACGGCCACCGCTCGCCTTCCAGCCCAAAGTGGAGGCGGAGCTGGAAAAGCTCGTGGCACAAGGGGTGCTCGAGCCGGTCTCCCACGCCAAGTGGGAGACTCCCATTGTGACCCCCCTCAAAGCTAACGGGGAAGTCCGCATCTGTGCAGATTACAAATGTACAATTAATAAGGCATTACAGGACCACACGTACCCAGTGCCGGTGGTCAGCCATGTTCTGGCCTCCCTCGCAGGCGCCAAAATATTTGGAAAATTAGACTTGGCCCAAGCCTATCAGCAGCTTCCTGTAGACGAAGCAACGGCCGAGGCACAAACGATTGTGACTCACAAGGGAGCGTTCAAGGTAAAACGCCTCCAATTTGGGGTCAGCGTAGCACCCGGAATCTTTCAAAATCTAATGGATTCTCTCCTAAAAGATGTTCCAGGAGTGAAGCCGTTCTTCGACGATGTCCTCATCGCCGCCCCGGACGCCGACACATTCGCAGCTCGCCTCCGGATGGTGCTGCAAAGGTTCCAGGACGCGGGTCTCAAGGTTCGAAAAGACAAGTGCACCCTGGGAGTCTCCTCGGTGACCTTCTTGGGGTTCCAAGTCTCCACGGACGGCATTCACCCTACAAAGGAGAAGGTAGCGGCAATTACAGGTGCACCCCGCCCGTCCTCAAAGGCAGAACTCCAGGCATTCTTGGGACTTGTGAACTTCTACCACGCCTTCCTTCCGCACAAGGCGGCGGTCGCCGAACCCCTGCATCGTCTCCTGGACAAGGGAGCAACTTGGGCCTGGGGCCCCAAGCACGATGCGGCCTTCTGGGCCGTCAAGGACCTGTTAGTTTCGAATACGGTCCTGGCGCATTTTGATGAGAGGATCCCTGTCATCCTGGCCTGCGACGCGTCCCCCTACGGTGTTGGGGCAGTCTTGGGGCACCAGCTACCCAACGGGAAGGAGGTTCCGGTTGCCTACTACTCCAGGACCCCGTCGTCGGCGGAACGGAACTACGCCCAGATCGACAAAGAGGCTCTAGCGATAGTAGCCGGCGTCAGGAAATTCCATGACTATCTGTACGGGCGGTCGTTCACCATGGCCACAGATCACAAGCTGCTGCTGGGTCTCCTTGCCCCCCACAGGCAGACCCCTCACATGCTGTCCCCGCGGGTCCTGCGGTGGTCAATTTTTTTGTCAGGCTACTCCTACGAATTGGTACATCGCCCGGGGAAGGCGATGGGTCATGCAGACGCCCTCAGCCGTCTTCCCCTCCCGTCCTGCGACCCTGATCCGGCTCCCGCTTTCCACATCGCGCTCCTAGAGGACCTACCGGAGCGCCCCGTACAGGTATCGGATGTGGCCCATCGCACGCGGCGGGACCGCATCCTTTCCCGTGTCTCGGACTGGGTGGGAAGGGGGTGGCCGGAAAAACCGGGACCAGGTTTCGCCGCTTTCACGGCACGCAGGCACGAACTATTGGCCCACAAGGGATGCCTGCTATGGGGATCTCGAGTGGTGATCCCCGGGCCCCTGCGGCCCCAAGTGCTAGAGGCCCTACACGAGGCTCACCCAGGAATTGTGCGCATGAAAGCTCTGGCCCGGAGTTACGTATGGTGGCCAGGCCTGGACAAAGACATTGAGGGGCGGGTCCAGAAGTGTGCCAAATGCCAGGAGTCACGGCCAGATCCGCCACACGCTCCTGTCCGATCCTGGGAATCTACTAACAAGCCCTGGTCCCGCCTGCACCTAGACTTCGCGGGACCGGTCCAGGGCCGGTTGTTTCTTATCGTTGACAGCTACAGCAAGTGGCTTGAGGTAGTGCCGGTAGCTTCGACCTCTACCAACGCTGCCTTAAGAAGTCTCTGGCCGATCTTCGCAACACACAGAATGCCAGAAACTCTCGTGACTGACAACGGAACTGCCTTCACCTCCGGTGAGTTTCAACGGTTCGTGGAAGCCTGCGGTCTGCGCCACATCCGCTCCGCTCCGTTCCACCCTGCAACCAACGGCCAGGCCGAGCGCATGGTGAGGACAACGAAGGACGCGTTAAAGAAGATGGAGCACGGCGACTGGGAAGAGCAGCTGTACAAGTTCCTGTTCTGCCAACGGAACACACCCCACTCAGGGACCGGGCGCCGGCCAGCCGAACTTCTGATGGGAAGACGACTGGGAACCGTACTGGACCGCCTACATCCTGACCGAGCAATCGAGGGGAACCTGACAACGGAAGACCGGCCAGCTGCCTGAGGATTCGCTCCCGAAGACCCCGTATATGCAAAGAACTTCACGCGGGGTCCGACATGGCTCCCCACGAGGATCGTCCGAGTCACAGGGCCTTATTCCTACGAGGTCCTTACGGAAGATGGCGTAGTCTGGAAACGGCACATTGACCAGATTCGACGCCGTACCCAGAACCACGATGATACCCAGGCCCCCGAACTCCCTGCACCAACAGACCATGACATCGACACGACTCCAGAAGCAGCGCCAGACCCTGATCCGGAGACTGCGGAGATGCCGCTCCTGCCTGCGGACGAAGCAGTCGCACCATCCACACCTGAACGACCCCCGAGCAGACAGGCCCCGCCAGCAGAACAACTACCCACACCGCAACCTGCCGACACAAGCAACACGCCCCGCCTTACAACCCCCCGGCGCTCTGGACGTGAGCGCAGACGCCCGGACTATCTCAAAGACTATGTGTGCAGAGGGGTTCTGGACTATGGGGGGAGGGGTGTTATGTATTGACCATGCGGTCGCCATGTGCTCCCTTCATTGCGACTGCATGGCCAGAGCACATGGCCAGAGCATGGCCAGAGCACATGGCCAAGAAACTACCTGAGCTTCAGCCAGGTAGAACAAAGGCCAGGTGGATTCAAACCGGCCACCAATCCTGTACCTAGGTTTCTCCCAGGGAACCTATGAAATGTAAATAGACTTCTAATAGCCTATCAGGCCAGTTGGGTGAGGTCAGGGGATTGTCCCTGACCAGCATAAAAGGAGGGCTTCGAGCCCTGGGTTGTATGCTTCATCCGGACCAGCAATAAAGATCATGCTGTTTCACTGTTCCACGGACTCCCGACTCCAATACTTATCAAAACTTTAAATACCCTTGCCAATAAATCAGGAAAACGAACGAGGAAAGAAAAAAGCAGAGAAAGGAATGTTGCCTTATTTTTTCATTATTATTGTTTCTTGAACATATTATTGAATTAAGAAAGAATGTGTATGCTTTTTATTCAAGCACCTCTTCAGATGTATTCACCAGTAGTGGAAGAGACCTAATACAATCCATTTGGCCTAGATGAAGGGAGGCAATAGCAAGTCTGCCAGATGTTTGATTTGTCACAAGGATGGATATGTAGTGTGATGTAATGGTTAGAGTATCAAACTGGGAACAGGGAAACCTGGGTCCTAGTCCCTATTCTGTCATGAGGTGCCCCGCGTGACCTCGGGCCAGTAATTCTTTTTCAGCCTGTTCAAAATCTCTGTGCTGGTTGTGAGGATAAAATGGGGAAAGGAGAATTATGTGTACTTCCCTGAGTACTCTTTGAACTAAAAAAAGAATAAAAATGTACTAAATAAATAGAAATGTTGTAAACAGTATTTGTGCATCTACATATACTGCACATATAAAATAATCTGACAATTTATGGAAATAACAAATATGTCTTTTAAGCTACCTAACAGAAGTTGAATATTGTTGTGAGTTTGATTAACTGTGCATCTGTCTATCCTGTGGGTTTAGCTTGAAGTCAGAACCTATTACAAAGGAATGGTAATATTCAGGGCTTTTTTTGTAGAAAAAGACCAGCAGGAACTCATTAGCGTAATAGGCTACACCCCTGACAGCACAGATCATTAGCATATTAGGCAGGGGCTGGGAAAGCACAGGGCAGGCATGGAAGCTTGTTTCTCTCCCCACCCCCAGCTTCTCCGCCACTGTGGAAGGGAAGGCAGAGAGGCTTTTCCTTGTCAATTTCACTCTCAGCTGACTGGTGGGGAGTGAAATTGACAAGGAAATCCCAAGGGCTCCCCAGAGGGAAAGATGGCATTTTAACATGCGGCCTTTCCCTCTTGTGTGTAAGGTAGGGAAGGCAGCGTGTTTTGTAGCCACGCATGCTCAGAGGTTTTGGCTGTAGGCGTGGCCAGCTCAGAAGCCAGCTGGAACTCCATTCTTGTGCGTTCCTGCCCAAAAATAGCCCTGGTAATATTTCACAACAATAAGATCTATTTGTATCTGATGAAGTGAGCTTTGACTTTCAAAAGCTTATATCCTGGTAATTTTTCTTGGACTTGTGCTACTGGACTTGAATTTTGTCCTTGTCAAGGACCCAAGCCTGGGTCCCTCTGAGCCACTACCCCGTGGCTCGTCAAGGTTACATGCACATATGAAACCAGACAATTGAAAAACGAATAAAGGTTTATTAAATTCTCAACAAAATATCACTAGGCAACACAGTCTCTGCAGTCTAATAGGAAGAAAACAACAAAGGCTAACCTTCTACCTAATATTTCAATAACTGGTATTAGATGGCACACCTTCTTAGAATATAAGAGTCCAAGCTAGAGGCTTAAGCGTTCTCAACGCAGCAGCAGTCCATCACAATGAAACATAACCTAGTCAGAGCCACTGCCCAGTCAAATCACAAAGTTAGCATGACTTCCTTCTTGCCTGTAGCTTAATTATAGTCTTTGGCCATCTGGCACCAGGTGGTCTCCCAAACCCAATCAGGGAGCTCACTTGATGGGATCCTTCAGAAGATTATGACTTCCACTCCAGCTTCCCCCCTCCCATCTAGTTACAGGACTGAGCACAGGTTCTCACGATTAGCCAATTGCCACATTCTTGAATCCCTTGAAAAAGATAAGGATAGTGTTGCAGGGAGGCCCAGTTATGGATACTTGCAAGTCAGAGCAAGCCTGCTAATATTAACGTTAACTCTTGAGAGGAAATCGGGCTACTTTGCCTCACAGTCCTGTTTCTCAGCAATGGCAAATATCTCCTCAATGGGCCTTACTTGTTAGGAAACAGCTATGTTCAAGCACCCACCAGGGCTTGAGGGAGTTGATTGAAAGGTGGTGGTGGGGAAGTAGATATGTATAAAGAAAGAATAGTTTTCAGTTTGGAAGAGACTGAAAAGCAGATAGATCCTTCTGTGGGTCCACTAAAGCACCATGGGATGTAGGATCTGTCTTCCTCTCTAGGGATCTGATATGGGTTAGAAAATCTGCTGCCTTGTGAGAATCTCTCTTTGCCCCCATCTGTCTTCTGCTTGTATATTTGTAAATAAAGCAAATACTCCCCCCCCTATATGAGTCCAGTAAAATTTCCTCTAAGGGAACTAAATCTGGTAAGTGCTGCTTCTAGAGCATCTTGCCGCAAAACAAACAAACAAAAAGTCTGTCGTCACACACACTAAACAATCCACTTTCAATCCACTTTCAGTACACTTTCAAATTGGATTTTGCCAGTTCACACAGTAAAAATCTAGTTGGAAAGTGCACTGAAAGTAGATTGAAAGTGGATTGTTTAGTGTGTGTGACCACAGCCTAAGAGTAGAGGGGAGCATGTAACAGACTTCTACATGTTTTACTGAGTTGTTTCTTCCTTCTTCCCCCTTTCCTGCAAACTTATCTCTGCAGCGACAGGAGCTAAAAGCCTGGTGTTTTAAAACTGTTTTGTTGGGGGGAGGGGGAAGCTGGTATTCACGGGTCTCTATTGAGGATGGTACAAAAGTACATAAAATGCCATATAAGTCTTCTGATAAAATAAATTGGTTTCACATGAAACCATATGCCACAGTAAGCCAGTTGTGTTCCACATCACATTATGGATCTCTGGCATAAGGAAAGTACCATTTTTTTCTAAGAGGACAGTATATTTTTGTCATGATTATATCTGCCAACTTTGACTACTGAGGGCTTAGCTGCATGTTACAAAGTCCTCAAGTCATATCTGGGCCCACCATGAGAACTTGCAATCAGACAGGAGTTGCAGGTTGGGAACTTAATTCCCAGGGATGTGGCAACCTGATTCAAATTAGGGTTAGGGTTGGGGCACATGACTCCCCCATACCATTTTTGTGACAGGAAATGGCTTGGAGGAGATATTTACCCCAATGGGTAGACTGCACATACTACATCAGTACATTTGGAATCCTCAACAAGGTAAACAGTGCCCCTGAGGCCTTTTTGGATTGTGACTCTGTAGAAAAACAGCATGGTGAGAAGGCACAATCATCATCTCCCTGTGTGCTACAGTCCCAGCCACTTAATTCAGAGCAGGGACTCACAACTCACAGCTGACTGAAGGACCTTTTGTCAACCCTGACCTGACCTGACGAATTTGTAAAGTTTAGTTAGATCCTCAGTTCAAGCCTTGCAAGAGGACTGGCTGTAATGCACAATAAATGTTACTGGGGAGAGGGAAATGATGGTTGCTAAATATGGTTGCATTTTATGAGATGGATGTCAGAGGGTCTTACAAGATAATATTTTTTTTAAAAAACCAGGAAAATAATGCTACAGGGTCCTATATTCTTTAAGATGCCTATCGCTGCTTTTTTAAAAAAAAATAAAAGGCAAACATGTACCAAATATTAATAAAGAGGTAAAAATGATCATGGATAAATGAGACAATGGCTGCATTCATACACACTAAACAATCCACTTTCAGTGCACTTTCCTACTGGATTTTACTGTGTGAACTGGCTAAATCCCGTTGGAAAGTGCACTGAAACTGGATTGAAACGGGATTATTTAGTGTGTGACTGTAGCCAACGATCATCAAACCTTCCCTGGCATCAGGAGTAATGGTAATTTCCTGCCTTCTAGGAGTCATCACCGTTTCCCATATGTGCTCCTGCTAATTGTGTAACAAGATACAGGTTTGATTTTTAATATTTCCTTTTAGTATAAAAAAAGATGAAAAGAAGAGATGGGTGACTCGGAAAAAAACATTTGTGCTTAGTTAAGCACATAGTAGTTGGATGAGGCTCTGTGATTTCCTAACAGGCTTGATTCTAGCCACATCAGGCAGCAGACCTATCACTCTTGGGCTCATCTCTCAGTGACTGCTTTTCAGTGCCACCCTCCCACTTCACACACTTGCTTTGCCTCCTAGCTCTTAGATATGTTATTTGAGGTCATTCAGATTTGGCTCCCATCATCTAAGCATCTTGCCCAGTTCTCCCAAGACAGTTCATTATCAGCTTTGTGCTCCCTTGCTTTCCTTCTTTGGCCTTTTTTCTTTGGACAGGAAAGAACAAGCAGTTCCCTGCTGGATGGGAAATTGGATGGGAAATATCCTAACGTATCAAAGCAAAATAATTCATTTAATACCTGACTTTTTCTCCATGCATCCAGTGTACCAAATTTGACAGCTTTGGGTCTACATAATGTTCCTCACCATGCCTGCAGTTGCATATACCCCCATTTTTAAACCTAGATTCTGGTTACTTGCAGATTGTCCACAGCTCAGAACAGGGCAGTATGCATGCTTCTTCCCTCTTAAAATATAACCCCATGAGACAGGTTAGACTGAAAGTGACCGGTCCAGTTTGCTTTATGGCTGAATAGAGGTTTGAACCTAAGTTTCCCCGGTTCTAAACCACCGCATCCTGCTGCTCCTTAAGGTGGTGGTAGGAAAATTAACATGAGTAGAGAAATGTCCAGGTGTAAGTATCAAAGCAGGCAAAACTCTTCCCAGAACTTACTGGTCCCTGATTCAGATCAGATCATGGTGAAGGAAAAGAGGATTTGATTCTTCCGATCACACATGGTTTTGTTTATCAAACCGCCCTTCCCATGCTGCTATGAGCTGTTGGAGGTACTCATCTTTTCTCTCCCAGGACAAAAAGCAGTGTGCAGAGTGGTTTTGACAGGTGAAACTGTGCAGGATGGTAGGATTAAATGCTGTTCCTTCTCTGATCTGAATCACATGCAATTACACATCGGTAATTTAACTTTTAAAAACCTGGGAAGATTCAGTCATTGGATCTCCCATCATCTTGTTCAGTTCAATCCTTATGTTTGTGGAATAGAAAGAAAAGTGCTTGAATGCATGCAGATGCAAAGGCCAGTAAAACAGTTACTTTAATGAGGAATAGTTCAGGGTGTAATCCTGCAATCATTTAAATGTTTGCTTGTTGTGATACTTTGAATAATTTCATATTAGAAGAAGAAGAAGAGGAGATTGGATTTATACCCCACCTTTCACTACCCGAAGGCATCTCAGAGGAGCTTACAAACTCCTTTCCCTTCTCCTCCCCACAACAGACACCCTGTGAGATAGGTGGGGCTGAGACAGCTCTGAGACAACTGTCCTTGAGAGAACAGCTGGCACAGAGCTATGGCTTGCCCAAAATCATCCAGCAGGTGCAAGTGGAGGAGTGGGGAATCAAACCCCTTCTCCCAGATTAGAGTCCGTGCACTTAACCACTACACCAAACTGGCTCTATTTAAGTCTATTTAAGGCTAATTAATAGGGTTGGAGACTTCCAACTATTACAAGATCAGTTTCCTTAAAGAAAATGGCTCCTTTGGAGGATGGATTCTATGGCATTATATCCTGTTGAGGTCCCTCCCCTCCCCTAATCCTGTGCTCTCCAGGCTCCACCCCTAAAATCTCAGGTATATCTCAATGCAGTGCTGGCAACCCTACTAATTAAGGCTACTGGCTGCATCCTTATAGCTCAGAGGTCAATCATATTTGCTTATTGTGAAAGAGAGGCTTTAGCAATTTGCAGATTCAGTATTTGCATCCAGACAGGTTTGAATTGCTATTTAAGGAGGGAAACACATGCAACAGAATGAGACAGTAAAATGCTAAGGCTGTAGAATGGATTTCATACCTTTTTAAAGTTCCTCCGAATAAAAACTTACTGAAAATGGACAATGTTGTGTTTGTTTAGAATATGAAGCAGTAATAGCTTGAAAAGGGCTCTGGTATCCTAAAGCTCCAATTCCTATTGGCTGATTAATAAAGACTCCCATTGGTCCTGAAGCCAATCTACATACCCAATCACTGAGCCCTGCTTGGGTCCAATAGTATTGCTTGTATATAGTTACATTGTTGAAAGTTATGCATAGGAACAGCATAAATGAAAGTGCTGCTCTCATAGAGCTGTCTTTTGAGCTGAACAATGTCACTGAATAAAAGCCTGTTTGTTTGAATTCATCGCCTCCTGCTCAATACTTAAAAGACAACTAGGACGTGAGGAAGAAAGGTTATAGCTCACCAATTTGCTTGCTATATTGCTGTTCTTTTGAAGGGAATTTTAGCTTAGGGAGGTATTAAAAATGTGATCCTTTGCCTGTCATCTGAAGTGATCTAGTTCTTTATAGCATGTGAGTATACTAACTACTCATTCAGAACAATCTAGTAGTATGGTGTGTAGTATGGAACTACAATGTTCCAGATTGCAGGTGAGGGCTCACATGATGGATCACTCCCCACAAAAATAACATTCAGATAGAAAATGACCATATCAGGAAGAAAGGTAGACCAGCACACTTACCCCTGACTTCTATTTTTTTAAGGGCTTGACTATGTTACACTGTCCTTGTGTCTCCCCCTTGTCTACTCAAGGGTTGGGGGTATGTGTCTCCTTAATAGAGGTGACTTAATAGGGTGTTATCTACCAAGAGATATTATTTAAAGGGACAGGATATTGTTCTCCCAGCCTGTTGCCAATCTTAGTGTACCCTAGCTCTGTTGACCAGAGATGCACTGAAAGTTCTGTGCTTAAGACTTAATTCCCAGGTGCACCTGCAGATTGGGACCACACAGTGTGGTACAGTTGCCAGCTCCAAGTTGGGAAATACCTGGAGATTTTGGGGGTGAAGCCTGAGGCGGACAGGGTTTGGGCAGGGGAGGGATTGAGAACCAGTGTGGTGTAGGAGAGCCAATGTGGTATAGTGGTTAAGAGTGGCAGACTCTTATCTGGAAAGCTGGGTTTGATTCCCCATCCCTCCACCTGAAGCCAGCTAGGTGACCTTGGGTCAGCTACAGTTGTCTCAGAGCTCTCTCAGCCCCACCTACTTCACAGGGTGTCTGTTGTGGGGAGAGGAAGGGAAGATTGTAAGCCTCTTTGAGACTCCTTCAGGTAGAGAAAAGCAGGATATAAAAATTACTTCTTCTTCTTCTCCTTCTCCTCATTTAATTCTATAGAGTCCACATTCCCATTTTGGTGGCCATTTTGGTGAAATGATCTCTGTCGCCTGGAGATCAGTAGTAATCCCAGGAGACTGACAATTGGCAACCCTACAATATGGAAAACAACCTAGAGAATTGCTATTTGCCCCACTGGAGAAACTTGTGTCCTGAGGAGCTACTGCTAATAGGACAAACAGCAGTTCCCGGGGGCTACTTCAGGTCAGGGAGCATACATCAGGTGGTGGCCCTAAACTGATTTACACTCATTATACTTTGTGGCCAGACCCTTCATGTGTACAAGCATCCATGCAACCGGGGATCTTGACTGGTGAGTGTACAGAGCATGTTTGTACACTAAGTTCCCTAGATGTACTGAAAGTGCCTGGCGGCTGGTGGGTTCTGCTGCTGTCATCCTACTCGACCCAAACATTCATTGCACTTGTCTTTTGAAGTATCCCTCAGGGTAGTTGGTGCATTTGTTAGAGAAGTAAGGCAAGTGATACTTCCTCCTGTGGTGATAAGCACAATCTAGCCTTGGGTCCAAGTCAAATTAAACATACTTTCCCCCATGTAGTTATTATTTATTGATTTTAGTAACTATGTTGAAAAATATTAGTACAACATTAAGACTATTTTTGGAAATCAGAGCTAATTTTGCTTTAAAGATGATACTTGTAGGGTTTTTAAAAGTAAGTTTTGTTATAGTGTAGACAGGCTCACAGCCAGGATTTTGTAATTCAGGGAGCCTTTAAATAAGTCAGGGGGCACTGATGTCACAAAATAAAAAAATAAAATTTAAATAATTTTTTTTTAAAAAAACTCGTTTTTGCAGTGTTTGCACTCTGCCTGCCTATGTGGGAAGGCAAGCTGAGGTTGGGGAAGGGGTGGTGGTGGGGAGTCCTCCAGGCAGCCCAGAGAGTCAGGAGTCCTCTGGGTGGCCCTGAGAGTTGGGGGCCTGGGGGCTGGATGGAAGTCGGGGGGCCAGGCTCCAAAATAACCCAATGTAGCTACAGGCCTGAGTGTAGACAACGGGAGAATCAGAAACCGAGGGTGTCTTGAGGTTCACAGATTTGTGTTTGGCTCCAAAGAGAAGGAACATCTGCTGGAATGACACTGACTTCTCTAGCACACTGCAGTGAGTACAAAGCACCTTGCTTTTGCTGCTTCAGCTGGTGACACAGATGAAAGAGATTGATGTTAAACACACACATATACCCATACTTCAAACCCTGCCCTCTCATGATTTTACATTCTAGATATAATGACTAATTGGCTGCCTTACCCCCCCCCCCATTTTCTGTTTCTCTTGCTCTGATTGCAAATTGCACTAAACCAGTGTCTCTGCTGAGACCTACAGACAGCTAACATTTCCAAATGCTACACAGCATTCCCTTTGCTGTTACTGTGTAAAACATTTACAAGTAAAATTGCAAACATACCAAGAAGGATCGCTTCCCAGGAGTGTTCTCCCCTCTCCTGCTGGGAACCAACCCCTCACCTTTCACATACTGCCAGCTCTCCAGCCGCTGCCCCCCATCCACCCTCTCACCCGCCCCCTCCTGCTTTACCTCCTTCCTCTCCTTCACCAGTTAGCAGCACAAATTTCAGTTTGTGCCAGTGGGACGGCCTGGCGAGACCACAATTGCTCTACGCCACAGATTGACGAGCCCTCAGATGCCGATTTACTGTACATGGCAGCCACTCTGGAGCCGAGGCACATCTGGAGTGGAGTAAGCTTACTGAGAAACAGGGGCCAGCTTTAACTGGAGCCAGTGGAACTGAGAGAAGCGATGAAAGGCAGAGTTCCCGCCTTCCCCTTCCCCTCTGTCCCTGGGTAGATTTTCTAATGTAAACAGAGTTGATGGGGGAAGAACACAGTAACTCTTTGCAGAATGTTTGTTGTTTAATGTTCTTTATCTGCTTGGGGTCAAAATCCTCCCTTAGAAAAACAGAAGCCTTCCTTTTAATCTAAATAGCTAAAAGCCTACATATTACTGCATTTTTTTTAAAAAAATACAAAGCATGGGGAGGAGTTCCACTTTTGTATTTATTTGTTTCTTGTTATAATAATTTAGGGGCTAATTTAATTACCTGAAGCCCAATCAGAAACAAATTCCTCTGTGCCAAAGATTGCAACGCTGTTGCAAATGCATAGAAGCATACTTTAAACCTCAAGCAGAGTGCATTTCTGTTTCCAGCTCTGTCATTTAAACAGATGACAAATAAGGTTTGAAACGTGACCTCTTCCTTTTCATATATATCAAAATGAAAAAAAAAGATTATGGCTAGATGCACTGGTTTGCTGACCAGCAAATAGCTTGCACACCCTGATGCCAATTGGAGCTCAGAGAATTCTTAACCTTATGTAGGAGAGGAGGAGGACCGGCTTGTTTCAGTCTAGGTGGACTGATTTCTTAATGAAATTGACTGAATCTTTGAGTCATATTATTTGCAAATGGATATGAATTATTTTATTGGTAGATTTATGTGGAATGAGGAGTCCAGGTCTTATTTCATAGGTTAATAAAACAGAAGGCAGATAACTAAACTGCAGGAGCTATGGCTAGAAGTGTGTGTATGTGGGGATAATGGTGGTACAGGTGTCATATTACGTTCAGTAATCACCACAATGAAAAGGATGAGATTTTTAAAGTTTGCAGTAAACTTTCCAGTTTTAATCCTACCCAGTTAAAGAAATGATCAAACATAAGTTTAGTCAGAACAGCATTGTGCTAGTGTTAGGAGCTAAAGGATAAGGGGCATTGACTGCAATAGGAAGCCTTCGACATAGGAACAAACTGCCCCAAATTCAAGATGTGGTTTTTGGCCAGCCAGTTTCTTTCAGCCTCACATTTTTAATTTGGGGATATGCCCTAGCTTGCAGGGCTGTTTTGTTTGACATTCCAACTAACTCTTACTAAATCTGCTTTATGTACGTTATGTGTTTATATCTTTTATTTGTTTTAAATGTATTTAAAGTGTTTTTATTGTTTGAAATGTTCTAACGTTTAAGATGTTTTAACATTTTAATGTTTGCTGCCTTGGAGAGGAGTTATAGAAATGTTTTAAATAAAATTAAGATTATGTATGTGAAGCTTGTTGAACTCTGAAAGCATTACACACATGGTAACTATTATTACAGTATATAAGATCTGCAGCAAAACCTAGGAATGTTGGTTCAATGTACCTGTTCCCCGCACTGACATCAAATCAAATTTAAAGTTTCTCAAATAGAAAAAAGGACTGAAGTGGTTTACTAGAAATTATCTGATAGACTTCCCCAGATTTGCAGGTTGGCTTAATAGAACATCAGGAGGATGATTTCTCAGTATGTAACTCAGTGCCCATTATCATTTATCTGTTTGGTACAGCTCAGTGACAAAATTGTAAAATGGAAAAAGTTTGTATAAACTGAGCTTCTCCTTGGAAACATTTTCTGTACATCAAAATAATATAAATGTGTAGAGTTCCCATTTGCCCACTTATGGTGGGAGATTTCCAGATAATTGCTTACAGGAAGTTCTGACCATAGAGCTCCTAAAAATTCCTAGAGCTACCTGGAAGTGACAAAGGTAGCTCTAGGAATCACCAGGAACTCTATGAACTTTCTGTAAGTACACAAAATGATTTTTCTTTTTAGTTTTTCTCCAGGAATACTGCCCCCCCAACCCTCCTGCCAGTTGCCAGGCACTGTCTGGCAATCCTGGCAACCGTATCAATGAGCAAAGCAGTTGGTTGAAATTCTAAAAAAAAACCCCAAATTGAATGTTTTAATTAAAAAATGAGATTCTAATTTTGTTTAAAAATACATTGAAACACATTTATTTTCCTTTCAAGGCTCAAAAGTAAACTTTCATCATTGTTTCTTTTCAGTTTCAGCATTCATGAATTCCAGTGTAGTGTAGTGTATTGGCCTAAGAATGTGTGACTAAGACCTGATCAGCCCCACCCCCTGGTGCTGAAACCCATTCACTTTGATAGCCTTGGGCACATCACAGCTTGATCTTTCTTTTATGAATGTTCTGAGGAGAAAATAGGATAATTGTATGCATGCTTCCCTGAACTTCTTGGAGGAAGTATGGAATACAATTAAGCATGGCTACTATTCTCATATTTTAAGTTATTCCTGTATGTACTATCCATACAAGGCTGCACACTAAACAAAATGTTTTTTTCCCCTTCAGTTAGGTGAGGTAATAAGTAAATGAAAGAATATAATGGTTTCAAGTTTCCTATAGATTGACCATTTTTTCACAAGAGCATTACTAGAGCTATTAGGCAACTGTGGTCAAGGACTCCCCCCATATCACAGAAAACAGTTCAACAAAATTACACAAACAAACTTTTTTTAGTTTTTGTTTTTTATTGTGGATATGAATATGTTTAAAGATGGGTACAGTGACCCTTTGGCCAATTTGACTCAAGCACCTATGTCTCAGAAGGCAAACACTTCTTCTTCTCTTTTCCATTGTTGAAAGCTTGTTCAGATGTTTCTGATTTTCAGAATTGTGAATACTGTTTCAATACCTCTGAACCCTGCAGTCCAAGGCACTGGTGCAAAGATACCCATGTACATGAATGTGCTGCATATAAATCAGTGATCATGTAACCACTGACCAAACGGTAAGCATGAAGATTTTTGACAGCAGGAGTCACCTGTTTTTCCTCCAGAAGGTAGCTGGCCCGGTTAAAACTAATTGCATAGACAATATTTTCAGGCACTGTACATATAGACCTAATTTTCCACAGAAATTTATATGAACACTAGGTGCTTGTTGTGAGGTATTTAAGAACCCCATACTGCACTTTTTGTATGCCCAAAAATTAATCCTCCAATACAATGGCATATTGGATTAGACTTCCTTGCAGAGATAAGACTACATGTACAGAATTTTAGCCTGTAATGCACCACACTGTTTTCAGAGAGTGGCATAAGATGGGCTACTTGGGCTCTGCAGTTCATATGGCTAGTATACAGTGCTTGCCAATGGAACATCTTTAGAGAATAGCTACCTGCCCTTTCTGGAGATTTTTCTAACCTGCTGATTGTGCATTATAGCAAAGGGAGAAACCATATCAATGAATCCTAAAGCTTCACTCATCACCAGATTTTGAAGTGTTAGTGGATAACAGTGAGAGAGTTTTTGTTGTAGACTAGCAAAGTTGGGAATTAACTTGACAAAAGTTTCTATCACAAGGCTGGATTCCATGACTGGTTATGCTTGCACAAGCAGCACTTCTGCTTCCTCAGGATTCTGCCACCCCCTTTCCCACTATAGACTACTGTAACCCCCCAGTTGTTTCTAACAACCCACTAACCCCCAGGGGTAGGACTTCAGGGAACACAACAAGCTGCAGTGGTACAGGCATATAGAATAAAACAAAATTGGGGGGTTATGTTCAGGGCTATTTTTGGGCAGGAATGCACAGGAACGGAGTTCCGGCTGGCTTCTGAGTTGGACACACCTGCAGCCACCCCCCAGGGTTCCCCAGGTGCCTTGCAAGCTGCGGGGTGCCTGGGGAAGCCAAGCCGATCCAGGGAGGGAAGGCAGTTTAAACTGCCTCCCCTGCAGGGCCGCCTGGGGAAGCTGATCCAGAAACTGCATTCCTTCCCTCGGGTTCCCCATGCACCCCGCAAGCCACGGGGCACCTGGGGAAGCCGATCCTGGGAGGGAGCTGCGCTGTCAGGGGTGTGGCCTAATAGGCTAATGAGTTTCTGCTGTTGGGTGTGGCCTTTTATGCTAATGAGTTCCTGCTGGGCTTTTCCTACAAAAAAAGCCCTGGTTATATTAATAATAATGGTTTGGTAGACAGTTTTGTTCTATAGTAACACAATTGCAAAAACATATCTTATTCTTATCTGTTTTAAAATAGCTTTCTCTCAATAAGTCTCTTGATAAGTTCCATTAAAACCGTTAACTTGCAATCATAAGATTGAAGCACAAAGTTTTTAGACTGTTCTAACATCTTTCCACACATATATGCCTGCACAAAAACTATCAAAATACATCTCTATAAAATATACACCCTTGCCAAGTATTTTGTCTATACTCTATACAAGACTGAAAAAGGAAGCAAGATAGAAAAGGAAGCAAACATGAAAGAGTATGAAAAGATCAAAAACAAGAAAAGTGGCTGAATCAGAAGAGATGAAGCAGGTAGGAGCAGAAATAATTGTGTATTCTATATAGTATTCCAGCTGAAGTTACTTGTAATAATAACTATTTTTGTTTGTTAACATACAAACTTGCTGTTTACATGACAATATGTTTTAGAAAAGATCCTAGAATCAATACCTACTTTGATTTCTTATCAGAACAAATCCCTCCCTGGCTGCAGCTTTGAAACTGTCATTGCTACTTTCCATCCAATATGTTATTCTAAGTAGAATACATACTTCTGAAGTAGAAATAAATTTAATTATTTGGCTCCTGCTCTATGTGTGGAACTGAAACTCCATGGTATTGACTGATTTGCAGATGTCATGCTCTTTTTCTTTAATTTTACTTGAAAAGGCTTCCTTTTTCTAAAGCCCACACAGTCTAGGGGGTCTAAATCTAGAGGACAAATATGTTTTTGTTCATAAATTACATCCCATTTATTTCTTTGCTCTCTTGAGTTAGATTAATAACATATTTCTAGACTTCAGCAGCAGTTTTATGCAAAGCCATGCTTCATCCACAAATGCTTGTGTTACCTGCTTTTTCCTTGCCAGAAGATGACCTCTCCATATGGATGATGCTTGTGAAAATTCTGGAGAACAGTTTTTGGAGTTGTGCCACTTGCATCTCCTTTTTTTGGGTAGCTCTGAATTGATATAATGCATGTAACATAAAATGAACAGGAAAACTGTAATACTAGTATAATAGACTCAGACTACAGCCCCTATTCCATAAAGGCCCATCAAAGAGCAGTAGTCCTGAGAAGTTTGTGTTGGCCATTTGAGAACAGACACTTAATATGGAAGTACTGTGATATTGCAGACACCATGGAGCCATTGTTTTGACAGCATACACAACTACTCTCTGAATCTGTTTTAAGGCTTAAAATCATGGCTTATGGCTCAGCAAAGTATACAGACACTCTGTGCTTACTACAGGGGGTTGGACTAGATGGCCTGTATGGCTCCTTCCAACTTTGTGATTCTATGATTCAATACTAGGTACAGATTTGGCCAAAATATGAATGATACAAACAAATGTATTCTAGATTTGGAAAACTTTGAACATTATTTGTTTGTTCAGCACAGGCATATATATATTTTGTAAATACTAGCTTCTACAAGATCAGATTCAGAATGTTACCATGTGTTGAGATGAAGATGATTTTAAGTTTATAACATCTTGATGGCATGGATTCCTAAACTGCAGTGGTATGGTAGCTAATATCTACATGTCTTGTGAAGTGGGTTAGAAACAACTGATTATATATTATTCTACAGAACCTTGGCAAATGCATGTTCATTCTAGCCTCCATAGTTCTTATAGAGCAAAATGGAAAGTAAGAAGAAGAGGAGCCTACTCCTAGAGTTGTGTGAAGCCACCAGTATAGCACAAGGGGAAAAATCCCTCAGGTAGCTCTGCAAGCAGATTTCTAGACCGTGTGGGGAGAGGTTGTATCCCAGTGGTAAAGCACATACCTCCCATGCTGAAATTAAATACCAAGTGTGGAGTAGTGAACAAAATGTGGAACTGAGAGCCAAAGTAGATGCTCATTTTTTCCCAAAGAGTCGGGACGGTTTTCCCAGGCCCAGCTTGCATTCCCAGACCCAACTTGGGGTTCCCTGCAGCCACAAAGAGCCCTTTTGGGTTCAGAACACTGCTGCAGGAGGGGGAAGGGTTCCTGCCTCTCTCCAAAGCCATCTTCCAATGCTGAAACAGCATTGGGGGAAGTTATTTCCCCATTTTTGTGGCTTCATATGGTTCTCCCCAGCACTGTTTCAATGCAGGAAAATGGCTGGTGGGGGGAAAGGAGCATTTTCTCCTCCTTGGGCAGCATTCTGAGCCAAAATAAGCTTTGTTTATTTTTAAATGGCTATTCCTGCAGCTGCTGGGTGGCTGCAGGGAACCTGACTTGGGTCTGTGGAACCCGGATCAAACTCTTAAAAAAACACACATCTATTTTAGCCCTAAGATCCTGGGAGACTAGGATAGAATCCCCACTCTGCCATGGAAGCTTGCAGGGTGACTTTGGGCCAGTCACGCTCTCTCAGCCTTACCTACCTCACAGGTTTATCGTGAAGAAATGGAGAAGAGTAGGATGGTGTTGTAAGCATCTTTGGATACTTGGTGCCTGGAGGCAGTTTTGTAGTGGATGTGCCTTAATAACCTGAAGCTTAATCCTGAATAGATGGAACTGCTACTGTTTAGTGGAAGGCCTGACAGAGGATTTAAGGAATCATCCATTCTGGATGGGGTTGCACTCCGCTTGAAGGAACAGGTCCATAGTCTGGGTGTGTTCTTGGACCCTGATTAGGGTGGCCAACCCCCAGGTCTGGGTGGGGATTTCCCTGTTTCTGGGGCTCCAATTCACCCTGGCCAGCTGGGTGGTGAGGGAAGCCCCGCCCCCAGGTGTCATGGGCTGGTGGGTCAGGAGTTAAGCCAAAGTCTGGGACAGTCCAAGGTCAAGCCAAATCAGGAATGAATTATCAAGTCCAAAACACTAAGCACAAAGCAGAGTCAGTCCAAGCCAGGGTCAGAGAGGGAAACTCACAAGCAAACCAGTCCAAGGAGTCAACAAAAGCCGAAGTCAAACAGAGCCGGAGTCACAAGCCAGAGGATGCAGAATCAGGTTAGCTATTGTGAGCCGAGTGGGTGCAGAGCTTAGCCAAAATGAGTTGTTGCTAGCACAAGTTGGTAGTCTCTGTGCTGTGTCTAAATACCCAGCCACTTCCTGTGCTTGTTAGCAGCTGGCAGTGAGGTTCCGGCTCCTTCTAAAACTCAGGACTGAGTGATCTGTGACCACGCATGTGTGCCTCTTTTCTCCTAGCAGCCAAATCTTGCCTGTATCGGGACCATAGACGTTCCACAAGAGGAGGTGAATCAGGTGGGCTTGAGCTTGGCTGTGGCTCAACTGCTGCTGGTGCTGGGGTAACACCCTGGGAGGTGCTTGCTTGAGCCTCATCTGATTCAGGTGGAGGCTCCTCTGGAGCTGGGAGCTGATCCTCCACCTCACTTAGGCCCGCAGGAGGCAGGTACTCAGAGGTACTCACAACATCAGGCATGACCACCCACCTGGCCACCCCTCTCCTTCCCCTCCCCTGCTGATCAGCTGAAGCCCTTTAAATCTGGCAGGAGGGGAGGGAGAGGGGTGGCCAGGCAGGTAGTTGTGCTTGAGGGTGATAAACAATATTGACTGCCTAACAAGGTCTAGAGGCCACAGGAGAAAGGTTGCAGGCCTGACGCGTCTGAGGAATTATAGATGTTTATATACAAATGCTAGAAGTGTCCAAGGTAAAATGAGGGAGCTGGAATGCTTAGTGTCAGAGGAGAACATAGACTTTGTGGGGATTTCAGAAACTTGGTGGGATGAGGATAATCAGTGGGATACAGTGATTTCTGGATATAAATTATATAAGAAGGATAGGGAGGGAAGGGTGGGGTGTGGAGCGGCACTGTATGTCAGAGAGGGTATATAGTCCAGTAAAAGTGAGCATCTAAGAGAAACAGATTCACTTACAGAAGCATTATGGGTGGTAATAGTGTCCCAAAAGGAAGCTTAACTCTGGGAGTTTGTTATCACTACCAGATCAAAGGTTCAAGGAGGATTTAAAAACAGAAAAAGAATTAAGAAAATCAGTTAGACTAAATTACTGTGGTCATAATAGGTGATTTTAACTACCCACATATTGATTGGGTCAATATGTGTTCAAGTCAAGAGAAAGAGATTGGGTTTCTAGATACACTCAATGACTGTGCCATGGAGAAGAACCTAAGTAATAAAGACCTGGTGAGAGGTGTAAATGTGATAGTACCAGTTGGGAACACTGGCCATCATGCTATTAAGTTTAGCATTTATGTAAATAGGGAGTTGCCAAGAAAGACCAGCACAACCACATTCAACTTTAGAAGGGGTAACTTCTCTCAGATGAGGGGTATTGCAAAGAAGAAACAGAAAGGAAAAGTAAGGAGGGTCAAATTTCTTCAGGAAGCTTAAAGACTATTTAACCTAAAATATTGGAAGCTCAGATACAATGTATACCACAGCTTAGGAAAGGTACAAATAGGTATAAAAAAGGCCTGCATAGATAACAAATAAAGTAATGGGCATAATAAAAGGTAAGAAGGATTCCTTTAAGTGCTGGAAGGCTAGTCCAAGTGAGATAAATGAAAGGGAGCATAGGCTTTGGCCAATAAAATGTAAGTCAGTGATCAGACAGGCAAAAAGAGACTATGAGGAACAGATTGCAAAGAACAAAGACCAATGCTAAAAATTTCTTCAAATACATTAGAAGCAGAAAACCAGCCAGGGAAGCATTGGGACTGTTGGATGACCAAGGGGTAAAAGGGTTATTAAAGGATGACAAGGAAATGGCAGAGAAGAAGAGTTGGGTTTATACCCCACCCTTCACCCAGAGTCGCAGGTCGCATTCAGACAGCTCATTTGAGCCATGCCAGGCACGAGTGCCTAGTGGATTTAAAGGGCACATCCAGACAACAACATCTGGGAAACGTGCTGCTTCTGTGATCAGCCTGTTGATCCCTGTCGGAGAGCTGTACTTAAAAGATAGTGGTGAAAGTCTGTTCCTAAGCTTGCCAATAGGCCAATGGCAGACTTTCCCCTGCCTGGTCATTCTACTGGCATGCAATCAGCCCATAGGGATGGTCTCCAGACCATCCTGAATGGCCACCATTTTAAAATAGTCTTAGTGATGCGTGCATAACTGCTTAAACATTCAACCCCCGCAGAGCTCCGCTCAAATGATCTGGACACTTTAATGTTTCTGAAGGTCCCATGATATTTATGAACTTTGTTAACTGAAATGGTACCTAGAGGAAGGTGGTGCTTTTACCATTTAAGTCCACGCATGCACAGAAAAATAAGTACATGGTGAGGCACATACGCACATGCACAAACAGGATTTTTTTAAAAAAACAGCCAACCACACAGCCCCTTAAGGTGGATGCCATCTAGACAATCCACTGCAGAGTCACACGTGGTAAAGCGATTAATGGGGGAATTGTCTGGTCGTGCAACACTGGATAAAAACGACCTAGATCAAATTAGAGCTGGGCCAATGATGGGATTAGCTGCCCATCTGAACGCATCCCTCAGAGCCACTTACTATCTCCTTCCCTTCCTCTCCCCACAACAAACACCCTGTGAAGCAGGTGGGGCTGAGAGAGCTCTGAGAGAACTGTGCTTAAGAGAAGAACTCTGAGAGAACTGTGATTGACCCAAGGTCACCCAGCTGGCTGCATGTAGAGGAGTGGGGAACCAAAAATAGATTAGACTCCCCCACTCTTAACCACTACACCAAACTGGATGTCAGCTAGTTAATGCATTTTTTTGCCTCTGCCTTCACTATGGAAGATGCGGGGTGCTTTCTCACTCCAGAACCACCGATGTCAGGAGTGACAAGAGAGGAGGTCCTATGCCTGATGGACAAATTCAAAATTGACAAATCATCAGGCCCAGATGGCATATACCCAAGAGTTCTGAAAAAACTCAAATGTGAGCTTGTGGATCTCCTGACAAAAATATGCAATATATCACTAAAATCTGCCTCCATTTCTGAGGACTGGAAGGTAGCTAATATAACCCCCACCTTTTAAAAAGATTCTAGAGGAGATCTGGGAAATTATATGCTGGTCAGTTTAATGCCGATACTAGGTAAGCTGGTGGAATCTTTTATTAAAGGTCATTATTAAAGGTGGAATCCATTATTAAAGAACAAAAGCTATTGAAGAATGGATTCTATAAGGGAATTTAGAGTTCTTTGAGGGAATGAACAAACATGTGGACAAGGGTCACCCAGCAGATGTTGTTTACCTAGACTTCCAGGAAGCTTTTGGTAAAGTTCCTCGACAAAGGCTCCTAAGAAAACTTAAAGGATTAAAATGTGACAAACTTACTAATCATAAGATCACATAAATTCATTTTGTATCATTTATAAAATTTAAATATAAAGTGAACAGTGCAAGTTATACCACATATATTAATTGTAGCAATTTTCATGAATAAAGTTGAATTACAATCTTAGTACATTTTTTGTTTTGTCATTCAGAAAAATCCACAACATTCGTCAAAGTCCTCATGGATAATGATCCTTCAAATGGGAGGAATATCCCTAAAGGGAAGAAGATATGCTCTGTACTTCATTTGGTGTATCCTCATTAGAAGAACATTGGATCCTGCTGACACGGAAGCCAGCATAAAGCTGTGTTTCAAAAATTTCTTTTCTCAAAGCAGGAATACAAGCACCATTTTTTGCACTAAGAAGAACATATCAAAATATTAAACAAAGCCATGTGTCCAAAAATACAATATTTTGTGAAATTATACTTATACTTTCCTCTCAAGTTTGAGCTGTTTGAGCTGTTGATGCTACCTGTGAGTATAATTTCAGCTGGCTTCATGTGGAGGAGTGCAGAATCAAACCCAGTTCTCCAGATTAGAGTCCGCCACTCTGTGCTAAATCTTTACTGTTTTAGCACTTGTCATTTAGATTATGATATGGCATATGCACTGATCAGATGCACACAAGGAGCATAATGGCAGAAGTGCTTGTAGCAAAGGAATTCAAGTAATTCTGAGCACTTTTTGTTTGAAAGTTAAGGTATACACATTTGAAATAAATCACCTATGGTAGGTTCTGTGCTGCAGAAGTAAATGAAAGAATGTCATATCAAATCCCATAATTTTATTAAATGTGAGAATCAGGGAATTTGATGTGGCTATCTAGGAACTCAGCTGAAATAACCAAAGAACAAAGAACAAAATGGGAAGAGCAGCAAAGGATGGTGGCAACAAGACTAGGACCCGGTGCTTCGCATGATTTCCCCCGCGGCGTCAGTGATCCTGTTTTTCGAGGATCACTGAAGCCACGGAGGAAATCACGTGAAGCCCCGGGTCAAAATGCGCCCTGTGGCAAATAGTGGGAAATTCAAGCAGGCAATCGGGGCAAAGGGAGGAACAGTGCTGAGGCAGCGCTTGTGGGAAATTGGTCCAAGAAAACAATTGATAAAATATCCCTTGTCTGTATTCCGTAAAGAATTGATGCAAAGGTGGGGGAAAAACAGTGACATTTGCTATACTGATTAATACACAGGAGTGTGGTAGCCACACTTAAGATTTATGTACTATGTTTTCATCTGACCCTTCCTGCAAACAGCAAAGTGGCACACTTGGTTCTCGTATTCCTTGTGAAGTAGGTTACTGGCCCAAGAACACTCAGCTCTGTGGCTGGCTGAGGTTTGCTCAATCAGAGTCTAACCACTACACTACACTAACCCTATTGTGTGGTCTGTGGCCATAGTTAGGCAATGAGAGCCATCATACTAAGCTCAACATTTGCTTTAAAAATAAATGAATATTAACCTGGAAATTAAAGAAATATTATAGTTTACTGATACTTTTCCTTTCTCTTTTACTACTTTAGCTCTGTATATAATGTGTTTGGCAATATTCATCAAGATATATTTCAGAAGCAAGAATGCGCCATATACAATATGGCTAAAATATAAAATTTAAACGATTCCAATATATTTGGTTTCCTTAACTGTAATTTAGGGATTTTCTGGCAAGTTTAGCAGTGGCAGAGAAAATGTATTGCAACATGTCAATTGTAAACAGCATTTTGAAACAAAACAAAAAAGTCGACATCAGTGTAGTATGTGTCCAACAAAAAATATTATTGCATAATTTTAAAACTATAATACCATTCCACATATAAATATATCCTAAAATAAACCACAGTACATTTTAGAATAAGCACAAATTAAAACAAAGGAATTGAAAGAACCACTAGAAAAAGAATAAAAACAAGGAGAGGAAACCACAAAAATGAAAAAAAATTGCAGGCATTAAAAATATGCTGAGTAATCAGAGAAGGCTGTAAAGTACGAATAGGTGAGGAGAAAGGAAGAAAAATACCACAATGTTACTGTAAATCAGACAATCTTTCTCAGCTGAGACGGATTCGACTCAACAGTTCCATTGAGTAAGGTCAAGTATGGAACAATAAAAATGCTGCTATGTTAAAGCAGGACTTTTATTTTGGAAAATTAATGGAAAAAATAATTGCATGATTGTGACCTAGACGAAGATCTCTCACACATTTGACAAGCAGCCAAATCATGGCCATTTTGCTATGCTGCAGTTGTCCCTGATGCATTTCTAAAATTCTTGATTAAGATTTTAAGCATGTGGAAAAGCAACACGTAGTCTGAGGAAGGCTTTGAAATTTCTGTTCATTGCAATGTATTGTGAGGAAAAGAGAGTGTCATTTTGATAAACATCTGCTAGCTTTTCATGTGAGAATCTACTTGTAAGAATTTCCTGTGCTATGGATTTTGTTATGTATTCAGCCTGAACTTACTTGCAAAAGGACTTAGCCTAGGACGCATAACAGTAGATCGCTAGGATCCTAGAATGGGCCAGTAGGGAGACAGGGATCCTAGAGGAAACCAATTGGGAAACAATGGAGTGTAAATAGCCTATGGTTGGGAGTGGGTTGTGTTTGGGGTGTAATCCTTTTCAGCATAAATACTGGGCTTTGGCTAGGGATAGCCAGTTTTCTTTTCTCCTTGCTGTTATCATTAATAAACCATGAGCTGATCATTCTATGCATCTATACCCAGTATATTTCAGATTTCAAACCTTCACGAAACATATCTGATATCTAAAGAACATGCCCTAGAATTGGCACATGTATATGAGGATTATAGAGTTTTATCATTTGCCAGCAGATACCCCCCTACCTGTTATGCTGGGTTGTTGGGGGTTTTTTCCGAAAATGTCCCCTATATTTTTATGCAGACCTTTGAAGTTGTTTTTCAGGAAATAAAAGTACATATCTGATGGAGATACAAAACTAGTACAGTTGTACAATTACTTGTTAAAAAGCAGAAAAGGAAGGGCATTTTCAGACTAAGAAGTAAATCTATCACATAAAATTGAAATTAAATATTATTAGGCAACATGGGGCTGGTACTGATCATGGTGACCCAGGGCTCAGGTTTTCCTAGTTTCCCCTGTAACTGTTTTCCCCTCATATCCACTACTGACAGCAAATGGTGGGGGTGGCAGCGAAGACACTTCCATTCTGATTCTGTCAGAGCCCTGGATAAATGGTCCTAGACATGGGGGTGGGGTGGGGGGCAGTGGGAGAAGCCAACAAGCGGATGCCGTTTTAGCAACAAATCTGTGTCATGTGTAGCATGTAATTCTAGCTCATGGTATATTATTGAATGAAGCATGTCTGTACTTGGGAGCCATTTCATAGAAAGAAGTTGTTAGCAGCTGTGTTGGTCACAAAGTAGAATTAAAACAACAACACCAGAACACAGTCCAAACACTACTTTTTATTAGGACCAACCAAATGACATATAACCATCTTTGAACTTTTGAGTTCACAAGAACTTCAGCCACGCTGGATGTCAAAAAAAGAGACAGAGGTGTTAGAAGTGAATATTTAAAGAGAAGATACTTCTAGGCACCTTGTTTTGCTGTGGTAGACTGCTCCAGCACATTATGCTTGTATATTACATGAGTACAGTGTTGTTTTGTGTGCGTAGATACATCATTCTTCCATGTCTCTGCAGCTGCAAATGTGTTGTCTATACAGTCCAATAGGGAACAAGCAGTCAGTAGTTCTCTCTAGATCTACCAGTTGCTGAGACTTACAAACTTGGCAGGAACCAAGAGCTTTGAGAGATATTCAGGTCTTCTGGAAGGTCCAAAATGCTATATTGGTATTACAAATCAGTCTATCTCATTATGTTTGCATACATGGAGTAATAGTAAGGCACAATGAACAGATATAAGGCTATTGTGATTATACATGCTGGAACATTGATGTAAGACAATCTAGTATTTGCTGATGAATTTAAAAATATTGGTAACATCTCCTTTTGCTCAGAGATGTGTACAGAAATTTTATTTGCATTGCTTTGGGTTAGGTTTATTCTTTAATATGGATCTGCCTTCGAAAGCAATTCAGAGACTCCAGTTCATGCAGAATGCTGCCACTCGATTATTATCAAGAACTAGGTGGAACATGCATATTGCACTCATTAGGCAGTCACTTCATTGGCTGCCCATCAGTTAGTAATTTCAGTTCAAGGTAGTGCTTATCACATACATGGCCTCAGACACTCATATGTATAAGGCCACCACTCTCCTATGTTCTACTGTGTCAGCTTCATTCATGTGTTCAGGGCTTTCTGCAGGTTCCACCCTGAGAATGGGCAAGATCAATAACTACTCGTACACATGCATTCTCTGTTGTGGCCCCCACCTTGGGGAATGGTCTGCCTAAGGCTCCCGGTCTTCTGACATTCTGCAAACTATGTAAAACAGATTTGTTCAGAATGGCATTTCTATGAAGGTAATAGGGCTACACTGTAACAGTATGGTTCAGGAGGGTGCTTTATAAAGGGAGAGCAACTATGGACTACAGCACTGTGTATTTAAGAGGGAATTAAACATATGGAGCAGAGGTCCATCAGTGGCTATTAGCCACAAGGTATAGATAGGAACTCTCAGTCTGGGGCATGTGATGCACTGTATTCTTGGTCTTGGGGGGGAGGGCTTCTAGTGTCCTGGCCCCACTGGTGGACCTCCTGATGGCACCTGGTATTTTTGGCCACTGTGTGACAGAGTTGGACGGGATGGGCCATTGGCCTGATCCAACATTGGCTTCTCTTACGTTCCTATGTTCTTATCTGTTTGCTGGATGTATTATCTTGTTGTTATTGCATTATTTTTTCTACTGATGTAATATCATTTTTCTGCATTGTTCTGTATCATGTATCATTTTCTATGCTTTCTGTGATCCTAGTACATTGTGTATTAGATATCTCATCATATTGATTTCATCAATTTACACTGTGAAATCTGCTTTGAATCTCATTGAAAAAGTCAGACTATAAATATAGGAAATCAAGAAATAATAAACAAAGAACACATTCTTGACTCATTAATGATGACTGGTACAAAAAGCCCCTAGTGATCTTATCACAAGGAATTGTGGCCTTTGTTGTACAATGAGAACAAAACCTCTGAGAATTTAATTGGAAAATTAAAGCTATATATTTACTGGAACATTTTCATCAGTCACCTGGCATCATCTCTATCACTGTCTTTAGACAGCAATGATTTTGAATGAGTGTGGTAAATAATGTGACTGTTGCCGAATCTGGGTTGTTATTACTGACAGTTTATTTGGCTTTTTCAGCATTTGGAAATGGTATTTCTCACCTCCTCCACACTAACTTTTTCACCTTCTTGCCAAGTTTTTGAAAGGGAAAAATAACTTCATTTTGGTTTGAGGTGTTTCAAAAGTTATTTGAGGAGAAGCATCGCTGGCTCCTTGCAGGAACATTAGAAGTCAGCGATGATGAGTCTCACTTTTAAAAACAGTTTGGGACTAACTTGTACAAGCTCTGGGAATGATGGACTGTGCACCAGCCACATTTGAAACTTGTTTCTTTAATTTAAAACAACAACCAGGGCATCTGTATATTCGTTAAAGGCAGGAAGAAACCAACATGGCAAACACAACTGTAAATTGTCAACACATGTGTTTGCACTAGTTTCCTTTAAAATTCATTTCAAGATTATTTTCATATATGTCCATTACACATTTACCATACTAGATAGCCACTGTGGCCTAGCTGATAGTGGCAATTTACTTTCTCTTAGCCTTAAGCTATGCATATTGATAGCTGTAGGTGGGGACTTGGAGCAGACATTATAGAGCTGTCATCACTGGTGATTAGCTTTTCCATTTCTTGTGTCCCATTATAGTGTTTGACGGGGCTTTTTTGTAGAAAAAGCCCAGCAGGAACTCATTAGCATAATAGGCCACACCC